>CM074723.1:417768632-418968632 GCA_037306005.1 Rhinophrynus dorsalis
TTCATCTATCCATCTTGTCTTTGGTCTTCTTCTTGGTTGTTAAGTACTGAGTGGAATCAAGTCCAAAATTAATTTGGTCCATCTACAGTCAAGTCTTCTTGGTATGTGGCTGCCCACTTCCATTTCAGGCATTTTAATCTTTCAAAAATGTCATAGACCTTTGCTTGCTGATGAATCCATGCACACATTTTTCGGTCTCTTTTTCTTTGTACAGAATTCAACACTCCATACTTCTCTGTGTAAACTTACGTTTTTGTATGATAGTCTCATTGCATATAGAAATGTCTGTGTCTGAAAGGTTTTACTGCACACTGAACTAATTAGACAGTGCTAACTGAAAATTCTTATGATTTTTAAATAGCTGATTAGTTTCAATATTCACGTTTGTTGACTTGATCATTTTCTTTCTTGCTTTCTTTCTTTCTTTTTCTTTCTTTCTTTCTTTTTCTTTCTTTCCTTCCTTCAATTTTGATTTTTGCTCTCACAAGATGAGGGTCACTTCCAACGTTAAAGTAATATAAGACTGAGCAGTCAGTAGATACTGTTTTATTATTTTCAAGTATGAAGTCTATTACCATGTCCACATTCTATGGGCCTTTTTCTTGTAGAATTAATTCATGATGTACAGATTGTGTTCTTTTGCAAATATGATCAGTTGGTTGGATTTTTCATCATTTTAGATCTTACCAATTCTTGCATTGAGATTTTCCATTATAAATTCATAGTGGAAATTGTCCTGTTTGTAAAGGCGTAATAAATCATCATAAAATTATTCAATTTCATCATCACTGTGGCTACTTGTAGGGGCATATGTAGATAAAGAGAGCCAGAACTGGTTTATACAAGTGAGTCCCTCATTTCCAGAGACTTATCTTTTCTAGGGTTGGTCTTTCTCATACCATTCCTTTTTTGCTGGTTCACACTTGTAGGGGCATAAACTTGGATGATTTGAAGAACATATCATTTCAAAAATACTTTCTACTTTTATGTCTGATTCTATTAGTGTTTTGCTAATCAAGAATCCAGTTCCTCCACTTTGTCCATCACTTCATTGTATAGCCAGTGTCCCTATTCCAATTAATATTTTTCAGTTATTGAAAGTATGAAACCATACTCATAGATTGAAAATTAACCTTTCCAATGTCTACAGACCAAACACAGCCTGAAAGAACCTGGTGATTCTTAGCCCCCTCTACCATTGAACTGGTCTTCCTGCTGCAGTGGAGAATAAGAAACATTGTTTTTGTTATGAAGACATGCTGAGGGAATGGAACATAATCTGCCATGCTGATTTAGTGCAGTTTGGCAGTTTTTGGATTGATTTAGTTCGGTGTCTTAGCATTAATCTGTCCACCTTGGTGACCCGACCAAGAGAATATGCTCTCTGATGGCATAATTATCAGCTTCATTGACACATGCAAACACTCCCACCATGATAAGATATTGACCCATGTGAGTGTGTACATGTATGTGTGTGTGTGTGTTTTTATATACATCCAGGACTTTAAAGGCATAGTAAAACATAGTACTGAAAAAGTATATATTGCAGGGTTTATCTTGCTGAGAAAAACAATGGTACTCATACTACTGAGAGAAATTTTAATCAAAAGTTATTACAGCTCAGACTTGCATTTCTTCAGTGCAGTATGACGGTGCTGTTGCAACAGTAGTCTATCAACAGTTCTGAGCAGTAGACCATATACTTCCAATTAATGATGTGGCTGTAGTTTGAGCAGTAATCATTTTTGAATAAAACATATCATAGCAGCGGCCATGTTATTGCTTTATGAAGCAGGTTACACCCTGCAATATATATATATATATATATAGAGAGAGAGAGAGAGAGAGAGAGAGAGATATGTTTTTTTTTTTTTTGAATATTCAATGTTACTATACCTTAAAAGTTATAGCCTGGGGATATAAATCTGTGTGGTTGTGAAGAGTAGGTTGTCGGCTTAAAGAAGGCTATTTTCTTTTTTACTCCTTCAATTAATCAAATTGTTAACCCTTTGAGTACCAGAGGGGTACGCAACACATTGCAGAGCAATACGTTGCGTACCCCTCTGGCACTCAAAGGGATAAACCAGATTAATTCTGATAATACACTCATGCCTTTGATAAAAAATTTTGGCAAAAGGGAGCAACCCTGATAGATCACCCTGAAGACTTATAATGATGCCAAGTAGAAGATAAGTATAAGCATACAGTGTTTTCCAGAGAAAGCCATAATACTGCTTACTGACTGTGGGTGCAATATTATTTGGTCGATATGCATCATTACTCATCCCCTAAAAATATACTTGAAGATAGAATATGAATATTACTGCAATGTTCATGAGTGGTGTTAAGAAAATCATGTATTATGACAGGTCACACTTCTCCATATTTGCTAAGAATGACATACTCATGAAAATACAACAACACATAACTTTTTTCCCAAATGGATCAAAGCATAATGATCCATCTGAGAAACCAGGAAGTCCTTATGCTTATATGTTAAGTATAATCAGCTAGCAGTAAATGAAAAGTTCATTTTTTCCCATTGGCAGTTTTGTGGAAAACTTGCAGTTTGCTATTTTTCCATGGGGAGTCCTGTTCATAAAACCCCCAATAAAATTTCTGCCTCTTCACTAACCCCCCAATATATTTTTATTTTTTTTCTGTCTATGCCTGAGAATTTCTATCCCTAGGTGTCATATTTAGTATGAATTGTTCTATGATTATCAGTGGGACAAGGCTGGAGCTCCAAGGTCTGTGTTTGTGGTTCTATGGCTACCAGTGAAGTGGGACAAGGCTGGGGGATCAATATCTGTGGTTCAATGGTTACCGGTGGAGTGGGGCAAGGCTGGGGGGAGCAGTATGTTTGGTTCTCTGACTACCATGGGATAAACCGGTAGGACATCATTATTTGTGTTTCTATGGGTATGCTGGGATCAGGTCAGAGTGAGTATGGCAAAAAAGAACTGAAAAATTGTACTTTTCTTTGGAGTTCCTGTGGAAGGAGAAGTAAAGTTTTTGCATAGAATACAGTTTCAAGATGGACGCTCCCACTACTACTACTACCGCGCATGCACGTAGCCATCACTTAAGGACCATGGAGCATTTTTTTTTTTGAAGATCAGATTCAGGGCTCCCCGAACAGCGTGCAGCCATGTGGGGAGCCCTGAAATCCATGACACACATGTACATCATTGGTCCTTTAGGGACGTTCACCCCCATGATGTACATGTACGTCCTTGGTTGTTAAGGGATTAATAAACCTAGGGGAACAGTAAGAGGTAGACTAAGTATCTATCATAGGCCTGCCTAATTACCCTACCCACGCTCTACCCTATTCCCACATCCTCAAAATCAAAACACATAAAATACATAAAAGTGACTTTTCTGCATTTTTATATGTTTAGGCAAAAGCTTTTGTCCATCCCTAAAATCAGCTAGACCATAGAAAGCATTGAAAAGTTCCCACTAATTTAAATTGGGCTTCTTGAATGCTACAGATTTCTTCAATGCATTGCATTCAAACTTTTAAGGGGTTAAACGCATAAATCAAATATATTGCTTATATGTTATCTATTAAATGCATTCATTAAAGTGGTCCTGTTAATTACACAGCTTTTAGTCTACTTAAAAGGGATCTTTCACCCCTAAACAAGTTAGTCTTAATATGTAGGCTATATATCGAATGTGTGTTATATTTTCTTCATTATTTTACATTGTTATTTGACCAAAATTTAAAGGATAAATACTGCCCTGGACAGACTGCAGTTGCAGGCTCTGTACCACAGTCTGTCACTCTGCCTCTGCTCCCCTCCCTCTATCCAGCCTCCTCCGATGAGGAAGAGGAGGCTTTCTGTCTGTAACCTAGAGTGATCTCATTGGCTAGAGATCACTCCAGCTTACAGACAGAAAGCCTCCATCATTGGAGGAGGCTGGATAGAGGGAGGGGAGCAGAGGCAGAGTTACAGACTGCGGGTAAAGAGTTAGTAACCGCAATCTATCCGGAAATAGGTTCAGGGTAATATTTGTCCTTTATATTTTGGCCAAACAACTATGTAAAATAAAAATGAAGAAAATATAACACATATTTGATATATAGCCTACATATTAAGACTAACTTGTTTAGTGGTGATAGATGCCCTTTAAATGTATATATTTAAATTTCTGAAAATGTCTGCTTTTCATTTTGCAAACAGGTTAATAGTTTGGAGATATTTGAGTTAGTGTTTGGGGAATCTAATCAACAATGTCTTGTTCTGTGACAAAGCAAATTAATACAAATTAATTAATAAATTAATGGGGGGATAAATTGGAATGGTGATATGTCCTCTTTAATAGACCGAAGGAACAGTAAGGGTTGTAGTAAAATAAATATATAAATAAATAAGGGGTAAGCTACACACCTATCCCAGCCCTGCTTAATTCTCCCAGCTCTCACTCTTCCCTAATCCTTCACCCACAGAAACATAACCCATAAAATATATAAATGTGACTCCACTTCAGGTGTAACTTCCATTGTTGCCTCCAATACTGTACACAATCTTTACAGAAAAGACAGACAAGGGAAGAAGGGTGGAGGAATTGTTCTTTAGGTGAAGATAGCATAATCTCTACATTAATACAAGGTACTGAGTGAAAGTATAGAATGTTTGGATAATTATTAGTGTTGAGCGAGCATGCTCGGCCGATGCTCGGATCGGCTCGAGCATCGCTCTGCTCGGCACATGGCGGTACTCGTACGAGTACCGCATGTGCTCGCCCGCCATGTTCGGGTCTCCTCCCCGCACGTTTTGCGGCTGCTGCGCAGCAATAAACGTGCAGGGAGGCTCTGACATCGGTGTAATGCCAGCAGCCATGTTGGCTGCTGGCATTACACTGATTGGCTGGCCAGAACCCGTGGTCAGGTGCTGTATAGCACCTGACCAGCGAGTTCGGCTCAGTCTGAGCCAGGGAGAGCTGAGGATAGGAAGGGAAAGGCAGTGTAGGGAGGAAAAAAACAAAAATTGTGAAAAAAAAAGAACCAAAAGTCCTTTTTAGGACTACTGTGTGTGGGGGCAGCAGGTTATTTGGTGTGGGGGGAAAAAAACAAAAAAAAAAAAAAAAATATATATATATATTCTGTTTAGTGTGCAAAGTTGCAGATTAGAGCACATTCTGTTTAGTGTGCACAGTTGCAGATTAGAGCACATTCTGTTTAGTGTGCAAAGTTGCAGATTAGAGCACATTCTGTTTAGTGTGCAAAGTTGCAGATTAGAGCACATTCTGTTTAGTGTGCAAAGTTGCAGATTAGAGCACATTCTGTTAAGTCTTCAAACTAAAATATCAAAGTCACGTATTCCATTCAGTGTGCGTCGCCGCAGTTTAGCAGCACATTCTGAGTACTGTGCAGAGTTGCAGAATAGGAAGAAATACTGTTAAGTCTTCAAACTAAAATATCAAAGTCACATATTCCATTCAGTGTGCTTCGCCGCAGTTTAGCAGCACATTCTGTGTACTGTGCAGAGTTGCAGAATAGGAAGAAATACTGTTAAGTCTTCAAACTAAAATATCAAAGTCACATATTCCATTCAGTGTGCTTCGCCGCAGTTTAGCAGCACATTCTGTGTACTGTGCAGAGTTGCAGAATAGGAAGAAATACTGTTAAGTCTTCAAACTCAAATATCAAAGTCACATATTCCATTCAGTGTGCTTCGCCGCAGTTTAGCAGCACATTCTGTGTACTGTGCAGAGTTGCAGAATAGGAAGAAATACTGTTAAGTCTTCAAACTAAAATATCAAAGTCACATATTCCATTCAGTGTGCTTCGCCGCAGTGTAGCAGCACATTCTGTGTACTGTGCAGAGTTGCAGAATAGGAAGAAATACTGTTAAGTCTTCAAACTAAAATATCAAAGTCACATATTCCATTCAGTGTGCTTCGCCGCAGTTTAGCAGCACATTCTGTGTACTGTGCAGAGTTGCAGAATAGGAAGAAATACTGTTAAGTCTTCAAACTAAAATATCAAAGTCACATATTCCATTCAGTGTGCTTCGCCGCAGTTTAGCAGCACATTCTGTGTACTGTGCAGAGTTGCAGAATAGGAAGAAATACTGTTAAGTCTTCAAACTAAAATATCAAAGTCACATATTCCATTCAGTGTGCTTCGCCGCAGTGTAGCAGCACATTCTGTGTACTGTGCAGAGTTGCAGAATAGGAAGAAATACTGTTAAGTCTTCAAACTAAAATATCAAAGTCACATATTCCATTCAGTGTCTTTCACCGCCGTTTAACAGCCTATTCTGTGTACTCTGCAGAGTTGCAGAATTATAAGAAATACTGTTAAGTTTTCAAACTCAAATATTAAAGTCACATATTCCATTCAGTGTCTTTCACCGCCGTTTAACAGCCTATTCTGTGTACTCTGTACAGTTGCAGAATTATAAGAAATACTGTTAAGTTTTCAAACTCAAATATTAAAGTCACATATTCCATTCAGTGTCTTTCACCGCCGTTTAACAGCCTATTCTGTGTACTCTGTACAGTTCCAGAATTATAAGAAATACTGTTAAGTTTTCAAACTCAAATATTAAAGTCACATATTCCATTCAGTGTCTTTCACCGCCGTTTAACAGCCTATTCTGTGTACTCTGTACAGTTGCAGAATTATAAGAAATACTGTTAAGTTTTCAAACTCAAATATTAAAGTCACATATTCCATTCAGTGTCTTTCACCGCCGTTTAACAGCCTATTCTGTGTACTCTGTACAGTTCCAGAATTATAAGAAATACTGTTAAGTTTTCAAACTCAAATATTAAAGTCACATATTCCATTCAGTGTCTTTCACCGCCGTTTAACAGCCTATTCTGTGTACTCTGTACAGTTCCAGAATTATAAGAAATACTGTTAAGTTTTCAAACTCAAATATTAAAGTCACATATTCCATTCAGTGTCTTTCACCGCCGTTTAACAGCCTATTCTGTGTACTCTGTACAGTTCCAGAATTATAAGAAATACTGTTAAGTTTTCAAACTCAAATATTAAAGTCACATATTCCATTCAGTGTCTTTCACCGCCGTTTAACAGCCTATTCTGTGTACTCTGTACAGTTCCAGAATTATAAGAAATACTGTTAAGTTTTCAAACTCAAATATTAAAGTCACATATTCCATTCAGTGTCTTTCACCGCCGTTTAACAGCCTATTCTGTGTACTCTGTACAGTTCCAGAATTATAAGAAATACTGTTAAGTTTTCAAACTCAAATATTAAAGTCACATATTCCATTCAGTGTGTTTCAACGCCGTTTAACAGCCTATTCTGTGTACTCTGCAGAGTTGCAGAATAGTAAGAAATACTGTTAAGTTTTCAAACTCAAATATTAAAGTCACATATTCCATTCAGTGTGTGTCACCGCAGTTTAGCAGCCTATTCTGTGTACTCTGCAGAGTTGCAGAATAGTAAGAAATACTGTTAATTTTTCAAACTCAAATATTAAAGTCACATATTCCATTCAGTGTCTTTCACCGCCGTTTAACAGCCTATTCTGTGTACTCTGTACAGTTCCAGAATTATAAGAAATACTGTTAAGTTTTCAAACTCAAATATTAAAGTCACATATTCCATTCAGTGTCTTTCACCGCCGTTTAACAGCCTATTCTGTGTACTCTGTACAGTTCCAGAATTATAAGAAATACTGTTAAGTTTTCAAACTCAAATATTAAAGTCACATATTCCATTCAGTGTCTTTCACCGCCGTTTAACAGCCTATTCTGTGTACTCTGTACAGTTCCAGAATTATAAGAAATACTGTAAAGTTTTCAAACTCAAATATTAAAGTCACATATTCCATTCAGTGTGTTTCAACGCCGTTTAACAGCCTATTCTGTGTACTCTGCAGAGTTGCAGAATAGTAAGAAATACTGTTAAGTTTTCAAACTCAAATATTAAAGTCACATATTCCATTCAGTGTGTGTCACCGCAGTTTAGCAGCCTATTCTGTGTACTCTGCAGAGTTGCAGAATAGTAAGAAATACTGTTAATTTTTCAAACTCAAATATTAAAGTCACATATTCCATTCAGTGTCTTTCACCGCCGTTTAACAGCCTATTCTGTGTACTCTGTACAGTTCCAGAATTATAAGAAATACTGTTAAGTTTTCAAACTCAAATATTAAAGTCACATATTCCATTCAGTGTCTTTCACCGCCGTTTAACAGCCTATTCTGTGTACTCTGTACAGTTCCAGAATTATAAGAAATACTGTTAAGTTTTCAAACTCAAATATTAAAGTCACATATTCCATTCAGTGTCTTTCACCGCCGTTTAACAGCCTATTCTGTGTACTCTGTACAGTTCCAGAATTATAAGAAATACTGTAAAGTTTTCAAACTCAAATATTAAAGTCACATATTCCATTCAGTGTGTTTCAACGCCGTTTAACAGCCTATTCTGTGTACTCTGCAGAGTTGCAGAATAGTAAGAAATACTGTTAAGTTTTCAAACTCAAATATTAAAGTCACATATTCCATTCAGTGTGTGTCACCGCAGTTTAGCAGCCTATTCTGTGTACTCTGCAGAGTTGCAGAATAGTAAGAAATACTGTTAATTTTTCAAACTCAAATATTAAAGTCACTTATTCCATTCAGTGTGTGTCACCGCAGTTTAGCAGCCTATTCTGTGTACTCTGCAGAGTTGCAGAATAGTAAGAAATACTGTTAAGTTTTCAAACTCATATATATTAAAGTCATATATATCGTGTAAGATGAAGAAGGCGGGTAAAAAGGGACGGGGAAGTGGACGTGATCCTGAAAGTTCAGGGCGCGGGTCAGGACGCGGAGAAACTGTGCCTGGTGCCAGAGCACAAGAAAGAAAGACATCCACCATACCTAGCTTCATGTCTGATTTCACAGGGCGTCGCAGGACATCACTCTCGAGGTCCGACCAGTGCGAACAGGTGGTCGGTTGGATGACAGCTGATACTGCTTCCAGTCGGTTAAGCACCACCCTGTCTTCCACCAAGTCCACTCTCAGTAGCCAAGAGTCTGGTCAACATAATCCTCACTCTGATCATCCTTCCTCCCACCATACACGGTCTGGTCAAAGAAGTGATCCCACACTGGGATATAGTGATGAGCTCGTCTCATCACCAATCCTTCATTTGACCCTCTCTCCAAGCACGCTTGCAGAGGAACATGACATCTTGTGCCCTGATTCACAACCTCTAGAGGCTACCCAATCACAAGAAGATGACAGATGTGAACGGCATTTAAGGTCAAAGGAAGTAGTGGATGATGATGATGATGATGATGAGACACAGTTGCCATTAAATCAACCACTATTTCCGTCTCAAGACCTTGTTGAGGAGAATGTTATACAGTTGTCAATGACTGAGTATGTGGTGGGATCAAGACTTGAGGAGGATGATCAGAGTGAGGAAGTGGAGGAGGACTTGGTGGACGATGAGGTGACTGACCCCACCTGGGAAGGTGTAGAGCCGAGCAATGACAGCAGTCCTGAGGGTGAGCCATCTGCAGCACCGCAACAGGCTGGAAGAGGCAGTGGTGTGGCTACAGAAAGAAGGCGGACCGCACCAAACCGGCCCGCAAATGTTCCACGGAGCACCCCCTTGCGTAAATCTACCTTGCCAAGGGGTAGGTGTTCCGCGGTATGGCGTTTTTTTAAGGAAAGTGCGGACGACAAAAGAATTGTAGTTTGCAACCTGTGCCACACCAGAATGAGCCGAGGCATGAACACTAGAAACCTCACCACCACCAGCATGATCCGACACATGGCATCCAAGCACCGTAGTAAGTGGGAGGAACGCCTGGATCGCCCATCTGTGTCTGCAGGCCACACCACTGCCTCCTCTTCCCCTGTTTTCGGTGCCGGCCAATCGCCTGTCGAAGGCGCAGGCCCGCATACCTCCCGCCCTGCACCTGTACCATCTGAAGCACCATCAGCGACCACATCCACTTCCCTGTCCCAGCACAGCGTCCAAATGTCGTTACCCCAGGCATTTGAGCGCAAGAGAAAGTACCCAGCCACCCACCCACAGGCCATAGCACTAACCTCACACCTTTCAAAATTACTGGCCATCGAAATGCTGCCATTTAGGCTTGTGGACACTGAGTCCTTCCGCAGCCTGATGGCAGCAGCTGTCCCTCGGTACGCGGTCCCCAGCCGCCACTACTTTTCCCGGTGTGCCATCCCCGCATTACACCACCATGTGTCCCGTAACATCACCCGTGCCCTGACCAACGCAGTTACTGGGAAGGTCCACTTAACGACTGACACATGGACAAGTGCTTGTGGCCAGGGACGCTACATTTCCCTGACGGCACACTGGGTGAATGTCGTGGAGGCTGGGAGCGACTCGGACCCTGGGATGGCACGGGTGCTACCCACGCCGAGGATTGCGGGCCCTAACTCCATCAGGGTTTCCACCAGCACCTACGTTATTGGCTCCTCCTCCTCCGTTTCCACCTCCGAATTCTCTACACACACCGCCACTCCCCCATCAGCCAGTAGCTGGAAGCAGTGTAGCACTGCAGTGGGGAAGCGTCAACAGGCCGTGCTGAAGCTGATCTGCCTTGGGGACAAACAGCACACGGCCTCAGAGCTGTTGCAGGGGATTAGTCACCAGACCGAGCAGTGGCTCTCGCCACTCAACCTGCAACCAGGCATGGTTGTGTGTGATAATGGGCGTAACTTGGTGGCGGCTTTGGAGCTCGGCAAGCTCACACACGTACCATGCCTAGCGCATGTATTTAATTTAGTGGTGCAGCGATTTCTAAAAACCTACCCCAATGTGCATGATCTCTTGACCAAGGTGCGCCGCGTGTGTGCACATTTCCGTAAGTCATCTACAGCTTCGGCCGGCCTGTTGAAGCTGCAGCAGCGCTTACAATTGCCAGCTCACCGGCTGCTGTGTGACGTGAGCACGCGCTGGAACTCCACCTTCCACATGTTGGCCCGGCTTTGTGAGCAGCAGAGGGCAGTAGTGGAGTACCAGCTGTTACACGGTCGTCGCCTCTCCGTTCAACTTCCTGTAATCAGAAGTGAGGAGTGGGAATGGATGTCAGACCTCTGCGAGGTTTTACGCAATTTTGAGGAATCGACACAGATGGTGAGCGGCGATAACGCTATTATCAGTGTAACCATCCCACTTCTGTGTCTACTGAAACGCTCGCTGCTCACAATTAAAACCGACGCTTTGCATGTGGAAGAGGTGGAAATGGGGGAGGAAGAGCTTACACAAGGTGATAGCCAGAGCACCCTCACTTCGTCTTCTCAGCGACAATTGGAGGAGGCGGAGGAGGAGGAGGAGGAGGAGGAAGACACGGTTGCCTCCGCTACAGAGGGTAGCCATGGAACTTTAGTTCCATCTCTTCAGCGTGGGTGGGCAGAAGAGGAGGAAGAGGATGAGGATATTGAGAGTCATCCTCCTGGTGAGGACAGCGAAATCTTGACTGTTGGTACTCTGGCACACATGGCTGACTTTATGTTAGGCTGCCTTTCCCGTGACCCACGCGTTATACGCATTTTAAACAACACGGATTACTGGGTGTTCACCCTTCTGGACCCCCGCTACAAAGAGAATTTCTCATCTCTCATTCCTCCGGTGGAGAGGACAAGCAAAATGGTGCAATACCAGAAGGTTCTTGTTGAAAAATTGCTCCAAAATTTTCCATCTGACAACGCTGGCGGCAGAGTACGTGCTACCTTGGCCAACCGAGAAGGGGAGAAAAGGGGAGCACACAGCAGTTCCGACAAAGGCAGGGCAACACTCTCCAAGGCGTGGGACACCTTCATGACACCCCGCCAGCACCCTCACCCTGATGCGCAGCCTAGTGTCACAAGGAGGGAAAAGTTTTGGAAGATGGTGAAGGAGTACGTAGCAGACCGTGTCAGCGTCCTCAATGATCCCTCTGTGCCTTACAACTACTGGGTGTCCAAGCTGGACACGTGGTATGAACTGGCACTCTACGCCTTGGAGGTGCTGGCCTGCCCTGCCGCCAGCGTTCTGTCTGAGCGGGTATTTAGTGCTGCTGGTGGCATCATAACAGATAAGCGTATCCGCCTTTCCACCGACAATGCTGATAGGTTGACACTTATAAAAATGAACAAGGCCTGGATTTCCCCTGACTTCTCCACTCCACTGGAGGAAAGCCCCGGGGGAACATAAACTCACTTTATATATGTTATTTACAATGATGGGAATACTCTGTATTCCCATTCACCCCTTCCACCCCAAAAACGGGTATATGGTTGACTCTTAATGTTCTCATCCTCCTCCTCCTCTTCCATATGCCCTGGGATATAATTTTTATATAGGGCCAGCTCACCAGCGTGCCCTGGGATATAATTTTTATATAGGGCCAGCTCACCAGCGGGCCCTGTGATATAATTTTTATATAGGGCCAGCTCACCAGCGGGCCCTGTTTGCCAATTTTTATATAGGTCAGCTCACCAGCGGGCCTTCTCATATAATGTTTTATTGGGTCAGCTCTCTAGCGGGCCCTCTCATATAATGTTTTATAGCGTCAGCTCACTAGCGGGCCTTCGCATATAATGTTTAGGATGGTCAGCTCTGCAGCAGACCCTCACCCATAATGTTTTAGATGGTCAGCTCAGCGCACGTTTCCCTCTTAATCATGGCCTCAGTTCTGAAAATCAAGGAAATTTTTGGGAGAATTTGCCTCTGCGCACGTTTCCCTCTTAATCATGGCCTCAGTTCTGAAAATCAAGGAAATTTTTGGGATAATTTGCCTCTGCGCACGTTTCCCTCTTAATCATGGCCTCAGTTCTGAAAATCAAGGAAATTTTTGGGAGAATTTGCCTCTGCGCACGTTTCCCTCTTAATCATGGCCTCAGTTCTGAAAATCAAGGAAATTTTTGGGATAATTTGCCTCTGCGCACGTTTCCCTCTTAATCATGGCCTCACTTCAGAAAATCGATGAAATTTTTGGGAGAATTTGCAGATGATATACAAGTAAATATACAGCAAATACTGTTTGGTAACAATTTTTCGCCTAAAGTCGTTTTTATTTTCCTTTTTGTGTGTTTTACGGTCAGTCTGTAAAAATGGCGTACTACGGGCGAAAGATCGTTCCCAGCAGCGATGTTGGAGTCCAAGGTGCATCCAGACATCCTCCCTATGCTGTCCCTGAACCATTTCTGTAGTGTTTCCATCTTTTTCTGCCCTTTTCCTATGGACCAGGCACCCTCCCCTCATCAGAGCAGGGGGTGCCTGGTGTAATGCTCGAGTCCTCCCATTGACTTCAATGGGGCTCGGGTGCTCGGCCGAGCACTCGAGCCTCAGGGGGTGCTCGGTCAGAGCACCCGAACATCCGAGCATTGGGGTGCTCGCTCATCACTAATAATTATGTAAGTATGCACGTAGGTATTTATTTATATGTGTATTTATTTATTTAGAACTGTTTACCAGGAAGAATACATTGAGATTTGTCTCATTTTCAAGTGTGTCCTGGAGAAATTGGGCATACGATCATTCAGGTAGGAGCAATTTATAGACCTCCAGTGTGAGATTCACTAAGGGTCAATGTTGTGGCCATGTGTGTCTGGACATGTGTGGCAAGGACATGACCTTAGTGATAGAGACACACATCGCCATAATCACTAGGAAGAATTAGGGATGCAAGGATAGGTGGGGAGAATATCCTCGTTAGCATGGAGGGTTGTCAAACTGCTGGCAATGTGGAAGGGATTCCCTCCCTTACAAATCATTTGCAATTTGACAACCCTGAAGTCTGAGAGCATGAGGATGTGCTCAGACTCTGGCACCACAAACAACACCACAAAGCTTTCAGTGCCATTGGTCTGTGCACTGCATACCCCTGTGACACTGAAAGGGGTTGAAAAGATGTGAGACTAGATAGGGGACTCTGTTAGACATGAATCCCACATAAAGAATTCAGGCACTGTTTGCTTGCAAAATGTATAGCTGCACAGGGAGAAAGAAGATGTGTTACTAACCATAATGTAATAGTTTGTCTGAGCACAAGCTATGCTGATAGATCACCAAGCTGCCCCACTGGCACCCCCTCACATTGCCAGCTTGCACAGTGTGTCTGGTGATGTGAATGGATGTTATTTCCCCTAGTATGAGGCATACATACACATTCTCCTTCCCCTTCACCTCCTGTCTTCCTCTTTCAATCAGCACCAGCTTGCATATTCATAATGTCCCCTTTGCTGCTCCACCTGTCCTCCCCTCCCACTTCCTTTCCTCCTTCTAATGCACCTGTCTTGCTACTACTCATAAGAATGATGTAATTGAAAGGACGCACTAAAGCAGAGGCAATGGGGCTTGAATGCCCCATTTCCCCTATTCTAGCATAAACTTTCTATAACATTAATCCTATTAGTAGTAGCAAGAAGAAATGCACATTAGAAGGAGGAACAGAGCTGTTTCTATCTATCTATCTATCTATCTATCTATCTATCTATATATATATATATATATATATATATATATATATATATACAAGCTGTAGAGGAAATGAAGAGGTTTTACATAATTTTCCTGTGCATGCTATGGGATACATGTAAAGTAAAGGACTTTCTGACATCAGAGTCTTAAAGGGATAGAAATGTTTCAAAATAAAATCAGCTTCAATTAATCTTCATAGTATTTGGGCAATGGAGAGTGTTATTTCAGTACTGTCAGAGTTGTACTTCAAGAGTAATTGAATGATAAAGTATCCCCCTCTCTTCCCTTTTACTGTTGTAACAGTGCTTACCTCAGAAGAGAAAGGTGGTGTCCAGATGGATCACAGAGAGGGACAATCTTCAATTAGCATAAGGGAGAGACCTGAAAAACCTGTCAAGGGGGGCAGGGTTTTCATTGTTCTCACAGTAAGAAGATTATCTTTTGCTGTGAGCTGTCTGATCTTAAGACCAGATTCCACATCTGAGGGGAGGTAGCTTACTCTAGGTAAAAGGGGCAGGAAGGGGATACTTTATCATTCAATTACTCTTCAACTACAACGCTCCATGGCCCAAATACTATGAAGATTAATTGTAGCTGCTTTTATTTTGAAACATTACTATCCCTTTAATGACAGTGAAATGTGTGCTTCAGTATTCACTACATTGACAATTTGGTGTCAATTTGGTATAGTTCATACCCAGAAGCGCACCTACTGGTATTGGAGCAGTGGAGCTGTGCTGACATATTCGTGCAGTCATATAACTTGTAAAACAAAACAAAAAAGCACAGAACAGCAAAGACAATGAAATTATGCAAAACAACAATTCACTTGCAACTGTTTCTTATGTTTGATGTGATATATCCAAGGCACTGAGAAATCCCAAAAAACAAATTGTCTGTAATAGTGCTTAGTTTTCCTTTATATGACATAAAGCACATATCTTAGTTTCTGTATAATTAATGCTAGTGAACTGTGATCTTAGCACAATGTAAGTTATATTACCAGGAGCAAAAGGTAAAGAGAGAAATGAGGATTGCTCAGCAGTTTACTCAAGAGAATGAAAAGAAAGTCATTGTAAATTAATGATTGTGAGGCCTTGATGTCGTCTGATATATTTCATAATTCTCTTCTGAAATATGAAAAGCGGACTTCACAGTCATTCAGGGAATTCCAGACATTACAATTTTCAAGAGCCTGTTTTTAAATTTGGCATCTTAGCACATACAGAACAGTACCTAGTCTCTTCTTCCCACTGAATGAAGAAGCAGTTCTAAATATATTTCACTCAACTTACAATACATTATAATGGTTATTATTATATTTGCTTGTACTGTCTGAAAAAATATACAAATGCCTAAGTCAAACAGACCTACATTCCATGCACATCATTATTTGTTGCACAAAATATGTCATCACCTGAAAAATAAGTGTTTAACAGTAATATGTACATGATATATTCTAAGAGATGTGTGTGTGTTGGATAG
Organism: Rhinophrynus dorsalis; assembly: GCA_037306005.1. Lineage (NCBI taxonomy): Eukaryota > Metazoa > Chordata > Amphibia > Anura > Rhinophrynidae > Rhinophrynus > Rhinophrynus dorsalis. The sequence continues at coordinate 417,784,544 of CM074723.1, forward strand.
ACGTCCTATACTTTATTTGTTGCATATTATACTTGTAATGTGATTCACAACAAAAATGAGACCACGCATTTCTACAAATATGGCCACTTGTTTTAAATTAATAAAAGTATTTTTATTAAGTATGTAACAGGGCTTTTTAATATCTACATATTGTATATCAAAATGTGGCTAGGATCAAATATTGTATCAGGTTGATATAACACTATGTATTAGTAAGAAGAAAAGAAAAGAAAAGAAAATGTTGCATATGTATATATGCCCACTCCCCTCCTTAACTCCTGTCTGTCCTCCCGTATTTCATACATCTCTCCTTCCCTTCCCACCACTATTCTCCTATGTGTCTCCTTCCCTGCCCACAGTTACCTGTTCTGTGTTTCCCAATACCTTCACTGGTTGACATCACTTTGACACCTCCATCTCTTCATCTGTTAACCCTTTCAGCGCCAATTGGTTGTTAAATCCATTTCTATGAAATGTCTTTGGCACCAGTTTGGTACTCGTGGGGGAGACTCACTAAGCGGTGATAAAGAGGTGATGAATTGAAGATGACTTCTCCAGTTCCTATGTTATTCTATGGAGCCTATGCACTAAGATCTCCAAAGTCAAAGACATCTTAGTGCATAGGCTCCATAGAATAACATATGAACTGGAGAAGTGATAAACTGGAGAAGTCATCCAAGTTTACTTCCAGATGTGTCCAGATGTATTTAGTGCCTCCTCCCGGTGCAAAGCAGAACATCACCAAGAAAGAATCCATGCAGTGAAAATAACCATAGCAGGAAGGAGGCTGTAAAGATGCCATATCTGGAATCAAACCTTTTGAAGGCCAAAATGGCCTCTAACACATTGTAAGCCAATGTTTAGACATTTCTTTGCACTGAAAGGGTGAAGATGAGAGAAGATCGATGTCAGCCAGAATGATGTCTGTAACTACCAGTTAAAAAAGGCTGGAATTCAGACAGCATCATGTGGGTCTGTGTCTAGAAGTGCAGCAAGGCTGGGTATCCAAATAGTGTAGTATGGGCCTGTGGATACCATTGGAACCAAGCTGGGCTGGAAAACAGTATAGTATGGGTCTGTGCCTATCAGTGCAGTAAGGCTGAGCTGGCAGACAGTTTAGTGCAGTTCTGCGCCTACCAGTGGAACAAAGCTGGGCCAGCAGACATGCAGTGGGATTCTGTGGCTACCAGAGGAAAAATGGCTAGGCTGGTAGACAGTCTGTTCTGGGTCTGTGGCTACCAGTATTTAGAAACTCACCATTCATGCTGGACACACCTCAGGACAATAGTAAAGATGAGATATGCTTATCACCTCCATACTTCCTCTCCAAGAGGCACAGAGGAATGATTTTGACAGGAGTGGATAGCATTGGCAAAAACCCACCTCACTGCACGAACCTCAACAGACTCTCCTTTGGCCACTCCTGTCAAAATCATTGAAGTTACTCCTTCACTTTCACTATGTCACAGGATTTCTTTAACTCTTTGAGTGGCAGAGGGCTATTCAACTCATTGCATTGCATTGGATACCTCTTTGTCAGAGTGATACGCAACTCATAAGGGATTTGTCTTTAATCCTTTGAGTGCCAGAGAGGTATCCAGTGCATTGCAATGCATTGGATACTTCTTTGTCAGTCAAATGTGTAATCCTTTGAGTGCCAGTGGGGTACGCAACATATTACAAAGCAATGCATTTTGCACCCCTCTGGCACTCAAAGGATTAAACCTTTGCGCGATAGTATATGTAGTGTGAATTTGTGGGTGTTCAATATATTTGTAAAGATCATGAATCTACGTGGATGAGTTTACTGGTCAGTTTTCATGTGAATATGAGCATGTGTGTCTGTGTGTCTGCATGCATATGTGTGGGTGTGACAGTCTGATTCCATGAGTTTATATTTGTTTCTGTCGGCATTGAAGGGAATACAGCCTCTCTGTATATTTATGTGGAAAAAGTTTATGTCTATGTTAGTATGAGGGTTATTGTGTCACATCACATCATGATGGTGCTCTAATGGTCAGTAATGGCCCCGGCACTGGCATGAACTGACACAGGGAGAACCATAACCATTCTGCCCAAAACCGACATGTGCTAATTTTAATACCAAAGAGCTTAAAGCATGTCTGTTTTAGGAACTGAATAATATGGGCTCATTTCAAATGCTTTAGTATGCTGCAGGCACCTGAACTGTGACACAACTATTTTAGTAAATAGTAATAAGATAACAGTTTTGAGCTTGTTCCACCATCAATAAATATTAACTGTGTATCCATGTCTAACACTTGCTGTACAGTAAAATGTTTTTGGGTATCTTTACACTAATAAAAAAGAGCTTGATTCACTACAGATAACCTACAGCTTATAACTGCAGAAAAGTCATGTGGTATGTACTTATTAGTTGAACTAAAATAAATATTGTTGTAAAAGGCTATTCAAACCCATAGGAAAGACCACATGGTGTCCAATCAAAGTATGTTGATCAGAGTATCTCATCCTCCAGGATATTGTAGGCTCTTGCTGCAGTAGTCAACCCATACATTCAGACTGCTGTCACTATGTCATCATATTTCTAGGCAGAGTGAGAGACTTCAATAAATTCAGTTTGTATGGATTCCACTGACTTACACCTTAACTTCATGTGAAAAACAGCTTGCATTTTTAAACTGTATATCATAGTCATAATATATATGTATCCCTTTTAATAATATAATAATTATTATGTATTTATATGTGATCCCCTTTTTTAAATACATTATTACTCTTTTATTCCAAAGTATGGTCAGTGAGATAGCGAAAAGAATCGCATTTGTTATCTGTTCCATGCTATAATAATTTTGGTAAAATTCATAAAGTGGTTTTTAATGCCTTGGTGTTGCTTTATAAGGTTTACATTTTTTATCTTTGCTATGGGTAAAAGATTAATTAATGTTATGCATTGTTAGAAGTCAATACCTGACAACATTTAAAGGCTGAATCAGAAATGACAGGGTCTCATCAATGAGTTAAACAGGATACAAAGGAGCATTTCTTTCTTAATTGCAAGCTCTTCAGAATGTAACACACACACACTGCCCAAGATTTAAGTGCCTGATGAATTATAACACAGATGTAAGATCAAGGCGACGTCCACCTGACAACATTGGCACCTTGATTATGTAGATTAGAAGAGCTGCAACTCAAGAACTAATGGTGAACATCAACTGGTCAGATACCTGCAGATAGTTAGAAACTTGAAAGAAACTCCCAGTGCTACAAATCTAGTAGATATTGTTTATTTGACTCATAGACATCCAAACTCTTTCTAGCTGTTATATTTAGTACAGCAGATGGGTCAGGACGGAATTTCCTATGGGTCAAAACAGCATTGACAAACAAAACATCACAACGAGTAGTGATTGAGGCAGTTGATGACAATACTGCAATAGGTAATAGTAGTCCCCTGAATAGCAAAGGGATACATTCAATAACAATCAATATAACAATATAAATAGGAGGAAATGCATACAATTTTCTCAGACAGATAGATTACAGAAAGTAGGAGTGATGATAAACAGTCCATCAGTCAGACCATAAAAGGTTACAAAGTGGCACAGAAGCAAGTTTAGACACCCATAACAAATGATAAAACATATTATTATTATTACTATTATTATTATTATCATTATTAACAATAATAACAATAAGAAAAATAATACTTTATGAATCAATCAATGTATTTAATAATTAACATGGAAAACTCCAACAATTCCTAGAAGTGGAACAGTGAGTAGTTTGTACACATGATTTAATAATCCAGAAAATTCACAATATTAAAAGAGGGAAAGAAAGAGCTGATACAAAAAGTATAAATGCTTTATGCTGTTGTATGATCCAGGACGGTGGTTCTCAAACTTTCTGCTATGATGGATCCCTTTCATTTGTCATCAAATTCATGAGAAACTCTAACAAATAAAACCCCTTAACCTCCCCCAGTGCAATGACAGAGTCCGTGAGTGAACATAATTTCTACACCAAAAGTGTTTCAATGCCAGTTAGCATTTGCCACTAGTAACCTATGGACACACAAAAGAAAAAACAACTCTGGGGCAAATTAAACTTATCCAGACTTAGTTCATCCTTGTTTTACATTGCAGAAAACCCCTACAAATATAAAAGAGGGATGTGAAGAGGTATAACATATTTAACTAGTGAAGCAATCTCCAAAACATTGTGAAGCATCCACAGGGTTTATTTATTTATTTTATTTTATTTAGAAAATGTTTTACCAGGAAGAATACATTGAGATTTCTCTCGTTTTCAAGTATGTCCTGGACAGTTTACAGTAGAGGGTTGCTTATTTATACAAATTGAGAAACACTATATATTACATGTTATTAAATATACATACAAATATTCATATGGAAATTTTAGAATTATACACAGTTACACTCTGTTTTTAGATATAGAGAAGCATTTACTTTTAAGGATTTTAGACTGGGAGCAGATCTGGTTATTTCAGGCAGATTGTTCCAGGCCATTGGCGCTCTGTAGGAGAAGGCGGCTCTTCCTGCTTCTTTCTTGTATTGTGGTATACGTAGCGAGTTGTTTGCGGTGGAGCGGAGGTTATACTTAGTATGTAGAGCAGGAGTGAGCATACTGCTCAGGTAGTCTGGTAGTTTTCCAGAGAAGTGGTTGTGTACTAAGCAAGAAAGGTGAAGGGCACGTCTAGATTTGAGTGTTAACCAATTTAGTTCTTTTAACATATCACAGCGATGAGTAGTGTAATTACATTGAAGGCTAAAGCGGCATATTGAATTATACAGGGTGTCAAGTTTACTAAGATGGATTTCTGGCGCTGGAGCATAAACTACATCACCATAGTCTATGACAGGCAGCAACATCTGTTGCACAATACGTTTTCTAACCAGGGGACTTAAACATGATTTGTGTCTAAAAAGAGCACCGATTTTGGGATAAAGCTTGGAAGTTAACTTGTCAATATGATGTCCAAAAGTGAGGCTGGGGTCAAGCCACATACCAAGATATTTGTAGGAGTCCACTGGGGCCAAATTACGATTAGACTCCGTTACAATGGATATGTGGGTATTGCCGAGATTACGCAGTTTGTGTTTTGTGCCAAATATCATTGTGACAGTTTTGTCTGTGTTTAAGAACAGTTTGTTCCTTGCTATCCATCTTTCAACCTCGCAGAAATCATGTTGTAATATGGCCTCAAGGTGTGATATGTTTGAGTTTTTAGTATAGAGAATGGTGTCGTCTGCATACATGTGTACTGAAGATGATTTGCAAACCTTGGGAAGATCATTTATAAAAAGAGAAAACAGAAGCGGGCCAATAATGGAGCCTTGAGGAACTCCACTTGTTACTTTGAGAGTAGGGGAGTCATTGCCAGCAACTGACACATACTGCATTCTGTCTGATAAATAGGATCGGAACCAGTTTAGAGAATTATTACCCAGTCCTGATCTTTGGAGTTTATTTATCAGAATATTATGGTCTACTGTGTCAAAGGCCTTGGCAAAATCTAGGAAAATGGCTCCTGTGAGGTCACCATTTTCCATGCCCGTCTGGATATCGTTGGTTACTTTTAGGAGGGCTGTGACTGTTGAGTGATTTGGTCGAAAGCCTGATTGAAGAGGGGTGAAAAAACTAGTCTGTTGGTAATATTTATTTAGTTGCACATGTACACATTTCTCTAGGATTTTGGATAAAGTGGGGAGTAGGGATATTGGTCTATAGTTTGATACTACACTTTTATCCCCACTTTTGTGGATAGGCACAACTCTAGCCACCTTCCAGGATTTGGGCATGTACCCTGTTGCCAAAGAGGTATTAATTAAAGAAGCAATCGGTTTGACCATTACCATAGCACTGAGCTTTAATAGCATTGTTGGTAGTTTGTCAGGGCTAGATTGGCATTTCATTTTTGGATTGAGGAGGTGATCATATATTTCGCTTTCATTTACTGGCATGAAATTGAATTCATATTCAGAATTGGACTGGGCAACAGGTGCCAGTGAATGTTCTGTAGATGGCTGAACTTCTGAGTTATCTTTGTTTTGTGTAATCAGGGTGGTGGCACATCCAATAAAGTAGCTGTTAAATGCATTGGCTATGGCTGTGGGGCATTGTATTGTTTCATTATCTATGATTATAGTTGATGGGTGAGTATGATTAGGAGGGTTATAAAGGTTTTTAATAACCTTCCAAAAGTTGGCTGGCTTTGAAATGTTACTGTTTAAGTTGTCAGTAAAATATTGTGCTTTTGCTAATTTTGTTTGTTTTGTACATGTATTCCTTAATTGTCTGTATGCAGTGTGATCATATGAGGAGCCGGTTTGTTTAAATTTTGTCCACAAGGCATCTCTGAGACTGTATAATTGAATCAAGTCAGCTGAGACCCAGGGTAGATGTGCCCCCCTAACCCTGACCTTCCTTAGTGGGGCATGTGTATTACAGACCTGTAAAAATTCAGAGTTAAAGAATTCTATCGCTGAGTCTAGGTCTGGTATTAGCTGTATTCTCTGCCATGAGCAATTTCTTAAGTCATTTAGGAAGGACTGAAGATTAAAGTTTTTAAATGATCTTGTGAGTATGACTTTGGAACATGACTTGACTGGTTTTATTTTGCGGACACAGTAAACTATGGAGTGATCGCTAAACACATTTGCTAGTACGCCTGAGTCTTGGATTCTGCTTGTGCAGGATGAAAGGATCCAGTCTAGCAGAGTATGGTTGGATGTTTTAGGATTTATGCGAGTAGGGGAGGAGATTAGTTGTGATAAATTCAATGTTTTAAACAATGAACAAAACTTTTCATTCCTGGAGTCTAGCCAATTAATATTAAAGTCTCCAAGAACCATCAGCTCGCTTTTCTTGTTTTGTGTGGCAATCTCCTTTAGGTGTTGCGCTATGTCTGAAAGGGTATGTGCTGGGGTATTTGGTGGTCTGTAGATGCCTACAATTATGATTTGTTTTGAATATGGAAGACAAATTTTGCCAGCAATGTATTCATAAGAATCAGAGTTATGAGAGTAATTTAGAAGTGTAAAGTTTACTGATTCCTGTATGTATATGATTACCCCTCCTCCTCGCTTTGCACGGTCTTTTCGAAAGCATGAGTATCCATCTATGGCAACAGCAGTATCAGGTATTTTTGGGGATAACCAGGATTCAGTAAGAATAAGAATTTTAGGTTTGTATGCATAACACCATGCTTTTAGTTCATCCATTTTGGGCAGTATACTGCGTATGTTGCAGTGCACAAAAGACAGACCCTTTTTAAAGGGGAGGTTGCCATTTATTGCTATTTGAGGGCCAGGGTTGGTTTCTATGTCATTTGCCAAAGCAAGTAATAGAATGCATAAAAATTTGGTGATTTGTTTTCTGTGAGCATATAGTGAGAGGGTGCGTCTGTTGCTATAATTACTGGGGGAGGGTGAGCTTGTTTTTAATACTCTCCACCAGCATTCAGAAGGGAGTGCACATGTATGCAGAAGTCCATGGTGTATTAGTATGGTATGATGAGGGTGCTGGACATGGTTGCAGGGACAAGAGGAATTCTGTATGAATAGTGGAATGGTTAGTACACATAGAAGTAATATGTTCATGTTGGCATGCATATGACAAGGCTCACAGGGTGCATACAGATAGACAAACCAGCTGAGATTAAAAATTAAATAAATATAACAAGTATAAAATTATCTATTTTCTCCAATTCCTCTTTATTCACTTGCCTGTATTAATCAGTAGGTGTTCTTGCAGCAGCTGTGTTTCTTTCCTGTCCCCTCTCCTGTCCAACTCTCTTGTATAACTCTCCATACTTTGATAAGGTGTTACTTAGAGAAGGTGGTAATACCCTGGCAAATGCCACCCCGGCATAATGCCACCCCTAACTGGGCTCTAGATATATACTAGATGGAGCCCCTAGGAAGACTCACACACTGACTGAGGGAATTCCAAATTACAAATTGTTTAGCCCTGGACCCGCCCTGAGTGGGGTCAGCTGTGACCATTAAAACATCTGATAAGGAGCAGACACAGAGATATAGGACAGGGATGGGGGAGGTAAGCAGTATGGAGACTGGAAAAAAGGGCTAATTGTTAGTACATACCATGGGGGTTAAACATGTACAGGGAGATTGCATGGAATTTGAAGTTCCAGTTTAAAATAGCCCTGGTTAGTACATACCACACAAAGGGTTAAAATTGTGAGGGGAGACAGTATGAGACTTGCACTTCCACACAACAGGACTGGCTTGTACATACCACACAAAGGGTTAAAATTGTAAGGGGAGACAGTATGAGACTTGCACTTCCACACAACAGGACTGGCTTGTACATACCACACAAAGGGTTAAAATTGTGAGGGGAGACAGTATGAGACTTGCACTTCCACACAACAGGACTGGCTTGTACATACCACACAAAGGGTTAAAATTGTGAGGGGAGACAGTATGAGACTTGCACTTCCACACAACAGGACTGGCTTGTACATACCACACAAAGGGTTAAAATTGTGAGGGGAGACAGTATGAGACTTGCACTTCCACACAACAGGACTGGCTTGTACATACCACACAAAGGGTTAAAATTGTGAGGGGAGACAGTATGAGACTTGCACTTCCACACAACATGACTGGCTTGTACATACCACACAAAGGGTTAAAATTGTGAGGGGAGACAGTATGAGACTTGCACTTCCACACAACAGGGTTAAAAATGAAATAGAAGCAATACCTTGTGATTACTGTAAAAATGTAAACAGAATATCTGCATAGAATATTGTCAAGTCCATTCTCAAGAGACCTAAGTTTAATTTAATTCTCTGCAGATATAGATTCGTATTGTTGCTTTCTGAAGCACAACTAACTACATGCCACTCTCATTTTGGTATAAATTTTCATAAGAGGCAGCAGGATCAATCAGGGAAATAATACCTCTACCTGGAAATCTCCCCATATAGCATGATCTAATTTAAAAAAAGAAGCAGATTCACTCTTCCAGCTGTTCTTCTATCTCAGCAGTGTAGACCATGATTATGTATTGATTTTTATCTTTTTAAAGAGTGTAAGTTCAAGTAGAGCATCTGCACCTCTTCCTCATCAATGCCCATTCCCAGTGCATTTGAAATTTTGTGAGACAGCCTAAGGCTTAATACAAACTGTTCAACTCTAGTCATCCACATACAATGTCATATTCTTATATCAACAAAACTGAACCTCTAACACAGTACAGCAGTGTTTCTGTCAGGATTAGTATATGTATTTGAATCAATACAATTTACATTGTAGTTATTACACACTTAACTAGAATATATATATATAACTTTAAAGAAATACAAATATTAAATACAACTTGTTTTTACATACTAGAGGACAAGTAGGCACATTCTGAAACTCTAGCTGTAGGAAACTACAACTACCATAATACACGACCCACCACTGGCTGTGATAGAGGGTATGTTGTAACATCCACAAATATAAGTTAAAATACTTTGATACATCATAAGATATTAAAAAAATGGCATGCTCTGTTTTTCAGCAGGTTGGTGCATTGCATATCTTTCTGTATGCTGTGTTTTAACGTATACTCTCTTAATCAGGCTTAAAGGTATAGAAATGTTGGAAAATAAAAGCAGCTCCAATTAATCCTCATAGTATTTGGGACATGGAGAGTGTTATTTCAGTACTGTCAGAGTTGTATTTCAAGAGTAATTGAATAATAAAGTATCCCCCTCCTGACCCCTTTTACCTAGTGTAAGCCACCTCCCCTCAATGTGGAATCTGGTCTTAGGATCAGACATCTCACAGCAAGGGACTTACTGTGAGAACAATGAAAACTTGCCCCCCTTGACATATTTTTCAGGTTTTTCCCTTATGCTAATTGGAGATTATCCCTCTCTGCAAGCCATCTGGACACCACCTTTCTGTTCTGAGATGAGCAGTGTTACATCATAATACTCTCCATGGCCCAAATACTATGAAGATTAATTGGAGTTGCTTTTATTTTGAAATATTACTATCCCTTTAATTTAGCCTGCTGAAAATAACACATGTACTCAGTATCATGTATTTAAAAATCTGTCAAAACATGGAAAAAATATATTGATATATTTGAATGTTCCAATAGGCCCTCTTTCCTTGATTCAAGTTTGCATATTTGAAAACTGGATTAATAGCTGCCTAGGTGTCCGTTTAGCCAGAAGTCCAACAAAATGTACAGTTAAACAGATTTTTATACTTTATGTTTTATGCTACTTTATGCTAATGTTAATACCCATGTGGTGCCAGTGACATGTCATATGCCAATTAAATATTTCAGATACTTTTAATATACTAACAAAGCTTTTTTAAGTGATGCTCTATATGCTAATAATGTTTTTCAGTGATATTTCATATGCTAATTTAGTATTATTCAGCACCAGGAGACTTTCACTTTTTCCAGACATAAAAGTGTAAATAAGTCCTAAACTATACATCTCCTGGGGAGAGATTCACTAAGAGGTGATAAAGAGGTGATAATTTGGAGATGGCTTTTACAGTTTATCACTTCTTCAGTTCCTATGTTATTCTATAGAGCCTATGCAGTAAGATCTCCAAAGTTGAAGAAAGTTTAGTGCATAGGCTCCATAGAATAACATAGGAATTGGAGAAGTGATAAACTGGAGAAGTCATCTCCACTTTAGCACCTCTTTATCACACTTTATTGAATATCTCCCATGGACTATAAAGTTAATGGCAATAGGCAGTTTTGAAATAAGTTCTCAAATATTTAAGAAAAATCAAGGTGCTGTCCACTTTCATCTTACTGTTTTGAGCAGAATGTTTATTAAAGAGAAACTTTCACCTTAAATCAAGTTTACATATTTGAAAACTCGAAGAAAAACCTGCCTATATTTCATTTTATTCAAAAGTCCAGAAGATGTATAGTTTAGGAGACATAGGGGGTGATAAAGAGGTGATAAAGTGGAGATGACTTCTCCAGTGATATCACTTCTCCAATTCCTATGTTATTCTATGGAGTCAATTAACTAACATTTCTTACACTTTGGAGATCTCAGTGCATAGACTCCATGGAATAACATTGGAATCGGAAAATGATATCACTGGAGAAGTCATCTCCACTGTATCACCTTTTTATCACGCCTTAATGAATAACCCCCATTTTATTTCTGAGCAAAGTGAAAATGGACATTTCCTGGTACTGCACAACACTACAAATAACCAGTTTTTATTGCAGTTTTCAGATATGCAAACTTGAATTTTGTGCAAATGCTTATAAATACATACTGAGGCTGATGTACTGGATATACTGATAGCAACCATTCCATAGGGGACACATACGAATTCCGCAAATTCCTGTTCATTTAAATGGTGATTTTAATGGTGATTTTTTACTATGGTGTCTACTATGGTGCGAATGGTTACACCAAGAATTCTTCAGGTTCATCGTGGTAGATCGACGTAGCTGAAAATTACCTACAACAAATACCTCCATTACAAAATATCTTCATAAAAATTAAATCAAGACATATACTTGTTATTGTGAGAAATGTGATAGAATTTTCAATATACAAATGTGTACATGTTGAAACATAATTATTACTCTGTAACAGTAATTGTGTTTTAGGGCATGAGCAGAGAATAACTGCAAGTTGATTACATTGTCATAGTTACAATGGATTCATCGAGCAATAAAGCTCTGCATTACATAAAGGTTTAGCAATGCCAGCACTTGATATTTTTTTTATTATTGTATAAAATGGGGGGATGAGCTAAGCATTCTTTTTTTTATCCTAGGAGAATGTCCATAGTCAGGAGACACTTTTCTGTGGAAGTTACCACAGGAAGAGAAATTAACCAAATACTCTATAGTCAATGGCAGGAAGGTTAAACCCATTGATTTTAATAAGCTTAGCATACACACAGACACACACACATCATCATCATTCACACACATATACATCATCAGGCACACATGTATGAACACACACAAGTATACTGCATACACTCAAACATACATTCAGTCACCTCACATTCCTGTGGGAAGATGTTGGCAGGATAGCTTTCTCATGGGAATTTTGCTGGAGAAAAAATATACCTTCTTCATGTAACATAGTATCATAGTAAATTAGGTTGAATAAAGACACAAGTCCATCAAGTTCAACCTTTGCTTCATACCCCAGTGACTGAGAATTTTATAGCTTTCCTGCTACCAAATAAGTTAGTCTTTATCAGACCTTCCTGATCTGCCTACTAAAAACAGTATAACAGTCTATTTCTTCCTATGACAAACATGGTCTCCCACCCGCTTGCATATACTACCTTTGTATTACAGGGAGCACTACTGTTTAAGGACATTTTTAGCAAATGGGGCCAACTTCGTGAGTTGAAATTGTTTTAAAATTATCAGCAATCAAAATGCTGGAAACTCCTCTGGTAATCAAAATATTAATACTTAGATTATCTTGTTTGAAAATAACGTTTCCAACTCTCAAATATTTGTAAAAATGTTTTCTGCAGTACCTTACTTAAAATCAAACTACAACACCAAATGCGAAAACAAACTATATCACCAAATAGTATATATAGTATACATGTATATTTAAACCACTCAGTTTTCATAATAAAGAAGTAATTATATATGGTGACAATGGATAGATAATGTGTGCAATGTAAATATTATGAGATGGAAAATAGATAACATGTGACTGGTAGAAATGTGCAAAAAGACCTTTTTTGCAGGAATTTTCATTAAAAAAACATAATTTGATGCTTTTTCCAATGAAACTCTCAAGCATAGAAAACACAGAGAATTTCCATCTTTTCTCTAACAGCACTGAATTTTAAGCACAAACGTTGCAGCTTTATGCCAGTACTTTCTAAGCCCAAGAGAGTTCCTGCTGCAATACTTGTGCTGCTGAGTGCTTGAATGAAGAAATAAACAGTTGAAAGTAAAAGTTGTTAGCTGGCTGAGTTATAGAGCAACATAAGCCTTAAAAATATTGTTAACAGGCTGAGTCCCTTTGCCCTTTGGCCACTATACTTGTGCTGCTTTTGAAAAATAACTGCAGCTTAAGATATAGCAGTGGGTTGCAATACATGGTATCAGGGGGAGATGCACTAAAGTTTGATGCAGTGGTGAAGTATATAGAAATTCATAATTAGCATATGAGGATGGTGTAATGCTGGTGATCTGCTGAGAACGACAACTGATTGAGAAGAGAGGATGCACTCAGACTTTAGCACCAAGAACAAAACCAACCCTCCCTTAAACTTCTGAGTGCCATAAAGATGTGCAACATATAAAACTCTTAAACTCCACAAGGCAAAGTATAGCAGATTCTTATTTGACATGAATCACCTGATCGCTCTGTACACAAAACAGCTGATCAGCCAGTTCAGGTAAACACAGAACAGGAAGATCAGCTGTTAGAAGAAACAGCTAATTTCCCAGTTCTGAGTATATTTGCATCAAGTGGTGGATGTGTATATTATAAGTGGATTGTGTATGTTATGTGCCTTTGATAGCCATATGGGTGTGAAACATATTGTAGAGCAATGTGTTGCACATCCCTTTGATATGCAAAAGGTTAATTGTTTCAGTGCCAATAGGGTACACAACGCATTCAAAGCAATGCATTGCGTACCCCTCTGACACTCAAAGGATTAAGGAAGTGCAGCTGCTGTATGTTATCCAGTAGAGAAAGCAAACTGTCCTTGGTGGCTGCATATAAAACTATTGGTAGATCCCAAGTTCGCCAAACTCAGGTTGCAGAATTTAGGACTGTGAACCCCTAAAGCACTGGCAGCTATTCAAGCTTATTGTATGTGACACATAGCTATAATAACATATAACACAGAAATAAGAAAACAGGTCCTTATGCTACATTTCATTACACAGATGAGCCATTGTTTCAGTAGCTGTTACCATATGGAGAAGTGTTTGTCTGCCTGGAAATAAGATATGATGTATGTTTCTGTCACTGGCACGCTAGGCTCTGCCCAGGTGTAGAAATATGATGTCCTGCCTTTCTCTGTCACCTATCAGTGAAAAATACTAAACTATCACTGTGTCAGTTTCTAAAAATCACACCTACATTTCATACAACTTTCTAAAGAACTGGTTAACACCAATACTCCTTAAAGCAAGCATTTCCACCTCCCTTTCTTTACCTGTCTGTCTCTGCACACTTGTGGTTAGTGTCAACATTCTCCCACATTTCTCTTTCTCTATCAAGGACTGCAGCCTTATTTTTCAGTACATGATAGTACTGAACTCATAGCTTCAGATTCAACAGCTTTCAATATAGAATAAAGCACACAGCAGGTGGTGAAGCTCTCCTCAATATATGCTTGTTCGTCCTTGATCTTACTAGTGAAGGAGTGCATGTGCCTAAGTAATACAGTGTTTCAATTTGTACCTGTATGTTTGTCTTGAATGAAAATGTGTGTCTGTCTGTGTAGCATCTGTTACTTCGTTCCAGTAGATTCTCAAGCTCAGGCAGGCAGTTCAGGTCAAAAGGATCACTTAATTCCCTTGCCTTTCTGTCTCTGTCACTTACCAGTCATTTTTTAAAATTCCCCTTTCTCCCTTCACACCCACACCCGGAGAACAACTGGCAATGGCTAACACCAATACTCCTAACAAGCAACTCCATCTCCCACTCCGTGCCTGTCTACCTACATTAACTAGAATCTAATTTTCAGCTGCTTTCTCTTTTTCTTCCAAGCACAGACAGACGATATGCAGTAAAGTTACACTCCCTCCACACCGGGGGAGGGGCGATACATTATTATCATTATTTCCAGTGGAAAAATGGAGGAAAGTGGAAAAATCACTTTTCAGAAGAATTCCCACAAAAGGCAGGAAGGGCTGTTTTTCACATTTCACTTTTGAATTGAAATGTTTAATCCACCCCTAATGGCTAGGTGGCTGATGTGCTACAGAAAAGTAGTGCAATTCAAGTGCAAATAAACTGCACCATAGGGAGCAAATAAATGCATATTGCTTTAAATGGTTCTTTTGAACCCTTCAATGTTAGATAAGTCTTCAATGCATTGCTTTGGAATGCATTGGAGACCTCTCAAGTATTCAGTGAGTTAAAATCCCAATATAAACCAATACAAATTTGTGAAAGTATTACTTGTTCCTTATGGTGATGTTCATTTGCTTCGAATTGTATTGATTTTGCTTAGTACATCTGACTCCTTCTGCCATAGAAACAAGTCAGCAGGTTGTTTTCAATTTTTGGCTTTCTAAAGAAAGTCAGTTCAATAAAACTGATGGGGAAAATAAATTACAAGTATTCTAAATTTAAACGTTACAATGAGATTACTGATAGTTGTGTTGTTTGCAAAACAAATGGCTGGTAAATATCTAGTTTACATCAATGCATAGTATACAGCCTTAGTCTAATTGCCTTTGACCTTTGTCTTGTTCTTTCATATGACCTCACTTCCATTGTATGTTTTCCTTACTTGTAAAATGATATGAAACTATGGTGGATTACATTCATGCAACTTTGACTAGATGGTTTGTCCATCTATCATATAAAAATGCTGTGAAATATTTACATTTGGCATAATATTTCTAATTCTGTGTTTTACCTAAACATTTAGGAAATAATTTTGCATATACTTTATACCTAATTGTATCATATTTGCAGAGGACATGAAAATGATTTTATGACAGAGCAAGCTCATGGGAATAAAAGCTTATTGAAATTTATACATTATGTAATATGGTTTACAAGCCGTTTTAGACACTACAAAGCAAAGTCATTTACTTCAAGACTTGAGAGGATGTAAAAAAATGGGAATATCATTTCATAGCTCTCCAAATCATTTGAAGGCCACAGTGTATTTAAATGTTTATAGAAGTCTTACAATCAATTTAGATTTAGAGGAGCAACTTTTGTGCAGGAATCTGTTTTAACGTGTGTAACATAATGACTCAATAATTTATTTCACTTTTAGATGCAATGGAGGCAAGATAAATTAACTTGATCATTTTTAGTCAGCCAAATCAATCTATGTGAGACGTTACTTACAATGCATTGGCTACCTCCCTGACGCACAAAGTGTTAAAGGTCTTATACAGAAAGAACAGAATTAACAATTCTGGAACAAACCAGATACACCAATGGTAAAAAAGATGAAGTTTTTAAAATTCCACAACTGTACAGAGGTTGGAGACCTCTCTAATTTGCAAGATGTTAAAACCCCCCTTCAGATGAAGGGACATTTTAATTTGTCTCTCAGTTTTGCAGATGGTATGCCTCAGAACCGCTCACCTTCAAAGGGATAGTAATGTTTCACAAAAAACAGCAGCTCCAATTAATCTTCAAAGTATTTGAGCCATGGAGAGTGTTATTTCAATACTGTCAGAGTTGTAGTTCAAGAGTAACTGAATGATAAAGTATCCCCTTCCTCCCCCTTTTTCCTAATGTAAACCACCTCACCTCAGATATGAAATCTAGTCCTGGGACTGTACAGCTCACAGCAAAGGACAATCTTCTTACTGTGAGAACAATGAAAACATTGCCCCCCTTGACATGTTTTTCAGGTTTTTCCCTTATGCTAATTGAAGATTGTCCCTCTCTGCAATCCACCTGGACACACCCTTGGTGCTCTGAGCTGAGCAGTGTTACATCAGTAAAAGGGGTGGGAGGGGGATACTTTAATGGAAAGTTTTAGTTATGAAGAAAGGCTAGAAAAGTTAAACTTGTACACACTAGAGAAACGGCGTGTTAGAGGGGATATGATAACACTATATAAATATATTCAGGGCCCATACAAAGGGCTCTCCAAAGACCTGTTCATTAACAGAACAGTACAAAGGACAAGGGGCCACCCTCTTAGACTTGAGGAAAGGAGATTTAATCTACAACAGCGGAAGGGTTTCTTTACAGTAAGGACAATAAAGGTATGGAATTCACTGACTGAGGGGTTGGTGCTATTGAATACATTGGATACCTTTAAAAAGGGCCTGGATACTTATTTAAAAGAGCATAACAAAGAGGGCAATGTACGTTAGTATTGGGAGTAATATTTAGTTAGGGCTTGTTGATCCAAGGAGAAATCTGATTGCCATTTGGAATCAAGAAGGATTTTTTCCCCCCATTCAGGGTAGAATTTGAAATTGCTATATTGTGGGGGGGGTTTTGCCTTCTTTTGGATCAACGATGGTAAACAGGAATAGGAAAAGGGTTGAGCTAGATGGACGTAAGTCTTTTTTCAACCTAAATTACTATGTTACTAATTACTATTGAACTACAACTCTGACAGTATTGAAATAACATTCTCCATGGCCCAGATAATATGAAGATTAATTGAAGATGCTTTTATTGTGAAACATTACTATCCCTTTAACTTCCAGTAGCCTCCTCTAAATCTCTTAAAGCAACAATATCTCATTAATTTAGTACTGTTTATTTTTTATTTTATTTTAGCTGCAAATGATATAATATATCCTATGCTATTTCTAGTTATGGCAGTACATCACTATAGTATATTGAGGTTAACCTATTGGATGCTAGAGAGGTCAGTCTAGCACTGATATTACAACTGAAAGATGACAGATTCTATTCAAGGACACGGCAAGGTCAGGTTTTGCTAACATTGCAGCACTGATTGTCAATAATACTGATTTCCTAAAGGATAAAAGATACAAGTATAAATCTAAAGAAAAACAGAGTTAAACAAGAAAATTATTGTGATTCAGCTACAAGAAAATTACATTCAATGTAAATTATCTGTTATGAGGTAAAAGGAACATTAACCCGTTTCTATGTATTGTAAAGCAATGTGTTGGATACCCCTTATGCCATGTCAATATAGGCAATGGAAAAGATTTATGTATGCTGCACCTGTCTCATGCTTATTTACAAATATATACTGACCGTCTCCCCTCATAACACTACACAATAAAGTCTTAATGATGATGTATTGTGTGTGACTATATGTATGTATATTTATATGCATGTTTATATATTTATTTATATGGTGTCATATATGTACACAGCACTTTACAGAAGTTGTATGAGTATGATATAAAAATACAGAACTTGGTTAAGAGCATCAGGCTAAAGTGTGATCATTGCATTGTTTGCAGGGGAAAGTGCATCAAAGTGAATCATATATAGAGAAAGGGACCCTGCCCCAAGGACTTTACAATCTAATTGCACAAAACAATCATACTCTCAATTACATAACCGAAAGTGGAGCTGCATAGTTTGTATGTTGATGTCCAAGTGCAGAAAATGAGCTAAGCTGGTGGATTATGAACAAAGAATGCTATATTATATGAATGTGTTTTTGTTTAATACATTATTGTGTACCTGACCAGAAAACTACTTTCAGTTTTAACCCCTGTTTCTGGGCACAGTCTAACACCTATTTGGATAGTTTGCAGCAGTGGCAGATAGCCGTTGTCTTGGGCCAGCCAGCATTAGCATCTGGGAACGTTTGTCTACAGCTCCATTCTCTTGTTTGTTGATAAACACCACGCTCCAGTTAACCATGCACTATCCAACTATCCACAAAAGGAGTCCGTCATTTTAAAATACAGGCAGTTGTATGTTTGTTTTTATAACTTTACCACAGTAATTTATCTTAACCCTGAAAGATTAATGATACCAAGAGAAAATCCTGAGAAAATATATGGTCAAATTTCAAATAACAGTAAATGTTTGTATAAATAGATATGCAGAGAAATGGTAATACCTCCACTGCCTCCACTTTATGTACACCGCTTGTAATGTTTCATCTTATGAAAATGAAACATATTATTTTTTTGAGGATCATTGAAATAACCCTTACTGGTTTATGATGGTGGTCATTAACAGTAAGTGCATGACTATTTTTTGTTTAATCTAAAAATGCAAAAGCTGATTAGAAATAAAGTGTAACCATTGAATGTGACCTAAATATTCCTTGTTGCATTTAGTTGGATACTAAACAATAAAATACTGTACTGTAAGTATGCTTTTTCATATTTTCAATAGCTTTTGCAGATCACTTCAAGCACAAGGTGGAATCTATTCAAAAACAGATTCCTACTATTCCATCTGCCTCCGAACTCTCTCTCCCCAAACCCCCCTCATCATACTTTGATAGTTTTACCCCAATAACAGAGGAAGAAGTTTCTCAACTTCTCCTATCTACCCACCTCACTACCTGCTCCTTGGACCCTTTGCCCTCCCACTTACTCAAACCACTTGCACCAGTCCTGACACCTATATTAACACACATCTTCAACACTTCTCTCTCCACAGGCACCTTCCCTTCTTCCTTCAAACAGGCACAAATTAAACCCCTGCTCAAAAAGGCTAACCTTGACCCCTCCTGTCTCTCTAACTATCGACCTGTCTCCCTTCTGCCTCTTACCTCAAAACTCCTAGAACGCCTGGTCTTCTCCCAAATAACCAAATTCCTCAACTCTAACTGTCTTTTGGATCCGATGCAGTCTGGTTTCCGGTGCGGTCATTCAACTGAGACCGCTCTCTGCAGGGTGGCTAATGATCTCCAGACTGCAAAAGCCAAAGGACAGTTTTCAATACTTATACTACTCGATTTATCCTCTGCCTTTGACACAGTTAACCATTCTCTGCTTGCTCAAATTCTTCACAGTCTTGGTTTCCGAAATGAAACTGCTTCATGGCTCTCCTCCTATCTCTCACAACGTTCCTTTTTTGTGTCCTCTAACAATAACACCTCCTCCACGGTCCCTCTGTCTGTGGGGGTGCCTCAAGGCTCCGTTCTGGGTCCTCTGCTTTTCTCACTGTACACTCTTTCATTGGGTGAACTTATTAGTTCATTTGGCTTTAAATACCATCTATATGCTGATGATACCCAAATTTACATCTCCACTCCTGATCTTTCACCACAAATCCAGCTGCAAATTTCAGACTGCCTCTTGGCCATTTCCTCCTGGATGGCACAGCGTCAGCTGAAGATTAATATGGCCAAAACCGAACTGCTAATCTTCCCACCAAGACCTTGCCGAACACCTAGCTTCACCATTACAGTTGATGGAATTGATATTGATCCGGTCAGCTCAGCACGCTGCCTTGGGGCAATATTTGATTCCTCTCTCTCCTTCTCCCCTCACATTAACTCTGTGGCTAGATCATCTCGCTTCTTTCTCCGTAACATTGCTAAAATCCGCCCGTTCCTTTCCCAACAAACTACTAAAACTCTTATACGTGCCCTCATTCTGTCCCGCTTAGACTATTGCAACATCCTACTAACTGGCCTCCCTGCTACTCATCTTTCACCTATGCAATCTGTTTTAAACTCCGCTGCACGAATCACCACACTCTCCCCAAAAACTGAACCTGCCCACATAATTCTCAGACATCTGTCATGGCTCCCAATTCAGCAGCGCATCAATTACAAAGTCCTTCTTCTCACCTTTAACGCTCTCCACACTGCTACCCCTCCTTACATCTCTTCCCTCATCTCCTATTATGTTCCTGGCCGCTTCCTTCGCTCAGCACACAATGCACTTCTTGTTGCACCATCCACACCCTCTGCCCTCTCCCGTCTCAAACCTTTCTCGCTTTCTGCTCCATACCTATGGAACTCCATACCCCTCTCCTTACGCCTAGAAAAATCCCCCTCTGTCTTTAAGTCTACCCTGAAGTCTTATCTTCTGGAGCACTAGGACCATGCACTGCCTTTGGCCAAACTCAGCAATTGTAATCTCAGCACTTAACACCCTCTTACCCCATTGTATGTCTCCCTTTATCCATTTAGACTGTAAGCTCCTTGGGGCAGGGACCTCTCTCCCATTGTTTCTATGAATGTCGCACTTATTTCATCCCCTCTTATTTATTGTAACATATGTCTATTGTAAGGCGCTGCGTACACTGTGTGGCGCCATATAAATAAAGATACATACATACATACATACATATGTCTACAATTTCTGCTTGATTGCCCCTTTCTGCCATTTCATTTGTAACATCTGTGACATCAAGTATTGCCATAGCAATTATTTCAATGTCACAAAGATAAATAAATACATATACTTTGGTACATAGACACATCAAACATGTGCGTATGAATTATGAGAAAGGCAATATATAGTACGATATACATCTATAAGTTGTCAGAAATTCACTTCTAAATACACTGTCTAAAGGTGTGCATCATGCTACACAATTTTATTTTGTTTAATACTTACTTCCAGAACTGTAGTCACCGAATGTACAACTGAATGGGTGTGCAGCCACATGCTGATTTTTAACCTCCAGTTTACTTATTAGAATTTCCTGCTCACAGAACTGCACTGATCCATTTGAACTATACATCTGCATGCTCTGTGGCGATTGTTCACTACTGACTACATAACTACTACTACATAACAACATATCACCTGCTGAATTCAGCAGCACAGAGCCTCAGAGCTCTACTATAACTATTACTCTATAGTGAGATAGTGAAATTCTTCCTCCTGTGCATTTGTTCCAAATTAGACACCGTTTGTTTTAACCCCTTGAGGACCAGATGAGTGTGCAATGTGTTGCTCCGCAATGCACTTCACACTGCTTTGGTCTTCACTGTTTAAGGAGTGAGAAAGAGTTTGCTGTTTTTTTCCCACTTACTTTTAACCACTTGTATTGTGTGTGTACCTCCATCTCTGTGTAGAAAGTATATGTGGATCAGTCATATATATTCATGATTGCAGGGTGCACTTTAGAATAATCACACAACCTGCTGCATTTTTTAGGGAGTGAAGGCACCCCCTACCCTTGTCTTTGTACTTGAAAGTAGCCTCGGTAAGAGGGACAATGTGCAACTAAGGTATAATACAATACACTTTGTCATGAAACCCTTTGAATGTTGCAACAGTGTTCTACACATTATTTTTTTAATACCATACCCATTAACCCCCCAGGAGGCTAAAACTATGTAGGGATGTTGAATATTGAATACCAGAATTGTGCTACACATTGACTCTGGAAGAGTTTGGTGACTTAATACAATAGAGATTTATGTGCAAAGCCCTCTGAGCTACCTATTGGTCCCTGCTGATAATGAGGAGGCAAAGCGGGGGCTACATTCAATTACTTTATCTGTGGGAACTGTAGTGATAGTTATTGCTAGAAGATTAGAAGTTGAGGACAGGGAGCTAAGTTCTACACTTCACCTGAACATTCTGAGTCACTGTACAAACAAGAAGCCCAATGCTTCTTCTGCTAACCGCTAAGCAGATCTGCTTGCACAGAGCCTAGATAAGTAGGAGACAGGTGGTTCACTGTGAGAGAGAACATTGAGCTGTGATCATGAAACATCCTCTCTCTCTCTCTCTTGCTCTCTCTCCTGCTCTCTCTCCACCTCCTGTGTGCTGGACAATGAGAGAGAGGAGGATTGTGTTATTACCAGAAAAAGTGGTGTGCTCAAAGGAAAAGAAATATGCTGCAAGCTAAGGTCATCTTCAAGGGGAAGACTGGTGTCTGGGAATAATTTATTGTCACCAGTATTTTTACTTCTTTTTCTCTCTTTATATCTATTACTATAACCTTTTTTTGTTTTTTTCCTGTTATCTTTACTTCCTTCTCTAATTTATTTTCCATTTTCTCACCCCTTTTTACGTTCTCCACTTCATATATATTTGTTCTACTTCTTCCTCTTTTCATTTCCCCTAACTTTTGTTTCTTTCTGTCTTCTACTTTCTCCATCACTTCTCCTTAATCTATTCCCTACTTCTCACCTTCTTCTTTGCACTTCTGCACCACCCTTTCTATTGAATCCACTTCTCCCCCCTTACTCTCTCAGTTTGTCCATCCCCTCCCACTTCTGTCTCATCTGTCTCCTGCCTGCCCCCTCTCTCTTCTGCCTCCCTCTTCTCCTCCCTGCATCTCCTTCCTCTCTTCAGCTTCCCCTCTCTCACTTCTGCTTCCTCCTTTTCCCTTCTACCTCCCCCCTTCTTCCTCCACTTCCCATTTCTCACTTCTTCTTATGCCTTTTTTACTTCTGCCTTTCATCCTCCCTATCTCACTTCTGCTTCCACTTAGTTGTTTCTGTCTATGCCTGTCCAATCTTACTCCCACTCCCACATCCCTCTTTCATTTCTGAATTTTCCTACTGATATATTAATGCTCTATATATTAGGATGAAAAAAAAGAAGAAAATGTCAGCATCCTAAAGATGATAGTTAATTATTTTGCTGAGTGGTGGTTTAGGATGGTATGGTGTTTTCAGTTGAATGTTTACTATCAGAGGCTCACCATATTTATCAGTATGGTAAGCTAACATGTACTCCTGTATACATTGATATTGTTGCCTATACATTTACTTTGTTGTGGTTTTGGTAGCTAACCATATCCTGTTACTATGTGCCTGTACTTTGAAAACTGTGGCTCATAAGCAATCATCACTTTGAAAAATTAGAGGAACATAGGAACTACATTCACAATTATTATTATTATTTTAATTTATATGTTTTGTACTTCTTAAATCTACATTCATTGCATATATCAATTAACAATGAAGGGCTTTTTGCTTGCATTGCACAGCATAATATTTTGCATTGTAGGAAACAAAGTAAATATAATTTGATTTAAAATCACCATTAGTTGAAGAATTCTCAGATATGGTGACGAAGATCAACCAGAATGTATTTTCATGAGACATCTGTTATGGTTGATGAGCATGATGTGCAAAATCAAAAGATTTGTTGTTAAAATTAGAAAGTAACAACTAATGTATAAAAAGTAACCAAAAGCAAAAAAAGGCTAATCCAGTCTTTCTAAAAGATTGAGCACAAACTCAAATACAGTTCTGAGCTTCATATTTGCTTATGTCAGTAGGAAAAAAATAATGACCATTATATAAATGTGCAAAGCTGGACTACAATCCGTGCCTTTCATTGATTCAACTTGTTTGTTTTACCAGGGCAAATCAAATTCAGTAAAATCATTACAATGTTTAATTCTTGATTTTTAGCTGTTTTCCTCTTCAAACAGTTTATACTGAATTGTTGAACGACAACTATTTAATTCTCTAACTTGTCCAACAGCTGCAATATAATGCATTGGAAGCATCACTAACACTCAAAGGGTTAGATATTGTAACTATTGTAGCCACAACTTAAACACTGTCTTATCAGATTGAATAAATGTCAGGTTAATGAAATTTGGATATAATGCTCCTGCACACAATGTAGAGTTCTCACTCAAAAAAGCATATGTAAATATGGACATTTTTGTACATACTACAATAATTCAATTACAATTCATTTGTTTGACTAGTAATATTTTATTTTCTTTAGAGAGTTAACATATTTCAAGATCATTTTCAATAGGAAGACAAGTATTATGAATTATATCTTGATATATTTTATGTTGATACAATAGCAGTAGGACCATACCTTAAATAAAGTACTAGCATAGCACCATTCTTGTTTTAGATGAAAAGAATTGAATGTTCCAATAAGGCTGTCACACTGAAGAAGGATTCTCACTACTCATAAATTTATCATGTTACGGTCAGGTTGCTGCAAAGTATGTGTGAAAGAAACTGACAAAAGAATAAGATAAATTATTACTTGGGGATAGGTATATTTTCAAGAGCATTTCCATTGAAGAGTGGTGGACAAATTGTAGGCCTTCAGGTGTTGTTAAACTACAATTTCCATCACCCTCATGGAAATAGTTGTTTATCAATAAAGGCAGTTGAAGTCCAATAATAGTTTGAAAGACACAAGTGGTCCACTCATGTCAGGGCTGGCTCTAGATTTTTGGGTGCCCTACATGAAAAATGAACACACATATATCCCCCTTTTCTCCCGCTTCTCTATTCTTATTAAGGCATTGCATCCTGATTTTCTTTACATGCAGCAGTGATCCTGTATAAGTGCTTTGGGGCCCTCTGGCCAAGTAGGGGCCCTAAGCAGCCACTTCATTTGCTTATATTGTATCGCCAACACTGGCTCAGACCAGTGGTAGATTTAGTGAATGGTTGTGCTGGTGTAAACATTATATTGGGCTACAGTTTACATCCAATTACTAAAAAATACTTACAAGTGAACTAAACTCCAGGGATATGTTGATCTTATTTTTTTGGCAGGTTAACTTACCTAAGAAGGTATGCTTTGTACAGAGGTTAGTTCTTCTGTAAGAGCCTAACACCCTTTTATATGGATGTAGAAAAGTAGAGAAAACCTTATGTGGTGGGGAAATTTTTTTCTTCCCATTGATTTTAATGCAATGAGCTAGGCAGAAAAAGCAGGAAAATTGCACTTTTCATTGGAAATTATTTGCAAGTGGAAAGTGTCATTTTTCACCAGTTTTGGTTTGAGGAAAAAGTTTTCACCCATCCCTAGATTTTAACACTTTGAAAGCTATAGAGGACCACAATGCATCCATTGAGGTTAATTTCTTCATATAGCTATATTTAGGAACATTTTGGATAGACAGCTATTTTTTTTTTCATTGAGTTTTATTAATTTGCATGTCAGAGGGTTATGAAATATATAGCTTCTAAATGTGGCTATCGTTTCTTTACCCCTTGATTTTCTTCCAGTGTCTCTTTGATGACGTCAGCGTTGAACTTGCATGTTTCTTCATTTATACTCTTCCTCGTGGTCTTGCGTATTTCTACATAGTCTACCCTGTTTCTAATATTGCCATTTTGCTTCCTTTCTCTTCAATTCTTGATCATGACAACTGATTCTTTTGATTGTGGGTGATTTTTCTTGTTTAACATTAGGTGCTAGGGTATGGGCAGTGTCTTTGATTGTCTCAATAACTCAATCAGAGTGGTTTGTGTATGTTGTGTCTGTGTATGGAAGATGTTGCAGCAAACTGAAGTGATTAGACAGCGCTAATTCAAAACTTACTGTATGTTTTTTCAATAGCTGGCTAGAATTGATCTTTGGGTTCGTTGACTTGATCATTTTCATTCTTTCTTTCTTGCAGTAAATTTTCAAACGTTAAAAAATTGTAAAACCGGTCAGTCGTTGAATATATCTTAATTATTTACAAGTTGATTTCACTTGTATTTTCATTAGGGGTTTTCCATGTCCATTTTCTTTGTGCCTTTTTCTCTTAGAATAAATTCATGATGTACAAATCTTGTTCTTCTGCAAATTTAATCAGTTGGTTGCCTATATCATCTCCTATATCCTGTTTATAGAGGCATAACAAATAATCATGCAATTCCTCAGCTTCATCATAACTCTGGATAACTGTAGGAGCATAAAATTGAATTATTTGAAAAATATAACGACTGTTTAGCTTGATGGCACAGGAAGGAAATATTTCAGAAACACTTTCACTTTTACAAATGAATTTGTCAGTCTTTTGAAAAAATTTGATTCCTCCACATCATCCATCATTTGTTCCTTAATGGTATAGCCAGTGTCTAACAAAATCATTAACTGAAACTGAAACAGCTGTGTAGGAAGAATACAGCTGGGTGAGGAACAGCCAAACGCAGCTAACAAGATGAGTTTCCTGAAGACAGTGTAATGTCAAAAGTCATACACCATGGCAAGACTGAGCACAACAACAAGACACAAGGTAGGTATACTGCATAAGCAAGGTCACTCCAAGTCATAAATTTCAAGGCAGACAGAGGTTTCCAGATGTGCTGTCCAAACTCTTTTGAAGAAACACAAAGAAACAGGCAACGCTGAGGACCATAGACACAGTGGTCGGCCAAGGAAACTTACTGAAAGACACATCATGCTTACTTCTCTTCACAACTGGAAGATGTCCAGTAGTGCCATCTGCTCCGAATTGGCAGAAAACAGTGGGATCCTGGTACCCCCACCTACTGTCTGGAGAATTCTGGTCAGAAGTGGTCTTCATAGAAGACTTGCTGCCAAAAAGCCGTACCTCCGACGTGGAAATGAGGCCAAGAGACTCAACTATGCACAAAAACACAGTAACTGGGGTGCAGAAAAATGGCAGCAGGTGCTCTGGACTGATGAGTCAAAATGTTCAATATTTGGCTGTAGCAGAAGGCAGTTTGTTCACAGAAGGGCTAGAGAGCTGTACAAGAATGAGTGTCTGCAGGCAACAGTGAAGCATGATGAACGTTCCTTACAAGTTTGAGTCTACATTTCTACAAATGGAATTCAGAATTTGGTCAGAAGAACTGTGGTTAATTCTACAAGATGTTAGAATAACCTACCTGACGAGTTCCTTAACAAACCATGTGCAAGAGTACCTGGAAGAATTGATGCTGGTGGCACTGGCCACACCAAATATTGATTTGATTTAGATTTGTCTTCTGTGTACACAATATCATTTTGTTAATTAATAAAAATAAACTATTAACATGTCTATTTTTGAAAGCATTCCTACTTTACTGCATTTTTTTTTTACACCTGCCAAAAACTTTGTACAGTACTTTATATACTAGCAATAGTGGCACTGCTTTGTCCTTGCAGTGTAACCCTATGAGTGGCAGAGGGATATCTAACACATTACTTTACAATGCTTTGGATAACTCTCTGGCACTGAAAGTGTTAACCATTTGAGCAGTGAAAGAGTTAAAAAGATGAACAATGTGTTTGGTTCCTTGGGTGACTCTCTGGCACTGTAAGAATGAAGCCTGTGAGTCCCAAAGAGGTCTTGCGTTAAATACTGTGGCACTCAAAGGGATAATACCATAATACTATACAATAATACACAGGCAATCCCTTTTACTGCTCTTTTAGTAGCAAAGTGGTATCCAATGCATCGGATAGTGCTGTAGCAGTAAAAATATAGAGAAATAGTTAACTCTTTCAGTGCCACTGAGCTATCCAATGGATTGGATACCTCTTTGTGAATAAAATGGTTTACCTTTTCACTGCTAAATTGGTATCCAATTCATTCAATAGCTCTCTGGCACAGAAAGGGTGAATAAAATAAAACACACACATACACACACACAGCCAACCCTGGTGAGGGAGCTATTAGCATACCTGGGAATTTTTCAAGCAGGGCTACCTGGAGGGTAACCCTGTCAGTGCCGAAAAGTATGCGATTCACATCATAAAAGGGGCGGGGCTTAGTTGCGGAGGGGGGCGGGACAAAAAACCTGCAAAATTAAGGTAAGAGGGTGGGGAGTGGGAGGAACCAGGCAGGATGGAGCACAAGTGTGCAGAGTTTCTATTTAAACTCTGCCCACCCGGTGATTCACACACTGCCCCAGAGACCCGGTAATTCAGTTTGAAATCTGGAGTCTCCGGGGCAAAACCGGAGAGTTCCCAGGTATGGCTATTAGGGAGAAAACACACACACATGAAACACACACATGCTCACTCTATCTCTCTCTCTCTTTTTCACTCACTCACTCTCTCTATTTTACCAAGGGGAAAGAAGAGTGGACACAACAGGGAAGGTGGGATGAGAACTCAACCACAGTTTACAGTGTAATCTTTATGCCTAAGTTCTCATATACATGAAGTCCTCTGAGGACAATTTTAAAAAAACAACAGCAAAACCTAATCCAAGTCGGCCTTTAGACTAGCCCTTTCATTTTGGACCAGCCATTGGCATATTGTGTGTGTGTGTGATAGTCATTCTGCATATCCCAGCATATCAGAGAGCTCAGAGTGTGTTGTGACTGGAAAGTAATCACATCCTGATTGGCTGGGGCTACATCCTGTACTGATTGGCCAGTAAGCATGACTGACAGGCAATCAGAATTGTTAGATGACAACAGGAGCAACTCCTGTCAAAATCACACCCTGCATCACCAGGACTATCAGTATGTAGGAGATTTGATTATCTTCCCCTTACTGCCACCACCACAGTGTATGTGACAGGAACATATATTTATGTTTGTGTGTGTGTGTGTGTGTGTGTGTGTGTGTGTGTGTGTGTGTGTGTGTGTCTGTGTACTGTATTTATTTAATTGTTACAAAAGGGATTGGATATATTATATTGAGGATAGCATTTATAACAGAGCTTTTAAGTTTTTTGGGGGCATTATTTTTGAGCTTGTTAGTCTGTTTTATACTTACTCTGAAATAGTTCATCTTACCTCATTTGAATGCTTTGTTCTACAGATATAAGAAATGGAAATAATAATGAATCTCTGCAGATAGAGATTAAGAAAGCAATGAGTTATAGAGCAGGAAATTCTCATAGGGAAATATGCATTGTATGAGATAATTTTGTACAATTTTCTCAAGGGAATATGGACTTAAATTAATATAAATGTTTTGTAGCAATTCCATTCACATAATGCTTTAGTGCAGACAAAGTGAAACAATAATTAGAAAATATGAATGGCTGATTGCAATCATAAGAAAATATTTAGTCACAACTGTGATATGGACTTGGGGATGTACTAGTAAACTGATATTCATTAAACATGTGAGAGCTCAATTTGCACAATGGTGAATTACATTTGGTGACACTACTGAGGTCTTCTAGTTCAAACTCAACCCAGCTTTCCCCAAAGCTGTGCAGCACTTGTTACACAACTAGGTGAATAATTGTTGAGTAGGATAAGGGTAGAGGGTAGCAGAGAACCAGAGGCACAAAGTGGATATTAACACATCACAGTATCATAGACAACCTAAGAAATTATTAATAATGGACACTCAAATTCTATTAAATCATACACATACATGAACTCATATATTTGCAAAAATATGCATACTTTTAGATGCAGTCGTAAACATGTGCACATGAAGAGCACTAGTCTCACATTAAAAGTATATTTACTCTTTCAAATGGATATTTTCTTCCTCCTTCATTCGTCTCGAGTTGGTATGCATGGGAAAAGATGCGTTCCATGGAAATTCTCCATTGTGCACAAAGAACTTGGTCACAGCCTCATGCATTGATTGTGAAATGAGTGATGAATTTTGCAAGCCCAAGAAACAACTTACTTCAACATATGTGTTCTGTAATAATATATTGATATGATAATAGGATTTGATTTATTATTAAAGTGTTAGTAATGTCCCATTATAAATAGCTTGCATTTTGTAGAGCTTCAACAGTTGAACTGAATGCAAAAAACATATCTCTCAAACTGCTATGGTTTGAGAGATACATGCAATCAAACTTTTATGTGTCCTGCTTTCAGTTGTAAAGCTGTCACGGAAGCTCTGCAGCAGAGCCACAATTGTGTTATTTAAAATGAATTACTTCCTTGTAATGGTCTAAAAAGTGTGCTTGCAAACCAGACTGGAGGTCCTGGTTCCTGGAGCCTCTTTTCAACATTCTCTTTGCATTTGCATGTCCTCAGATGGAAATGTTGCCCACTTTTTTCAGTGCTGGGGGATGTCATATGAGAGTTCAGATTAAACAAGAGATGAAAAGGTGGAAGTGATGTCTGGAATTCCAATAGATAAGCTGGAATTCATATTGATGTTCCAAGTGTGCACTAAAGAAGCTATAGAATAAGTGTAGTATAGTTTTGGGAATAGTGGGTACTGAGGATGCAACATTGCAGGAGCAGTGGTAATTATATTCCATTGGTGATTGCTTTGGGTCCAGATACCCCAGTGACTTGTAGTACTGAGACCCTCCTTCTTCCTCCCGTATCTTTCTGGTGGCACAACTAAGCGGCCTCATTGTCATTGCATGAGATTTTTATAGCTCACACCACTACATTAAAGGCAGACCCACAAAACAAAAAGCCAAAAAAGTAAAGTTAAACTAGCTCTTTCTCTACATGCAAACCTGTTTACATAAATTTACCATCCTTATAAATGAACTTGCACATTCTCCAGCTCGCCCCTTTTCCCTGCTGCCTACAATCGCCTTTCAATTGTTGGACCTGTGGGCTGACCAACATCCAAGAAGCAGGAAAGAAGGAGCTGCTTAGTTTCCTAACATGGTCTCTGGGTCAGTCTTGACTGTTGAGCCATCAGCCAACCTTATAGAGTTTTGACCAAAGTAATTATTGTTTTTTTTTATAATTTCTTTAAAAGATAGTTCATCCTGATGCTTTATAGATTATACAACTTATTCTGCAAACCTAGATTTGAGTAAAGCAGTCTTTCCACTTTAATTCTAGAACCAGTTTATACAAGATAAATACTCTTAACGTTTTTTCACTTAGGGATAGGTAGGGTATTTTCTAAAACATTCAAATACACACTGCCACAAAATCTGATGGTCAGTTCTCTTAACGTCATCTCCTGACATTGTTAATGTCAAATGTAGATTTGACTGTCAGATAGCCTATACCAGATACAGCATGATAATTGAAATACAGCCAACATAAAGTGTCTGCCACACATTTCATATATGTTTTATGGATGTATTCAAGTTATATTTGATGTCTTTGATGACAGTACTTACACCTCCAGTATTTTGACTGATCTATTAATGACACTGAGTACTTATTCTTTCTCATTCTTTCTTATATTACCTATCTACTATATTATATTTATTTTGGACTTCAGAATCACAATATTACAGTGACCCAAACAAACAGTGGGTGATGATGACATCTCTAATAAGTACCTAATTGTGTTTTTTTGAGACTCATACAACCTTAGTGCTTGCAGACATGCAGCTGTGTCACTCTAGACGTATGTGTTTGTGTGAGTGTGGGGGGGGGGTGCAAAGAACTTACCTCTTTTAAAGATAAAGCAATCCCTATAAACAGGTATAACGTCAATAAAAGATTTAAATAAACATAAAAATGTCACATAAGTGTTGTATAATAATACTTTACCTTAACAACTTGCTAATTTTCTCCAGTATGTTTACAGATTTGTAAATATTGAATATTTTCAGGTGTCATGGTTAAGAAGATAAATTCATACATAAAAAACAGACACTTTATTTCAGGTGAAAGCTTGTTCTTTTCATTTTTCCAAGTGATTTTTGCAATAATAAAATGCATCATATACTTATTTTGTCTTCTCAATAATTAATTTTTCAGGATCTTTAACATCACATTTCGTTTTGGTTATCTAATATATATCAAACAATTCAGATATCTGAATCATATAAAATTATATTTTCAAAGATAATTTTCTTCTAATGGCATTTGATATTTCCAGCTATAATGAATCAGTGCTAAATACTGATGTAGATTCTAAGACTCATTGATGTTAACCCTCTTAACATCCAAGGATGTGTCAGGACTATCAAAGATTTTGGCTCCTGCATGTCATATGTTAAATGATTGGAGCAGACTTCAGGGCTGTCTAAGATCATGCTGTGAAGGCTGAAACGTACTGCTCCAAGACCAGAGCAGTCAGTTTCAGCTTTTCCATGGTGATCCGGTATATATGATCTCTTCTACAGTGATCACATATGCCAGTTGAGCCAATGACAAAGTCAGTGTTCTCTGCCTCGCTCTTCCTCTCTGTGGTAGTGCGGAAGAGAGGAGAAGAGAACAGAGCTCCCAGTGTATGAGATAGCAAAAAATTAGGCAGTTTTGAGGTACTGGGAGCAAGACTGGGAGTGGGGAAGTTAAAATACCAAATATATATATACATATATATAACACTGTGTCACTAAATAAATGATTTAGAGCAAGGCCAAACTATTACGCAGCCTAATTTTTAAACATGTATACTGAAGTTTCCTCAAAAATTTTGTGTGTTTTATTAATGTGGAACAATATGAAACACTTATAAAGACACCACATTCTCTGATCAGATAAAAGAGGGACACCAGGGAGGGAATTAGGGATAGTGATTTTCTCCTACGAGGTACAGTACCCCCCTAAAAATGGACATTTGAAAGGTATGAATATCTGTTCTTAGCTTTTATACAGTCCCTGTTAAAAATGCACTAACTGAACACAAAACATTACACAAAAACCTGTAAAGTTCATATTTGCATATTATAATCAAACTATATAATGGTTTATATCCATAAATGTGGCATCAATTAATTTAAAAACATTATATCATGTGTACCTTTACTAAAGGAATTAAAGGGGAAATATGGTTGAACAAACATATTAAAAGGCCAAAATTGCTATGGTCCACTAGTGTAAAAAACCCTTGGTCCATCCTGGTCCTTAAGGGGTTAAGATAAGACAATATTCAAGGATCAAAGAGAAGCACAATTTTTTCTTAGGAATGGATTGGGATGCTGATGTTGCATTTACAATTGCTATGTACTGTGTATATATATCAACATATGTTACATCTCAAGAAAAGAACAATACATTTAGGTGTCATGGATTGTAAATGACCCTTCTAAATACAATCCAGACATATTCATTGTGTATTGTTTTTCAATGTACAATTAGAGGGGTAAAACAAATGTCTCTATCTGGGACATGTTTGAATACTGACAAGGTCTGGTGTTTGGTGTGTTTTGTTTGTTCTTGTAAATTCATTTCCTACTAGTGATGAGCGAGCACCCCAATGCTCGGATGTTCGGGTGCTCTGACCGAGCACCCCCTGAGGCTCGAGTGCTCGGCCGAGCATCCGAGCCCCATTGAAGTCAATGGGAGGACTCGAGCATTACACCAGGCACCCCCTGCTCTGATGAGGGGAGGGTGCCTGGTCCATAGGAAAAGGGCAGAAAAAGATGGAAACACTACAGAAATGGTTCAGGGACAGCATAGGGAGGATGTCTGGATGCACCTTGGACTCCAACATCGCTGCTGGGAACGATCTTTCGCCCGTAGTACGCCATTTTTACAGACTGACCGTAAAACACACAAAAAGGAAAATAAAAACGACTTTAGGCGAAAAATTGTTACCAAACAGTATTTGCTGTATATTTACTTGTATATCATCTGCAAATTCTCCCAAAAATTTCATCGATTTTCTGAAGTGAGGCCATGATTAAGAGGGAAACGTGCGCAGAGGCAAATTATCCCAAAAATTTCCTTGATTTTCAGAACTGAGGCCATGATTAAGATGGAAACGTGCGCTGAGCTGACCATCTAAAACATTATGGGTGAGGGTCTGCTGCAGAGCTGACCATCCTAAACATTATATGCGAAGGCCCGCTAGTGAGCTGACGCTATAAAACATTATATGAGAAGGCCCGCTGGTGAGCTGACCTATATAAAAATTGGCAAACAGGGCCCGCTGGTGAGCTGGCCCTATATAAAAATTATATCACAGGGCCCGCTGGTGAGCTGGCCCTATATAAAAATTATAGCACAGGGCATATGGAAGAGGAGGAGGAGGATGAGAAGATTAAGAGTCAACCATATACCCGTTTTTTGGGTGGAAGGGGTGAATGGGAATACAGAGTATTCCCATCATTGTAAATAACATATATAAAGTGAGTTTATGTTCCCCCGGGGCTTTCCTCCAGTGGAGTGGAGAAGTCAGGGGAAATCCAGGCCTTGTTCATTTTTATAAGTGTCAACCTATCAGCATTGTCGGTGGAAAGGCGGATACGCTTATCTGTTATGATGCCACCAGCAGCACTAAATACCCGCTCAGACAGAACGCTGGCGGCAGGGCAGGCCAGCACCTCCAAGGCGTAGAGTGACAGTTCATACCACGTGTCCAGCTTGGACACCCAGTAGTTGTAAGGCACAGAGGGATCATTGAGGACGCTGACACGGTCTGCTACGTACTCCTTCACCATCTTCCAAAACTTTTCCCTCCTTGTGACACTAGGCTGCGCATCAGGGTGAGGGTGCTGGCGGGGTGTCATGAAGGTGTCCCACGCCTTGGAGAGTGTTGCCCTGCCTTTGTCGGAACTGCTGTGTGCTCCCCTTTTCTCCCCTTCTCGGTTGGCCAAGGTAGCACGTACTCTGCCGCCAGCGTTGTCAGATGGAAAATTTTGGAGCAATTTTTCAACAAGAACCTTCTGGTATTGCACCATTTTGCTTGTCCTCTCCACCGGAGGAATGAGAGATGAGAAATTCTCTTTGTAGCGGGGGTCCAGAAGGGTGAACACCCAGTAATCCGTGTTGTCTAAAATGCGTACAACGCGTGGGTCACGGGAAAGGCAGCCTAACATAAAGTCAGCCATGTGTGCCAGAGTACCAACAGTCAAGATTTCGCTGTCCTCACCAGGAGGCTGACTCTCAATATCCTCATCCTCTTCCTCCTCTTCTGCCCACCCACGCTGAAGAGATGGAACTAAAGTTCCATGGCTACCCTCTGTAGCGGAGGCAACCGTGTCTTCCTCCTCCTCCTCCTCCTCCTCCTCCTCCTCCGCCTCCTCCAATTGTCGCTGAGAAGACGAAGTGAGCGTGCTCTGGCTATCACCTTGTGTAAGCTCTTCCTCCCCCATTTCCACCTCTTCCACATGCAAAGCGTCGGTTTTAATTGTGAGCAGCGAGCGTTTCAGTAGACACAGAAGTGGGATGGTTACACTGATAATAGCGTTATCGCCGCTCACCATCTGTGTCGATTCCTCAAAATTGCGTAAAACCTCGCAGAGGTCTGACATCCATTCCCACTCCTCACTTCTGATTACAGGAAGTTGAATGGAGAGGCGACGACCGTGTAACAGCTGGTACTCCACTACTGCCCTCTGCTGCTCACAAAGCCGGGCCAACATGTGGAAGGTGGAGTTCCAGCGCGTGCTCACGTCACACAGCAGCCGGTGAGCTGGCAATTGTAAGCGCTGCTGCAGCTTCAACAGGCCGGCCGAAGCTGTAGATGACTTACGGAAATGTGCACACACGCGGCGCACCTTGGTCAAGAGATCATGCACATTGGGGTAGGTTTTTAGAAATCGCTGCACCACTAAATTAAATACATGCGCTAGGCATGGTACGTGTGTGAGCTTGCCGAGCTCCAAAGCCGCCACCAAGTTACGCCCATTATCACACACAACCATGCCTGGTTGCAGGTTGAGTGGCGAGAGCCACTGCTCGGTCTGGTGACTAATCCCCTGCAACAGCTCTGAGGCCGTGTGCTGTTTGTCCCCAAGGCAGATCAGCTTCAGCACGGCCTGTTGACGCTTCCCCACTGCAGTGCTACACTGCTTCCAGCTACTGGCTGATGGGGGAGTGGCGGTGTGTGTAGAGAATTCGGAGGTGGAAACGGAGGAGGAGGAGCCAATAACATAGGTGCTGGTGGAAACCCTGATGGAGGTAGGGCCCGCAATCCTCGGCGTGGGTAGCACCCGTGCCATCCCAGGGTCCGAGTCGCTCCCAGCCTCCACGACATTCACCCAGTGTGCCGTCAGGGAAATGTAGCGTCCCTGGCCACAAGCACTTGTCCATGTGTCAGTCGTTAAGTGGACCTTCCCAGTAACTGCGTTGGTCAGGGCACGGGTGATGTTACGGGACACATGGTGGTGTAATGCGGGGATGGCACACCGGGAAAAGTAGTGGCGGCTGGGGACCGCGTACCGAGGGACAGCTGCTGCCATCAGGCTGCGGAAGGACTCAGTGTCCACAAGCCTAAATGGCAGCATTTCGATGGCCAGTAATTTTGAAAGGTGTGAGGTTAGTGCTATGGCCTGTGGGTGGGTGGCTGGGTACTTTCTCTTGCGCTCAAATGCCTGGGGTAACGACATTTGGACGCTGTGCTGGGACAGGGAAGTGGATGTGGTCGCTGATGGTGCTTCAGATGCTACAGGTGCAGGGCGGGAGGTATGCGGGCCTGCGCCTTCGACAGGCGATTGGCCGGCACCGAAAACAGGGGAAGAGGAGGCAGTGGTGTGGCCTGCAGACACAGATGGGCGATCCAGGCGTTCCTCCCACTTACTACGGTGCTTGGATGCCATGTGTCGGATCATGCTGGTGGTGGTGAGGTTTCTAGTGTTCATGCCTCGGCTCATTCTGGTGTGGCACAGGTTGCAAACTACAATTCTTTTGTTGTCCGCACTTTCCTTAAAAAAACGCCATACCGCGGAACACCTACCCTTTGGCAAGGTAGATTTACGCAAGGGGGTGCTCCGTGGAACATTTGCGGGCCGGTTTGGTGCGGTCCGCCTTCTTTCTGTTGCCACACCACTGCCTCTTCCAGCCTGTTGCGGTGCTGCAGATGGCTCACCCTCAGGACTGCTGTCATCGCTCGGCTCTACACCTTCCCAGGTGGGGTCAGTCACCTCATCGTCCACCAAGTCCTCCTCCACTTCCTCACTCTGATCATCCTCCTCAAGTCTTGATCCCACCACATACTCAGTCATTGACAACTGTATAACATTCTCCTCAACAAGGTCTTGAGACGGAAATAGTGGTTGATTTAATGGCAACTGTGTCTCATCATCATCATCATCATCCACTACTTCCTTTGACCTTAAATGCCGTTCACATCTGTCATCTTCTTGTGATTGGGTAGCCTCTAGAGGTTGTGAATCAGGGCACAAGATGTCATGTTCCTCTGCAAGCGTGCTTGGAGAGAGGGTCAAATGAAGGATTGGTGATGAGACGAGCTCATCACTATATCCCAGTGTGGGATCACTTCTTTGACCAGACCGTGTATGGTGGGAGGAAGGATGATCAGAGTGAGGATTATGTTGACCAGACTCTTGGCTACTGAGAGTGGACTTGGTGGAAGACAGGGTGGTGCTTAACCGACTGGAAGCAGTATCAGCTGTCATCCAACCGACCACCTGTTCGCACTGGTCGGACCTCGAGAGTGATGTCCTGCGACGCCCTGTGAAATCAGACATGAAGCTAGGTATGGTGGATGTCTTTCTTTCTTGTGCTCTGGCACCAGGCACAGTTTCTCCGCGTCCTGACCCGCGCCCTGAACTTTCAGGATCACGTCCACTTCCCCGTCCCTTTTTACCCGCCTTCTTCATCTTACACGATATATATGACTTTAATATATATGAGTTTGAAAACTTAACAGTATTTCTTCCTATTCTGCAACTGTGCAGAGTACACAGAATAGGCTGTTAAACGGCGTTGAAACACACTGAATGGAATATGTGACTTTAATATTTGAGTTTGAAAACTTAACAGTATTTCTTCCTATTCTGCAACTGTGCAGAGTACACAGAATAGGCTGCTAAACTGCGGTGACACACACTGAATGGAATAAGTGACTTTAATATTTGAGTTTGAAAACTTAACAGTATTTCTTCCTATTCTGCAACTGTGCAGAGTACACAGAATAGGCTGTTAAACGGCGGTGAAAGACACTGAATGGAATATGTGACTTTAATATTTGAGTTTGAAAACTTAACAGTATTTCTTCCTATTCTGCAACTGTGCAGAGTACACAGAATAGGCTGTTAAACGGCGTTGAAACACACTGAATGGAATATGTGACTTTAATATTTGAGTTTGAAAACTTAACAGTATTTCTTACTATTCTGCAACTCTGCAGAGTACACAGAATAGGCTGTTAAACGGCGGTGAAAGACACTGAATGGAATATGTGACTTTAATATTTGAGTTTGAAAACTTAACAGTATTTCTTATAATTCTGGAACTGTACAGAGTACACAGAATAGGCTGTTAAACGGCGGTGAAAGACACTGAATGGAATATGTGACTTTAATATTTGAGTTTGAAAACTTAACAGTATTTCTTCCTATTCTGCAACTGTGCAGAGTACACAGAATAGGCTGTTAAACGGCGTTGAAACACACTGAATGGAATATGTGACTTTAATATTTGAGTTTGAAAACTTAACAGTATTTCTTACTATTCTGCAACTCTGCAGAGTACACAGAATAGGCTGTTAAACGGCGGTGAAAGACACTGAATGGAATATGTGACTTTAATATTTGAGTTTGAAAACTTAACAGTATTTCTTATAATTCTGGAACTGTACAGAGTACACAGAATAGGCTGTTAAACGGCGGTGAAAGACACTGAATGGAATATGTGACTTTAATATTTGAGTTTGAAAACTTAACAGTATTTCTTCCTATTCTGCAACTGTGCAGAGTACACAGAATAGGCTGCTAAACTGCGGTGACACACACTGAATGGAATAAGTGACTTTAATATTTGAGTTTGAAAACTTAACAGTATTTCTTCCTATTCTGCAACTGTGCAGAGTACACAGAATAGGCTGTTAAACGGCGTTGAAACACACTGAATGGAATATGTGACTTTAATATTTGAGTTTGAAAACTTAACAGTATTTCTTACTATTCTGCAACTCTGCAGAGTACACAGAATAGGCTGTTAAACGGCGTTGAAACACACTGAATGGAATAAGTGACTTTAATATTTGAGTTTGAAAACTTAACAGTATTTCTTATAATTCTGGAACTGTACAGAGTACACAGAATAGGCTGTTAAACGGCGTTGAAACACACTGAATGGAATATGTGACTTTGATATTTTAGTTTGAAGACTTAACAGTATTTCTTCCTATTCTGCAACTGTGCACAGTACACAGAATGTGCTGCTACACTGCGGCGAAGCACACTGAATGGAATATGTGACTTTTAAATTTTAGTTTGAAGACTTAACAGTATTTCTTCCTATTCTGC
Organism: Rhinophrynus dorsalis; assembly: GCA_037306005.1. Taxonomy (NCBI): domain Eukaryota; kingdom Metazoa; phylum Chordata; class Amphibia; order Anura; family Rhinophrynidae; genus Rhinophrynus; species Rhinophrynus dorsalis. Next base: position 417,823,806 of record CM074723.1, read on the forward strand.
AACTCTGCACAGTACACAGAATGTGCTGCTAAACTGCGGCGAAGCACACTGAATGGAATATGTGACTTTGATATTTTAGTTTGAAGACTTAACAGTATTTCTTCCTATTCTGCAACTGTGCACAGTACACAGAATGTGCTGCTACACTGCGGCGAAGCACACTGAATGGAATATGTGACTTTTAAATTTTAGTTTGAAGACTTAACAGTATTTCTTCCTATTCTGCAACTCTGCACAGTACTCAGAATGTGCTGCTACACTGCGGCGAAGCACACTGAATGGAATATGTGACTTTTAAATTTTAGTTTTAAAAACTTAACAGTATTTCTTCCTATTCTGCAACTCTGCACAGTACACAGAATGTGCTGCTACACTGCGGCGAAGCACACTGAATGGAATATGTGACTTTGATATTTTAGTTTGAAGACTTAACAGTATTTCTTCCTATTCTGCAACTCTGCACAGTACACAGAATGTGCTGCTACACTGCGGCGAAGCACACTGAATGGAATATGTGACTTTGATATTTTAGTTTGAAGACTTAACAGTATTTCTTCCTATTCTGCAACTCTGCACAGTACACAGAATGTGCTGCTAAACTGCGGCGAAGCACACTGAATGGAATATGTGACTTTGATATTTTAGTTTGAAGACTTAACAGTATTTCTTCCTATTCTGCAACTCTGCACAGTACTCAGAATGTGCTGCTAAACTGCGGCGACGCACACTGAATGGAATACGTGACTTTGATATTTTAGTTTGAAGACTTAACAGAATGTGCTCTAATCTGCAACTTTGCACACTAAACAGAATGTGCTCTAATCTGCAACTTTGCACACTAAACAGAATGTGCTCTAATCTGCAACTGTGCACACTAAACAGAATGTGCTCTAATCTGCAACTTTGCACACTACACAGAATATATATATTTTTTTTTTTTTTTTTTGTTTTTTTCCCCCCACACCAAATAACCTGCTGCCCCCACACACAGTAGTCCTAAAAAGGACTTTTGGTTCTTTTTTTTTCACAATTTTTGTTTTTTTCCTCCCTACACTGCCTTTCCCTTCCTATCCTCAGCTCTCCCTGGCTCAGACTGAGCCGAACTCGCTGGTCAGGTGCTATACAGCACCTGACCACGGGTTCTGGCCAGCCAATCAGTGTAATGCCAGCAGCCAACATGGCTGCTGGCATTACACCGATGTCAGAGCCTCCCTGCACGTTTATTGGCTGCGCAGCAGGCGCAAAACGTGCGGGGAGGAGACACGAACATGGCGGGCGAGCACATGCGGTACTCGTACGAGTACCGCCATGTGCCGAGCAGAGCGATGCTCGTGCCGATCCGAGCATCGGCCGAGCATGCTCGCTCAACACTATTTCCTACCAAAAGCTTTAAAAAGGAAGCTGGGAATCAGCCACTGTGTCAATTAGTTGTATTGAGTGCCAGTGTAGAAGTAATTTACTGCCAAGAGCTTCAACATGTTAATTCACAATGCCATACTAATTAAAAGAAAATAATGTTCTAGTTATATGTAAATGAAATAAATACCATTAATAATGCAAAGTCATAATTTCAATAGCAATCTATTATACAGAAAATGGATAATTATATGATGACATGTTTGTAATGAGGGATGAATAAGGTCACCAAATTGTTGCCATATTTTCATTATACACATATGACCCATGGGAGATATAACAGAATTTATTGAAAATATACCAAAAAGCCTTGTAACTTGGACTGTTAGACAAAAGTAATGTTTGGACATTCAGCTATATCTAGAATGAAAATTAGAAGTTACTTAACAATACTTAACAATATCTATATTTTCAATTATTCAATTTAATTATTCAGTTCAATTTTATATTTTTATATTAATTTTCCAAGTTTGCAAGAAAACATAACAAATCTACTGCTTGATGACACATAATATGTTATGCTATACTGTTTTTAAATGGATGGTTGACTTCAAAATTCCTGCATGTCACAGTCCACCATTCTTTCTAGAATCTATTGCATAAGATACGCTAACAAAAGTAGACAAATAACTTAGTCTGTATGCTGAGGATGTATCTAATATGTATCTTTGAATAGCTGTGCATTTATGTATGAAATATTCTAGCACAGCTCTGCTGACATTATCTTCCAATAGAGTACTAGAGTAGGGTATGCACTTGAGTACTAGACTAGTGTATTCAGGCGGACACACTCTGCTGAGAAAAATACTTTGATGCCAGCAATCCCTGGTGGCTCCCCTACAGCATGTTCAGGGGAATTAAATAAAGGTACACCATCCATGTCCTCAGCTAAATGTTTAATACATAATGTAAAACATGACACAAAGGTAAGGAATATCCTAAAATGCCTGTATACGTCCTCACTACAAACCATATGGTATATGTAACTACTTATATCAATGAGTTGCATGCAATCTATTCTCAGTTTAGACACTAGTTTGAAAGATATGTGCATATGCGCAGAAGGAATAAAAACTGAAAGTTTTTAAAAACCATAAAAAGATAAACACTACTGTAAATAATGGCTCCTTCTTGAAAATGCCTCTAGGTGTAGGCTGGAACTGGGGTGGTCACAGTAATCAATGTACAGTATGTTTTGCCTGAAGAAAAATAATATTGTCTCTGAGGAGAGCATTAAAATGCACATTTTTCTTAATTGTCTGAGCTGTTATGTAATCTATAAACTGCACTGCCCATATGACTCCTTTATGTAGGGAGAACAACAGTTTAAAGGGATAGTAATACTTCGTTTTAACTTTATTTTATTTTGTAGGCATTAAAAAAAATGAAGAATGAAATGTCTTATCTCTCAAACCTTTATGGTTTAAGAGATATTCACAAGCAAAGTTTCCCCTCCCACCCCTTTTACCTAGTGTAAGCCATCTCTTCTCAGATGTGGAATGCAGTCCATAGACCAGACAGATAACAGCAGGGGACAATCTTCTTTATATGAAAACAATGAAAGCCCTGCCCCCCTTGACACGTTTTTCAGGTTTTTCCCTTATCTTAATTGAAGATTGTCCCTCTCTGCAGTCTACCTGGGCATCTCCCTTCTGCTGTGGCTGAGCAGTGTTACATCAGTAAAAGGGGCAGGAGGGGGACACTTTGTCATTGAATTACTCCTGAACTATAACTCTGACAGAACTGAAATAACACTCTCCAACGTCCAAATACTATGATGATTAATTAGAGCTGCTTTTATTATGAAACATTACTATCCCTTTAAGAGAAGATTACATGAACAGTTTCGTAACATAAGATTAGGTAATAGCTAGTTATAGACTTTTAGTCTAAACTTGTTTTTCTGTTGTTTTTTTCTTTTCTTTTTTTATTCCCCATGTTTCTCAAAGTCTTTTCACATTTCCATCATGTAAAGAAAAATACATTTACAAACTTCCCCTGAGAACAAAAAAAATGACATCTGGGGAAAATGTGTTAAATTCAGGGGAAAATTGTAGCTTTTTCAAGATTTCATTCTTGTAAATGCATTTGATATGCTCTTTCGAACCAGCTTTTCTCCTGCCGACTAACAGTACAGTTAAATTGCACTCTTTATGTCTGCTTGTATCTTGCTGTCTTTATCTATCTGTAAAGGTGTTCATATTTATTTATTTTAGACTTAAAAAAATCACCTCTTGAAGATAGAAGCATACTGGAAATAACCAGCATTGTGAGAGATCTTTATACTAGTCTTTTCTAAATGGACTTTAACCCTTTGAGTGCCAGAGAAATATCCAACGCATTGCAATGTAATTCGTTGAATACCTCTCTGGCACTCGTAGTGTTAAGGACATTAAAATAATGCCCCTTACTTGTACAGTAAATTTCAGTGAATTGAAGTACCATAGGGCAGCAAGCAAACATTTCCATAGATTAAAATTAGTTTTCAATAATGTGTATGTTTGCGAGGTAGCCACCATATTGTAATAAAGTTAGTTAGAGTCATCTCTAGCATTCAGTAAGGTTAAAAATTCCCATTTAAATATTTGGGAATTTGGGTAAATTTGTAGTTGTTCCCTGTAGTACATTTGGTTGGCTCCAGAACTCCTCCACTTTTCGTTTGAACATAGGGCCCCTTTATTTGAGGACTACCTTGATAACAATGCTCTCATTTCAAATGTTATTTCTAGAGTTTTTGAAGTAATAATTTTATCATTGATTTCAAATTGTGACTCTCATTTCAGAAATAGTCTTTTTCATGCTATTTGTATCAGTAGCTAGGTATGATCTTTATTTCTTTTCATGACTGTTAAAAGCTTTGATTTGCTAGGTGGAATTTATGTTTGCTATTCCATATGGCCTACAGCATTATTATAAATGTAAAATCATGCATTACTTTTGCTTGCTTCACACATTTTCTTGATCTAGTATACAAATATAAATATGTAAATACCCTCCCTTCACAGTATGCTGTATTTAGGGAGCCATCAATTTTTAGGTTTAAATCCACAGAACACTTTATATTTTCAATATAAAATTTAATTTGACATACTTTAGCACAGAGGTACTGAAAACTAAAAAATAGAAACTTTCCCATTAAAATTTTGGTCATGTTTAGATTCTTGTTGTAGCAAGCAAAAACATGCCTAATAAAATATGAAGAACATTTTAAAATTCCAGTTAGAAAATGTACACAAGGAGGCTGATGTGCTATTAAGAATTGGATTAATTGTGGAGCAAAGCAACCAGTTCAGTGCTGTGGTGGAAGTGTGCCTGGCAATGTGCGGGAAGTACATTGCCGTGGCGACGTAGACGCACATTGCCATACACACTAAGAAATTAGCATTCAAGGGGAGGGGGGAAGAATCTGTTCATTAGCATACAGGGTTGTCGAACTGCTGCCTATGTCCTCCCTTACACCTTACACATTGCCAGCAATTCGAGAACCCTGAAGTCTGAGTGCATTTTCTCTGCTTTTCCACTTATCCACTGGGGAATGGAGATGATCCACTCAGACTTCAGCACCACAAACAGAATAATTTCCTTAACCCTTTGGGTGACCCCTGTGAGTACAGTCTCCCACTACATCAATATACTGAGCTCTTTCCCTCTGCAATAAAGAGTTCTCAAATCCACTTCTCCCCTGCAGAAGCTTTCCATCATTATATTCACAAATTTTCCACATTTCCTTCCTCTCTTTCATCCACCATCCCTCAAAATCACTCCTTTTCTCCACTCTGCCCCCATCCTCCAATTTCCCACTCTGCACATCCCCTCCCTTTCACTACTCTGTCTATTTTTTCCTCCCCCCATTGGCCACTGTGTCTGTTTTTCTCCTGTCCATTCACAAATATGCCCACCCATTCACCACTCTGTGTCTGTCTTTTCCCTCCATTCCATTCACCACTCTGTCTATTCTTCTCCCTCTCAATCGCCACTCTATTGTCTGTCTTCCCACACATACACACACACACACACACATACACACACACACACACATACACACACACACACACACACACACACACACACACACACACACACACACACTTGGAGTGGTGGGGAAGAAAAAAATGGTGGTTTTCAAATAAGTTTGTGTTTTTCTTTTATTTTTGAACCTTTGAGTGCCAGAGGCATATCCAACACATTGTGACACAATGCATAGAATACCCCTCTGGCACTCAGCTAGCAATGCCGTGCCACTACGTCTAGTAATAAATATAAATGATGGAAAGTTCCTGAAGGGGAGAAGGGGCTGTAAATACTGGGATATGTAAGACATATAGTGGTGAACGGAAGGAGGGAGAAATACAGACACAGAGTGGAGAATGGGAGGAAGATAGAGAGACACAGAGTGGTAAATAAGGAGAGGGGGCAGAGTGGCAAAAAGAAGGAGGGAAACAGACTGGAGGATGGGAGGGAGGGAGAAAGACAGACACAAAGTGGTGAATGGGGGATGAGGTGCAGATTGGTGAAAGAGAGGAGGGAGCAGAGTGGCAAAATGGAAGGAGTGAGAAAGGTAGACAGAGAGTGGTGAATGTGAGGGAGGGAAAAAGACAGACAGAGTAGTATAAGGAGGGAAGGAGCAGAGTGGTGAATGGGAGGAGGGGACAGAATGGCAAAAGTGAGGGAGAAAGAAATATATAGAGTGGTGAATGGGAGGAGAGGGACAGAGTGAGGAAAGGGAGTGATGGTTAAGGCATATTGATGAAAGAAGGGAGGAAATATGGCAAATGACAAGTATAAATGATGGAAAGATCCTGCAAGGGAGAAGAGGATGTGAATACAGGGATATGTAAGAATTCTTTATTGCAGAGCTCAGTATATTGATGTTTGTGTAGTTAGAGACTGTACTTTTCTAACCCTTTCAATGCCACAGGAGTGTGCAGTGCACATCCCTATGGAACTGAAAGGGTTACGGGAATGATGCTGTTTGTGGTGCTGAAGTCTGAGCAGATTTCAGGGTTGTATTACTGATGGTGATGTCTAAAGGAGGGCATCCCTTCCATATTTCCAGCAGTATGACAATCTTACATTTATATTATTCAATGAGGGTTGTTACTACTGAGACTGTGAACTCCAACAGCAGAGGTTGCTATTGGAGTTTAGTGCATGAGGCAAACAGCCACATTAACATATAAACACACCCACATTAATACAATAATGGATCATGGATAATTAACCTGCATTTCCATATGGAAATAAGTAATTGTCGATGTGTTGAGTTCCAAATCATAAACCTGCCAAAGGCATGGTGGATTGGTGGTGGCTTTTGCTTTTCTCTTGTGCAGAGAAGATTGGCACGTGGGGGCACAAATGTGACTAAACAGCACATGAGGCTGAGAATCCCCGAGAATAAACTGCAAAGTTATATTTGTTCTCAGTGTACTCTTTGCATACTTTATGTTTTGTACTCCCTCAGAATAGGGGTATCCTAGGAATGGTCCCTTGCCCTTCATGTGTCTAGAAGGTATCCATTGGACCTTTCTGGTAGAGCACTTTATGACTGAACTGTATGTCTTGGGCTTTGCTGTCTCTCTTGCACTGACCAGATTTGCCTGACATGTTGGCACTATGCCATCTGTGGACCGCACCAGACAGATATGAAAACTAAAATGACACTTGGGAGTGAAAAATGAGACTGAGCTACACCTGAATGGGCACCATGTCCAAGAATGAACTATTACATATTAGACATTCTCAGTATGTGCTTGTCACATGTCTTCTAATTTTTATTTTTACCCTGTGGTACAGTTGATTCCAACCTAGTACGTTATCAGTAAGTGCAATGGAACATACAAAGGGGACTGTACTAATCTGATTACTTTTGAAATAAAAATCAGTCTATCCTCTCCTTGCTCCAATGGAAGCTCAATTTAGAAGTGTATGGACATTTCAGGGTGTCACATTCCTCTTTGTTTAAGGCCATTTATGAAACAAGACACAGAGACCTCTCTCCTATTGTTTCTATGAATGTGAGACTTTCATTTTATCCCCTTTTATGTATTGTAACATATGTCTATTGTAAGGTGCTGTGTACGCTCTGTGGTGCCATTTAAATAAAGATATACATACAAAGTTAGACTCATACATTTCTCCCAATATGAACTGTACTTGAGTGTGAGATGCACATGCTAAAGCTGGCTTTGCACAGTCTCATGTATGATAACCTTTTCTATGTATAACACTTTACATATGTGAAGAACCATACTTTAACCCTAAATATCTCAGGAGCAGGGTCACCATTTTAAATGAATTAACCTAAATCCCCATAATCGCTAGCTATGTGTGAAATTAGGAGTCAATCCATCCAACACTTTTTTTCTGTAGTTCTCAAAAAAAAAAAAAAATAATGATGTAAAAATCTACAAAGTGGGAAAACACTATTTATACAAGTCTGCGATTTTTGTAAATGGCTTGTGATATTTGAATGAAAATCACAAGTATTATAGGAACTGTAAAGTCGACCTGGAATCCAAATTGATCATTCCATTAAAAAGTTATAAGCTTTTGAAAAATTAAATGTAACATAGATTTTATGTTCAAAATTATCTATGGTAGCTCAGCTTTGCTGTGTGTGTGTATGTGTCTGTACATGTGTGTGTGTGCGAATGTGTGTGTGCATGTGCGTGAGAGTGTGTGTGTTTGTGAGTGCCTGTATGGGTCTGACTTCTGTATGAATAACAAATTCTGTTATCAATATATGCCAATGCATAATCTGATTATTTTACAGTAATAGTTCATACATTAAATTACTAAATATTCCCATTGTAAATTATTATTCCCCAAGTTTGACTAGTGCACTGGCTTATTGATTTCAGGAGTGTCAGTGGGCTCACATTATTATTTTATAATGAGATTTGTCAAATTGTGTGTTTCCTTAGCATTCATACCGCTTCTTGCCAAATGTATATAAAACAAATCATTACTAGGAAGGGATATATATTTTGATTAAAAAAAAAAAAAAAAAAAAAAAAAAAATATATATATATATATATATATATATATATATATATATATATATATATAAGAAATTAATTAAGAATTATATTAATAAGGTAATTATTTGACATGTGACAGGAAGATAAAATGACTAGTCTAAGGTCACAATCAGGTGACTCTCGGATTTCATTGAAGAATATGTTCTCAGTAACAAGATAAAAATACATTGATTTATTAAAAAAAATACACTAAGGATACTTCACTGGGAATGATACTGGCCAGAAACTCCAGCTGATTTTAATAGATAATTAATGGCACAAACACAAGATTTTAAAGAGTTACCCCCACATACCTCTTGCAATTGTTTCTAGACAACCAATACAGTACTTGGATTTGTTGTTGACAACTAACCTCGCTGAGGATGGAACAAAGGACAATGCTTAACTAATCAAGGGCAGATTGCAGAAGCAGAAAAGTATAATGATAGGTGATTTAAAAAAAAAATGGCTTTGAAAGAATGCTCAATTGCAGCTGACATTTCTTCTGCTTAATGCCAGTGCTCACTGAGGAATAATAACAGGATAAACAAAGAACAAATTGAATTTTTGAACTGCAATCAGGCATGGTTTAGTGAAATGAACAAGCATAGTTAACCCATTTGATTCAAGTGAAACATTATTTTTATATTTTCAATGTTCAAAAGATAAATTGTCATGTTTCTACATTTCACTAGCAGTATACTGTATAACATTATTTTCCAATAAATAATATGATTTAGATTCATATAGTCATGACTTATTATTGTAGTTCTGATTTTAAAAATATTACTTTTCACTGTTAACCATGTCATGCTCTTGTAATACTAAATACAATCCTTTTTTGTGTTTTGCCTTTAACATTAAAGTGATTAGTGATGACTGAATAAAAATGAAAATGGCAAGAGACATTCATGTGACAATGACTGGAAATATAATATGCTAGTGTTAAAACTACCAGTTCTAAATGCTTATTTTATTCATATGCAGACATTACTACATGCTTTGGCAGATTTACTAAAAAGAATTGGAGCAAACCAACTGCACCAAAGAGGACAAATAAAAACATGATTGGTTTAACCTCTTGATTGCTTGACATGTCCTTTGAAATGCATTTGAGAGCTGTTTTTAAAATCAAAGGCTTAAAGTCACATTTAAATCAAGGGGCATGTTGGGATTTTTTGTTACCATTATGATGCACTTGGTTTGCTCTAAAATTGCTCCAGCTTTTCTTAATACCTAATATAATAATATATGCAAAATGGACTAAGCTCTCAAAACGTAACTATGTAAATTAACAAGTAAAATACGTATATGATGGCAGAAAAATTGTTAGAGTAATATTTTATTGATACATATAACACTCATTAAATTAATATTACTAGTAATATTCTGTAATATATAAAATCAATATCAATCTAAATAATAATACTCTGTTACTAGTAATAAATAGAAGTCCCAAATAAAGCTATTAATACAGATCAGGGATTTACCAGCTGCAAATGATTGATGTTACAATGTCCTTCCTATATTAAGGATGCATACAGTTCAGTTATGCAGGCAGGAATCTTTCCTTCAGTCTCATATACAGTGTATGTGATAGCAAATCTTCTATTTAAACTTGGTGATGTATACTTCCGCTTGATACTTGTTTAGACCAGAGCCCCTTCCGTTGCAATATGCCTGCGGGCAGGATTCTCCACCTCCGGATGTATAACAGTATATGGTTGCAGGCAGGGTATAACATCCTCCTGTCTCTTCAACAATGCTTTAGCTTCTTTAATGGTTCCGATGCTGTATAGCATCTGTTCAACGTATGTCGGAGGTTAACTCCAAGCTCACAATCAGTTATAGAGATCTTAATCACTGGAACTTAGCGTCTTTAATGAGGTTCTTTATCATTGAAGCTTGGTAATCTTTAAAAGTTGGTGTCTCCCGATACAAGATACTGGTTACTTGTTGGGACAATAATTCTAATGTGTTTCATGCTAGTTAACTGCATTTCATCAGAGAATGGTAGTGCTATAAACCTATGATCTTATTATATAGGATATCTTTCAGTTCAAATGCTCCTGTTCTTAATACCTATACATCATATAATGTAGTGTATTCGCATTACCTCTGACACTTTTGGAGTAGGATGCAATAGATGAAGAAGATCATCACATGTACCTGTATTAAATATTGATATACCTGCACTTAGAGTTGGAATTTTCAGAAAGTCATCATAATGAAAACATTGTGGGACAGTGAGTTGGTGGTGAAAGAACAGTATGTTCTGAAGTAAATCCGTGCTGTTTGAAAATGTGTCATACAGAATTAAAAATGGCAGTAAAAAGAGTTGGATGAATATTACAAATTCTGCAGTTTAAAATGTCTTCAATTTTCAAACTCTTCACAATGGCCTAGATGTACTAAAGGTTGATGTAGTGTCGGTATGATATTGTCTAGATGTTGCAATCACTCCGAGAAATTGATCTGCACACACATCGACATATTCACAAAAATTGTCGGATGAAAGGGGAGGGTTGGAGAAGGTCCCTATTAGCATACAGGATTTTCGAAGTGTTGTCAGTGTGGAAGGGATCTCCTCCCTTCACACATCACCAACACTACGACAATTCTGAACAGCATTCTTTGTGCTTCCCTACCCAGCCAGTAGGGGAACACAGAGAAGGCTTTCAGCACCATGGACAAAGTTAGGGATATATGATATTTACTTGAACCGTACTAACGAAGTACAGTCATGTAACCTAATTTATGATTGAACAGTGGCTATTTTTGATCCCAACCACTTGATATAATTGTTATAAGAATGGAAAAAAACTTGCTATATTTGCTGAGATATTAAAGGGATAGTAATACTTAAAATACATATTAAGTATTACTATCCCTTTAATAGTGGTATTGCATGAATATTTGAGTTGTGGGATTTTAATTCGATCTACAAGTCGATTAGGCTCAGAAATAATTTTATTTCCAAAAATATGATGTTATATAGGTATATGGTAATTCAAGGGGTAATATCATCTCACAGTATTAACAGCAGTGTCTCTTTAACGTATATTTGCTGAGATATTAAAGGGATAGTAATACTTAAAATGTAAAAAAAAATATGTTGTAAGTAGTGATGAGCGAGCATGCTCGGCCGAAGCTCGGTTCGGCTCGAGCATCGCTCTGCTCGGCACATGGCGGTACTCGTACGAGTACCGCATGTGCTCGCCCGCCATGTTCGGGTCTCCTCCCCGCACATTTTGCAGATTAGTTTTTATCTTCCTTTTTGTGTGTTTTACGGTCAGTCTGTAAAAATGGCGTACTACAGGCGAAACATCGTTCCCAGCAGCGATGTTGGAGTCCAAGATGCATCCAGACATCCTCCCTATGCTGTCCCTGAACCATTTCTGTGGTGTTTCCATCATTTTCTGACCTTTTCCTATGAACCAGGCACCCTCCCCTCATCAGAGCAGGGGGTGCCTGGTGTAATGCTCGAGTCCTCCCATTGACTTCAATGGGGCTTGGGTGCTCGGCCGAGCACTCGAGCCTCCGGGGGCGCTCGGCCACAGCACCCGAACACCCGAGCATCGGGGTGCTCGATCATCACTAGTTGTAAGGTTTATCCCCCTGAGTAAAACAAGAGTACTCCCACTGCTGAAAGATGTTTCATTCAAAAGTTATTAATTTTCAAAGTTGAATTTTTTAGGTGCAATATCACAGTGGCCTGAAATTGTACAGTGGTGCTGTTGCTACACGATCCTATGGACAGCTCTAGTCCCGGGACCATAAATCTCCATAGGATGGTGTAGCAACAGCGCCACTGTACAATTTCAGGCCACTGTGATATTGCACCTAAAAAATTCAACTTTGAAAAGTAATAACTTTTGAATGAAAAACCTTTCAGCAGTGGGAGTACTCTTGTTTTACTCAGGGGGATAAACCCTACAACATATTTTTTTTTACATTTTAAGTATTACTATCCCTTTAATAGTGGTTTTGCATGAATATTTGTGTTGTGGGATTTTAATTCGATCTACAAGTCGATTAGGCTCAGAAATAATTTTATTTCCAAAAATATGATGTTATATAGGTATATGGTAATTCAAGGGGTAATATCATCTCACAGTATTAACAGCAGTGTCTCTTTAACGTATGGTTCTATGGAATAAAATGGTTAACATTCTGGGACATGACTCTGTGAATTATACTGCTCGAGACAAACAATTTTCAAATATAATTAAAACTAAGAAATCTATTAGTGGTGTCCACAGATTTCTGAGGGTTGTATGTGTCAGCTATATCATTATTTTACGTGAAACTAAGGATCCCGTATAGTTCTATAATCTATATGTATCGTTTTGCAATCCAAGATGAACTGTCAATGATTAAGCTGGCTGTATGATACACTAGGGATAATTATAGCCATGTATTACAATAGGTTATACGAAACTGTGCATCATACATTACACATACGATTTGTATCAAACTCTAACAGACAGTAAAGTACTGTAAAGTATGGTAGTGCAATGAGAAGGTCCTTACAGGGTACTCAGACAGATTCTACAGTGCTGAGGATCTTGGAGGTGAGAGAGGCATCGGAGGAAGCAGGTGGCAAGCTTTTATTTGCCGCCCGCTTCCTCCAATACCTCTCTCCCCTCCAAGATCATCAACATTGTCCCTTGCATGGAGTCACACACTGAATGAAATCGTCCCTCCTCACTCATACGCCTCTGTATCGGAAAGCATAGAGAATGCTGTTCAGACTGTCGTAGCTATTCCCTGCTGTTACTCCATAGGAGAGTACAGGAAAGATCCCAGCTACAACAGCCTGAGTTAGGTGAAGTGGAGACTGTGAACTCCGACAGCAGAGGCTGCTATCTGAGTTTACTGAATGAGTCGAAGTGTCACATTATAATATCAACACAGCCCCCTGGCATACGAATGTATCTGATTATGCTTCATTTCCACATGGAAATGAGCAATTGTCAATTTGAAGAATACGAATTCACAGATGTGGTAAAGGCATGTCAGATTGATGTCGGTGTGGGTATTTTTTTGTTGGAGTTCTGGCGAACTAATATTATAGACACTTTGTGAATACTGCGGAGGTGCCTATGACACTGCTCCAAAAGAACATCGATATTCATAGGCCTCTTCAACCTTTAGTGCATCTAGGCCCTTGTCTTCAATTTTCAAAGTCTTCAACATTTTCAAATAAAGACATTTTTTACCAGTTAACACCTACTATTGTTTCTGATTCCTATTAATAGTACTATATTTAATCTTCAGACCATTGTTATTTTGTTGGAAAAATTAATGACTCTAAAAAGCCTCCCATCTAGACACCCTATTGAATAGTCTGCTGCCCATGGCAGAATGGAAAACCTCTCAGCACCTTGAAAAGAAAAAAAATCTCTTATCATATTCATAGCGTGAGAAATGTCTCGCTGTCCACCTCTAATCTAATTGAATGATGCTTTAATGCCACTTTTAGAGCAGGCTTAAGGAAATGTTTCTGTGCCAGTTTGCTGTGCATCCTGTGACGCTGATGTACTAAGATGAATTCAAGTAATTCTGGAGTAAACCAATGGCACAATAAGGGAGAAGAGGTGACAGAGGCAACCAACTGATCAAATTTGCAGAAGAACAACATTTGTACATCATGAATGCATTCTACAGGAAACAGGCCCATAGAAAATAGAAATGGAAAAGTCCTAATGTTAACACAAGTGAAATTAACTTCATATTTGCAAATAATTAAATTATTTTCACTGACTGATCAGTCTTAAATCATGTAAACTTTGAAAGTGACCATTGTTAAGTAAGAGCAAAATGCAAAATTGACTTCAAGAAATAAATAAAATCATCAAGTCAACAAACCTGAAGATTGACATTAGCCTACTAATGAAAATCATTAGTTGAGTTAGTACTGTCTAATTTCTTATAGTATCCTGCAAAATCTTCCAGTCACAGAAACTTCAGCACACAATGAAAAAGTTATTGAGACTATCACAGACACTGCTCATACCCTTACACCTGCTGTAAAACAAGAAAAAACAACCAGAATAGCAAAAGAAACTGTTTCCATGATGAAAAAGGATAATAAATAAAGCAAAACAGTTGTATTAGACACAGGTTAGAATATATAGAAATGTGCAAGACCTTAGGGAAACACATTAACGAAGAAACATGCAAGTTCAATGTTGAACTCGACAAAAGAAGAAAAATCGAGCACTCAAGAAAGCAAAACAAAAGATGGCCACAGTAGCCAAATGTTTGCATTAAAGCTTGAAGATGGTACAACAGAAAAAATTCAACAACAAATACTAAAGGAGCAGGATAATTGTATTCAAATCTTTATAAGGATGAAGGACAACAACTGAATGCAGAGCCAGAGGCTGAAGCTGTGCCAGAATTTATGGTAGAAGAAGTAGAAGCTGCAATAGAATCAAAGAAAAATGGCAAAACAGCTGAACCTGATGAAGTTACTATTGGAATGTTGATAGCCAGAGGTCAACCCTTATTCAAAGCCCTAACTAAACAATTTTCAAAATAGCTACTACCCGGCGAAATGCCTGAAACATGAAAAAATGCACACAAACAATAAGTCTATTGCCAGTTGTCTTCAAGGTATTCACAACGGTACTATCAAGAATAGACATAATATTTAACATGCCAACCTAAAGAACAAGCAGGCTTCAGTAGCAGTTTCAATACAATGTACCATATCCAGAGAGTTCAACAAGTTGTAGAGAGGTATAAAGAATACAACCTTTCATTATACATAGTCTTCATTGACTACGAAAAGGCAAAAGTAATAATCAATGCCCTGATCAACCAAGGAATAAATAAAGCTTATGTTAATATCATCCAATCAATATATGAAAATGCAATTGCATCAATACAGGTCAATAATAATAAAGTCCAGATCAACATAGAAAAAGGCATCCATCAAGGAGACACAATATCCCCAAAACTATTTTCTGTTTATTTAGAATAAATTTACCTCAAATTAACTTATGACAAAAAAGGACTTAAGAGCAATGGAGACTACCTACATCACTTACGTTTTGCAGAGGATATCATCCTCTTTGCCATTAGTCCTGAAAAACTACAAGAAAGCATTGAAGAAAGAGCTACAATAGGGAAGCAAACATTTTGGTCTGAAGATGAATATAAACAAAACACAATTCATGTTTAACAAATTTAATATAACAAGGAAAATCACAGTACATGAACAACAACTAGAAGAGGACAAGTACTTTACCTTGGACAGGAAGTGTCAGCAAATGGAAACACATCATATAAATTGAGTGATGAATAAAACTGGGATTGCAAGTATTTGGCAAACTTTTCAGTACTGTCTTTAAGACAAGTTTACCACTCTGCCTTATGCGAAAGGTTTTTGACCAATGTGTCCTCCCAATCCTTATCCTGGATGCCAAAGCCATATAAAAACATAAGGTTACTCAGAGAAGTATGAAGCTGCAAATTCTAAACATAACAAAAGTGACTAAAAAAATGTGTGCATGGATTCATCAACAAACAAAGGTCTATGAAATCAATGAAAGAGTAAAGTACCTGAAATGGAAATGGGTAGGCCAAATAACAAGATGACCTGATGATTGATGGACCAAGTTATTTTTTAATGGATTCCACTCAATACTAAACACTCAAGGAGAAGACCTGATCTGATTTTCAGGGATTCTTTTATTTCTGGTATGGTGCCCATGGATTGGCGTAAAGCAGATGTGGTGCCCATATTTAAAAAGGGATCAAAGTCCCAGCCAGGAAATTACAGACCCGTAAGCTTGACATCTGTGGTAGGGAAGCTGTTTGAAAGGTTGCTAAGGGAATATATTCAAGAATTCTGCTGGAACAGGAATATCATTAGCAATAGCCAACATGGCTTTGTGAAAGATAGGTCTTGTCAAACGAACTTGATCGCATTTTATGAAAAAGTAAGTAATAATATAGATGAGGGAGCGGCGGTTGACGTGATCTATTTAGACTTTGCCAAGGCATTTGATACAGTTCCACACAAGAGGTTACTGTACAAATTGAATGAAATAGGACTAGGGGAAAATGTTTGTGTGTGGATTGGAAATTGGCTGAAAGATAGAATGCAAAGAGTGGTAGTAAATGGCAAGTTCTCCAGTTGGATAAACGTGATAAGTGGAGTGCCTCAGGGATCTGTCCTGGTTCCTCTTCTTTTTAATTTGTTTATTAATGACCTCCCAGAGGGCATAGGAAGCCATGTATCAGTGTTTGCCGATGACACAAAATTAAGTAAGGTAATAAAGTCTGAACTGGATGTGTCTTCATTACAAGAGGATTTGGACAAATTGAGTAACTGGGCAGGCAAATGGCAAATGAGATTCAATATAGACAAGTGTAAAGTTATGCATTTTGGGTATAATAATAAAAATGCAACATATAGTTTAAATGGTGTTTCTCTGGGGAAATCTACTAATGAAAAGGATTTAGGAGTAATGGTAGACAATAGACTTAGCAGTAGCATGCAGTGCCAGCTGGCAGCTGCAAAGGACAATAAGATATTGGCATGTATTAAAAGGGGTATTGACTCAAGGGAGGAAGATATAATTATGCCTCTTTACAGGTCCATGGTAAGACCCCACCTAGAATATGCTGTTCAATTCTGGGCGCCCTTTCTGAAGAAGGACATTATGGAACTAGAGAGAGTGCAGAGGAGGGCTACAAAACTAGTAAGGGGAATGGAAAGTTTTAGTTATGAAGAGAGGCTAGAAAAGTTAAACTTGTACACACTAGAGAAACGGCGTCTTAGAGGGGATATGATAACACTATATAAATATGTTCAAGGCCCATATAAAGGGCTTTCAAAAGACCTGTTCATTAACAGAACAGTACACAGGACAAGGGGCCACCCGCTTAGACTTGAGGAAAGGAGATTTAGTCTACAACAGCGGAAGGGTTTCTTTACAGTAAGGACAATAAAGGTATGGAATGCACTTCCGGAGGAGGTGGTGCTATCAAATACATTAGATGCCTTTAAAAGGGGCCTGGATACTTATTTAAAAGAGCATAATATAGAGGGCTATGCACGTTAGTATTGGGATTAATATTTAGTTAGGGCTTGTTGATCCAGGGAGAAATCTGATTGCCATTTGGAGTCAGATGCCTTCTTTTGGGTCAGCGATGGTAAACAGGAATAGGAAAAGGGTTGAACTGGATGGACGCAAGTCTTTTTTCAACCTAAATTACTATGTAACTATGTAACACCAAAGACAAGATGGGTAGATGAAATTGCCAAATATGTTGGTATGCAGTGGCAACAAAAGACACAGGACCAAGTTGTTGGAGGCTTGCTGGGTATGCCTTCATCCTGCAGTGGACTGTCAATGACTGAAGAAGATGATGGAATAGATAGATAGATAGATAGATAGATAGATAGATAGATAGATAGATAGATGGACAGATGTACATTGTTGTAATATATTCCTTATTTGGCTTGGAAACAGTGGATCAACAATGGCAGAAGATGATGATGATCTTTTTGAACTTGGAAGTGGCTTTGGTCTGATCAGTACCTGCATAGGATGACTCTGGAAATAGTAGGTGCTGTAGGCTATTTCTGCCTACCCACGCTGAACCAGAAAGGCCTTCTTCCTGCAGAGATATATATATATGTGTGTGTGTGTAATCCTTATTTTCATGTTGGGTGAAACAAGCAAATTCCAAATGCTAGGGCATTTTACATTCAAAAGCAATTACTGTTGAAACGTATTATTTAATAAATATACATTTGTCTTGCGGTCAGCAGGTGGTGCTAAATCAATTGTTTACTAAGAAACGCTGTAGCGTATGCCTCAAGATCCTCTATAGAATGCTCTATAAATAAAAAATAGCTTTTGAATAAGAACTGATGTTGATAAAAGTTTGAATAAAAAATGAATTATAAATTAAAAATCTCCCAGCAGTGTGTGAGCAACTGTGATTTAATTATCAGGAGAAGTACTATAATATAAAGTATAATAAAATGTATACTGCTTTTTAACACGCTTAAAGTGCCCCCCAAATAATTATTCATATAGTGATATGAATACCAATACTTGTTGAGAAATCCATCTAATTTGGAGACTCACGGGCAGGCTTCTTGCTGTAGCTGCATCTGTGGTTGTACACTGTTAGTTCCTTCCTGTACCTCAAGGTACAATGCAACGCCCCTTCACCAATCCTGGAGGAAACAGGGACGGACAATGCAGAATCACAGATGCTGAAGATGCAAGATATCTGTGCTGATGCCTGCCCTTGAGTCTCCGAACAAGATGGCTTTCTCAATAATGCTGGACTTATTCAGGATAATACAAGTATTGGTATGCATATCACTATATGAATAACTATTTGGGGGGCACTTTAATGTGAGTGAAAGTTTGCTTTAATTATTATTGTACAGTGTTATATGTTCTGGAATATTAATGCCTCTAACAGAAAATGGCATGATCAATAGTACAGCATAACATTTTTGTAGTAGACAATTTTTGACAAGTATTAATTTTACTTTAAACTTTTTGTCAGCCTTGAGTGTCCAACTTTTTAAAATGTTTCTACTCTTGGAAGATTGTTAGTGATTGCTTTCTTACTGTTCTCATCCCAGCACGGATCTTACTGAGCTATATGAGATGTAGCAGCTGAGAAAAGCTTTTAAGCCAATTTCTACCTATAACTATACAAAGCCACTGAGCAGTTAAACTGTTCTGCTATCTTCTACTCAAGTGACAAACATCTCAGTCCAAGTAGCCAGTAGAGTTTTTGTTGCTCTAAGGCTGGAGTAATTTGGGGCCAAACAACTGCACCATAGGGACACATAAATATTGCTAAATGTCCCATTGATTTAAGTTTGGCTTTTAACTTTTTGCATGCTAAGAGGTCAGGATGCACTACTTTGCATTGCATTGGAGGCCTCTCTAGCATTCAATGAGAAAAAGTGGGCCTATCACCTTAACCCCTTAGTGATCGGTCGCTATGCAAGCGACCGTCACTTAACGGCCACGGAACTTTTTTTTTCTTTCTTCAAACAATTCCGGAGTCTCTGAATAGAGTGCAGCCATGTGGGGACCCGGATTTCCAGGACGTACATGTACATCCTTTGTCATTAAGGGACATTCACCTTGGACGTACATGTACGTCCATTGTCATTAAGGGGTTAAATGTTTTTTAAAATATTTGAAAACTTCATTTAAAACATCCTATGTGCCATGTTATAGGGATAGTAATGTTTCACAATAAAAGCAGCTCCGATTAATCTTCATAGTAGTTGAGCTGTGGAGAGCGTTATTTCATTAGTGTCCGAGTTGTAATTCAAGAATAATTGAATGATAAAGTATACCCCTCCTGCCCCATTTACTGATATAACACTGCTCACCTCAGAGCAGCAAGACTGTCCGGATGGATCACAGCAAGGGACTATCTTTGGTGAGCATAATGAAAAACATGAAAAACCTGTCAGGGGGGGCAGAGTTTCCCTTATTCTCACAGTAAGAAGTTTGTCCCTTGCTGTCACCTGTTTGATCAAAAGACCAGATTCCACATCTGAGTGGAGGTGGCTTACACTAGTTAAAAGGGGCAGGAGTGGGATACTTTATCATTCAATTACTCTTGATCTACAACTCTGACGGTATTGAAATAACACTCCCCATGACCCAAATACTATGAAGATTAATCAGAGCTGCTTTTTTTTTGTGAAACTTTACTATCACTTTAACCAAAAGTTCAGCAGATGTATAATTAGGAAATATTTACACTTTTATTTCTGTAGAAATTAAAAATAAAAATTTCTTGGTGCAAAACAGAGCTTCTTTAGCATAACAAAGATCACTAAAAAACCTCTGTTAGCATATGGCACATCACTAAAAAGACTGAATTAACATATGACAAGTCACTGGTACTACGCTAGCACCACAATTAGCATATATTAGCATACAGTAACAAATGTGAATATCTCCTTAACTGTACATTTGTTGGTCTTTTGGCTAACATGATTCATATGAACTTTTTAATGCAGTTTTCAAATATTCAAACACAAATCAAGTGCTACCTTAAACCTCATTTAAATTATGGAGATTGTGTGTTTGTGCTTTAGTGTGTTGTTGATTTGTTCCAGAATAAATACAGTTCTTCTTAACACATCAGCCTCTCTTTGTATATGTTGTAGAAGGCTAACCTTACCAAGTCTGTCTAGACTGCTTGAGGCATCTGCCAAAGGGCAGCCAACAGGTACAGCATTTTCTGACATGAACTACAATTGCTAGAGAAGCAACCTAATGTAAAGTTATGTTCATATTCTTCTTTTTTTAACTAGTGTGAAGAGCTTGTACTTCATTAAAATGGATAAGGATTCATGCAATAAATTTGTTCTATACGTCAGTGAACCATATAGTAAAAAGTTATGTTACAAGTTACTCCTATGATTCAAAATCAGTAAGCTGTTTTTATCATCTCTATATATTGCTTAATATTTTACAGTGGGTAGAGGAGGGAAGCTGTACCCATTTTTGTTGTGTTGATTAAAGCTTTATTTGTATAATCAATTAAGAAATAGATCACTTGGTCAATTAACTGGCTTTGAAACTGTGAAATCCTTATTCAGTTCCTTCTGTGTAGCTCTGCATGTCATTTGTAGCACTGTATAAGAATCAACATTATAGTTAGCACACTGAGGCTAATTTTCTAAGAATTGTAACAATTTTGGGGGAAATAACTGTACCACAGGGGACACATGAAAATTTCCCCAGTTCCCACTAGTACTGAAAAGATTTAAAGCCCCATTTAAATACATTGGAATTTTGTATTTATCATCTGTGTTTCATCTAGTTTGTCTCAAAATCTCATATTGTTATATCAGCTTAGTTAAATCTAAAAATTTGCTATTCTTATTGGCCACCGCTAATTGCCAGAAGGAGTCTCCAACCACTTGCTAGGCCTTATAGGCCTCAGCCTGCCTTTACTCATTTGCCTTTTCGTGTGGTGTACCTGTGCGCTATAGCTCTTGTTATTCCGATACTTCTGTTCCGGTCTGACTCCTGGCTTTGGCTGACTACCTGTTCTGGTCTGACTCCTGGCTTTGGCTGACTGTCCTTTCTGGGCTGACTCCTGGCTTTGGCTGACTACCCTCCGATCAGACTCCTGGCTTTGGCTGACTACCCCTGCTCTGGCTAACTTCCAATTATCCTTTACCCGTAGCCTACTGTGTCCGCTTGCACTCTCAGTGCCTAGCGCTGCCTTGTTTGAGCGGTGCTCAGTCTGCGTCAGTCCGTGTCACTGGCCTTCCTGCTGCCTGTTGTTCCACTCTAGGCCATTGAGTACCCTAGCATTCTAGGGATTCAGTCACCACTGCCTGTTGGTTACCCTAGCGTTCTAGGGATTTGCTGTCACCATTACCTGTTGGTTACCCTAGCGAGTTCTATGGATTCATTCACCATTGTGTAGCATGTGGTTGTTGAATTTAGCCAAGTTTTGGGATTCCAGGGTCAGACGTGTTAACGTTGGAGAGGAGCATGCTGACCCAAAGAAGAGGTTAATTAAATGTTATATTCCTGGACAAGAGAGTCTAGGTTAGCTGTAGAACAGGGTGAAGAAAGGTAAGTTTGCAGAGCTTCTGTCAAACTACCAGACTTAAAGGGATAGTATTACTTCAAAATTACTATCCCTCATATTGTAGCCCTTAATAAACTGAGTTAAATGACACCAGCGGCATCTCTCAAACCTTTATGGTTTAAAAGATAGCCACTTTCAAAGTTTCCTCTCCCCTGCTGTCAGCGTTCTGCGTTAAGCGTTAAGCGTTAAGTCTGGTAGTTTGACAGAGTGTAGGTTCCTATTTCGGAAAGATATTTTGGGAGGACAAGAGAAGGTATGTGAGGGAGTGTGAAGGAGATAAGATGAAGATCAGAGAGGTGAAATGGGGAAATTGTAAAGTAAAAAACTGAACAGCTTCTGGTGAAAACTAGACACAGATATTGAAGGCCATTTGACAAGGTAATAGAAAGAAAGTGGAAAGCACTGGATGCATTGCCACTATTAGATTCTAGTGATCTCCACTGCTTTGCTTCATCTGGAGTTTTATACTTTTCTAATATTCAGTGGGTTAATTTTAGAATTATTATACATATGTTTCCCCCAAAACTGTTCCATTTCTTTCCTAAAAATGAGGTTAATATAAGAATCAAAACTGTATGGTTGTAAAGCAGCTAACATTGTGGATATTGTAATTACATATAAATGAATATAAATTGTATTTATTTGTAGCCTGGGGAACCTTTCTGTTTCTTATCAGTGTATGCATTTTGGGCATCTTTCTATAATATAAATAAGATTTTAATAATAAACAATACTGAAGATGCCATAGCAAAAATATAATCATAGGAATTATGCAATGGACGTACAATTGATCTCATATATACAACACCCCCCAGGCATTTAAAACTGATATTAAAAACAGAAAAAAATAAAAGAAAGAAGAAAACAAATTAACACGAGTGAAATCCACAGTACAATGAACCCTAAAAAAAGTTCACAAAAAATCCCTTAGCCCCTTAACGACCCGTGACATGCCAGGACCATCATGGGTAAACGTCCCATAAGGACTCATGACAGTCCTTGTACGTCATGGGTTAAATTATAGCAATGCACCTCATTGTGCACTTCTATCATGTTAAACAGGCTGAAACTGTGCTCCAGGACCGGAAAGCTCAGTTTCAGTCCTTCTGTGCTCTGCCGGTACACGTAATTGTTACTACAGCGGTCATGTGTACCGGCATTTTCATTCACAAAAGCAATGTGTTTTACACATTGCCTTTGTGACTGCTCTCTGCCTCTCTCTCTCTTCCTTACTATGAGAGTAAGGAAAAGAGAAGCAAAGAACAGACAAAACAGAAAGAAGATATAGGCCAAAGTTTGGGGTATTAACCCCTTCAGTGCTGGTCCATGGACAGAATGAATGCAGGTCCAATGAATGCTGCCAACAGCAACTTTTTGATTTTCAATTAAATCCAGACAAGAGCAAAGTATTTTATTTAAACACATTTACTTGTAAAAATAACTATTGAAGTTTAAACAAATATTAATGGCAATTTTACTGTGGTGGAGAAAAAGTAACACACTTATGTACAACACACAAACTTATCCAACAAAAAATTGGAAACTAGGGAGGGAAAGAACATGGGTATTTTCGCCCCAGAAGGACAGTGCCTACTTAAAACTGCACATTTTGTAGGTATGAATGACCGGTCATACCATTCATGCAGTCAACATAAAAGTGTAACCCGTTGTGCCCAAATGATCCCAAGATAAAAAATAAAAATGGTGTTTTTTTTATTTTTTTTTTTACAGTTTTCTTTAATTTTAATAAAATAAATGGGGGTTGTCCATATAATTGTAGTATCAAAAGAAATCCCTAATTATGTGTGAAAAATGGTTTATAATTTGTGTGGCTCAAATAAAAGTCTTAGAGGGAAAACACTGTTGAACAAAGACATGGTTAAAAAGCTTAGAATTGCTCCGGTCCTTAAGTGCAATCCACCTCAGATTTTCCCGGTCCTTAAAGGGTTAACCCACGTTGGACACCGTCTCTGGCACTCATAGGATTAGGCTCTCCAGTTTTGCACATTTATGGGAAAGGCCCAAAGACCTGTACTGAGTAAGCTAAAGATGAGCAAATCTGTGGTAAATATATTTTCTGGAAATCACCATAAACCCCTTAAATGTTAAAAAGGTCTCAAATGTATTACTAAGTAATGTGCCTGAGACCTTTTTAACATTCAAAGTATTAAAAGCCCCATTTAAATCAGTAGGGATTTTTATATTTTTACATGTGATTGAGTTGTTTGCTCCAGGATTTTGAAAGAAATATTCAAATAATCAGACAATTCAAGGTGACAGGTCCACTTTGGATACTTTTGGTCAAATTCAAGGGGTTTAAAGCCTAATTTAAGACAAGTAGAATTTGAATTTGTCCCCTGTGGTGCAGTTGGTTTTCTCCAGAATTGCTCCTTATTTTTCTTTGTG
This sequence comes from Rhinophrynus dorsalis, assembly GCA_037306005.1. Classification (NCBI taxonomy): domain Eukaryota; kingdom Metazoa; phylum Chordata; class Amphibia; order Anura; family Rhinophrynidae; genus Rhinophrynus; species Rhinophrynus dorsalis. The sequence continues at coordinate 417,848,273 of CM074723.1, forward strand.
GATAAGGCACATTTTACACATTCAGATTTAAAGATCACAGATGTTTATGAGATATCTCAATTTATTTGGTGAAAGTAAGCTCACACTGCCAAAGAATCAGCTGCCAATTGTGCAGTGCAGCTCAAACTGCTTTTTTAAAGTAATGTTTAATGCAGCACAAATATTTCATTTTCTATTTTTTATATTCTGACAGCACGGCTTTTATGAGATCACTGATAACAAATGCCAGACTATGTGATCCAGTGGCATGCCAAGTTTGAAAACTCATCTATTTCAATAACCTCTGCTCCAATAGGAACTTTCATTTAACATGGTCATGACAGTGGCACTCAAGGATAGAAGACATCTTGGTGCAAGTGATGCAATACTCCCAGGACCAAGAGGGAGTATTGATAACTATGCAATTAAAATATATTGGATAAATAGTTAACATATTAAAAAGACAGACACATGCAGTGGATGAGTAGGTAGGTAGGTATTCCAAATTGTACTTAACAGAAGAGTAATACAAATACTACAGGGTTTCCTGCTGAATAAAATGAGGGTATTTCCAGTGATGGGATACTTTTTAGTTCAGCCAACTCAGCAGTTTTCAAATGCAACCAATGCAGAGTCACTGAGTACAACCATCATCATAATAGGTTATAGGAACACTCCCATCTTGTGGCCAGAATAGAACACTACAGTCTCAAGAAAATAAGCTATAATACGTTTAGAGAAGGAGAAAACTTGTTTTACTCAACCAGAAAAGTCCTATAATATATTTTTCATGAAAAAGTTTACTGCACCTCTGAAACTTGCAGTATTACAGTATTACTTTGAATAGAATTGCTGCTTACATTCCAAAATGACTTCCCACTGTCCGTACCTCTGCATGGGGTGAATGTACGAATATGATTCCAAGCTAGTTCATGCACTAGAATCACATTTCTATCCTTATGCCTGCCAAAAGCTGCTTTATTATACTACATTAAAAATATCCCATTAAGGCGGCTATTGCTAAGGAGCGAGAAATGGTCTGTGAGTATGTGAGCATTTTGGAGAATCCATACATTTGTGTCAAAAAGGCACAGTACAAATGCTGTTATTTTGCACCATTTTCCTATGAATGTTATGTGACAGATGTAAGGGGCTTTCTGGCATAGTGTGTCTACCAGTAAACACCACAGTGATTGTACTCAGTAGTGCATACCTGGAAGTACAGCCACTGGCACTGGAGTCTAGCTCCAATATGGCCACCTATTGCTCCTTCCCCTCACAGAACCAGAAAAAAAGGCTGGTTTTGTGACTTTCTTTGCTGTACAAACAACACACAGAGTAAATTCAAATATTGCCCACTAATGACAGAGACCAAGGGTCTTATAAATCAAAATTCCAGTTGATTCAAGGTCTCCAAAGAATTGCTTTGCAATATATTGTAATCTCATCTATCATTTAAGAGAATTAAAGTTCTAAATCCATCAATAGGAATGTGTGAAAATGCAATTTCTTCCCAGTTTTCTTCAGATTTGAACCTCTTTAGCTTGACGAAGAAGGCCTCATGACACCTACATTCTGGTGCTTCTTCTGCTTTCACCAAGACAGAGAGGCAAACAGAAGCATTTAAATATGGGCAAAGAAATGCCATTTTGTTAATCTGATAATCTTGCTCCAGTGTAAACCAGAGACATTCCTTGAACCACTAGTGATTTGTGAAATGTGCAAAGAAATTCTGTTTCACTTTAATATTAAAAACAAAGGAATACATCTCTTAAATACATCTCAGCAAGGAGCAATTTTACCTAAACTACAGTGAAAAGTAAAGAAATGTTTTTGAAACCCTTTTTAACCAGAAAGCAAACAATTCATTAAGTTCACTTAATAGGAAGTTTAATATTTAATGATGCATTAATGTTACATGTTGTGAAAGGTACAGTGCTGGGATATAGTGCATTTCACATGAATGATTATCACTTCACATGAATGCACCAAATTTAAGCTGCATCATTGCTGAGTTATTGCAGTAATGCAATAACGATGTTGCAAGGAAAGTAGTACCCAACACACCTTTTTTACATGAGAAGTGTTGTAGGTTACAATTCTTACATTGTTGGATGGTCCTTCAGCACATTGCAGAAATTATATGAAGCTCCATAATATATAATATCCTCCCTTCTCAATGGACACACACATGCACACACACAATAAAGCACACCTCAGCTTTGGGTGGGGGGGTTTAAATAAATTTCAATGGTCTTGGCTCACTGGTCCCTACAATAATTATATTAGGGTATGACCTATAACTACAGATGGGCAATTAAAATGTTCCTTCCCACCCCTAAACTTTGATGTGCAGAAGGTAATATATCAAATGTAGGGTCTCCATTCCCCAATCTCTCACCTTATATGTTTGATAGGGTGGGTTCCAACATAAACCATATTGATTTTCCTAATATACCCCATAAATCTCATGCCCCCATTCCTATTAATTGCTTCTGGGGTGAGGATTCAATGAAAAATATACAAAGGTCTAAGAAAAACCATCACCCAATCCAGGGCTTTGAGACAATGTTCTATACTTGGGGTATGGAAAAATTATGCCCTATAATCTCTTTATCCCCTTTTCTTGAACATGAATGTTCCTTACTTAACGCCCAACTTTGAGGTATTAGGAACAATAGAGCTGAGGCATTGGCCCTGAATCTTGGCCTTTGGAAAATCAATTAAATAGATTGCTTTAAACATGTGCATTACCACATGTAGGAATGGTTCACTGCAATGCTCCCAGCAGGCATAATGAAGTATGGTTATATATTACTTTCTGAATGTTACAGTTTCTGATGAACAAATGTCCTAAGGCATAGTCAAAGAAGTGATCTTTTACCAGTCTGGCATATTTAAAGTGAGCAATTGTGCCATAAATAACCACAGAAATATGCAAATTTAATAGTCTAATAATGCTGCAAATATATATTTCTATAATTTTTTTTGTACTGACTTTTAATTTAGTTTTAAGAAATCTGCTTAGCACAATATGATTTTGTCATGCATTTCATATCTAAAATACAATATGGTAACAAGCTGTCAAATCCTTTTCTCGTGAAAAAACTGGGAAAGAAAACCTCCTTAGTGAAACATGTGCCCCTGATGCATTTATCTTGTGAACTTGGACTGAAACAACAACTATTATCATTAATCTCTTGCCGAGCACAATACCCAGAGTGAAGATTGAATTACCTTCTCACACTGAGTTGTATTTTTTTTTTTAAACTATCATTTTTATTTATGTTTTTTGTAGTTTACCTCAATTGATACTAGCGAGGTATGCAACACACTGATTGTCAGTGTGTTTGTGATCTCTCTAGCATCCAAAGGGTATACAAAAGTAAGGTACATAAAAAAGAGAGAGAAGGGGATAGTGTGATACTGTTAAATTCCATAAGATGCATAGTTGATAACCTTCAATTTATCTGTCTGAACAAGCGTAAGTATTATTATCAGCGTAGGTAACATAAAATGCTATAGGAGAGGAGTTCAGTTCTTGCTTACTTTGAAGTCTTAACAATAGAAGTGGCACTAAACCAATCATACTGTAGTATATTTGCTGAGGTGCAGTCACATGATTACTATGCCAATATCCAAGTGCAGAAAATGAGCTGAGCTGATGGATTATTACATTCCCACCCAACATATTTTTGTACTGCTAGTACTGGGAAACAGAAATATTTATTATTTTTATGTAAATGTTATAAGGAAAATTCATTGTTAATCCTCTGAATGCCAGCATTTATCTACTAAAGACTGAATTGGAAACATGCTAAGATTTTCTGATTCACATATATAGCACCAGGACACACTGCAGGCAGAGCACGGACAGCTAAGTCAGCCTTGGGGACGGGACAGATAGAGAGGACAGGACCCGATCTTCACTGCTGCTTGTTCTGTTGAGTTGTGCCTTGCATCCATAGAGTTGTGTGCTGGAGTGGTGAGATCATCTGATCTTCCTACCAGCCCATAAGTAGGCGGCCCACGGGGGCATGCCAGATCCCCCGATAGGACAATCCGCCCCTGTATATAGATATCTTTGGAAGCTTATGCACTCTGATCATATCTCCCCCTCTATGTCTCTCTCCCTTCTCATCTTGTGATATTAACAAATGGTACACTGGAGTGAGCACAATCTTATACTTGTTAACGATATATAGTAGTCAGCAGACAAAGACCGATCAGAGAGCAGAAGTCACAGACTAGAATGAGCAGAGAGCTACTGGGACATTAAACGGAGCAATACAGTTTCAAATCAGCTGTATTTAGGGGAAAAAAATAAAAGATTCCCATTGATTGAAATATGGCATTTAACCCTTGAATGCTAGAGAGGTCAACATTTTCATAGATTGAAACTGAGAGAGATTGTTTTGTTTCCTACTGTGCATTTGGCTTACCCAGCATTTTTCCAATACTTTGTGCTTGTGCCCGCCAAAATGGGACAGGCATATTTACTCAGTGTGCATTTACAGTTAAGCTAGGTTAGGACTTTCTGAGAGACAAAAGAGGTGTAGTATAAATAATATAGCATTTTTCTTCTTGATAAATTACTCCTCTTTATCTCTATGAAGACCTGCGTAAACATAGTGCTCCAATTTAGTAGCACTTAGTAATTATAAAGCAAATATATTTTGGATTGCCAAAGAATTACATCTTTGAGTGACAGATGGGGGTACAATGCCTTGCAAAGCAAGGTGTTGCATCCCCCATCTACACTCAAAGGGTTAAGAGAGCCAAAAAATGTAGAACTTAAACAGACTAACGTACTATCAGTTCCCTATGGTACAGTTGATTTGCTCCAGGATTGTACATTAGCCTCACAAAACAATTAATAAAAAACTTATAAAAATAATTTCACCAGTTTCTCTATAGAATAAACCCTTGATTGTTATTCTATCAATGGGTTACCAATTTCAGTCAATAGAAATTTTTAAATGCCCCCTTTGATGAGGTTGGTTTGCTCTAGAATTGCTCCATTTCCTCTTAGAACATGAACCTCAAAAAAGTCCCTTATGCTTAATCCCCTAATGCCTGATGTTAAGGACCAGTGACGGTCCTGTGCACATAATGGAATTCTGGGATTGCAGCATGGCTACAAGCTACTTTGCAATCCCAGAATACATCTCTAGAGTGAGCCACCCCTGGACCACGCTGTCCTTAAGGGGTTAAGACAAATTAAAATTCCACAAGTTTACAAAGATTTAAATAAAACTTTTGATCCCTTTAATGCTATATTGCTTCTCAGTGCTGTGGGGACCTCTGTGTGAAATCCTTTGGGCATAGAGGTGCGCAACACATTGCCCACCCCTCTGGTCCTGAAAGGGTTAAGGGGAGATTTGCACTGCACTGAAGAAGATGATAAATGTTTCACTGATTTTATCTAATTTTTATGAAATCTACAGATAAAACAAGTGATAAAATTATCAGTAAGCATTGTACTAACTGGAAGTTTTCACCATTCACTGAAAGTATGAGGGTATGAAAATGGTTCATGCATCTCCAGCACAAGTCTCTAAAGATTCTTGGTGTCATTTTCTATTCATCAAAGACTATGAATCAGATTCCTGCAGTAGCTGCAGCCATTTAAATTATTCCCCGGGGGCCTGTTTTTATAGCTTTGTATCTCAAAATAAAAAAGCATAACATAATTAAAAATGTTATTATCCATTTATCTAGTTGCATTTTAAACAAGCAAATACGCACGACAAACACACACACACACACACACACACACACACACACACACACACACAGCTGCCAGCTAATAAGGAAAAGTCATATATTTCTTAGCAAGAGCTGTCCTTGGGAATTGAACTGATAATGCAGTAAGTAACAACCTATGTATACATGGATGGAACCATGTGTTTCAGCACACAGCTGGTGAATAGCATTAACTCGTAAGAAGTTGCTGAGGCATGGGAGGAGGAGTTCTAGCTACCCCAGGAAATAATAACCCACTGTATGGATCTAAGTGTGGTGAAATTGACTTTCTCATAAATATGTTAGGCAAAACATTGATAAATGCACTGTTTAGAATGTTTGCTAAGCACAGTTGATTTTGTGTTCCACTTAATCAATATTAAATGAATTTGGAAGTTAGCTGCTTTTACTATAGATAGATCTATTCATATCACTTTCAAATGAATGAAAGAACGTGTACATGAATGCAGACAACAAACAAATAAGACCTTATATTAAAGAAAAAACAGGTAATTGAAGGGCAACACAACTGCACCATAGGAGATAAATAAAATTTTCAAAATTCCTCCTGACTTTATTGGCTATTTTAATACACTGGGGTAGATGCACTAAATCATAATAAAGAGGTGATGAAGTGGAGATAACTTTTCCAGTTTATCACTTCTCCAATTCCTATGTTATTCTATGAAACTAATGCACTACAATTTCTACAACTTTGGAGATCTTAGTGCATAGGCTCTATAGAATAACACAGGAACTGGAGAAGTGATGTCACTGGAGATGTTATCTCCACGTTATGACTTATTTATCACACCTTAGTGCATAACCCCCCTTGAATGCTAGATGTCCCCAATAATTATTTTATAATGTATTGAAGACCTCTCTAGCTTTCTAGCTATGGTTGAAGCAGCGTATGGGTAGATGGAACTATAAGAAGTCATTCACATCCAGTGTTAGCATTTATAATGTATATGTAAACTCTCTCTTAACTTTTTTAGAATAAAGGTGAAACATTTAAGTAGCACATTATGCTAATTACATGTTTATAACATTAAGTGCTCTTAGAGTCCTGAAATAATGTGCACAAACAAGAATATGAACTAGAAAGACTAACAACAGTGCAACACTTATTATGCACTTTTCAATTTACTGATAAATTATGAACATAGCTATTATTTGAAAATGTTAGAAATAATAATGTGATTATAAAAAGCTAAAGACCATCCTTTTAATGGATTTTACTTCTTTTAATTCTTTTAATCTTAGCCTGCATTCATTATACAGTTTTGTCATCCTGAAGGCCTCACTGTTTCTATTTTAGTCTAGGTCAGATAATGTGCTGTGTTCATAGAGACCTGAAGTTAAAGAAAAAACAAAAAAAAAAAACCTGATGAATAATTATGTTCTTCATGGACAATTTAGAAAAATGATTACTTTGCCAATCAACTATCTGAGGTTTACAAGGGATATTATTGCTGGCATTGCATTTATTTATTTTCTGCTGCCTGTTAGATACTCTGAGCAAAGCTTCTATAATCTCCTGTGCCTTAATCCAACTTGTAAATGCAGCAAACAGTTGGTGTGGAAGCGTGCAAAAGAGTCTGGCCATTCTCTGTGCAATCCTTCAACTGAGATTCTATCTTCCTGATTAAAAGCTTCATGCCTGTAGCTACTCTGACAAATGATAAAGGTACAAACAATGTATTTGTTATTGATGAGCATTTTAATTAAGTACTTCATTTAATAACTGTAAGATATATATTTCGTTTTCAGAGCAGCTGTTCCTTGAAGTAAAATATTTTCCTAGCTTCATTTTAAAACAATTATAGTCATGAGATTTCGTGGTAATTTCTGTACTAGATATTTATATTACATTGTTTGCTTGCCTGTTTAATTACTGTGGATGTGTGAATTCAAAACAAATACTTTCTCCGTCATACGAAAGCCATGGATTTCCATTCTGAAGTGCACAGTAATTAAGGTTGCTCAATTTTTTAGTAATACTAGAAACAAGAACACATGGTACTTTAAGATTTACTGTGTTGTGCACAATTTCAAATATGAGACAGAAACAATTTCATGTCCTATAAAAATGTAATTTGTTTTCTCCTTGAGGAAGCAAAGTAATAGTACCTTGAAGAGAATTTTTGAACATCCCTTTTGCTTGTGTTGTAGAGAGTGTGAATAAAAGTGCATAATTTTATTTATTTATTCTCTTTTGTTCAGCGACCAAAGAGGATTTTGGAGTTAGGGCTAAAATAATGATGAACTAAACTGTACAATAAGAAACTCTGACACTAGAAGTAAATAATGCATTGCTTAGTTCCAATTTTTCATCTTTTCACAGATGTCACATGTAATTTGTTTTATGTCAGGATTTGATATTGAATAATTACATATAAAATTATTGGACTTGTCACTATAAAGAAACTACTTGTAAATGTTGATAGCATCTTCTTTTTTAATTATTATTGTGATACAATAATAAAAATGTCTTAGTGTACATTGTCAACTTTAATATCCAGTGTTTAAGCACAAATATTAAACTTCTGACGTGCTTTAATACTCTTCTATTCATTACAGGGTTAATACTAATACACTAATTTTATTTCCGCATATGCAGTTACTGGACTACAAAAATTACATTAAAATCAAGAGAGAACATCTGGTTCTGTATACTGCATATATACACAAATGTAACTGCAAGCTAAATCAGGGATATTTACATCCCAACTAAGTTTGACTTACTATCCTGTAACCAGTGATTTGGTTTCAAATGACCCATCTCATTTTTTAACTTCATGCCACTTTTCCAGTTTATGAGCAAATATGACATATCATATGCTTTCTTACTTGTTCCTGCTCTTCTCTATGGTATTTCCAAAGGTGAAGTAGTAATATCTTCTGCTGAAATCTGAACTAACATTTTTCTCATGAGAAATATTTATGATGCATATCTAGTGAGACAATTAAAGTCTCTTTCTGACTGTCATGATTAATAATGCAGTTATCTTCTCAAAGCTATCTATCATATCATAATAATAATAATAATAATAATAATAAATTACAATCCATGCTTAAAATAATAATGAGCTTCACATTTTACATTTGTTAATTACAGTTGTCTTACATGGATCAGGAATCATCTATTTCAAATGATTACTTGAACGACAATATTTTATCATGGTACTCATACAGTGCAAACAATAACAAAAAAATGAAATCCAAATTTAAAGTCTAGATATTTATTATTACTTTTGTGCAAGAGAAGAGTGAACTGTTTTGGCAGCAGCAAGCTGGTTTGTTTATCTGTATAACTGAGTTCATGGTTGGGTAGACAGTTTACATATGGAGAGCCAACTTGCAAACTGATACATTGTTGGTTAACTTATCTATAGTTAGTGTTCTCACTTTCTTAAAGTGGCTTTCTTTCAAATTGCTAATCATTTTGGATGAAATTCACCCAGTAATCACATTGATCATAATCAGCATGCACGCTTGGGACTTGCCTACATTTCTGGAGGTTAAAATTAGATATTGGCAGAGATGCAGACAATAGTATGGAATATGTGAACTCATATACATTCCAGTTAAGAATTATTGATCCAAAATCAAGTTCTCATTAATACCCAGAGAAGATAAACAATTTAATGTGAAGGCCCATCTTGCCTCCTTTTGTAGTAAGAGACAAAATATTTCATTTAACTTTTTATGGCAAATGTATGAAATCCATCTATTTTGCTACCATCTCTCCTCCTTTTTTCTTTTCAATGTCCCTTTTATGCTCCCAAACTATTCTGGACCCAGCTTCCTTTTAGTTTTCCCTCCATAAATCAAAAGACATGTACATTTATAATGTAGATAAGACCCACTGTATGGCATGCAATAAACTCTCTGATCCTACATTTTTTACACATCGCTGAATCACAAAATCCTTTGGGTTTTTTATATAAGGACAGATAATGCATTTATCCAATGTTCCAACAGTTTCATTTCTTACTATGAACTTGCCTCAGCCTTTCCCAGTTATTATAATTTATAATAAAGCTTATTAAGCCCTTAAGGACCCTTGATGGTCCTGGTACGTCATGGCTGGATTTGCTTTAAGGACAGATGACGTACCAGGACCATAGTGCAATTCCAGGCTCCAAGTGCGGCTGCACACCGTTCGGGGAGTCCGGAATCGGATTCAATTAAAAAAAAATGCTCCCTAGTCCTTAAATGACCATCACGTGCATGCAAGTCTGGTCCTTAAGGGGTTAATCTTGTACTGTCCTTTTGGCGGGGGGTTGTCATATAAAATATATTCCCTATGGGTTCTTCTGGCTCTTTCATAATCTATTTTTATTTACAGATCCAGATATCCTCTTTCTCTGAATCTCTTTTTCATATTACCTGTGGGTAACTCAAATAATTCCACTGAAAATAAATTTCTGTGTAACCACAGAAACTGTCCCACCAGTATACTTTTTACCGAAGATGGAGGATGGTGACTATTTGCTCTCAATAATGTGTTTCCTTATGTCTCTTTTCTAAACACATCAGTAACAATAACACAATCCTAAATGGGGAATCCTTGTTTGAAAAAGATCTAGAAGTATTGATAGACAATAGGCTTCACAGCGGTGTGCATTGTCTCTCAGCCACTGCAACAGCCAATGGGTAATATCATGTATAAGAAGTGGCATAGATGCATGGGATGGGAGCATAATACTTCTGCTTTATACATCCTTGGTAAGGCATCCTCTAGAATATAGAGTATAGTTCTGGACACCAATTCTTAAAAATATTGAATTGGAAAAAGTAAAGTGATTTACAGCACAGTTGATAAAGGAATTGGAATATTGACTTTCATTGTAAAGAGTGATTAGCCTAACACTGCTTTTTTATAAGAGACTTATAAGAGATGCATAATGGTGATAAAATGACAATTTATAAATATATTCAAAGCCAATACAAATAACTCTCTGGGGAATTATTTACTCAAAGAGCCGAGAAATAAATAAGAGGTCATCCATTAAGACAAGAAGAAAGGCTCTTCTGAACAAAAACAAAGTCAGGGATTATTTACAGAAAGGGCAATAATGTTGTGAAACTATTTGCCTTGAGAAACTGTGTTTGCAGATACTGTAGATGCTTTTAAAAAGTAGTGGATAGCTTGAGAATTATAAAAATTGATTTCAAGGCAAGTAGGAGATAATCAATGGCAGTTTTTTTGAGTTAGGAAGGATTATTTTTTAACACACTTCAGACCTTTTTTTTATCTTTTTCTGAATCAACAAGGTTGATGTTGCATAGGCTGAACTTGATGGATGAATGTCTTTTCTTCAGCCTCTTGTTATCTCTTGAACACAGACAAAAGGGCAAAATTCATTAAGATTTTCTGTACATAGTAATGTAAGTGGTGGAAATTATTAGGAGTTGCTAGTTCTTTTGAAGTATATTTCAACATAAAGGAGCAGTAAACTTTTTTATTAAAACATATTTTATGGTTTCTCCTACTTAGTAAAACAAGGATATTCCTACTGCTGAGAAATGCATGTTTTAAGAGCTATTATAGTTTAAACTGTTTTTATATTAACAGTGCCATCTAGGGGTCAGATTTCAATTAGTTATTCTGTTTCATTCTATAGGAGAGGAGATTCACTGACAACAGTTGTCCATAGAATATGATAGAAGCTGATGAGTCAAGCTGTCCGTTTGAACTTTCAGGAAATAATGATACTTCTCACTTCCAATCCTGACAATTTGAACAGTTATAAATTCCTAATAAAATAGTACCATGTAACATATATGGTTTTGAAAAAAGTTAACTATTCACTTAAGCTCATATTATGTAAGCAAAAAAAGTTATTTGGGTTGATCCACCATTATTTAAGCAGGGATCCTCACCTGTTGGATGCATTTAAAGACTAGGTAAAAGGTAGTAACATGTTAGCTGTAGAAAAAGCAGGAGAATGGTAGAGTATAAATTATACCTTTATTGGCTAACTGAGTAGCTTTATAATACAAGCTTTCAAGATAATTTAGGTCTCTTCTTCAGGCATGTTTAGAATGAAACATGAATGAGGAAGAGACCTATATTGTCTTCAAAGCTTTCATTGTAAAGCTACTCAGTTAGCCAATAAAGGTATCACTTTTACTCTACCAGTGTCTTGCTTTAAAGAACAGGGATGAAAAGTCCCATTATTTTCCCACTGCATTTTCATGGCAAAAACACAATGCTTTTTTTCCTCAGAAATTACTAGGCATTTAATATCAGTCTTTTTGATAACCCTTAAGTATTGCCTTGAGACAAGGCTGGAGGATTAGTATGCATGTTTCTCTGGCTACTGCTGGAGAAACTGTGATTCAGTATGTGTGTTTCTATGGCTACCTGTTCACTGGGGCAAAGCTGGGGCTATATATATGTGATTCTGTGACAACACGAGTCCCTTCTACTGCTGCTAGACTATAACGCCATGGGGAATGATGAAATATGTAGTCTGGCAGCTGCAGGATGATCTCACATTGGCCATCCCTATAGGTACCAATTAGGTGAGAAAAGGCTAGAGGGTCAGTATTTGTGGTTCTATGACTGCAGGCACAGTGGGACAAGGTTGAAGATCAGTATTTATGCAGCAGAATTAAGCTGAAACATGTCAAAAAGCGGTAAAATATTTTCCTCATCCCTTTTAAAGACCCAAGTTGTATAGCCCAGATTTACATATTCATTACAAAAATTAAAACCTGAATTATAAGCTTTTGCACTGGCTGGAGTTTACAGTATATTTAAAACTACTGTATATGACTCATTTTTATAATGAGTTTTCCTTTTATTAGAAATTCATGTAAAGGTGAATATAAATCAGTATATAAAAAGTTATGTGTAGACACAGAGGAAAATAATAGTATGTAATTGCATCTGTGCAGAACTAATTAAAAATATTTCTCATGCTTAATGAAAGAGAAAAAAAGACACCAGACTTACATTAAATAATGTTTGAATTTAGAATGAGGAGCATGAACAAAGGCATAGATCTTATCTAAACTTGGGAACATTTGTTGGAGGGAGCATCATACTAACTTGGTACCAGTAGTTGCCACATAGTTTTGTTGAACATAACACAGAAATAGACAAGATTATCCAGTATACTAACTACCAGGATACCTCCACATTTAGGGATTTGTGATGAAAATAAAAGTGGAATAATTCTACCTTAGAGGACAAATGCAACAAAAACCCCATAGATTTAAAGCAGAAGAAATGAATTACCATCTAAAACTCACCTTTTACTCTACACTAGAGGCGGGAGAAAAGTGTGAAAAATGTCCCGTGAAAAATTTCGAGAAAACGTGCCGATTTTTTGATTTTTTTCGCCAAAAATTCTGCCTTTCTGTCTATGCAAAAATGTCCTTCTTTTCACCTATTTTAACAAATTTTCCACCTATGTTAACACATTTTCCGCCTATTTTAACACATTTTTCGACTATATTTCCTATAGCTACTACATTTCCCATTGTAATATTACTTCTTCTGAGGGCTGAAGTTTAGAAATAAGTGGCTGAAAGTCAAAGTTGTGAGTCCTACAGCAAAATATGGCTTGAAAAATATGTTAGCATGCAGAATGCATTTGTCTTTTGTCCACAACACTTTCTTGCTTAAGTGACAATGGCACATATTCATGATGATATCAAGTAATAGAAGAAAATAAAGTACAACCTACAATGTGGCAGTTATGTATTGTAGTGGTGGGGGGGGGGACTGGTATGGTGTGATTTGTGTATGTATTTTTACCATTGTCATACTCTATCCTCCTTCTCAAATTATTGACACACATTACTTATCGGTCATAGCAGTGGTCCCATCTGCCCTCCACCTCCTCATCTGTGCTGCTGTTAATATATTTGTTGTGGCTTTGTCTGTCATGTGTGGTTTCTGCTACTACTACTACTGGAGCTAGATGTCGATGTAATTCTACTGCCACTACTACTAGGTGTCAAAGGTGCAGCACTTACAACAGCAGCACCACAGGTACTCATCATATCTAACACTGTGGATGTTAACCTGTGTTGCTGTTGCTAGGTGCTCAACACAGATGAGTGTGGCTGATTGGGACTTGGACTTTGAAAAGGCAATAATGCCGATGATGACTGATAGGGTGACTGTGTGCTTTTTGACATCTGTGCTTGTCCAGGGTCAGACTTTCCAATGGCTTTTTCAAACAGTTTATAGACAGGTACAGTGCTCCTAAAAGGTGATGGAAGATTCAGTCTTTGACTTTCTGCTAATTGTATAGTCCTGTCACCATCTTCACTCTCAACTTCATCTGTATCTGAACAAGAGAAGGATGCTGGAGGGATATATTCTAGATCTGCATCATCATCAGTCATCATTAGTTTCCTCAGCAGCATCACCATCACCTGACAATTCTTGCCCACTACCCTTATATTCCTCTAAGCTTTTGGAGGTCTCAAACAATTTATTTTTTCGTTTACTGTAACAAAGTTCCCTACTATGGGTGTTTTGGTGTTTGTTTGTCTCACTATCTGATGCAGCAGGTGGTTCAGCTGCTACGCCTTCCTCTATTATGCCAGCATCATCAACACTTGAATGCAACTTGTTGTCATCTTCATTGTACTTGTTAAATGGTTCTTTATTTCTACTGGCACTGGTGGTGCTGTAACTAGTTTTGCTGGGACCTTGACAAACTGCATCCTCCCTTGGAGTAGAGGGATCATCATCATTGATTGCACACGCTGCAGCAACCATTGCTGCAGTAGGTTTTTGGACTACTACTTTACTCTCACATCCTTACACTGCTCCACCTCCCCCTTCCCCTTGTGCGTTTGCTGGACATTCTGCAACTACACTGTGTTTTTTTACTGTATGGTACACAGCACAACTGATGCAGCTGTATGATGCCTTGCCTAAGCCCACTCAGCTGTCTGTCACTTTCACCTAAGATATTTACTTTTTTATTCTTTTTTATTTATTTTTTTATTTTCTTTTTATTTATTTTTTTATTTTTTTTAGTTGTCCACCCTGTTGTCTTATCACAGTCTGTCCAAAAAAAATTCTAACTGAAAAACAAAATCAACAACATCTTTTCCCCAGACTTCCCCACCCAGCACAGATATAATAACAGCAAGATCAGCAAGCAAATAGGTTGCCTGTGTCTTTCCTGCCAGTCACATGGAATTTTGGAGTATTTGGGGGCAACCTCCTTCCTCTCTTCTTATCCCCTAGAGTGCCCCCAGACTCCCCTAATACAGAAAACAAATGTCCTACCTAAATGACTCCCTAAACTAAGCCTCAATTCCCCTTTATTTGCCTATCTTCTCTAGCTCAAAAACATGCTGCTCTCTCCTCTCACAAACACAGAATGACTGCTGTGAGAGCCTGACAGCCTCTTATATGGCTGTAGAAAACTTTTGTGTGATGTGGAAATAGTTTTCTTCCCATTGATTTCAATTGGCAGAAAAGGCGGAAAAAAATCGGAAAAATTGCACTTTTCGCTGGAAATTTTTCACCAAGCAGAAAGTGCCATTATTCACTGATTTCAGTTTGAGGCAAAATTTTCGCCCATCCCTACTCTTCACCGTATCATAATGCAAACATAGTTCAAAATGTTTTAGCTGGTCATTCTACATACTTTTGGTTGCTCTCATACTTACATATAAACCTGCATCCCTCCATCATCTTGAGTTCCTTGTTTAGAGCTCTGTATTCTTGTGATAACCAAATCCAGAGAGTCCATCTTATTTGACTGATACAGTGGCAGCATTCAGCATTATATTGGGCATGTATGCCCATTACGAATCCCAGTGGTATAACACTCTGGCACTCAAGGGTTTACAGACTACACTAAATATCCTTATTGCTATAGTGAGGCTTAGTGTGAAAGATGGGAGTTATGGTCCACAAAGGCTATAAGGCCACTGGTTGCCTCCAGCTGATCTTTCTACAAACAACACAGCTTATGGATAGCAACATGGTGCTCTCCAATTTTATAGGTTAAACTGTGTAATTACACAACACTGTATGGTTGGCTGAGTAAACACTATGGACATTGGGGATATATTCTAAATTATATATTAATTACAATGTCATATGCCACAGCTGTGACATGCCCAACCTGCTTATCAGCACCCAGTATTATCTCATGCATAATATATGCAGTAATCTAGAAGTGGGTATGGAAATTAATGCCTCAATATTTGCTGATGACACAAAGCTGGATAAGGAAATACATACAGAGCAGGATGTTTGTTTTTTTGCAGAAAGATTTGGATGAACTGAGTGATTGTGCAGAAAACCCAGATGAGGTTTAATGTATATAAATGTAAGGTTATGCATTTGGGCTGTAGAAACAAACGTGCTACATATACACTATATGAGAAACTACTTGGGGAAACCTCATTAGAGAAAGACTTAGCAGTACTGTTAGATGATAGACTTCACAGCAGTGTGCAGTGTCACCCAGAGGCTGCAAGAGCAAATAGGGTAATATCCTGTATAAATAGGGTTATAGATGCATAGGCTGGGAATATAATTCTACCTCTATATAAATCATTTTAAGGTCTCATCTAGAATATGGTGTAGATGTTCTGGGCTCCAGTTCTTAAAAATACATTATTGAACTGGAAAAAGTGAAGAAACATGCAATAAAACTGAAAAAGGGTTTAGGGGATCTAAGTTATAAACAGAGACTAGCCAAACGGCTTTCTTTACATTAGAGAAGAGACGTGTTGGCATATTTACAATTTACAAATATATTTGAGGTCAATACAAGGAACTCTCCAAGGAACTATTTACTCAAAGAGCTTAGCAAAGAACAAGAGGTCATGCATTAAGATTAGAGGAAAGGTGCTTGTGACTAAAACAAAGGCAAGGATTTTTTTTATTTAAGGACAGTAAAGTTATGGAATTCTTTGCCTTGGGATGTTGTGTTTGCAGATACTATATCTGCTTTCAAAAAAGCAATGGATACCTATCTATCTCAGAACAGTATTGAGAATTATAACAATTGTCTTCAAAGCAGATAGGATGTTGACCCATGGAAATATCCAACTGAAATTTCAAGTCAGGAGGGAATTTTATTATCCACTTGGGGCTTAATCTGAAATGGCTTCAATGAGGGTTTTTTCCTTCATCTGGATCAACACGTGTGATATGGCATGGGAGGAACTTGATGCATGTCTTTTTTCAACCTCATCAATTATATTACTATGTTAGATTGGTCAATGCATTGAATAACTATACATTAAAGATATTTCTAGTTTGTCCCAGATTTATTCCACTTTACTTTGGGAAAAGGGACCTTATCTCTTTGTGTGCCAGAGGGGTGTCCAAAGCATTCTTTTGCAATAAGCTGTTGCCATCCACAACTCGTGTTGTATATAGAAAGATCAACAGTAGGCAACCAGTGGCCTTCAAACTTCTGTGGACTATAACTCCCATCAACAATGGGAAAAGACTGGAAGAGGGCAGTAAGTGCTGCAGTTGCAGATGAACACAATGTTTATTTAACAAATCATGGTGGTATGGCCATTTTGAAAGAGTCTCCATTGGAGCCTTTTTATTACTGTTCATACCTCTATGACAAAAAATGTTAAGGAACATCTGGAGGTGCCTTTGCTGTAATTAGAGTTGTCAAATCATTCCTTTAAAACTAAACAGATATGTAAAAATGCATGATTCATGGCTACATAGTAACCACTGCATCATTAATTTTTTCTGTTCACTAGGATGATAAACATGCACCACTTTTAATGCTGCATTTATTATTGTAATGAAATGCAACCCATTGCTGTGTATGGACCTGTTCATTAATCCAATTTTTTGCAGCATATTTCACAAGCTGTTGCAGCATGCTGCAATTTTAATAAATTACTTGCAACTACATTACAGCATGCCTGATCTGCTCTGCAGCCTGGGAGCTGCCACATAGATTGTACACATTGGCAATATTGGAGATTGTGGTGCCCTTTCAAATATCCGAAGACTGGCCAACCCACATAGGTGGCACACTCCCATCATGACCCTAGGCTCCCACATACAGGGGGAACATAGAAGATCAGACATGAAGAACACTTACTAAACAGGCGGCATGGATGGTGATGCATTGAACACATCATTTGTGTTTGGTTTTAATGGGGTGATGTCATAGAAGTAGCTGTAATCTGTGTTTCTTGCCCTCCATTGAGCCAGTTCCACCACTGGTAATTAAAGTAAACAACTTGAGAGTCAAAGGTGATACTGTGAGTGTTACTTAAATTCACGGTCCTGTAGTGGTGAATAGATAGGGGTTCATATAGGCAAAACACAACCATGTCCAAATCTGCATATGGTACCATTTTAATAGAAAATGTTGATATTCAACACTTATCCTAAAATGTAATGCTATAATATTTAGCACTATTTTATACATTGCAAGATATATATCAATATATGTCAATATGTCAACATGTCAACAGGTAAATCAAGATAATTATTATTACTCATGCTGTATTACAGCAGTCTGAGGGATGCAATTTTCCTTTGTGGCCTCAGGGCTTAATTTGCCAATAGGCAGAGCAGACAACTGCCTAGAGCTTCAAATTATGATGGCCTGTGCCTCAGCTGTGCTGCCCACTCCTATATCTTGAATTGTGGGTGTGTCCAGAGCAATATCAATGTCCCTGAAGCAGATTATATCACCTATTATTTGCTATTATTTAACCTTTTGAGTGCTAAAGAAAAAGAAAAAAATAGCTTGTGTTTTAAAATAATTTTTTATCAGTGTACAAAAATAACTTCATGTACATATGGTACTGTTAAGATAATATTTCACATGAGATAAACATATTTTTACCATTAAATAGTCTCTAAATAAATATTTGCATTCATGATTTCTGTGCCATTTGAGAACTTATTTACAAAGACAAAGTAGACCAGTTCTGGTGCAATTCGACTGCATGGAGATCAAACACATTGATATGAAAGGGACTTTTAACTCCATGAATGCTAGAGAGGTCTAAAAAGCATTGTTTTGCAATATGACGGATATATCCCTGGCACTAAACAGATAATTCAATGGGCATTTGAAGAATTTTTATTTGATTCCTACTGGGCAAAGGGTTTACTGGAGAATTGCACCACTTTCTTTATGTATATGGTGTGTGCGTAGGTCTTTTTAATAATAATATATTTGGTAAAACAAAAAATACACTTAGAACATAACGGGGGTTATGTACTAAGGCGTGATGAAGAGGTGATAAAGTAGAGATTACTTCTCCAGTGATATCACTTCTCCAATTTCTATGTTATTCTAAGGAGCCTATGCACTACATTTTCTTCAGCTTTGATGACATATTGCATTGGCTCTAAAGAATAAAATAGAAAATGGAGATGTGATAGCACTGGAGAAGTCATCTCCGCTTTATCACCTTCGTGCATAACCCCTGACATTTTCCTGAGTAAATAACAAAATGATACAGGTTTTTGAGCATTGGTAATTTTATTTGCTCTATAAAAAAGAGTTTCTGGATATTTCTTTTTCACAGAAAATCAGTAAGTGAGAGCACAACAGGTGAAAGATGCTTTAAAACAGCAGGATAAAAATGCCTCTTGAAACAATAGTTTTACATCAAAACTCAAACGATTCATCATGCTATGCAACCTTCTTGTGCCCCAGCCTGGTTCTGAGGCCTACAAATGTGTCTAGCCTTTCAGAAGTATTTTAGATATGTTCTTTTTAGTGGAGCTATATTGTACTTTGTTCTGCACTTTGTAAAAATAACAAATATGCACCTTTGAATAAAAAGTCAAGCTAAGATTCTTTAGTATTGGGAAAATGCTCCACAAAATATCCTATAAGTGCCTGCAGTGATTATTCAAGTAGTTGAAGTAATATTAAATGGAGCCCTACTGTGCAGAAATGCCCATTATGTTTAATCAATATTTCCTTGTAATTGTGTCAGGTTTAGAAATGAGGGCAGTGTTGAGAAACCTGAGGCCCTACAGCTGTTGAGGACTACAATTTCCACTATCTACAATTGTAATTCTCAACCATTGCAGGCTCTCAGGATACTCAAGCCTGAATTACATATTCAGTAGAATTTATAAATGCAGTAGTCACAAGAACCCATTTTTGTGTGCTGATCCTGCCTATTTACGACTTATTTACTACTCATAGCAACAATTGTCCTTTTGATGCCACTTGGCAAAGGGGAGGGCATTGTGGGAGTGTATTGCATTCCTCTGATTCCCTGTTTACCATTATATACTTTCAAGGAGTAGAGAAAATCCTGGGGAAGCCTTATATTTTCCTGCACATGGTATAGGTGTGGCATTCAGGCTTGGTTGCATTAAAGTCTTAACTCTGGAAGTATCACGGTCCCCGTGATTCCCTGTCACTCTTTGTGGTGGTGCTCTTCCATTGGCCTATGGCACCTATGGCACCTGTCAGGTGCCCTTTCGTGGTGTTCCTGTTCCTGCACCTTTGTTGCTGTGATCCTGTGTTCCAGTGTACCGACTCGGCTCGTCTGACTACTCTGCTGTTCCTGCTCCGTGATTGACCCGGTTCTGGCTGACGTTCCTGCTCCGTGATCGACCCGGTTCTGGCTGACGTTCCTGCTCCGTGATTGACCCGGCTTTGGCTGACTTCCTGCTACGTGATTGACCCGGTTCTGGCTGTTGTTCCTGCTCCGTGATTGACCCGGTTCTGGCTGACGTTCCTTCTCCGTGATTGACCCGGCTTTGGCTGACTTCCTGCTATGTGATTGACCCGGTTCTGGCTGTTGTTCCTGCTCCGTGATTGACCCGGTTCTGGCTGACGTTCCTGCTCCGTGATTCATCCGGTCCTGCCTCACGTTCCTGCCTGGCGACATTCTGAGCCTGCTCGCAGCTTGCACTGACTGATCACGCCTCCTGTGTTACTGTGGCCTCCGATACTGAGCCCGTTGGTTGCCTCCATTACCGAGCCTGTCAGAGAGTACTGCTGAGCTATTGCTGTTGTTACCGAGTCAGCTTGAGAACACTTGCTGTGCTGGTTACCTCCATTACCGAGCCTGTCTGTATACACTTGCCAAGCTTGTTGCCTTCCATCCTGAGCCATATTAACACTTGTTGAGCTGTTGCCTCCTACACCGAGCCTATCTGTTACCACTGCAGAGCTGTACCTTTCGTTAGGTGCTCGTTTTCCCAGGAGTTGTTGCACCGCATGGTTCTATTGGGCATTCCGGTACTCTGTCAGTGTGTGCTCCATTTCAGCACCGGAAGGGTGCCTTGGCTCTGGTCCACTCTCGCTTACAGTGTTGTTCCATCAGATCACACCTAGTAGTGCGTTTGGCTCACAGTATATTGGCTTGGGCAGTGTCTCCTCCATTACAGCACCTAAGGGGTGCTTTTGGCTCCGGTCCCATTTGCACACGCAGTGTTCCTCCATTACCGCAACTAGGGGTGCTTCTGTATCTGGCCCCATTGGCTCTGGCAGTGTCTCTCCTCCATTACTACACCCAAGTAGGGGTATTGGCTCCAGCTCCAGTTGGTCCTTGCTATACTATTGGGCATTACAATACAGCTATCTGGTTGTGATTCAGTTCAGTTGCACTGCTTGAGCTTGCTAGCTGCACTACTCTACTGGGACTGTTTATGCACCGGGCGTTGGCTAATCACCACCACAGAGATTGACTACCTGTTTTGAGCATTAACCCTTACCTGTGTTTCTGCTATATTCTACCTGCTCTTGATATATTGGGCCTGTGCATAACCCATTACTTATATCTCTGTAATAACGATTCTGGCCCCCAGGGGCACTGTTCCTTATTTTATTTTAATAAAACTGTGTTTTATTTCTAACCTTGGTCTGAGTGTCAGAAAACCGTAACAGGAAGGATGTGTGCACTGGTGTATCCGAAAGTGCTGGGACATAAGCATAGGTGTACATACATGATTTTTATGTATAAGCATGGGAAATAACCTGCTTTTCTGTATTTGTATATTTCCTCCACCAAGTCATATACACAAAAAAGTGAAGAAATTCTGGGGCAAACCAATTGCACAGTTGGGAACATATAAAAACCCAGTTTGCCTTTAGTTTTCCTAAGGTACTTAGGATTTATAAACTGGTAATGTGGTGTAATTCTGATTTGTATTACTTTCTGTTAATACTTTATGGAATTATTTAGTGAGGATCAAAACATTGACATTTCCTAAATAAATAGAAACTGGCTAAATCTATGAAAAGTCCACTGAGTCCTTAGAGTGCTGATTCTATAATCTCTCTCTCATGCACACACAAAAAAAGCACACCCATACAAGAAGTATATGGACCCTTGCTGCCAATAATACAGCCCTCATTGGAGGACAATCAACTGAATTTGAGTTTGACATGCCTGCCTTATATGCTAAAGAATTCTCTAATGCATTGTTTCACAATCTCCTACAATAGCAGAATGTTTCCACCAGTATGCACCATAGTGCTAATATCTTATAATGTAGTGCATCAAATGCTTCTTTTTTCTACAAACATAACTTAGGTGATTGTAGCCAAACATTTCAATTTTAACTTCATCCGACCAGTGGACTGGTGCACCACTGCTCCCATGCCCGCTAAATTTCTCTCAGGTCCTCTGCAGTGATATGGGGTTTTTGCTTTGTAATCCAGTCCATGAGTAGTTCTACCAGGTATTTTTCTTGGTCTTTCAGATCTGGTCTTAATTTAAACAGTTCTCCTTAACTTCCATTTCTTAATGATATTTTGGACAGTTGAAATTGCAAGCAGGAAGCATTTCAATATCATTTTATAGCTTTCCCCTGTCAAGTCAATTATCTGTATGTCCTGATCCTCAGTCAGTCACTAAGAGGAACCCATGATTGTTGAGTATAAGAACAACACTCTGAGAAGTTTGAAGGGTCAGGGAATTAACTAAACTGTGGAATTATTATCACCAAATGTAGATTAAGGCCTAACAATACAACTAATTTCTGAGACCTTACCAAAAAATAACATTAGTGGATCAAGTGATAGGGTGCCTAAATTTTGGGCAAGCCACCTTTTCTGTTTTATTTTATTCAATCTGTTAATTCAGCAAATAAATAGTAACTGTACATTACTGTACGATGCAGAGATATGTCAATTTAGGTTTGTTCTCTGCAGAGGTTGCCTTAACTTCTATTCAAATCAGAAAAACATGTAATTTGACCAGGGGTGCCCAAACTTATACAATCAACTGTATTTGTGGATATCTATAAACATTTCTCAGTTTTAGTACCTGAGGATTGATTAAAACAGGGCTTCTAACCCTGAATGCTAGAGTGGTCTACAAGATAATCTGTTGGAGACCACTCTAGTATTTAAGAGATTAAATTACCAATTAAGTAAATGGGAAGTTTCATTTGTTTTTTTGCCCTGGTATTGTTCCATTTCCTTTTATACATATAGGCCATACAGTTTGCAAAATTCCAATTGATTTAAATGGTGCTTTTAATCCACAAATATTAGAGAGGTCTACAACACATTGCTCTGCAGTGCATTGAAGACCTCTCAAACATTTAAATGATTTTTATCCCTCTTTAAATCATTGGGAAATATTATTTATATTGTGTGGTGCAGGCAATATGCCTCAGAATCTCTCCACTTCTTAGTAAATCCTAGTAAATATCAGAGATTGCCCAGCCCTGACTCCTGACCAATGACTGTAAAGCTAGTGATGTATGAGTTCATGTGAAACTTGTAAAGCTGTTTATTGCAGTCTACATAAACTGTTTGATTAACATAGGGCTTGCAGCTCCCTCTCAGCAAAGCATACGTGTTAACAAAATGAATCCCAGAACACTAGTCTCATGGTTGTTTTATAAAGTAATATACAGCTTTTTTGGTTTAGTCTGTGGATGCTATAATGAAAATTAGTTTGTTTATGGTTATTTCTTCAAGCTGTAATATTTCCAGTTTGACATTAAACATTGATTTTTATACTCTAAGGCCTATATTAATCAAACTATGAGAGAACTCTCTATTCGGAAATAAATGTTTCTAGTTCTTGTGTTTTTATGTAGCCTCTTCCTTAAAGCACCACCTGATAGTTCAGTATGCTACCAAAACAACAATAGTAGGCAATGCTTTGTTTCTTCATCTGTGGGGATGAGCTGTTTTTGGTATCCATGTTTCACTACTTTTGCACCCATTGCTTAATTTATATGTTTGGCATAACCCTCATTTTCATGTAGATAATGCAAGCTTTCAATAAGCTAAAAGGGCAATTCTGGAGCAAACAAATGGCACCATAACAGACAAAAGAAAACATCCCAGAGTCCAATGAATTTAAAAAGTGCTTTTAACCCCTTGAATGTTAGAGATGTCTCCAATGTATACTCTTCTCTGACCTAAAATGAACAGCCATTTATAGGAGTACCCCTCTCTCAGCCTTGAATAAATGCAAGTTATGCATTTATTCCTATTTGAAGAGTTACTGGCTCATTATTAGCTGTGTACTCAACTATCAAGGGAATTTTAAATAAATATATATTAATATAAATGCCTGTGTACATGGGCCAAAGTGCCACCCAAAGACCTTGGCTACTGCCCCAGAGCCAGGAGCAGAGCTCGGCGGTGAGCCGTTCGGAGCTCCCTGCTCCAGATGGAGGCCAGTGCGTTCGGCCAGTCTCTACTGTGCATGACTGCATCGTTCGGGCAGTCTTTACTGTGCATGTGTGTGTTACGCACACAGGGAGCAATGCATTCTAGCAAAATATTCTATATATCTATATATTTATATATATATATATATATATATATATATATATATATATATATATATATAAAATCAGGTTCAACCTGGACTCAGTATCTGGTAGATCATAACCCTGTATTGGAGTGCCTGATTCCACATGATTACATAAGTATATCTTTCTCCGTTGAAGTCTGAAGGAGGTGCAATTTACTTGAGTTCCTGGGGTGTCAGCCAGTACAAGAAAGCTAACCAGGAGGCAGGTTTTGGCCTCTGAAATTTTTCTTGGTGCTGGTGAAGGACTATCCTGATCTGATGTACTACGCTTAGAGAGCTCTTCTGTGCTACTCTTGTTTTTTTATACATTCTTCTAGAAATGTATGATACTATGTGGCTAAAGGATAACACCACTGCACGTTAATCTGTGACTATTGTAACTAACAGAAGTTTACTATCTATAGAAGGGAAATGAATCATATGATGGAAACCTACAAACAAGAAGGAAGTATTTTTCATAAAAAGTTTTGTATAAGAAGTCATACTCACGTGTTTAATAATTGTTGGTCAGGATGAAATATTCAAAAATTATTAATTTATGGAAAGCTAGGTAGATACATGGGATAGCCAACTACCAAGTAGTAGAAGTGGTAGGAGCAAACACTGTAAAGAAATTTAACCATTCTAACAAGAGATATAAGCTTTCTGATGAATAAACAACTGAAATTAAAACTTAATATAGTAATGTTTCAAGTTATCTTGATTTAATATTGCAGACAATAAAAAAAAGTAGATCTGTGAAACTCTTATCTCTCAAACCTTTATGGTTCGAGAGGTATAACTTGCTAAAGTTCACCCCTCCAGGCTGCTTCAGCGCCTATGGGACAGCAGCAGATTCCTGTCATTTGACCAGCCAGTGGCTCTTCAACAGAGCTGAAATTGGGCTATTTAGACATAAATACTTCATTGGAACAGTCTACAAAGTGTGCTTGGTTTGCAAGCACACTTTGTAGACCATTCAAATTAAGTATTTATGTCTAAATATCGCAATTTCGGCTCTGCTGAAGAGCCACAGGCTGATCCCGGGACTGGAATCTCCTGCTTTCCACTAGATGGCAGACTTGTGTGAAACAGGCTGGAGGGGGAAACTTTAGTGAGTTATATCTCTCAAACCATAAAGGTTTGAGAGATAAGACTTTCACAGATCTAATTATTTTTTTAATGCCAGCATACTAAATCAAGTTAATTTTAAACATTACTATTCCTTTAAAAATAGCTGAATTTAGATAAGAGATATAAGGCTTCTGATGCTTTTTATATCTCTTGGAAAAATAGATATAAGGCTTTCTGATGATTAAACTACTTTAATTTTAAACTTCGAGAATGACTGTGTGACTCCTATCAGCCTGTTTCTTAAGTGCTAACAAAAAACTGGGTTGTCTTCTTTAAAAAGTTGTACTCAAAAATATTTGATATTTCTCTGTTCTGGCTCAAATGTAATTGTGTATTTATGGATTTAAAATCCATAAAATTCAAGAGTGATCTGATGTAAGCTATCAATAATGTAAAATTAATGAGAACATAAATCAATCAAAATTGTGTTATTAACTTTCACAGCATATTATTAAGTGGGTGTAAAATATAAGCAACACCAATGCCCAATCATATATTAATCAAATTAATTAAATGTGCAAATCTAATTTGAATGAAGGATCATGTTCAGACAATTAGATTGCAATCATATGTTTTCAAAGTATTCACCAAATTTAAACCATCATAAACCAGGCCAAGTTGCTCTTTTGGGCCAAATGACTGAAAGGCAAGTGTTACCTTTCTGTTTATTATGCCAGTAATTACATTTCCAAAACCACTTTCAGTTCAAAAACATTTAGCATACACTAATTATTACATTGTATAATTAAATGATCATAACTTCGTATAGATGGATATTAGTACTAGAAAGATGATAGCTCTATTTAAATAATGTTTGGTAACCTTTTCATGCTTTTCTGCCTAATTTTCTATTTGAGCAAGGTGCTTGTTCAAATACAATTTTGACCTATGTTATATGACTCTCTTGTATTCAAAATAATAATGTAATTATTTCCAACTATTGTTGGTGTAATTAAACCAGCTGTTGTTAGATAAATATATTATTATTAGTAGTAGTAGTTACAGTGCTAGTAGTATAATTGCTTGCAGGACACAACAATAAATAATTTGTTTTCTGTTTGTTTCTTTATGATGTAACGCACAGTTTTAGAATAAAAGCAGCAAATCTAAAAATTGTGTAAATCTGTTTTAAAGCAGCACTAAAACCTAAAAATAAAATTGTTTTATATTACTTTAAATATCATTCACGTACATCTAGCATCTGTAAACATTATTTATTTTATGTAAGATCCTTAAAATATAATCCTAAACATAGAAAAAAGAAACTCACAGCTCTATCGCACCATAACATATGCATATAATATACAAATTTAAAATAAGAACCCAAGTGAATAAGGTATGGAGAGCAGCAAGGAATAAGGGAGTACTCCAAGTTTTCAAACAAGGCAAAACATAAAGCAAATGCTAAGACAGAAAAACACGCTTGTGCGTCTCCATACAAGTTACCTAAATGTGAACCCAGTATCAAGTTTATATTATACCACTGTGTTGAAACTTTTCAAAAAATAAAATTGTCTCAAAGGAATTCTTGTGAGGAAACACATTTAATTTAAAAGTATGTAGTTAAAAACATAAAAATTAAAGTATCTAATATCTCCATGACAGGAATAACCTGTTTTCAAACAGGATTAGCTTGCAGTGAGTGGGTGGATACCCAAGTAAACTGATGCTCCATCAGTCCCTTTTAATAGATATAATATATAAAATCAAATAACCCAGTGCATATGGAATTGAGAGCAGCAAGGAATAATCCAAAACTTGCTTTTTAATGCATTTGCAGAACATTCTATTCAGATACCTTCTGGTTAATTTTTGTTTGTGCTCTTTGTTATGAGAAATAAGTTCTAAGACAGTTAAAGTACAGAAATTAGTACCCATTGCTCTTCTGTTCAAAATGATGGAACCTGATACCAAACCATTTACACACAATACTGTTCAGACACATATCAATATTGGATTATTAATGGGAGTCAGGGAGTCATGTAATAATGGATGCTCACATGGATTATATGTAAGATTGTAGTCCTCAGAAAACAAATAGAAATATTTTATAGACATTATTGTGGAATACAGGATGTTTACATTGGTATAACTCTAGTTCATTTTTAGGTATAGTGTAAAGTGAATTCATTGTACCAAATGACATATAAACAAAGATGTGTTTTAATCAGTAATTTTGTTCAGTCCTCCTATACTCTTCAATAAAATTGCATTGTGGATATAGTTTTCACATCCTGGCCCTAATTATATACCTGTGCTCTCTGGCCACAGAACCTAAGACCCTAATTCATATTCTCCCTTTCCCTTCCTCTTTTCTTGTGCTCTGTGGAATGTTCAGTCTAATAACTGCAACAAACTCCTCTCCAACTCCCTGATTTTTTTAACCATTACTGAAACATGTCTCACACATTTTGACAGTGCATCTCACTTTACTTTCTTCTTTGGTGGCCTGTGTTTCACTCGTACTCCATGATTTAGTAAATAACAGACTGTCCCCATGCTCTACATTCGAGATTTTACCTCCTGTTCCTGTCTCACTCCCAAGTGCCTAGACTTACCCCTACCCCCATCACTGAAGATGAAGTATCAAACTTACTCTCATCTTCCACCACAACAATGTGCTCCATTGATCTAATTCTGTCACACCTTCTCCACTCACTATTGTCCGCCATTGACTTAACATCCATCTCTTCAACCTCTCACTTGACTACAGGTACCTTCTCATCTGCCTTCAAACAAGGACTAGTCATACCAATTCTCAAAAAACCCTCTCTTGACCCTAGAATGTCCAAACTCACTCTTACCTTTCATCTCTAAACATCTTCCAACTCTCTGTTTGACCATAACAGTCTAATTTCTCCCTTATAATTGTGGTTGACTTTTCTGCAACCATCAACATTGTTGCTTACCAGTTCCTCTATGACATTGTCTTCTCCACTGTCATATATGAAATTGCTCTGTTCTGATTGAGAGGTTACCAGTCTAACTGTTCCAGGCTATTTATCATCACTCCTCACCCTTTCACCTGGAGTCCAGCAAGGCTTTGTTCTTGGCCCTCTTCTCATTATACATTTCATTATTTGGTAAGCTCATAAAAGTATATGTATCAACTTGTCATTAAAAATTAAAAATGTGCTAATTTGTTTCTTAAAAGGTTCTTAATAGTGAATATATGTTGAGCTGTATCAGTGTTCACAAGGACTAATAATATTTGTTGTTTAGTGATAGTTGAACTGGTACTGTTAAATCATTTGTGTGTCATTAATTATTGGGCCTTAAACAATCACAAAACGCCACTACATGTTCGCTAAATAATGATGCATAATTCACAAAATCATACTAATCTGGTCTGAGAAAAAAACATTTTCAATCTATCTCTCTGGTCACTATTTTCAAACTTTCTGTTCTAATGCTTTTAATTGCTAGTCACTAGCCTTCACAAAGACACTTTTAAGCCAGTAAAAACTTATTGACATGCATGGATACATATGCTCCATATATTCTTATGATCTTTATTAATATCTTTATGCCAGTGATACCAACATATAACTCTTTTACTAGATTACTCCACATAAGTCGTGTCCCAAGTCTCAAACTATGTTCTATCTCATTTTGGGTTTCTCATCACTAACACAGTTTTCCAGAACTGAACTGATTATTTTCCTCTCTTCTTGCACATCCACCACCTCCTCTTCCTTACAATTAACAGATCCGCCAATACATCTGCCTAAGAAGAGTTATCTTCAGCTCTTCTCTCCTTTATCCATATAGTTTTTTCTGTCTCCACCTAAAAACATTGAACATATTCATTCCTTATTCGCTCAAGATGCCAGCAAAACTCACAACCACTCACTTCTTGTTTTGACTGTTATAACCTTCTTCTAGCTGGACTCCCATTAACCCACCTCTCCCCACATCAGTCTACCCAAAATGCTGCTGCCAGACCTATCTATTTAATATGTTTATCCCCAATGACTGTCTCTACATTGACTTCCCGTTTTGTTCAGCATAAAATTCAATCTCTTAACACTGATCTACAAAGCCATTTTCAACTAAGCTCCACCATACATTTTTCCCTCTCACATCTCAATACCCCCCCCCCATTTTGTTGTCCTTTATGCAAAACCATCACTGTAGAAATCTTTATTTTTTATTAAAAAGTGAATTAAAAGTGAGTAGAAAAACTAATGGAAGTATCCACTTATGATGAGTTTGGGGTACAACACTTAAATTTTAATTATACAACTCACATATATATAAAAATACAGGAAACTGACTCAGGTTAGGCACCTCAACACAATTGTATATAAGAAATGTAAAATCAGTAAAAAAAATAAAATTACAAAAGTATATAAATAATAAGAATAAGAAAAAGAATAATAATACCGTATTCCTCCTAAAATGGAGCTATCACCTTATATTTACTTGTATGAGTTAGAAAGAGTCACTTAGATTTCTGTTAGAAATTTTTTAACTATAGTTTGTGATATATTCAGCTCTATTTATTTTCAATTTATTAGCCAGTGACATCTGGTAGGGAGTCATGTGTCAGATACTAACATTCTACTGTCTGCCCCAACGTCTACTCCCTGCCAGTAAGTACTAGCTAATGTTCATAAACTGACAAATAAATAAAGCTACATATTTCAGAACTATAGTTTTGAACAAAGAATTGCTGACATAAATATATGTGATTTTAAAAACTCTTTCAAAACGAACCAAATCATTATAAAGTGTTAGTTCCACTTTAACCCTTTGAATGCCAGAGGGGCAACATTTCCCCCCTTAATAAATAGTGGTAAATATCAACAATGACATTTCAATCTTTATAAAAGCATGGTGCATCAAATTCTTTATTTAAAAAATCAAGTAATAGGTGTGATTTGGAAATAATCACATTCATAAGAAAAGTTTGTATCATTGTTTTATATAGTTGGCATTTGCCATAAAAAGATTTCATATAACTAAAAGCAACATTCTTAGAGGTTTTTCCTCTTCTCATTTATTATATCATTGTTTTTTCCTTCTGATTATTTTTGGCAAAAGTGGAACAACTTGGAATAAGTATATATTTTGCGAAGTGAAAGTGTTTCGATAGGCAACATTTCTTGCCCTGGATTTTTGGAATGTAATATTCACCTCTCACTTGTCATACATTTTTACTATGTATATATATACATTTCATAAGTGAGTATTAAAAGTGTACTGTTCACTTTTATATTTTACTTCATATATAGGATAATAACACTAAACCAGAAAAAGTACCTAAACATATATAGAATTTTGTATTGTATGAAATAGGTTTCATATATAAAATCAAATTATTTTTATACTCAACCTCCCCAAAACATTAACCCTTTGAGTGCCAGAGGGGTACGCAATGTATTGCAAAGCAATACGTTGCGTACCCCTCTGGCACTCAAGGGGTTAAAGCGTATATGTCTTATAGTCTTTTAATCTTCCACTTCTAGATGTATGTGACATTTTAGACTGGCAGAATCAACTTTTTACTGAAATAGGTAATTCTTGAAGTAACCAGGATTCGGGCCTAATACAATGTAGACCTTTTACCTTGATTTAATTTGAATATTTGAAAACTTCATTAAAAACTGTCTAGACATCATGTGGGCTAAAAAAACAGCAAGTATACAATTAAGGCAATACTTGTTATCAAATGCTAATGTATGCTGTTTTCAGTACCCATATAGTTCCAGTGACATTTCATATGCTAATTAAGCTTTTCAGTGATATTTTATATGTTAATGAAGCATTCCAGTGACTTGTCATATGCTAATGAATGTTTTCAATGGCATTTCAGATGATACTGAAGTTCTGTGCAATATCAGGAGATTTTCACTTTCACTTTTCTGCTAAATAAAAGTCTTAATACTTCCTAAACTATACATCTGTTGGAAGTTTGGTTAACATGATATGCAGGCAGTTTTGGATAACATTTTCAAATGTGTAAAAAGAATAATTCAAGGTGATAGGTGCACTTTAGCTACAACGGTTCTTTACTGAATCGCCACTTTTGTACGTTGTAGAATCCATCTTTTCACTAAGGAATGAATTCTGCAAAAAGGCTACTGTTTAAACCAAATATAATTTATCATCCAACTAAGGGCTGAATTTTATTGTATGTGATACATGTTATTGCTGTGTTTTATCAGACATTTAACACATTACTATTTAACATTATGGGGAACTTTGGATGTAAAATCAGTGATAAAATTATTCAATGAATGGAATACATCCATAAAAGGTCCTCTTGGAAGCCACCATGAGATAGACTTTATTGAATCTCTCCTTCTACTAAGAAATGTCTCTTAACTATATATGACAACATTAACTATTTTACCTTTGCCATTAGTACTCTGAATTACTTCCTTATCTTGCATATCCATTTTTTTTAGACTTGGAAAACACATAACTATTCTTTCTCTTGTTTATGAGCCATTATTAAAGGAAACACACGTCCATATTGTTTATCTTGTTTTTGACCAATTCTTGTCACACAATTGTGATAATTTTTTATTATTTGGCATAAATTGTTACATGTTCTCAATACTTCAGTCATCAAATATTAAGGGAAAGGAACAACAATTAAAACTGAAGCTTTTAATTTTTCATTTCATGTTGCTGACCTATCAAATGGCTATAGCAAAGGTTGCTTCTATATGATTAACATTTCACTATCTTGTCCTGAACTCATTGAAGTTGAAGAATAGTAACATTATCATTGTAGCTAATAATCAGTTGATAGCCTTATTTATCCAATTCCAAGTGTGGGCATATACATTGTGTACGCACGTATGTATACAAGAATGTATTGTTGTATACATGTGTGTCAATATTATAAAAATTAAAAATAAGATTAATTTATATGTACTTATTTTTTATTTTCTCTAATATCCCAATTATTTAACTCATCTTACCCATAATTATTATGATCAGGTTAAAGTACCTTAAAGGGATAGTAATACTTCGTTTTAACTTTATTTTATTTTGTAGGCATTAAAAAAACACGAAGAATGATATAAGTCTTATTTCTCAAACCTTTATGGTTTAGGAGATATTCACAAGCAAAGTTTCCCCTCCCAGCCCCTTTTACCTAGGGTAAGCCATCTCTTCTCAGATGTGGATCTGGTTGTAAGACCAGACAGATAACAGAAAGGGACAGTCTTCTTTGTATGAAAACATTGAAGGCCCTTCCCCCTTGACAAGTTTTTCAGCTTTTTCCCTTATCTTAATTGAAGATTGTCCTTCTCTGCAGTCTACCTGGGCACCTCCCTTCTGATCTGGTTGAACGGAGGGGGATACTTTGTTTGTGAATACCTCTTAAACCATAAAGGTTTGAGTGATAAGACTTATATCATTCTTCATGTTTTTTTAATGCCTACAAAATAAAATAAAGTTAAAACGAAGTATTACTACCCCTTTAACTCCATTTCTACCTATATATATCATTCTTTTTTATCTTGCAGTTCTATGGTATTATACCCCATTATGAGAGTTGATGTTGTTGTAAAATAAAGAGCAATAATAACAACATTTATTTTATCATAGAAAATCCCCTAGAGTAGATTAAATTAGTGAGAGTGGTATGAAGTGATTCCAGATAATATTCTAGGACTTCAGCAGTTTAGACACATATTACTAGGAATAATGTTCTTTGACCCAATTTATGGATTTATTTACTGGAGAGATTTAGATTTAGTGCCAAATCTGTTATTTTGAATCTTTTTTCCAACATTGTTATAAAAACGCACACACACACATATATATATATATATATATATATATATATATATATGTGACCGGTAACCTTTCATTATAAATGTTTAGCAATGTATCACACTCTCCCTCACTGATTAACATAGTAACATAGTTGATGAGGCTGAAAAAAGACATGCGTCCATCAAGTCCAGCCCATGCCAAAAACACCCCTGTTGATCCAGAGGAAGGCTAAAAAAAGCCCTCTGGATCAATTTCCAATTTAGCCGCAAGCAGGTAAAAAAATTCCTTCCTTACTCCAAATGGCAGTTATGTAGTTCTCTAGATCAACATCATATCTGCTTTGAAGCCATCTGTTATAATTTTCAATATTGTTCTGTGCTAGAGAGGCATCCATTGCTTTTTTGAAAGCAGTTGCATTATCTGAAAGTACAACATCTCGAGGCAAATAATTCCATAGCTTTACTACCCTTACTGTAAAGAATCCCTGCCTTTGTTTTAATTGAAAGCACCTTTCCTCTAGTCTTAATGGATTACCTCTTGTTCTTAGCTCAGCTCTTTGCATAAATAATTCATTGGCTAGTTCTTTGTATTGATCTTGAATGTATTTGTAAATTGTAATCATATCACCCCTTAGATGTCTCTTCTCTAATGCAAACAAACACAGTTTGGCTAGTCTCTCTTTATAACTCAGATCCTCCAATCCCTTTATCAGTTTGGTTGCACATCTCTGCACCTTTTCCAGTTCAACAATGAGGCCTATCCAAGGATTTATACAGAGGTAGGATAATATTAGCATCCCTTGAATCTACCTTTTTTTATGCAGGCTAGTACCCTATTTGCTTTTGCAACAGCTCAGTGACTCTGCACATTGCTGTGAAGTCTATCATCTACCAATACTCCTAAATCTTTCTCTAATGAGAATTCCACAAGTTGTTTCCCATCTTTTTATTATGTGTGCCCCCAATGTGTATTTCAGCCCACAAGGCCTAAACTTTTTCATTGAACCCTTCATTTATATCTTCCCTTAAACTAGGTTTTAATGCATGATTTACATACAGGCATACCCCTCTTCCCCCTTTATTAACCCTGTCACTCCTAAAAAGTGAATAACCCTGTAGATTGACTGCTAAATCATATGTATCATCTAACCAGGTTTCAGACACACCAATCAGATCATATTGCTCATATGTTGTAATCATTTCTAGTTCCCCCATCTTACTAGCCAGACTACGAACATTTGCATGCATACATTTTATCTTTTTGCCATTCTTAAAGATTTAATTCTTTGTCAAATGTATTTGTAGTTTATCAGGCTGTAACAATGGCAACTCCCTATTAAATGAACTAGCCCATTCCCCCTCTTCACCCCTATGCCCCTTCTCTAATCCCATTTTCTCAATTATACTACCTTCTCCAGCCTGTGTTGCAGCACCCCCCTTTCTAGTTTAAAGACACCTCCAGCCCTCTAACCATCCTAACGCCCAGCACCGTGGCCCCCACTTCCACTAAGGTGCAATCCATCATGACTATAAAGATTGCCCCCAAGGGAAAAGACTACCCAGTGCTCTAGGAACCTAAACCCCTCCTGCTTAAACCAAGTCTTTAGCACGCATTTAACTCCCTAATCTCCCATTGCCTTTCTACTGTAGTGTGTGGCACAGGTAGTATTTCAGAAAATATATCCTAAGTCCCTGGGACCCTTCTTAACGGACCTCCATTTTCCACTGACTTTGTCATTAGTACCTACATGTACCATGACAGCCAGGTCATGCCCAGCCCCTCCCAACAATCTATCAACCCGATCAGCTACATGTTGAACCCGAGCTCCCGGAAGACAGCAAACTGTTTGAGTGTTTCGATCCTGGTGACAGATTACCCTGTCTGTCTTCCTAATAATAGAATCCCCTACCACCACCATCTATCTAGGTCTGATTGAGTCCCGGATCCCATGCGAGCTAGATGGGCTGTTCTCCCGGCTGTTAGAGATAATTGTCCTCTCCAGCAAAGGCATTCCTGTGTCAACATCCCCAACACCCCCAACATCCTTACTCAATGTAGCAAATCTGTTAGGGTTAGTAAACACAGGAGTGTCCTCCCTATTCCTCTGCCCCCCTTGCTATGTCTAACTGTAACCCATCAGCTACCTGCTCTTTGTGCAGTCTCCACCCACAGAACTACCTATCACCGCTTCCTGCTGTTCAGTCAGCACATCCCTCTCAAGATTGACTGTCTCACTCAATATTGCAACTTGGCCCTCCAGATCTCTAATACGAGCTTCCAGAGTGACCATTTGCTCACATCTGCCACAGAGGTGTGCACCCTGGAATGGTTGTTCCAGGTGGGCAAACATATTGCAGCTTGTGCATTGATTTAAATGGACAATCATGCTACCACTCATATCATGCCAGTTACCACAAGCTAAAAGGCAGGCAGAAAAAAAAATATCTACACAATAAGGTTGATACATGTGTTCTCCTGTGTAATCCCCTAATCCTCTGTATTTTAATCCACTTATTATTTAAATTCCCACACTTACCACACTTCTGCACCTACACACTGATGAAAGATTCACACGATCAAGTTTTCCTGTGTAGCTCTTATTTAAAGCAGGAATCCGTCACTTACAAACCCAGCAATTAACCACTCCCACCCATCCAGACTGCAATTAGCTTCTTATACCACAGCAAAGGGAGGTAAAAACCTCTCCCTTACCACACTACACCACACACAAAATACGTATTCGATTTCTCCAGCAAATATTGCAAGCTTAGCGTTTCAGTTCATAGATCACTGATCAGCTTTAGTTTATAATCATGTCAACACAACTTCAAAATAAATGACCCAGAAAACATTCCTAATAGTTTTGCCCTAAACATAATTTTTCATATAAACCCATTAAATGTGTTACATATTAACTCTTTTCTTAATTGACATCCATATTCAAATGGTATAACAATCACCTTCAAATTTTCTAATAAATACTAGGGACTAATTTCAAAATCTTTTAAAAGTATAGATGTATGGTGTTCACCCAGGGTTATCATGATATGTTAAACTGTATTCCACCAATTACAATAGATCAATTAAAAAAAATCAATTATATCTATTTTCTTTTGTGTGTCTAATTATCAGTTGCTCATCTGGAATAACTATTCCTAGTATATCTATAAATCATCACAAATACAAAAATTTTTAAAGTGATAGTAATACCTCTATTACAGTTCATGTCCAAGTCTTTTCTATTGTTTGTGTAACACATAGCGCTATATTTTATTACTTACATGTTTGTAGTTCAAGAGCTATTCAAGCTGAAAAGATCCCCCTCCAGCCCCTTTCCGCTGCATCACTGATCCTCTCTGTCTGGTTTGGATGGAGTGCGATGAGAGACAGTCTACAGTAAGCAAAAGGAAAATCCTACCCTTCATCGTCAAGGGGACGGGGTTTCCTTATACTTACTGAATGAAGATTGGTCCTCGCTGCATCAGACCAGTCCCACGAATGGATTCAAGATCTAAGGGGAGATGGCCAGAAGGGGCAGGAGAGGGATCCTTTTAGCTTGAAGTAAGCAAGGGTACTTCCTATAGAGCACATGCAGTTCTCTAAAGTGGTCCTGGAAAATAGTCCAATTTGTTCAGAAATGTATTGCAATTTGCAAAAAAGTGATAATGCAATCTGTTTTTCGGTAATAGAATTCACCACTTATATATTAAATTAAATATAGAAAGGTGCAAAATAAATTATATGTTTATATATATATATATATATATATATATATATATACATATTTATATTTATATATACATATATTTCTATAAATAATTCATAGCAATAGTAACAAGAGATTGACTAAGACTAAGAGATTGACCAAGAATTATACATTTCAATCAGAAGAATAAAATAGGAAATACTAAAGTAAAGAAAAAGTGTAAGATGTAATATTACAAATACTTGTTAAACATATGAAAGCTCAATCTATTTGAATTACAATAGAAAAAAAATTATAAGACATAGACCAAATTAATATATTTTTAAGAGCAACAATGTGTTCAATGTGTTATAGTATGGAAAATGTGCAATGGTCATTACAAATTTTAGAAAAGTCTTAATAAAAACATATTGTAATACACAATGTTAAAAAAATTAACCACAGAATTTGCTGTCATTGGTAATCAAAAAGACCACATTTCTATATTAACACAAAATCATTAAACTTTTCCAAGGCCAAATATAAAATGCTTAAATAATCTATTATATCTGTATGGGTTTGTCCATTTGATTTATTTAAAATAACAAAATTAAAATTATAGCAGATGAAAAACTAAAATGAGCAACGATTTCATGAAATTTGATGCTGTTATTATAAAAACTCAATTTCGTGTTTAAAGCAGAACCTTTTTTTTCTCCTCTTTTTCCACCTTCACCCATTCCAGCCTCCTCTTCTGTTTCTGGGTGGGTCTATTATGATTATTGAAGCCCAAGACTAGTACCTATATACTTTTTACACACTGGGTTCCAATTCTAGCCTAGAATAGCTTTTCATGTTGTTTGATATATAAGTACCGTTAATATGCCCTGTAACTATATCATAATATCTCTGTTTCTCATGGCAGAAAATGCAAATAAAATTAAAAGGAAAGTAAATAACACGGATGTATGTTAAATGTTTTTGTATTACAATAATTAATAGGCCTAAAATACAATTTTCTAAATTAAAAAATATAAAGTACCTAATACCAGAGGTAGTGCTTGTATTTTCACAGTTAATATGCAACAAAATAGAGAGCTTTATTATTTAAAGTATCAAGGTTTTGTGACGTGAATTCTTTAAGCATCAACACAATCTCTTTTAGAGTTTTATAAACAAGTTCAAGGAATGCTCTTTGCAAAAGTATGGAATTGAGATTAATTAGCATAAGGTCCACGTAAAGTCAATGACAAGATTTAAAAAAATCACTTAGTATTATTAAACATCTGCTAAATCCTTTGTTGATATGCAATGTTTAAGAAAAACATAGTAGTGTGATTTTTTTTATGAAAACGGTGTGTGACTATAGTCAGTATAAATATGTTTTATTTACCAAAAGATAATAGAATGACAGTTATTTTGCAAGGGCATGGAAAAAAGGTAAAATAACATTTCCATCTTTGTTGACATGCTTATTTTTGTGCTTTAGATGGAGGGTTGAAGAATCATTTAATACAGATATTGCCTGGGTTACGACAATCTTTTCTTACCCTTCCTTAATACATATTTGGTAAAGTATTATAGGGAATCTTAATGCTAGATAATCAGGTTATCATCTATTATTGGTTTTAATGTAATGCAAGTCCCACTGAATATGATTGTAAATGCAGATAGATTATGCTTTGAATATAACTATAGCTTGTAACATGACAACAAGTAGCTTCACAGAACCTAGATAATACAATGAAGTAAGATGTAAGTAATAAACAATTTGATTGTTTTGTCAGGCAATTAACTGGATCTCTTTGTGTTATTCTTTAGTTTTTGGAGTGTTTGGAATTCAATTCATTTGGAATTCATGCATACTTTATTGAGAATGGATCATTTGTGAGTAAATGGGTGGGAGCTCAGAACAATAACTGCTACAAAGTATTTTTAAAAATAAAATATTCATATTTTTTAATATGGATAGAGTTAGGGTATAGCCCTGGATCAATCCAATATGATTGTTCCGTTTTCATACAAATGTCCTGGTACACAAATGCAGTGCGTATCTGCTATTGTAGTTGTGCCAGAGTGACATTTCTGAGGTCAAAGAAAGAGGCCTCATTAGTTTATTCAGGCTTATTTGTACCTGTAATCTATTAAAGGGGAACTACCACCCCGCAAAAACTTTATCTTGATTAAGTCTTCATCTGGCGACTAGCTGCTCCAAAAGGGACTGACAGCGAAGGCGCACGGACGTTACTATGGCAAGATGTCCGTGCTTCCTGCTACTGTCAGCCTCCGAATAAATAGTAAATCTTTTAAACCAGATAATATTTCTGGCGACTAGCGCTACTAAGCAGCTAGTTGCCAGATGAAGACTTAATCAAGATAACGTTTTTGCGGGGTAGTAGTTTCCCTTTAAAGGGATAGTAATGTTTCATAATAAAAGCAGCACTAATTAAACATCATAGTATTTGGACTTTGGAGAGTGTTATTTCAATTCTGTCAGAGTTGTAGTTCAAGAGTAATTCAATGACAAAGTATCCCCCTCCCGCCCCTTTTACTTATGTAACAGTGCTCACCCAGAGCAGAAGGGAGGTGCCCAGGTAGATTGCAGAGAGGGACAATCTTCAATTAAGATAAGGGAAAAACCTGAAAAACTTGTCAAGGGGGGCATGGCTTTCATTGTTCTCATAGGAAGAAGATTGTCCCCTGCTGTTATCTCTCTGGTATTACAACCAGATTCCACATCTGAGAAGAGATGGCTTACACTAGGTAAAAGGGGCAGGAGGAGAAACTTTGCTTGTGAATATTTCTCAAACCATAATGGTTTGAGAGATAAGACTTATATCGTTCTTCATGTTTTTTTAATTCATACAAAATAAAATTAAGATAAAATGAAGTATTACTGTCCCTTTTAGTACCATTCATAGAAATACATGTACAGTTTTGCACCTTGTTAGCTATAGATAAAGGTGGAAGTAACTGATCTTCTTGTTTTTTTCAACTCATAACATTGTAGCCTATTTTCTTTCTGATTTTTTTTCAGATTGCAATGTTTCCTTTTCTCTGAAAATAAAGCAACATATAACCAATATTAATTAGGACTTCAACTTAAGAATTGTTAATAAAATAATATAGTTTATTCTAATAATAAACTGTTAAGGCACAATTTTAAATTTTGCTATAATACTAATTTTTTTTGACATTTTATCACTTTTTCCCACATAACTATAATTTATAAAGAACACTTCAAAATAGCCAATTGTAAGTGAACAAAGAAATATTTTTTATCTTTTAATATTTGTTCAAAGGTGTGCATCAAAGAGCAATTTTCTCAGCATGCTAAGATTGTATCTCCATTATTCTTTTCTGTCTTTTATTTATTTCACACTGTTGAAACTGAACTGTAATCACATAACTGCAAAGGCTAGGCCAGCAATAGTTTTGGTTGATAAATATTACCAAAATGCACCTTGCACTTGAGATAAATAAACTTTGATAGCATATCCATGAAAACAGAGTCAGAGAGCATTAACTACCATATATACTAAACAGGTTTCAGATTATGTAAAATGCTATTGACGTAAAGTCTGTCTCTACAGGTTTTCTGAACAGGACAGCCTTGTAGGAGTTTTAGATTTCTGTCACCATACTAACCGATATGAATTGAGATCAAAACAGAAAAAAGAACCCATATACACTTTAGAAAAACAAGTGTACTAGATTCAGAATAATTCATATTGTCCCAGGAGTATGCCTGTTGTAGGAGTACATAAAATGCCCAAACCTACTTTAAATCAATAGAAGGTAGGTCTCTAGATTATAAAATGTCAGTCTTCTTCCTGTTGTAACCACCTGTATATAAACTGAATTTGCTTGCTTAAGCATTGTTTACTCGGAATTGCCCCTACCTGGCATATCTTAAATTGTACTTGTATTACATTTTTTCTTATAACAAAATAGTTATGTGCTGTATATTTGAGGTTCAAATATGCATGAAATGTTTGGCAAAGTAAAAATATATCCCTGTTAAAGGTTTACACAATCCACTGTTCAATTTATGATTGGTTGATTGATTGATGGTATGATAACAGATAAATACAAAGGAAAAATACAAACATTGATTGGTTTTATATAAGGGTAACCATGCATATAACTCTTTCAGCACCTAAACCTAACCTAAAAACCGAACCTAAATACCAAGCATGTGCTGCATGAGAGTAACAGAAAACATCAGACAGATATTTTTGCTCCTGTGGCTTTTGTCAGTGAGATATAATTTGTGATGCAGTTGTTATTCAGGGTGAATCCTGAGCCCTTCCGTTTTGATTCACCCTTTGAGTGCCAGACATGTATTCCAAGCATTGCAACTCAATTAATGAAACCACATTATGATGCTGTCATGCCTAATTATAAAAAAGCAGATGAATGAGCCATATATATATATATATATATATATATATATATATATATATATATATATATATATATATATTACAGCGGTTTAGGCTTCACTCTCATGCCTTCTGTAATGTTACTCCAGCAATACTTTGCCCCAAATACTTGTACACACTACCAATGAGTAATTTTTTAAGTTATTAAGTTATTTAGTATGTCAGTCAATAGACTCTGAATAATATAAGATGATTTTCATTAAAAAATGGTTATGCTGCACCCCTAAACATTTCAAAATAAGTTTGCAAGTGTTTAAAGGGATAGTAATACTTTGTTTTATCTTTATTTTATTTTGTAGGCATTAAAAAAGCATGAAGAACAATATAAGGTTTGAGAGATATTCAAAAGCAAAGTTTCCCCTCCTGCCCCTTTTACCTAGTGTAAGCCATCTCTTCTCAGATGTGGAATGCAGTCCATAGATCAGACAGATAACAGCAGGGGACAATCTTCTTCCTATGAGAACAATGAAGGCCCTGCCCCCCTTGACAAGTTTTTCAGGTTTTTCCCTTATCTTAATTGAAGAGTGTCCCTCTCTGCAGTCTACCTAGGCACCTCCCTTCTGATCTGGCTGAGCAGTTACATCAGTAAAAGGGGTGGGAGGGGGATACTTTGTCATTTAATTACTCTTGAACTACAACTCTGACAGAATTGAAATAACACTCTCCAAGGCCCCAATACTATGATGATTAATTAGAGCTACTTTTATTATGAAACATTACTATCCCTTTAAGATGTGGGATGGAAAAAGTAGATAAGTAGACAAACCTTTTTAAACCTTGGTTTAAGGTGTCATGAAAATAGGCCTTTTCAAATGTATTGGCTTTATCATTACAGATTATCTGAAATAAAATAAAAAAGCGGATATAACTTTGTGAGTGCCAGATACCAGATATATAACTACAGCATCCCTCTGATTTTTGTCATTTTATTTTAGAAGATATTTGGTCAGGATATCATTTGCTGAATTGACTGAACTGCTTCTTGTGTTTTTGTTCTCACTGATTATAACCTCCTTTGCCTGTGTAGGTAATTGTAGCCTCCTTATCAATGATAGGGTTAATAATCCTGTTTATTTGGATGGTGAGGTGGGGATATTTTTTACCAACATGATATTTAACCTCTACTTTGCCGCAGCAGCAAGATCAGTGTGATCCAGCAATGGAGTGGTTAACCAGCTGTGGGAATGGTGGTATTGGGTGGTTGTGGGGATTTATTTTTTAAACGTGATGTTTAACCCTCTTGTGTTGCTGGTACTGAATAAAACTGTGTTATCCTTTTAGATGCTACTTTTTGGTATACAATAAAGGAGCAGTAAACTTTTTTTTATGAAAACACATATTTTACAGAGCATTTCCTGCTGAATAAAAAAAGGTCACTCCCATCGCTGTCAGGTGTTTTATTGAAAAATGATAGCAGTTTAAATAACCAGGAAGCGAATTTACTGTGTTTACTTTCCGATTGTTCTAACTGACAGGAAGTGACAGGCAGTTTCTATCACATTCTATGGAAAACTGTATGTCTCTGACTTTTCTGACTTTCCCCTCCATTAGAATCTACCAGGAAATCTAATTAGAATTTGACCACTAGAGGGCACTGCTAATGTAAAAAAAAACATGGGTTTAAACTGTAATAACTCTGGAAATATAAATCTCTCCGCAGTGGGAGCACCCTTATTTTACTCAATAGGAAAATCACTACAATATATATTTTTTCATAAAAAAAGTTTACTGCTCCTTTAAATGTTTGATTTTTTTTTTCTTGATGATATTTTTCAGAGCTTATACAACTGGGACGAGTTTTCCTTTAGATTGTAAAATGAGTTCTTCAGTGAATGCAAAAGATATCTGCCATAAAAAAAACTCTTTAAAGTTAAGACAAGCTGAGGCATTTCAATAATCCATACTGGTTTCACTGAAGCAGACAAATGAGAATCATTGAAACTGCTTGTTAAACTGAACAACTGGTCATATTTCAATTACTACAGCTCTTTTATTTTCTTTGCCGCAGTCATAGCAAAATAAAGAACAAGTGTTGAAAGAGCAAACCTATAATAGTGTCAAAAAAGAATGTCATTTATTGCCTCCCAATTTAAGTGTACTAGAGAACATCTGGATGATAATAATCTGTGACTTTATCAAAAGAAATACCGTAATTGCAGTGTTTATGGCAGATATTATAAAGAATTGCTCCTGTCTGTTAAATTATTTATGGAACAACAAGTTATTTTAGTTCTAAATCAGTGGTATTAAAACTTTTTCTGTGATGGAAGAGTTTTGTTTCAAATAAAAACCTACACAAAACCCTAAAAATCCTATTTTTTACCCACTTAGATGCTAAAGAGTTCTCTACAGTATTGAAGTACATAGAAGATCACTGTGGAATCCAAAGAGTTAACATAATAGGGGTATAAAGTGTGCTGTAATCCTGTTTAGTACTAGCTAATTAA
This sequence comes from Rhinophrynus dorsalis, assembly GCA_037306005.1. Lineage (NCBI taxonomy): Eukaryota > Metazoa > Chordata > Amphibia > Anura > Rhinophrynidae > Rhinophrynus > Rhinophrynus dorsalis. The sequence continues at coordinate 417,892,174 of CM074723.1, forward strand.
GACTAAATTATTAAGATAAATTAGATTAGGTAGAAGTTGCAAAGCAAGTTTATCTATAAATTATGGTGCTTATTATCAAGTCATTTAACTGAAAACACAAAAACTTTTGGTGTCCCACACTTCCACTGATATCCACAGAGACAAACTTACAAACCCTATATTCTACTCTAGCTTTGTTCCCATGTCTACAATTAAAGGGATAGTAATACTTAAAATGTAAAAAAAAAAAAAATATGTTGTAGGATTTATCCCCCTGAGTAAAACAAGAGTACTCCCACTGCTGAAAGGTGTTTCATTCAAAAGTTATTAATTTTCAAAGTTGAATTTTTAGGTGCAATATCACAGTGGCCTGAAATTGTACAGTGGCGCTGTTGCTACACGATCCTATGGACAGCTCTGGTCCCGGGACCATAAATCTCCATAGGATGGTGTAGCAACAGCGCCACTGTACAATTTCAGGCCACTGTGATATTGCACCTAAAAAATTCAACTTTGAAAATTAATAACTTTTGAATGAAACACCTTTCAGCAGTGGGAGTACTCTTGTTTTACTCAGGGGGATAAACCCTACAACATATATTTTTTTTTTTACATTTTAAGTATTATTATCCCTTTAACCATAGAATCCTTTGTACTTCTTTAGATAACCCTTGGAGACCCACACAGCCCAGTTTGAGAAACAGTATTCTGTATGATAATTTCCACTAGTATTGTCATTGAATGGGGATTTGTGTTGCAAAATCTTATTTTAAGTATATTAGTGAAAAGATAAATAGTAAATCAGACATAATAAGATTAATCTCAGAAAATGGGGAGGGATATAGGTGGATAACTGACTGTCAAAATAATTATTTCAGTTTTACAGAAGGTTGTGAAGAAAGAGACCCCCCAATAAGAAAAACGGTTGATGTTAAACCAGTGGATACTAGACTGTTTACAGAGGATGAGGTTTTACTGATGGTATCAAAACTGAAAGTAGATAAATTAGTTAATTGAGTCACAATGACCAATATCAGTATATGATTGGTATACTGACCATTGATCAAAATAGATTAAAGTACGTAGAGGTTTATTATGAGAGGTTAGAAAGTCTTTAACTTGAATGATACATGTTCATTGATTAACCCCTAGAGTGTCAAGTGGGTACAATGTACAGGTGGACACAGCTGTACCTGCTGTGCCACGCTCGTGCAATGTACAGTTAAAATGCGGTCACTGCAAAAGTTGGTATAGCCGGCTTGCAGTGGCCACATTTTAGCTAAAATGCTGCCTGGCACTCTTGGGGGGGCATGAGGATTAATCATTATGCCCCCCCAGTTATTGATCTCCCAGCCGATCGCGCTGGGAGATCAATATACACAAAGGAGAAGCAGAGCTTCTCCTTTCCCTTCTCTTCTACCCGAACTTCCGGGTAGGAGTGGGCGGGACCGGGGGAAGCCTCCCAACATCATTGGTGACATGGACACCGATGACGTTAGGAAAGTTTCCCTGGTCCCATTCACTCCTACCTGTGGTAGGAGAGAAGAGCAGGAGAGTTTTGCTCTCCTGCGGTCGCCATATTGATCAATAACTGAGAGGAAACCAGGAGGGGTCTTGATGTCCCCCACGAGGTCTGATAAAAAAAAATAAATAAATAAATAAAAGTAACCCTGTGAGTGCAGCAGTGGGGTACCATTTTTTCTTAGGCTGACATGAAGTCCTCCTAGAATATCCCATGCCATTGAACCATTTTAGTATCTTTGAAGTGACTGATGTGTAAAAAAAGTTTATTTTTCCCTGTAGCACCACATTCTGGAAATAGTTGTGCACACTAACTTAGGGGTAAAAAGGCAAGTGACTCCTCATTCTATGCGGCAGGTTATCTTCTTTCCAAAATGTTCTTGTTTATCTTTTCTTCACTTCTGAAGGTGTTATAGCCATTTTCGTGCAGGCAAGTAAGGTTTGAGAAAATGTTAGAAACATCAGATGTTGTAGTAGGTGTAGTTTTCTACTTGTAGCACCCCCTAAGGTATGTCAACTCATACCAATGGGGTGGCATTTTTCTCCTAAGAGCACTAACTAACAAATACAGTTGAAAATTGTATGATGTTCACAGATTTCAATACATTTGAAGGGGCAGAAATGTAAAAATATTACATTTTTTCCTTTATTGCCTCGATCTGGAAACATTTATGCGCATCAGTATTGCGGTAAGAAGGCAAGTGACCCCTCATTAGATGCGGCAAGTTATCTTCTTTCCAAAATGCTATTGTTTATCTACCTTTTCTTCACTTCTGAAGGTGTTATAGCCATTTCAGTACAGCTGAAGGGGCAGAAATGTAAAAAAATGCCATTTTTTTTCCTGTAGTGCCACCTTCCGGAAACATTTGGCCACAACAAGCTTGTGGCAAGAAGGCAAGTTACCCCATCATTAGATGCAGCAGGCTGTCTACTTATCAGAAATATATAGTTTTATATAGTTATTCTACTGTTTTAGGGTAGCTTTACCACAAAAAACCTAGAATGCGCATATTAGTTCAGAAAGTTGAAAATACCATTTTGCGCTGCTGGTGATTAGGGCTCTGCGCTAGACATGAACATAGGTAAAACTATACAAATTTGGTATTTTTTTACTTGGAGGACTCAGGGCTTTTTCAAATAATTGAAACTTTCACAATCAAGGTAAATGTTTTTGATACATAGTATGTGAATTTAGCAAAATAAGTACATTTTCACTTTTTTTGTCATTATGACATCATAGCTTTTTGCACGATGCAAAATTATCTTCATGTAAGGTACCACGAGAAAGCTCAATTAGTTCTGAAGAAAACAATATATAGTTTTCCATATATAACTAGAAATTCCCAGAGTAAATCAAGCCTAAATACAAGGATAGCAAAAATGCTGAAAAAGTGTCTGGCCTGCAGGGTACAAGAAATGGCCCAAGCCTCTGGCACTAAAGGGGTTAAAGTAAATGCAAAAGCTGTAATTGAGGTATAACCCATTATGCAATGGCTCACAAAGATCATGGACTTTAAGGTAATTCATTATTATACTGGCTATCTTAGATGCATTGATTCTTTTAATTTAAGTGCCATAGGGGTGTTACATTACATAGCAATGCTTTGGACATCCATATAGCACTCAGTTGGTTAACGCTCAAGCTAAGCTGTGAATCTGGCCCCAGATGGAATGAGACATATGAAATGTTGTACAATAGAGATGAAACTGCATATGTTATATGTGAAGCAACATATGTTAGTAATGGAATAAGGACTTGCATTTTTGTATATTATAAAACAATTGCAGAATGTAAAAGGCAGCCATTATGTTTGTAGATTCAGACTCATCACACTGCAACACAGTACTAAAACCCCTGAAGGCAAAACCCCACAGAACACCTTCTCATTTAGTTACTTTCCAATTATTGGAGGACATGTACAAATCCTCCAGCACAGCCCATTTTCTGCACTTTGGAGCATGCATTAGTAGGTATGAACCCTTTAGTGCATACCAGCATCCACATTCCACCTTTATTCCAGTAATCCCCTCAGTCCTCTATAGGGCCTTTTTCATCAAGCTAAAGAGGTAAAATTCTGCAGCAAACCAACAGAACCATGAGGAGGGAACAATTCCAATTTATTTAAATAGAAGTTTTTACCATTTAAATGTTAATTCAATGTTTTGAAGACCTCTCAAACATTCAAAGGATTAGAATCCCCATTTAAAATAATGCAAATTAGCTGAATTTTCATTTGAACCCTTAGGCACAGTTGGATTGCTCCAGAGCTGCTCCTTGTTAGCTTAAAGGGATAGTAATGCTTCGTTTTATCTTTATTTTATTTTGTAGGCATTAAAAAAACACGAAGAACGATATAAGTCTTATCTCTCAAACCTTTATGGTTTGAGAGTAGGGATGAGCGAGCACCCCGATGCTCGGGTGCTCGGGTGCTCTGACCGAGCACCCCCTGATGCTCGAGTGCTCGGCCGAGCACCCGAGCCCCATTCAAATGAATGGGAGCACTCGAGCATTAAACCAGGCACCCCCTGCTCTGATGAGCGGAGGGTGCCTGGTCAATGTCCCCCTTCATCTCCGCTATGCCCCTCTTCCACAATGTCCCCCTTCATCTCCGCTATGGCATAGGAGATGAAGGGGGACATTGTGGAAGAGGGGCATAGCGGAGATGAAGGGGGACATTGTGGAAGAGGGGCATAGCGGAGATGAAGGGGGACATTGTGGAAGAGGGGCATAGAGTCTATGCCCCTCTTCCACAATGTCCCCCTTCATCTCCGCAATGCCCCCTTCATCTCCGCAATGCCCCCGTACCTCCATTCCCTGGTGGTCCAGCGGAGCGTCTTCGGATCTGTGCCTCTTCCGGCACAGATCCTCTTCACCCGAACATGTCGGGCGAGCACATGGCGGTACTCGTACGATTACCGCCATGTGCCGAGCAGAGCGATGCTCGAGCCGATCCGAGCATCGGCCGAGCACGCTCGCTCAACACTATTTGAGAGATATTCGCAAGCAAAGTTTCCCCCTCCCGCCCCTTTTACCTAGTGTAAGCCATCTCTTCTCAGATGTGGAATCTGGTCGTAAGACTGACAGATAACAGAAGGGGACAATCTTCTTCCTATAAGAACAATGAAAGCTCTGCCCCCCTTATCTTAATTGAAGATTGTCCCCCTCTGCAGTCTACCAGGGCACCTCCCTTCTGATCTGGCTGAACAGTGTTACATTAGTAAAAGGGGCGGGAGGGGGATACTTTGTCATTGAATTACTCTTGAACTACAACTCTGACAGAATTGAAATAACACTCTCCAAAGTCTAAATACTATGATGATTAATTAGTGAATAAAACCTATAGTAGCCTTTTCTATTCTCATTTTGAGGAGATCTATAGTTGCAAATCAATGTATTAAAACACATTTTTATGAACTGCAAATATTATTCTACATATTTTGAAAGCATATTTACATATTATTTATAAAAATAATCAAACAAGCTTAACCACTAAGATACAAGAACACCAGAAAACTTGACATAATCCTATGAATGGACATCTGGATTAAGCTATATAGGGTTTATATGATATATATTCCTTCCTTCCCAAAGGTTTCAGTAGAGGTCAGTCAACATTAATTACTAGGGAAATAGACTGCTTGATATTCAGCATAGTATTAAAAATATAATGCATTTTTAATAATAACTAAATACTGTTAGTACGATTTCCAATATTAATGTTATATTGAGGGATGGGAGGTATCAACACAAAGCAGTTTGGGGATAATATTTTCATTTCTGTGACCATTTTAATTTGACTGTGGATTTTCAAAACTAATGAGATGGAAAAAATCAGTATTGACATCTCAATAAAATATTTCTCCATTCCACAAAAATTCCTGAGGAAACTTTAGTAGAGTAGAAAACATTACATTGCATACACATAAACATCTTTTTCTCAGAATCCGAACTTGTAAAAATTGCCACTCTTTTATATTCAGAATGCTTCTATGCATTTCAGTTGCATTTTGTAAACTATGTTTCCATAAGAGAAGTAAGGCATATAAATTAGCCCTTTGAGTTCCAGAGAGGTATTCAACTGATATTCTCACATTCTGTCTCTCTCTTTCTCTTTCTGACTGTGTATATATCTATATATATAAAAGAATAAGCCTCATTGCATAATTTATGGTACCTCACACACAGAACATAATTTATGTCTCCTCAGAAAACAAACACACATTGAACAGAATGCCTCATTACATAATTTATGTCTCATTTGGAGACACAACTCCCATTGGGTGATTCAATGGGGACATTACTGCTCCCATTGGGTGATTCAATGTAGTTGTGTTTTTCATACAGGGAGTTGGCCCGCCCACCACTATCCAAATGACAAAAAATATAGCTGCCACTCGCTCCTGAAGTAGGGGATATCAAGAACTTCTCCTGGTCCACACACACGGTCACTCAGGATCATGACCCCACAAACACACTGTTTCACCTCCCACAGAAATTGTAACCCTCCATACACACTGTCTCACCTCCTACAGATAATTGTAACCCTCCATACACACTGTGTCACTTCCCACTGATAACTGTAACCCTCCATACACTCTGTGTCACCTCCCACAGATAACTGTACCCCTCCATACACTCTGTTTCAGTACGAGGGTGTAATGTTTCCATAAGATACAAACTCAGGGATAAACTTAATAGCAACTATTTTATGTAACCCTTTCAGTGCCAGAGGGGTACACAACACATTGCTTTGCAATGCGTTGCATAGCCCTCTGGCACTCAAAGGGTTAACACTTTTCATCTCTTCAGTCACCTCACTGTCTGTTTTTAACTGTTACTCCTCCACTTCCTGCTTCCTGATTCCCGCCCTTTCTCCTTAAAGGCAGATGCTTTGCTGTATGTTACAGAGGGCAAGCCTCAAACACCACTTTCTGTTTGATCCCTCAGCATATTACTACGTTGCCTCAACTGAAGAGCCACTGTGTGTTATATTGCTATGTTACCTCAGCTTAAGTAAGCAGTTACTGTTCCCACTGGGTGATTCAATGGAGGAGTGATTTAAATCATTGAGGGAGTTGGCCTGCCCCCACTATCCAGCCCGCCCACCACTATCCAAATGACTGAAAAAAGCAAAATGGCTGCCACTCGCTCCTACACCACAGACTCACACACAAGCCACACACACACACACACACACACACAGAGAGTCCCCAGGGGTCCCTCCACCAACCTGAGGCACACAATGAGCTGATCCAACAAAGAGAGAACGGGATCGGCTCCAGTGTACCTTCATTTCTGGTATCCGCAACACAACAATGCTTTCGGCTCCTGGTGCACAATGTGCTTCTACTGCAGGAAACTCAGCTGCTTCATGTAGCTCAGAGGCAGACAGGCCCAGTACCAAATCCTTCATGTTCCCCTTTCATGAAGCACAACGTTCCACCCCGCAACAACCCAGTCATGCGGCCCTTCAAGGAGCTCTCTACAAGCAGCTGCTGGATGCGACTATTACCCGTGGCTGAGGGGCTGGTGACATCCCATTCTGGTGCCACTCTGTAGTACACACTGTTACACACAAGCTTCTTCACCGCCGCTCTCTGCCCGCTGTCACACACCTGCATTGTGTAAGTACCCTGGCACAAAAAATATACATGCCGCACTATAGCTGCTCCAGCAACACACACCATCCCTGTTCCAACCACACACACACCATCCCACCTCAGTTCCTGCTCTCGGTGCCCGGGCTGCATCCCTAGTAATGCTCTTGGCCGAGGCCTGAGGCAGGAGGTGTCTTCCTGGCCAGGGAGCCAGGCCGGCGGTTGTCTGGCAGCCTCTGAGTGTGCATGTACAGAGTCCACTTCAGGGACTGTGGACTCCATGACTCTCGCTACATACTGGGACAGCTGGTTAACCCTTTCAGTGCCAGAGGATTAAGCAACACAATGAGCAATGCCTTGCCTACCCCTCTGGCACTTACAGGACCGTAATAATATCTGTATGTGTGTGTGTGTGTTTGTGTGTGTGTGTGTGTGTGTACGCATGTATGTACATGTGTATGTATGATCAATGTCTGCATATGTCACTGTATCTGTGTGTGTCTATGTATGTGTGCAATATGATTCTTTCTGCTTCACACAGTACACAAAAAAACATCATCAGTCAATACAACTAAATGAAATGTACAATACAAACAAACACAAAAAATTCTTACAAAATACCTTCAACATGCCACCTACAGCATTTCAAACAGAAAATGCTACATAACACATACCCTACTAGGGTTTCCACCTTTTGTTCAAAAAAATACTGGCCAAGGCATTCCCTCCATATACTTAACATTGGAAAGAAGCCAATTTTTTACCAGCCTGTCGGTAAAATACCGGCTGGGTGGCAACCCTATACCCTACTACAATGACGAGCAACGCCATCACATATTGCTAGTATATATATATATATATATATATATATATATGTAAAAGAACAAAAAGCATGTGGAACTGGTGCCAATAACCTAACAGATAAAGAGATTAATATAATAAGACAACATAAATACACAATGTGACCTGTGCAATATATAGAGAAATGATGATCGCTACTATCCTATAGATACGATAATGGACAAATCATAAAAGATTAAAAAAGGAGGGAGGAATAAGAGAGTGCACCAAATCTGTATAATATCTAAAATATAAAAATGCATAACAGAAAATGAACATACAAATCTACCTAGATATACATAGATATATGTATAATAAGACTGTATACCCATAGTGCAGATCTAATATAAAAAATGGTACCAAAACTTAAAATATATAAAGAGCAGAGATATCACTGAAAAAAAATTATAAAGCCTTGTGAATGTTATTCCTCGCCACACTCAATATAAGCCCGCTCTTCCCCAGTGGATGGGAAATTGGAAGATGTATGTCTAGTGTTAAGTGGGCAGGTATATGGCGGTAGATATGTAGGTAACCCTCTCCCATCCAATATAAGATGTATGGTGATTCTGTGCTGTTAAGCCAATGAATAGTTGATGATTTAATGTCACCTGTGGCTGTATGCACTGAGCATGTCCTTCGATCTCACCTGTGGGCAGAGTGTTGAACCACTTTCTTGTTGAGGATACCTATCGTCTCCAATAAATCAGTAAATATTGCCGGTGAATTTAAAGGGGCTGATGTAGTATGAAACACTGGGGTAAGGTGGCACTAAATACAATGGGCTACTCAAAAAGAAATTAAATCAAACCATTCAATCCTGTGCATTTCGTATCATAATTATACCACTGTGGTGAGGTGGCACTAAATACAATGGGCTACAAAAATGAAATTAACTGAAACAGTTTGATCTTACGCATTTCGTATCATAATAATAAGTATCATTATGATACAAAACTCATAGGATTTAACTGTTTGATTTTATTTTGCTTTGTGTAATCCATTGTATTTAGTGCCACCTTACCACAGTGCTCCATACTAAATCAGCCCCTTTAACTTCAACAGCATTATTTAGCTAATATTGATGACAAGAGGTATCCACAACAGGAGAGCAGTTTACCACTCTCTCCGCAGGTGAGATTGACAGACACCTCAATGCATACAGCCGCAAGTGACATTATATCAGCCCCTGTTCATTGGCTCAAGAGCACAGAATCACCATACACACAGACGGGAGAGGTTTACTTTACATTTTACTGTCAGATACCTGCCTATTTAACACTTGGCTTATGTCTTGTAATTGTTTATCCCCGGGTAAAGAGACAGCTGAGATTGAATGTGGAGAGGAATAACATTCACAAGAGCACATCATGTCACTACTGTATATATTTTTTGGTAAATGTTTATATTAGATTTTCAGACATCACTATATGACTGCAGTCTTAGTATACATATATTTATGTTTATCTGGGTAAATCTGAATGTTCATTTTCTTGTTATAGTAAATTTTTACATTTTATATTTTATAGAGATTTTGAGCGCTCTCCTATATATATATATATATATATATATATATATATATATATATATATATATATAGCCAGAGGCTGAACCAAAGCTATACCAGAAGCTTTTATAGAGGATGCAGTAAAATCAATGAGAAATGACAAAGCAGCTGGATCTGATAAAGTCATTTTTTTGAAATGTTTAAAGAGGTCAACCTTTATTGAAAGCCCCAGCTAAACTATTTTCGAAATTCCTGCTACTGAACAAGGTGCCTGCACCAGGGAAAATGCAGAAGTCGTCCTAATGCACAAAAAAAGGTGATAAAGTGGATCTAAAAAAACTATGAATCAATAACCCTATTGCTAGTTGTCTGCAAGGTTTTCACAAAGGTACTGTTAAGAAGAATGGACACAATACGTCATGTGGCACAACCTAAAGAACAGGAATGCTTCAGAAGTTGTTTCTGTGCAACAGACCATATGCAGGCAGTGCAACAATACATAATAAATACATTATGTTATACATAGCCTTAACTGACTGTGAAAAGGCATTTTACTCAGTGAAAAAGCAAGTAATAATCAATGTCTTGATCAAGCAAGGAATAAATAGAGCTTATATCAATATCCTCCATTCAATATATGAAAATGCCTTCAACATCACAAAAAGCCTCCTGGCAAGGAGGTACAATTTACCCACAACTATTTTCTGCTTGCTTAGAAGAAATTTTCTGCAAACTAAATTGGGACAAAACAGACTTAAGATCAATGGAGATTACCCACATCACTTACATTTTGCAGATGACATCATACTTTTTGTCAGTAGTCCCAAAGAATTGTAAGAAAGCATTGAACAACAGGAACAAAAATGTTGGTCTGCAGATGAATATCAACAAAATATGCCATGTTTAACAAATTTATCAAACAAAAGAAAATCATAGTAGATGAACAAGAACTAGAAGAAGTGGACAAGTATGTTTACCTTGGGCAGAAAATGTCAATATGGTAACATAGTAAGTTAATAACTTATGCTGAAAAAAGAAACAAGTCTATAAAGTTCATCCTTTGCCTCATAACCCCTTATATAAGTTCTCCTGCTGCCAAATAAGTTAGTCTTTATCAGACCTTCCTATTTTGCCTAATAATACACAGTGTAACCCTGTATGTTCTCTCTTAAAAGAAATGTATATAATCTTCTCTTAAATGTATCCATTGTATCTGCCATTACCACATCCTTGTGCAAGGAATTCCACAATTTAACAGACCTTGCGATAAGATATCTTCTTCGACATGTAAGAGTAGGCTTTTTATTATTTTATTCAATTTTTATACTGTAATTTATCAGTTCATGTATTGCTTTTCAATACATTTTAATCCTTTAGAGATTATCTTGGGGAGAACAGCCTGTTCATCTGAGTGGTGATGGATTAATTTCTATGAATGTGAGATAGTCAGTTGATTGGGAATATCCCCATCCTGACCACAGAACCACAAGAGTATGTCACATACATTGTATATTGTATTTGATTTTATCATGTTAGCAACTTATTGTGCACTTTTTCCTTTTCTTTACTTTATTTCCTCCATCCTTAGAACTTTAATGTGTACTTTTCACCAGATGTATAGTTTAGGAGATATTCACATTTTAATTCTGGAAAAACTGAAAGTCTCTCAGGGAATCACAGAGCTTAATTGGCATATAAAGCTGCAGTGGAATGCATAATTAGAATATGATACACACTGAAAAGCTGTGTTACCATATGAAACCACACTGAAAAGCTTAATTAACATACAAAACTTCACTGAAAGTTTCATTAACACACAGTACAAAGTATGAATATCTCCTAAACTATTCATTTGCTTATCTTTTGGCTAACATGACACAGGCAGTTTTTATTTACGTTTTCTGACATGAAAACTTGAATTAACATGATAGGTCTACTTTAAAGTGAGCAAGTTCTGAACGTCACCCATATATTATAATAAAATGTTTTTTTCCCAAAACACCCATTCACACCCACACTGGCCTCTTATTGGTACAAGCAGCACAAACATAGTAACATAATTGATGAGGCTGAAAAAAAGACATGCGTCCATCAAGTCCAGCACATGCCAAAAACACCCCTGTTGATCCAGAGGAAGGTAAAAAAAAGTCCTCTGAAGCCATTTCAAATTTAGCCCCAAGTGGGTAAAAAATGATTTCCTGACTCCAAATGGCTGTTGGATACTTCCCTGGATCAACATTCTACTTTCATTGAAGCCATCTGTTATAATTTTCAATATTGTTCTGTGCTAGATAGGCATCCATTGCTTTTTTGAAAGCAGTTGCATTATCTGCAAGTACAACATTTTGAGGCAAAGAATTCCATAGCTTTACCACCCTTACTGTAAATAATCCCAGCCTTTCTTTTAGTTGAAGGTACCTTTCCTCTAGTCTTAATGGATGACCTCTTGTTCTTAGCTCAGCTCTTTGCATAAATAATTCATTGTCTAGTTCTTTGTATTGACCTTGAATATATTTGTAAATGGTAATCATATCACCCCTTAGACGTCTCTTCTGTAATGTAAACAAACCCAGTTCGTCTATTCTCTCTTTATAACTCAGATCCTCCAATCCCTTCATCAATTTAGTTGCACATCTCTGTACCTTTCCCATTTCAACAATATCTTTTTTTAAGAACTTGCACCCAAAATTGTACTCCATAATCTAGATGAGGCACAACCAAGGATTTATACAGAGCTAATTTTTGGAGTTCACAATTTTATACACAGTTGGTAGGCAGGCACGTTGTGCTAAAATTGGTTCAAGCACCTATTTTACCATGGAATTTTAGGAATATCCTCTCCCCATTGAATCACAATGTGTCATACATCAAAGCAAACTGGAAAAATTCTAGGACAAAACCGATAGAGAAGAAATAAGCATGCATACAATTCCTATTGCTTTAAATGGAACTTTTCATACCTTGAATGCCAAAGGGGTCTCCAATACATTGCTTTGGAATGTGTCGGAGACCTCTCTAACATTCAAATGGTTAAAAACACTAATTACATGGGATTTTTTTCTTTGTCTCCTTCAGTGCAAATGACTTGATCCAAAATTTCTCTAGCTTGCTTTGATACATAAGGCCTATGTTGGAAACCTAGCTGGCATCCAAGGAGTTAAATGGATCTTGCCATTCTAGGCTATGGACTAATACAGCTTCACTACTGGACAGGAATTGTTGAAGCACGCTCTGCATTTCTGAAGTACGTTTATTTGTGGTTGAAAGAGTGGGGTCAGAGATCTCCAAACTGAGAAATACAGATCAGCACTTCATGTATCAACTGCTAATGATGCAAAGGTCAATTGTGTTTCTTGCAGAACAAGTGCCAGCTTAGAATTACTCTCTGATAATGTTTCCACTAAGACAATAAGCTCTCACAAGCATTGTATGTGTCTCCTTTTGAATACAAGAGGGCTACACTGTATGACTGCAGAAACAGAGCACTTCCAGTTCAGAATAACTTCAACACATGCATCAAAACAAAAATCCGATTGAAATTTAGTGCCTGTTTTCCTTTAGTGCGTAACGTTCTCCTCTTTGATCTACATTTATCATATCTGTATGTCCATATTTAAAAATGTTTGTATACATTGGGCCTTATGTATAGTAGAGCAATTCTGCAATTTAAATGGTGTGTATAAGCCCATAAGTGATAAAGAGGTCTCCAGTGCATTGCTTCACAATGCACTTGAGATCTCTCTAACATTCAAGGAGTTAAATGCTCTTCTAAATCAATGGAATTTTGTGAATATTTATTTGTTCTCTACAGCTCAGTTAACTTGCCCCAGGACTGATGCACTTTGCCTTTATACATAATATCAATTCTATCCATTTCTGTAATAGTTCCTGTACAGGTGATCTTGTATACTGGATATGCCAATGTACTGTACATCCCTTCTGGCCATCTGATAAATCATATATATGGGGACAAACTTTATAAGAAAATTTAGCAATTTTGGAGCAAGCTTACTGCATTACAGGGCATTAATAAAATAATTTTTGAGTTAAATGAGGATGTTAACTCCATAAATGTTACAGACTTCTTCAGTGAATTGCAAAGCAATGGGAGTTATTCACTAAGGCAAAATAAAGACGTGAAACAGTAGAGACAACTTCTCCAGTGATATTACTTCTCCAGTTCCTATGTTATTCTATGGAGCCAATGCACTAATATTTCTTCAGCTTTGGAGATGTTAGTGCATAGGCTCTATAGATTAAAATAGAACTGGAGAAGTGATATCACTGGCGAAGTCATCTCCACTTTATCACTTGTTTATCACACCTTTGTGCATAGTCCTCCAATGGGGAGATCCACTATGCAGAGATAAAGAGGTGATGAAGTGGAGATGACTTTTCCAGTTTATCACTTCTCCATTTCCTATGTTATTCTTTAGAGTCTATGCACTAACATCTCCAAAGCTGAAGACATCTTAGTGCATAGGCTCCATAGAAAAACATATGAACTGGAGAAGTGATAAACTGGAGAAGTCATCTCCACTTTATCACCTCTTTATGCCTGTTTAGTGAATCTCCCCCCTTGTGTTCTAGAGCTCTCTTGCAACCAAGGGTTAAAAGCCTAATTTAAATTAATGGTAATTTGGGATTTTGCATTTGTCTCTATCCTGTACTTTGTTTTCTCCAGAATTGCTTCAGCTCTTTCTATTAAATCAGCCTCATAATATGTAACATGCAGGTAAAGTGGTTTCCGCATTGTCTGTTTAACAATGCATTATCTATTCAATCCTAATGCTTACCATAGCCTGTAAATGTCACTGGCTCATATATTACACACAAGAATTTTTACAAGGAAGAATTACAAAGTTTAATACTAGTAACCTTGTTTTAATAGCTTCACAAATATATTATTGTTAATTGATGGTGGAGCCGTAAACACCTTTTTAGACAGACATAAGAAGCCAGGGATCAACTTACGGGGACTGAAAGCTCTCAGACTGCCATTAATTTCAAACCCTTTTGGTAAATAAGTGTGGAATAGGATGAGTTCACAGGATTAATTGATGCCCCAAGAGAGCCCATGTAGTAGCATCAAACTGTAATCAGCTATCTGAATTGTTGTTTCAGGAAGCCGGGTGTCTCTAAGGCACCACAAGAAGTGCTCATTACTGTCTGGATAATGTATTCCCAACAAGAATTTGTAATAGAATTAGCTATACATTTCATAGTTTGCTCATCTGAGGTTAGCAATGGGTGGAACATGTTTTATTTTAATAAAATGAGTTAAGTTACTTTCCTTGCTGGTATAAATAAAAGCTCATTTAGAAATGGTAGCTTATATTTGGAAGTGTCATGGGGTAAAATATCAATTGAATTGCACATAATTTAAAATTAATCTTTTCAACTTGTCTCAATCTACTTTACATGATTCTTTTACTAACCTACATTATTGTAATAAAAATAGATACATATAATTTGTATTTTAAATAAGGTCCCCCTGTTACCCTAAAACAAGTTTAGTTTATTTTGTAGAGAATCAGTGTCTCCCTTTATGTGTTCTACTCAGGGCTGGATTTACATCTCAGGAGCCTGTAGGCACAGAAATCTGAAGCGCCCCCCCCCCCCACACCCATTATCCATTTCCACAATGCTCCAAATCTCCACATTGCCCCCCATCAGCTCCACATTGCTCCATCAGCTCTGCCCCATCAGCTTCACATTGCCCCCATCAGCTCCACATTGCCCCCATCAGCTGCCCCATCAGCTCCACATTGCACTCATATTGCCCCATCATCTCAACATTAGCCCCATCAGCTCCACATTGCCCCCCATCATCTCCACATTGTCCCCCATCATCTCCATATTGCCCCCATCAGCTCCACATTGCCCTCATATTGCCCCATCAGCTCCACATTGCTTGCCCCCCATCATCCCCATATTGCACTCACATTGCCCCCATCATCTCCACATTAAGCGTCACATTTCCTACCTCCCTGGTGGTCCAGCAGCAGGAGAGATCTGTGCTTCTGAACAGACCTGTAGCTGCTGGAGCTCCCGCACGGTCTTCTCTTTAGTAATGCAGAGCGCTTGGAGATGATGTCATCTCCCAGCACACTGTATTACTAAAGCGCCAGGGGAGCTCAGCAGCTACAGGTCTGTGACGCAGCGGGCGGCGCGGCACACCACTTTAAAAAAATAATTAAATTGATTTCTATGGCAGGCGCCCTTCTGTAGGGTGCGCCTGTAGGCAGATGCCTACTCTGCCTTATGGAAAATCCGGCCCTGGTTCTACTAATTTTTCAGTAAAATAAACATCTTTCAGAAAATTAACCTTCTTGTTATGGTGGCACAATGTGGCATTTTATGCAGATTCAGTGCACAGCATACTATTATTTCTGCTCTAGTCCAAACGTATCTCTCGCTGTAAAATAAGAAATATCCCCAGTGTGTGTGTGTGTGTGTGTGTGTGTGTGTCTAGATTAATTTATAATACATTATATGTGGGCATAGAAACTAAGTAGCTTATAGTGGCACATTGTGTCATCAGTCAAAAAAGGTTACTTTGTCAAGAATTATACATATTAATTTAAAAGCAGATATGTAGTTTTTAATGATCATTAACATACCTGGGAACTCTCCGGATTTGCCCCGGAGACTCCGGTTCTGACAGAACTTTACCGGGTCTCCGGGGCAGAGGCTGATTCCTCCGGATGTGGAGAGTTTCTATTGAAACTCTGCCACATCTGCTTTTTCTCCCGCTGATACTCAGTCCCCAGCCTTCTGTGTGACACCTTTAACCATCTAAGTGCCAGAGTGGTAAGGAATGCATTGCTTTGCATTCCGTACCACTCTGGCACTCAAAGGGTTAAGTCCGTCCGTCCGTCCCCACTCGCGGCAAGCCCCGCCCCTTTTTTGACGCGATTAGCGTCATTTTTGTCACCCCCTGGTGAACAGAGGACTACCCTCCGGGTAGCCCTCAACTGGAAGTTCCCAGGTATGATCATTAACCCTTGTAATGCCAGAGTGGTGTGCCATGCATTGCTAAGCAATGCTTTGCATTCTTCTCTGGCAATCAAAGGGTTGAGCTAAACTTATCTTAGGGTGTCAGACTCACTTTAAAGGAGCACAATAGGTCAGTATAAGAGCCATTTAGATTATATTCCCATAACTCTGAAGGGATTGTCAGTGGATTAAAGGGGTCCTGTATTGACACTATACTGCCCAGTGGCGTAACTATAGGGGTCACAGTGGTTGCACCTGCGACTGGGCCCATCACTCCAAGGGCCCAGCCTCCCCCTGGTGCCTGCAATCTCCCTCCGGCGCTCTAGTAATGTAGAGCGCTGGGAGATTACATCATCTCCTAGCGCTCTGCATTACTAAGAGGACCGCGCGGGAGCTCCAGGGAGGTAGGAGATGGGGGCATTGTGAAGATAGAGGGGCATTGTAGAGGGGGCCAATGTGGTGGGGGGGGCCCATGACACTTCTTGCACCAGGGCCTGGAGGCTTCTAGTTTACGCCTCTGATACTGCGCCTTTTAACCTTAAGATTTCCTGGGAAGTCTTCAAGATAGTGGTAGTCAAGGAGTGGTCCTAGGGTCACATAACACCACCAAAGGATTCTTCTGTAGCCTCCTGGTCTGATCTTTGGTACAGTGGGAAGAAGAGATAATTTCCCACTACCACATCACACAAACCAAGTGTCACCCCCAAAAGCACACATCCTCTTACTTTTGCATTACAGAATACTTCCTTTTCATTTACACTGTTAGACTTCAACCACTCAGGTCCTAGACAAGTCAGAAGTGCATTACTTTACAATGAGTTGGAGACCTCTCTAGAATCCAATGGGTGAATCTACTTCTTTCAACACTTTTCAGCCAATGTGCAACCCTTTGGTGAACTTGAGGGTAATATATGAGATGATTCTGGTTGCCTGTCACTGCTCTAAGGCATTGATATACACCGGACATGTTTCTAATGGCAGAAGGATTACTATCTTTATAACGTACAGCCTTTACGACTTCACATGGTATTTATGACATAGTCGCAGAGAACAATTTAGCAAGCTTATTCTTTAAATGGAAGTGTTGGCTGCAACTTTAATTATTAAAAATTCCTAAGATTTTACCATCCTTGTAATTAATTAAACTTGTAATACAGTACTTCTACTACTGTGAATTATAACTCCATTGCTAATAAATTATGCAGTTATTCTTAATTATCGTCATTTAAGTAGCCTAATACATTGTAAATTGATTGCAAAGATTATGTTGCATGATTTTCCAGTAATGAATTGACAGATAGAATTCTAATTCTGCAAGAATAATATGTAACTTTATTCTAATTTATTAGATGTAATAAATGTCCCTAAAATTAAGAGCTGATTATTGTTAGAAATGAGACAAGGTGCAGAGTATATATATATATATATATATATATTGTTGACTCAGTGAGATTAAATAGAAAGGGCTATTTTAACAATAGTGCAGTGGGCAGCTGATGAAAGGGGTTCCCCTTGTCAATGATAAACTCTGACCATCATACAACACAAACATCTTCTTGATTTATCTTTTCCTAATGATCTGGGGCAGACTAAACAGTCTGGTTTATATGCAAAAACTCAGTATTGTGTGAAAGGGTGCACGAATATTAATTATTGTGTCAAGCTAATCTAAGTATAAGCAGTTAACACTGGGTGAACCTAAACGCACACAACATTTTATAAAGGTAATCTAAATTAACTTAAAATTATGTAAAACTACTATAATCTTGGGAAAACAGGCATTGTTATTTTAACCATTTGAATGAGAGGCAATTAGTTGAAAACTTCTCTAGTATTCAAAGGATTAGGGTGGCCTGCAACTTTGCATTTATGCTGAGGCCCAAGCAGTGGCATAAAATGGTTCAGAGTACAAATTATTATTATTTTTTTTTTTACTTTTACAGATAAGTTGCTTTGCCTGGCTAACCAATGGTTATTTTCTGTGTGGATATTCTTCCGACATCACTGAAAGTTGTTATATATTTTAGATGATTAATCCTTTGGGCCTGAGGAGTATGCAACACATTGCAATGCATTACAAACCTTTCTGGTATTTTAAAAGATTAAAGGGATAGTAATACTTCGTTTTATCTTTTTTTTTTTGTAGGCATTAAAAAAACATGAAGAAAGATATAAGTCTTATCTCTCAAACCTTTATGGTTTAAGAGATATTCACAAGCAAAGTTTCCCCTCCCGCCCCTTTTTCCTAGTGTAAGCCATCTCTTCTCAGATGTGAATCTGGTTCTAAGACCAGACAGATAACAGCAGGGGACAATCTTCTTTGTATGGAAACAATGAAAGTCCCTCCCCTCTTGACAAGTTTTTCAGCTTTTTCCCTTATCTTAATTGAAGATTGTCCCTCTCTGCAGTCTACCTGGGCACCTCCCTTCTGATCTGGCTGAACGGGGGGGGGGGGATACTTTGCTTGTGAATACAAAATAAAATAAAGATAAAACAAAGTATTACTATCCCTTTAAGTTTAGAGATGATTTGGAAACATGTATCAATTATGTATATACTTGTTGAGGAGCCCATGTACACAGGCCACAGTACCACCCAGCAATGGCCCACGGTGCACAGTAGAGACTGCCCGCGCCTGATACAGAGTGGGGCGCTCTGAATTCAGACTATAGTCCTCTCTGTGTGTCTGAATTTGGAGCATCCCGCTCCGTTATCAGCTGCAGCACGGACAGTCTGTACTGCCCATAACTGCAGCTCGCATAACGGACTGTACTGTGCACAACAGCTTCTGACAAACATACATTTAGCGAATTATTATATAGGATGATATGAAAAACTAGTTGTATCAAATTTAAACATCATGTTCATTTCATTGTGTAGAACACAACCCTAGGGTTTTGATTCCAATATCCTTTCCTAAGGTTTCTACCTGTATGCTAATGAGGACCTTCTCCTCCCCTCCCCTTGTATCCCTAAATTTTAGTACAGATGGTGATGTGTGTCTACATCAAAAAGTTGAAGTGCTTTGAACACATTGATAAAATCATATTGCCACAGTATCAACCTTTATTGCATCTCTGCCTATGACTAGCAGCATTAGTTATAATTATCTTTTTATGAGTATCTTTGATTTTTGTTTTACTATAAAAAGATGTTTATTTTGTACAAAGCAAATCCTATATAATAATTTGCTAGGATGTTTGTCACAATGCAGTCATGCTCAGTATAGACTGCCCGCGTTCAGGCAGTCTCTACTGTGCATGATTGCATCATGTGAGTGAGGCGATGCAAGCAGTGAGGTAGCAGCCACTTAACCCACTTAACCCTTTGCGTACCCCTCTGGCACTCAAAGGGGTAACATTACCCGGACCTTGGCCCGAGTACACAGGCTTTTACACTCGTAATATATAGTATAAGTAATTAGGCTTTTCTGTGGTGAACAGTTTTTGCTTATAAATAAATTCCAGTAGAGAAGTAGATCAATTCTGGACAACACAGCTACACCTTTGAGGATAAATAAAGATTCCTCCCTTGCTTTTAAGTGATTAAAATAGCCATTTCAATCAATGGGGCTCTTCTATTATTTCTCCCCATTTGTGCAACTGATTTGCCATAAAATGACTCTGCTTTTCTTTTGTACATAAAGTCTACCTTCAAAAACCCAAAGCCCTTTCTAGTAAATTCTAAATCACAGTTTTTGACATCGCTAATAAAAAACATAATTTACACAATTGCATCTAACCACTAAAGTTCAAAATCTCTAAAATAAGAAAAAGTGTTACTATTCTGGAGCAACTGTAGTAAAGAGAAAAATACAAATTCTCTAAAAGCCCCTTTAATTAAATGGGGCTCTGTCTCCTTGAGAGGAAACATTGCAGGAATGGAGACTATTACATCACGTGATCGAAATTTGAGCAAAGTGCTATGGCAATTAGAAAGCTGACCATCTGGCCAGTTCTCTGTAGAACAAGCAATTGTCGGGAAAGGGGAGGGGAGAGGGATTTAAATGCTAAATAATGTTTAAACTTGTGAGTATGAAAGAGTATAGTTTTTATCAGTCACGTGCTTTAGTACTTTACAGTTTATTGCAATACAGGAATATATAACCAATACATTATTTATTTAACTCAACAGGAATTTTGTGCATTTTTATTAACCTTCAACAATGAAAAATTGTCCACGTTTTGCTTTCTGTCTAAGACCCATAATGTATTATGTATCCATTTAGTGCTATAGCAAACTTTAAAACATATTTTTTAATTTTTTGACAAATGAAATCCTTCACATCCTTGAAAATAATAGAAGTATCTTTAAATCTTAATAAATAAGACATTTAACTCAATGATAACTCTATTCTCTCAGAACAATTGATTGAATCTTGTATTTTTTAGGCAGCTCGTGTTATTGATACTGTGGGTCATGTTTATTTCAGACACACATAAATCAATAGAGGTCTGTCTCTATGTCTGACCTGATGTTCACCTCTAACCACACTTATACAACTTTTAGCTGATGCACTTCCAGTCTGTCTGTACTGTCAGAATATAATATTGTTCTAGTCAGTATGTTTTAATCCTTGGGTGCAAAAAAGTTCTCATGGAGTTAAAGGGTAAATACTATACTATATATATTTTCTAAATACCAAAAGATGAATATGTTGGTTTATATTTGGCTACAACTCAAATACTTTCTTAAACACTTTTGCTTGCCATTATTTTATTATTCTTTATTATACAAGAAACTTGAATAATTACAGTTTAGTAACAACACTAAAATACATTAAAATTAAACCTTGTATAATTCACAATAACAGTATTTATATAAACAAAACATTTTAAGCAATTTTTACAAACTTGACACTTGACACTTAGGAAACAAATGGAATTTCATATTATACCCAACTGCCTTGGAGATTTCTTTAGCATTCAAGGTGCTGAATCCATAGTTAAAGTAATGGGAATACATTTGCAATTAGCATTTTTTCTCTATGGAGCAACAAATGGTTTGCCCCAGGATTGCTACAGTTATTTTTAGTAAATCAAGATCACTGTGTAAATAAGCATCACTGTATAGTGCCAGGCAAAAAGTGTAAGTGACATCATCAAAAGGAATGGGAAATAACATTACATTGTAAACTGTTTTTTATAGCATGTTTGCTAGTGTAAGGTATAGGAAGATTTTAATATATAAAATATCACTTTGTTGTGCTTTTTATTATGGGTCACTATGCAGAATCGCTTACTGACAAATGCATTAGGTTTACAGTTGTAACATACTAACACATTCATCAAACTTGACATATCATTCTTGTTGATCCAAAGGAAGTCAAAAAACATAAAACAAAAACAAACAACCAAAACCATTTTAATTTAAGCCTCAAGGCGGTAAAACATGGCTTCCTGTCTACAAAACAGTCAAATGTTTCCCTGGATCAATATTCTATCTGCACTGAGACCAACATTCATAATTTTCAATATTGTTTCAAACTAAAAATGTTTCAACTACTTTTTGTCTATATTACGTGCAAACATAGCTTCCCAATACAAAGAACCCTATAACCTACTGACCTTAATGTAAAAATTATCTGCCCTTGTTTTAGCTTAAAGGGATAGTAATACTTTATTATTACTATCCCTCATATTGTAGGTATTTGCAAAATAAGTTAATAGCCCCCAGGTTCATCTCTCAAACCATAAACCGAAGGCAAAGTTCCCCCCTCTCTCCCCCTTCCCTGAAGTCAGCTTTGTGCTGACTGCAGGGATATCCGGTCTGTCTTTCATCATGTGGCTCTGCAGCAGAGCCGCGATCGAGTTAGTGACAAAGAATTATTTCACTGAAATGGTCTCCTACATGTGCTTGCAAACCAAGAACATGTAGAAGACTGTTCCAGTGAAATAATTCTTCTTCACTAACGGGATCTCGGCTCAGCTACAGAGCCACAAGCCCGTCGTACGACAGACTTCCCCTGCACTCAGCACAACCAGAAGGGGGAGAAGGGGGGGACTTTGCCTTCGGTTATCTCTCAAACCATAAAGGTTTGAGAGATGAACCTGGGGGCTATTAACTTAAACCTCCTTTCCTCTAGCCTTAATGGATGAACTCCTTTTACTCAGCCCTCTGAGCAAGTAGTTCCTTGTATACGTTAATCTTACCCCCCATAGTCCTTATGCTAGATGAGGCATTGAAATTACTTATAAAGAGGTAGAATTATATTCCAATTCCATGCAAGTATAACTCTTTTTATACATGATAGTGTCCTATTGTCTCTTGTAGCAGCTGAGTGACACTGCACACAGCTGTGAAGTTTATTGTCTATCAGTACTCCTTGATTTGTTTTCTAACAATTCCTCAAGTTGTTTCCCAGTTAGTGTACATATAGCATCTTATTTTTGCAACCCAAATGCATAGCCTTACATTTATCCATACTAATCCACATCTGCAACCTTCTTGCCTATTTACTTTGTATCCAAATATTTCGGCAGAGAAAAAAGGCTACATTTACAACAACTGTTTGCACATTGGAGGCATTTATCATTTTCATTAAGGTTAAATATAAAAGCAGGACAACTACCTGAATATTATCATATACCTACTTCAAGATCATTAATAAATAAAAAGCATTGGGTCCAGGACTGAACTTACAATTTTAGACCAACTTTTGACAACTTTCGAGCAACAAAAGGCTCCATTTACAACTGCTCTCTGTAACCTGTAAGCATTTATCATTTTGATTAACCCCTTAACGACCGGGGAATACGGAAGCAGAAGTGAGTTAATGACCACGGAGCAATTTTTTTTTATTGCTCCGTTGGGTTCCGGACTCCCCGAACAGCGTGCAGCCACGGGGGGAGCCCGGAACTCAATGACGGTCATAGTTCGTCATCGGTCGTTAAGTCAAATCGTTATTTAACTAGTTCTAAATCCTATGGGGCACATTATAAAGACACTTGCAAAATACAAGTATACTTCATATACATCAATACTCTTGTCCAGGTTGCCACACCCGGTCAAAGAATGCAAGTGAATTAGTTTTACATTATCTTTTCTTAATAAAACCAAGCTGACCTTACTAATGATGTTGCTGTAGTCTTGTTCTGTAATCCAGAATAACTTCCATTATATGAGAGGAGAAATTAATGTCAAAAGCCCCAAGGATGTCAAAGTAATTTATAAATTTCTATTTCATACTTCCTTTCACACATAATTATATGTTATTTGGGACGGGGGTACAGGGGTTACTGCTTGGTAGACTGAGGGTTAAGCGATTTATCCAGCCAGACAAAAAGATAATAAATTGCATTTATTAGAAGTCATGGCACACAAACATAAGACAACAATTACTGCTGTTCTCTTCTTGGTGTGTCAGTAAAGTTGCACAGGTTGCCAGGGGTTACAAATAATATTCACAGTCCATTTTAGCTTTAAGCTGGAGCTTATTCATAGTCCTACTAGAGGCGAGAGTGGGCCCCCCCGCCCACTGTGCCTGGTGCTGGATTGCATGACATTTCCTTGTACCTTTTAGTCCTGACAGAGGAGTTGGGGAAGACATCCTAAGATCCTTGTGGTGGGTACATCAGGGTACTCTCTGTGGCTGAAGCCGCCTTGACTTACAGCCCACAACTGAAAAGGGCACCTGGCCACTACAGTGCCCACTCACTCTAACTCTTCCGGTGAGGTCACTCACCAGTCCCAGTTTCTGCAGTACACCTTTAGAATGTCCATGGACCCTAGGCCTCCCACCATTATGGAGAGGCCTTTTCTGATGTCACAGGTACCATCTACCAGGTCTCTTTATGCTTAGCCTGATGTGAGAGAGAAGATATGCACAGTCCACACACAGATTTGCCCTATCCCCCTCTATCTGAGCAACACTGGCTATCTCATAACACAATCTCTGTGGTCAGCTAGACTGGATGGCACCATCCCTCTGTATATCATACACACTAACCAACCCATTCAATGCTGGTAAATGGCCAACACTCTCTAATGCATGCACACACAGGGGACATTAATGTTTCAAGAATGGGAACACATGTTAAGACAATGGCGATCACTGAAAACAGACACATTTCATTCTCTGGGTGATAACCATTCTGCCACATTATTTCTACAGCTTTTTTAATAGATATGGATATTTTTATTCAATATTTCAATATTTTTATTGGAAAATGCTTTAGGGGCTTATATTAAGAAATGTAAATTTGAGTTAAGATTTGGACAAATAGAGGAGATGAGCAATTTGAAACGTTAAATATATACTGTTCTATGACTTTAAATTATATAAATCTAACAGTGATTACTGTGATGCTACCTAACAAGTAGTTATTTTAACACTTTAAGAACTAGAATGGTGCAAAGCAATGTGTTGCACACCCTTCAGGTACTTAAAGGATAAATAACACATCAAAATAACCCCAACTTACCTTACTAAACCTTACTAAGGTCATCAAATCTTAATGGCCCCTAAGATTTTTCCATGTGGCTTGCCTCAAGAAATATCTTTAGCAAGTCCTGCATGTCATTCCCACTGAGGTAGACTTGACTACAGAGCCTCAAGCCTTGCTCACTATAAATGGTAACCTTAACCCTTTAAGGACCAGAAGTATATGTAAAGCATTGCTTCACTCATATACTTTTCTTGGTTCAGTCTGAAAAACCTGCCAGAAAACAGTCATGTCTGCCCCTGTGGATATGATGTCCAGTAATGATTGATGATATCTCTTGAACAACTGAGCAAATACAAAATTTATATAAGCCATCAGAATTATGGTTGTATGAGAATTCCCTCAAACATTTAAAATTTTCCACTATTGTTCTGCTTTGTTCATTGTATTGTAGTCATTAATAATGGTTCTCCCTTAAGTTGAGTTTCCTCATGCATTCCTACCATGGGAGGAAGGGAGACAGGAGAGTTCAAATAAATAGATAAACATTTTTTACTGATAAGTGACAGACAGGTGATCCAAATGTCTATCTGAGCTCTCTGAGCCGCTACTGATACTGAGTGAGTCAGTGACATGTAATTGTCAGACAGATATATATATATCATACATTCAAAGCAGTTATAACCTGACACACGCGCGCGCACACACACACACAAACACCTATATCCAACAAGAGGTACAAGCACATATACTGAGGTGTGGCACTGCTGTAGCCCTGCAGATGCTGTTGTGTGATGCACTTTATTGCAAGAATTTGATCTGTTGTGCTTGCAGATAATGCATCTGCTTTCAAAAAAGCAACGTATGCCTATCTAGCACAGACCAATATTGAGAATTATCACGTATGGCTTCAGTGCAGATAAGATGTTGATCCAGGAAACTATCTGACTGCCATTTGGAGTCAGGAAGGATTTTTTTTTACCCGCTTGGGCTAAATTGGAAATGGCTTCAGAGGGCGTTTTTTGCCTTCCTCTGAATCAACAGGGGTGTTTTTGGCATGGGCTGGACCTGATGGATGGATGTCTTTTTTTCAGCCTCATCAACTATGTTATTATGTAAGCTGACAGGTATATCCCAATTCTGTATTGTACTGTCAAAATTAGTACTACAGTCACAGTGGGTAGAAAAAGAAAGATTCTGATGAAATTTTGACACTAAGTACATGTAGAGACAGTTGCAAGGCGTATGAATAAGATGTCTTTGTAGACAGTTACAAACATGTACTGTGAAAAGAAATAAAAATATAAATAAATAAACAGATCAATTTCAGGTCAAGGATCTCATGCCTGTCTCTGAGACTGATATTGATAGATACTAGAGAAAGAAACATTCATCATATGCTATTTTTCAGAATGACAATACACTTCACCACTTGCTAAAGAGCTCATGTACTTTACTGTAAAAATCTAAACTACTTTCATGTAATCCAAACATGCTAGGGCCATGAGTAAAGGGGAAGTACTATGGTGAGTGCATAGATGTGTTGGTGCAAAGTCAAAATGCAAACACTGATTGTGGCCATAGTTGCTGCAGTCTAGGCAATAAATGATGGTTGTGATGATCTTCCACATGCTGAGTAAAAAAAAAAGTTCCACCACCATCACTAGCAGTAGTACTAAGTCTTTTAAGATCATTAAAGATTATGAGTCAAATTCTAGAGATGTTTCAGACGTTGCAATAGCAGAGGACCACTTAGAAGTGAGACCAACAGCTGTGTCACAAAATAACAGTAACTCTTTGGCTTAACTTGTTGGTCAATGTTCTATAAATTTCAGACATCTAAAAACCTAAAAAAAAACCCATGAAAGTAATGGGAAGGAATCAGATGCTGCTGCTTCTGATAGTGTAATAACTGATGTTGATTTAAAATAAGAACTGATGTCAAATGTTGCACCCCTCTCTCATATCCTAAGCCACATTTACTTTTCAAGGACAACTGTGCCAGGATTATACAAACAAGTGGTTGGTGTTGTGGACAAAGTACTGGAAATATATAGCAAGACAGTTCACCTGACCACAGATATGTGGACAACTGGATAAAATACAGGCTATGTACTGTCAATGATCACTGGGTATCATTTCTATCAGTATATTTATTTATGTAGAATATGTTTTACCAGGAAGAATACATTGAGATTTCTCTTGCCTTCAAGTATGTCCTGGATAGTTTTCAGTAAAGGGTTCATATTTACACAAATTGTGAAACATTATATATACATACATACACATATAAATATATATATATATATGTAAAATATTAAAAATTATATACACTTGTATGTATGTATGTATATCTTTATTTATATGGCACCACACAGTGTACGCAGCACCTTACAATAGACATATGTTACAATAAATAAGAGGGGATGAAATAAGTGCGACATTCATAGAAACAATGGGAGAGAGGTCCCTGCCCCAAGGAGCTTACAGTCTAAATGGGTAAAAGGAGACATACAATGGGGTAAGAGGGTGTTAAGTGCTGAGATTACAAGTGCAGAGTTTGGCCAAAGGCAGCGCATGGTCCTAGCGCTCCAGAAGATAAGACTTCAGCGTAGACTTAAAGACAGAGGGGGATTGTTCTAGACGTAAGGAGAGGGGTATGGAGTTGCACAGGTATGGAGCAGAAAGCGAGAAAGGTTTGAGACGGGAGAGGGCAGAGGGTGTGGATGGTGCAACAAGAAGTGCGTTGTGTGCTGAATGAAGGAAGCGGCCAGGAACATAATAGGAGATGAGGGAAGAGATGTAAGGAGGGGTAGCAGTGCGGAGAGCATTAAAGGTCAGAAGAAGGGCTTTGTAATTGATGCGCTGCTGAATTGGGAGCCATGACAGATGTCTGAGAATTATGTGGGCAGGTTCAGTTTTTGGGGAGAGTGTGGTGATTCGTGCAGCTGAGTTTAAAACAGATTGCATAGGTGAAAGATAAGTAGCAGGGAGGCCAGTTAGTAGGATATTGCAATAGTCTAAGCGGGACAGAATGAGGGCATGTATAAGAGTTTTTAGTAGTTTGTTGGGAGAGGAACGGGCGGATTTTAGCAATGTTGTGGAGAAAGAAGCGAGATGATCTAGCAACTGAGTTAATGTGAGGGGAGAAGGAAAGAGAGGAATCAAATATGGCCCCAAGGCAGCGTGCTGAGCTGATCGGATCAATATCAATTCCATCAACTGTAATGGTGAAGCTAGGTGTTAGGCAAGGTCTTGGTGGGAAGATTAGCAGTTCGGTTTTGGCCATGTTAATCTTTAGCTGACTTTGTGCCATCCAGGAGGAAATGGCCAGGAGGCAGTCTGAAATTTGCAGCTGGATTTGAGGTGAAAGATTAGGAGTGGAGATGTAAATTTGGGTATCATCAGCATATAGATGGTATTTGAAGCCAAATTAACTAATAAGTTCACCCAATGAAAGGGTGTACAGTGAGAAAAGCAGTGGACACAGAACTGAGCCTTGAGGCACCCCCACAGACAGAGGGACTGTGGAGGAGGTGTTATTACACACTGTTTTTAGATATAAAGAATCATTACTTTTAAGGATTTTAGACTGGGAGCACATCTGATTATTTCAGGCAGATTGTTCAAGGCCTTTGGAGCTCTGAAGGAGAAGCCAGATAATCCTGCTTCTTTCTTGTATTGTGGGATACACAGTGAGTTGTTAGCAGTGGAGCGAAGGTTATAGTTAGTATGGAGAGCAGGAGTGAGCATACTGCTCTGGTAGTCTGGTAGTTTTCCAGAGAAGTGGTTGTGTACTAAACAAGAAAGGTGAAGGGTACGTCTAGATCTGAGTGTTAACCAATTTCGTTCTTTAAGCATATCACAGTGTTGGGTAGTGTAATTACTTTGGAGAATAAAGCGGCATAATATCTCTCATCTGCATAAATGTGTACTGAAGATGATATGCAAACTGTGGGCAGGTCATTTATTAAAAAAGAAAATAGAAGAGGGCCAAGAATGGAGCCTTGGGAAACTCCACTTGTTACTTTGAGTGGGAGGGAGTCATTGTCAGCAACTTACACATACTGCATTCTGTCTGATAAATAAGATCGGAACCAGCTTAGAGAATTATTACCCAATCCTGAGCTTTGGAGTTTGTTTATAAGAATGTTATGATCTACTGCCCTTGGCGAAATATAGGAAAATAGCTCCTGTGAGTTCACCATTTTCCATGCCAGTCTTGATATCATTGGTTATTTTTAGAAGAGCCGTGACTGTTGAGTGGTTTGATCGAAAGCCTGATTGAAGAGGGTTGAAGAAACCGGTCTGTCGGTAATATTTATATAGTTGCATGTGTACACATTTCTCTAGGATTTTACATAAAGTGGGGAGTAGGGATATTGGTCTGTAATTTGATACTACATTTTTATCCTCACTTTTGTGGATATGCACAACTCTAGCCACCTTCTATGCTTTGGGCATATACCCTGATGCCAAAGAGGCATTAATTAAAGATGCAGTTGGTTGGGCTGTGACCATGGCACTGAGCTTTAATAAAATTGCTGGTAGTTGGTCAGGGCTAGATTGGTCTGTACATGGTAGAACTTCAGAGTTACCTTTGTTTTGTTTAAACAGGGTGGTGGCACATTCAACAAAGTAGCTGTTAAATGCATTGGCTATGGCTGTGGGGCACTGTATTGTTTCTTTGTCTGTTGTTATATTTGATGGGTTAGAATGGTTAGGGGGATTGTAGATGGTTTTATTAACCTTCCAAAAGTTGGCTGGTTTTGAAATGTTATTGTCCAAGTTGACAGAAAAATATTGTGCTTTTGCTAATTTAGTTTGTTTTGTGCATGTATTCCTTAGTTGCCTGTATATAGTGTGATCATAAGGGGCGCTGGTTTGTTTAAATTTTGTCCATAAAGCATCTCACACTCTCTCTAAATATATATATATATAGCACATATAGCAGTGTGCAGCAACAGGTCATGACTAGGGACAGGTGAAAACTTTCACCTCAAACCAAAATCTGTGAAAAATGGCACTTCCACTTTAGTAAATATATGCTGCTGTAGCGTGCACAACTTTGACTTTCAGCTACTTATTTCTCCACTACAGCCCTCAGAAGATAGTAAGTAATCTTGTGCTGGAAAATAGTGCACCATAGGAAACATAGGCAAAAATTTGTTGGAATAGGAGAAAAATGTGTTAGAACGGGAGAAAAAATTGCAGGAATAGGCGAAAAGGAGGAAAAATTTGCATGGGAGAAAAGGAGAAAACTTTTGCAAAAAAAAGAAAAATTGTCAGTTTTTCACAAAAACTCATGCTGAACATTTTTCTCACTTTTCACCCACCCCTAGTTATGATGAGCAGTGTTGCCTCTAGCTCCTCCACTAGTATAAATGACCAGCTGAAAGGTAGCCCATACCATTAGCATGCCACTTTATGCATGCAGAGCTTTGAAAGACAATCCTGAAGCAGATCACAGACAAAAGACTTCTAACCTGTTTTTTGAAAGTTTGCTTTCTGTGTGCTGACATTGGCTTAAATATAATAGCTGCCTTGAAAATAGAAGATATGTTGTATGTACTATGAGTATATGTCCTAATTAAACCTAATTGTTACATTGTTCCACTTAGAATACAAAGAAATGCTAAATATCATCCCCAAAATGTGTGCACATTTGAACTCACAATACATTATATTCTGAGCATAACCACCTGTCCTATCACCAACTTAAAATGGCAGCCCCAACAGGTGGAATTCCACATTGTAAATACAGTACTTTATCATTTGTATAAGCAGACCAAGGCCATTCATCAATAAACAATGCTTAATTGAAATGCTTGTAGTAGGCTTAGTTGTCACCTGGTCAAAGGCATCTAATGTATGATTTATGTGAACTGCTGAAGCCTTTTGAGGATGTCATCTTGCTGGTTAGTCTTGCCAGTGCAGGAATCTGTAAGACACACAGGCATTAACCAGCTGGTGAATGGCATGTAACCATGCTATAAGAGGGATCCTTGCATAGTCTCCATTAAAATCAATGAGGAAAAAATTTTTGCTACATTGTTCTACCCCCATTTTAAACAGAACATTTCTGAATGTGTGCAATATGAGAGCAGCAGCAGCAGCAATCTAAGGAGAATTACATGAAATCAATTAAAGAAACCTTGTAGATCAAAGGGATGATTGCATTGTGGAGGAAAAGGGAGAGAAATGTAGGTGCAAAACTTCAAGGAAGCATTGTAAAAAGCAAGGCATCTTCAGTAGCACCGGCAACAACAACTTCACAACATTTTGCAGATCATGTCATTGTCATAGCTAACATCATCATCTTCACAAAAAGCAATAATGGGGAACATTCACTAAAATGTTATGAAGAGGTGGAGATAACTTCTTCATTTCTTCAGTCCTCTATCTTATTCTGTAGAGCCTATGCACTAAGATTGCTCCAGTTTTTAGTGCTTAGGCTCCATAGAATAACATAGGAACTGGAGAAGTGATATCACTAGAGAAGTCATCTCCACCTTACCACCTCTTTATCATACGTTAGTGAATAACATCCAGTGTGTCTCAGGGGTACCAGCTTAACAGTTGTGGTGGAAATTGTGGCACTGGCACCATATGAGCTAGCAACTGAATATGGTTTACAGGTTAAGAAAGGCATTTAAAAAGTATAACAGTGGCTTACACTGGTAGCTGGTGAGATGGCTCAGTTGGTTAAAGCACCAGCTGTAGAATCTGTTCAAACCGCAAGGGGATGGAGTGTCCAAAAAATAGAAGTCCACAACTTAAAAAGTAAAAGAAAACGTCACAACACAGGTATAGTTCCAGTGATCACAGATCTGAGCACAGAAAACTGCAACAATCCAAGTGATGTGATAATGAATGGCCCCTTACCAGAATGGAGCTTCTCCTTGTTCTGTCCTGGTTGTAGCTCTCCGGCGGTGTGTGCAACTACTTTCAGTGTGTTACACCTGAACTTGAGCTCTCATTCTATGCTGTGCCTCCTTCGTCTTCCTATCAGGATCAGTTCTTAGTCACAATATTATGTGTTATCTTTGATGATTCAATGGATGTTGCCTAGTTGATTACAACTTTCTCTTTGATAAAGATAATATACAGTTCATTGATGAAGATAATGAATAGATCTACAGGTTTTGAACACCATGTCTTCCTCTGGAGCATGGGGGTGCCGGGCTAAAGGTCACCTTTATTTAATGGCCCATTGACCAATTGAATTAATGGAATTACTATATTTCTAAAAGAGGATACTAATTCCTCTCCTCCATTCAATATTGTATAAGTTTTAATATAGGTACATATGTAACTAAATAAAAGGCTGAATGGTATAAACTGGATTAAAATTTGGCAGAGATGTTAGCATAATGATTTGTGAATACAAATGTGAAATGATTGGTTCAAATTGACTCTGATGTAATAAACATTGATAAGACACATCTAGTATGCCTATATTAAATCTATATCAAAATGCTGAATAGGAAATATATTGGTAGAAACGTATATTTCTTACAGTTTGTATTTAATTTGATTTCAAATCTGCCTTTATATTTTGTAATGAAAATACATAAATATAATACTTTGTATAGTAAGCTGAACTATTATACATCATGGTTATTGTAAACCAGACCCAATTTGTTGACCTAAAATGAATATTAATGAATGTGTATATCTCTTAATCTTACTTCCTAATACAATGGATACTGCTGAGACAGACATTAATTTCCCAAATTAGGTATGTATAATATAGCCTGTGAAGGTGTCATTTCAAATGATTAGTAATATGATGAAAAATATAACATGATGATCCTTTAGTAATACATATTGTTCAAACTGACAGAGCTATTGAGTTGTTTGCACAGGAGTGAATCTAAAGTTCATGAAGATCAGTGAATGACCTAGATAGAATGTTATAGGCACTAAATGTCTATCTCCTCAGTAAGACAATTTGGGGCTAATGTTTGTAATTGGAATATCCAGAATGATTTTTGTTTTGCCATTGGATGGTAACGGTCCCCTCCTCGTATTTTTGGATGTATATGCTCAATGACAGTTAGTTTTAGAGTACTTGGGTCATAGTGACATGAAATGGAGTGGTTCATTTTCCTCTGTGCTCCAAAAAGCTCTCTTTAACAGGTCGAATAGTTCTCCCCACATATTGAATAGTACAAGGGCACTCGAGTAAATAAACAACAAAGTTGGTAGTGCAATCATATAGATCTTTAATGGCAAATATTTTGTTCCTGTGTTTACAGCTGTAAATTGTGTCCTCCTATGCTGGATAAATCCGCATGTGAGATATGAAGTATAGCCACATTTGAAATTACCAAAAATGTTTTCTCCATTTATAATGCTGCTATAGGAAGCTTTATCAGATCCACTAATAGCAGTCTATATTTGAGTCCATTAATGTATTATATGGACAAATAGCATTGTTCAGGGAAAGCTTATAGAGAGTATATAAAGTGTGGATACAGTCAGTACACAAAGGGATTATCATCAGTACATTAAGAGGGCTCATTGGCTGAAGTCAAACAATATTAGTGAAGTTTAAACTGGATTAATAAGCAAGTTGGTATGCCATTCAGACACTGATAGGACAGAGAGGAAGGTACACATATATAAAAATCCTTTGTTATATTTATCGTGATTGATCACCCTGTCTCACACAGTTCACTTCAATGTCATGGCAATCTTCTTTACTTGTCTGTACCGTGACATGTCTTTCCACCTCACTTGTTCAGTTCCATTATTGTTTTAAATCACTGCTAGCGTCCTCATTTCTGTACATCAGCTTTGTCACTGCTATAATGACTGTACTTCAGTTTCATTACTCGGCAACATATACCTTGATACAGATCCTCATTGCTGGCACTTATCACCAATCTCCATTGTGTCTCCAAACAAACATCCCATATATATATATATAATTTTTGAGGGGGGCCACTATGGCTAATAATATTACTTTTTTAATTTACGAAATGGGACAGAGTATAATTTGTAACAACGTTCAATGATTATGATCAGGTCACACTAAAAGAAAATTTGAAGTCTGCTGCAAATAATGATGATTTTACATTTGCCATCACATGAATTAGGTAGAATAATCTGTTATTTAGTGCCCACATCTTTTTTATAGTGTGATTTTTTGGTAGATGTATTTTTTGGAAGCAACTGTAAAAGTGCCTTTTTAACGATACAGTGTACAAGGTTTTTCCTGCAACCCATTCTTTTAATAGAAACATAAGTTTCTAATTACTTCTCCTTAGAAGTAAATGTTGAGTATACAGCCTTTGACTGTATTTGAGTTTGACATGCCTGTTCTAAACAATTAGATATCTTCACAATTTTTGTTGTGAAATATTTCTTCTTTTAATTACTATTGAGTACCATGCCTTAATTATTATGATATGATTTCCTATGCTTACAATAATAAACTCACTCCTTTCAACCATTACTCGGTGTCAAATGGCTGACCTAGGCCCAAATGATGGGCCTCAAGATTACAGTCTCAGGCTTCACTTTAAAATCGTCTTAGTCTGTAGACCAGTGGTTCCCTGCTCTGATCCTCAGGGAAAACTAACAGACATGAATCACTAATTAAAACAGGAAGATCAATCAAAACAACTGAGCTACTGATTATTCACCTGTGGGTAAGAAAGGATATCCTGAAAACATGAGCTGTTGTTGTGCCTTAAGGACAAGATTTTAAAACTGTCTTTGTCTGTAGCCCAGTGGTTCCCTGCTCTGATCCTCAGGGTAGACTAACAGACACAAATCACTAATTAAAACAGGTAGAGCAATCAAAACAACTGAGTAGGGATATCCCGAAAACATGTTCAGTATCCTATTATGGTAGAGAGTCATTTCAATAAATTACCATTAAAGAAGGTTGTATGAACAGCCTGTGCATGTCAATCCAGACAATTCAATATCTATATTGAAATTCAGGTCTCATGAGACAAAAAAGCAGCAGAAAACAGCCTTCTGACCCTAAAAATAGTTTCTATAACTGGAGCAGAGAAAACAAAGGGGAACTCTCTATTAGTAATTTTTCTTTAAATTGTTATGACATTTTGATTATGCCTTCTTATATATAATATAATATAATATTTATTACTGTATTATGAACCACATACAGCAAGCTAAAGAGATGCAGTTCTGGAGCAAACCAGCTGCACTATAGGGAGCAAATGAGAGTTCACTTGGATTTAAATGGTAATTTTACCCCCTTAAATGCTATATAGGTCACTAATACTTTATTAATCAATACATTGGAGACCTCTCTAGCATTCAAGGGGGAAATGCACTAAAGCACGATAAAGAGGGGATAAAGGGGACATAATTCCTCACGTGATATCACCCCCAATTCCTATGCCATTCTATGGAGCCCATGCAATAAGATATCTCCAGCATTAGGGCATAGGCTCCATATAATAACATAGGAACTGGAGAAGTGATATCATTGGAGAAGTCTCCTCTTTATTACACCTTAGTGCATAACCCCCATGGTGTTAAACACGTTATGTAAATAAAATGACATTTTTATTTAACTCTATGTTGCAGTTGTTTTGCTCCAGAATTACACCTCTGTAGCTTGCTGGATATGACATTTTATCTTATATATCAGTTTAGGATAAAAATGATTACCAGTAGTGAGCTAACAGTACAGCAAATATTTTTCATGCACACTTATCTGGTTAGCCCCAAAGGAGATAAAACTCCCCAAATTCTCTTTTATTTAAATTGTCCTCCTAAGTCTTTGAACATTTGAGAACTTTTTCAGTTCATCCTAGACCTGTCTAACATTCATGATTTAAACAGGGAGTTAAAAAGCTATTTTTAAATCAATGGCAATTATCATTTGTCCCCCATGGTGCAATTGGTTTGTCCCAGAATTGCAGTTTTAGCTTACTAAATAAGGCCCTGTGTCTCCATAGGGCTGAAGTCATTAATTGTAGATTGATTTTCTTGAGTGTCCTTATTGTGAACATATAACTGGATGAAAAAGTTCCATTTTATTTAATATCTCTCTGAGGGTTTAGACATGGGCCAAGCAGGGTACATGCATCATATCGCGTATTCTCAAGGCAGCTATTATGTTGGAACAACTAAAAGCAGACAGAAAAGAAGCTTTCATGATACAAGGCATTCCTCTATTGCCTGCCCTAGCTTATTTAACACTTCTATGGCTTTGTGGGATTGTCTCCTAAGACCCTGCATGCACAATGTTTTGTGCCAATGGTATGGGCCACCTTGCTGCTGCCTAAAAATAATACTGCCAGAACACACATAAGATTGCTGTCTGTGACCTGAAACTGCAAGCTAATGTTGCCATTGGTGTGAAGGAAACCCAAGCAGAAGTGATATTCATATTATCTGTACGCTGCCCACTTGTCCACATACCTGATGTAAGGTGAATTTTCTTTTCATATGAGCTTTCCAGCCCTTTGACCACCATACTAACCTCCTGCTCATACAATTCTGGCACAAACATCCTTGAAACATAACTGCAGCTTGGGATATACCAGGGAGGTGTAGCACATTACATCAGTTTTCAAAACATCTGTTTTATACAAAACTAGTTGAACAGCCCGTTACACGGGCCACAGTGCCACTGCCACCCGGTCGCGGGGCAGTCATGCGCAGTGAAGACTGCCCACGCCACTGCTGATACAGAGCTGGACGCTCCTTCGGAGCGCCCAGCTCTGTATCAGCCGCGGCGTGGGCAGTCTCTACTGCGCATGACTGCAGCACGCTCAACAGTGTCTACTGTGCATGTCGCGGCATTACACACGAATTAGCGAATTATTATATAGGATAATAAGGTCAACTCCCAACAACTTGATAACTTTTGTGTTCCACAGGCATACCTTGGGAATATTTTTGTGTAGACTTTGACTCCTTCCCAAGATCTCAGTAACTGTGAGTTGGCAGTACATCGCAGAAGAACATTCTAACTTTATTGCGTTAACAACATGACTTCTGTAGAGGGTGGGGGGTTTGGTGGTGGTATGTGTGGGCCCTCTATGATTCTTGTCATCTCCTATAGTAAACTCAGTCATACTCTTCTGCATAGGTGTTATTTTGAATTTACTTAATTCTTGGCATACTCTCTGACACATTAACATCAATATCACTTCTATTATGTGACCCAGAGCCCGAGTAGTTTGTAGGAGTTCTTCTGCTGATGACAGTTGGGCCATCCCTGACTCATAATACTGTGTCTCCCAGTCAGACCTGTGGTTGTGCTTCAGGGGAGAATATCAATGAACAGGAGCCTATGTGTGAGCCTGTTATCCTCCTGCTTACATGCTTCTTACACAGACAACATATAGCAATATGTTCATCTTTGGATCATAGGTGAAGTGTATCCATACTGTAGACTGCATAGTCTGTGGGGTTCCTAAGGAGCTGCTTCTACTACTAGGGCTAGATGTTGTTGCAATTGTCCTGCTAGGTATCAAAGGTGCTGCACTTCCAAAGGCAGCAGAGGCACTCATAGTTAGGGTTGTGGATGTTGGTAACCTGTATTGTTGTTAGTTAGTTGTTTGGTTCTCCATGTGTAAAGTAGCCATATCTCAGCACCCTGGATGTTGCATCAGTATGACTATAATTATTTAAGATGTACATTCAATATGCATTGTACCTCACTTATCCAGACACCAGTCTTTATCAGCTGCTAATAAATAGTCTATGGAGTAGAACCTTTTGCTACACTGTTCTCTTTATTTGTTTGCTGGTGAAATATACATCAATCTGTAATCACTATATTACTGTTTTCACTTTCAGGGCTATGCAGAAAAGGGTAAAAGTATAGCAAATGCTCTGGAGGATCTGAAGGCCAATTTCTATTGTGAATTATGTGACAAGCAGTACCACAAGCACCAGGAATTTGACAACCATATAAATTCCTATGACCATGCACACAAACAGGTAAGCTTCAAAATGCATTTGTATAAAATACCCATGTATAGTTGCACTTAAATGAAACAAGGGCAAAAAGCTTAATTTATTTGCCAAGTAACGTTTGTGAAATATGAGAGATTTTTTTCATTTCAGAAGAAGTTCCCATAAGAAGCCAAATGTAACTTGTGTGTCTCCTGGAAGTTGAATCTCAGTGATTTCAATGGACTTCACCCTCTGCATCTACTCTTACAGTGTACATGCATACATAATCACACATGCACACATTATCATACACACAAACATGTGACTACCATGCATTTATTGTCAGAACACCAACATGAGAAGATGTTAATGTAAACTGCCTTGCCCCAGGAATTCCCATGGAGGTGAAACAGGCAGTTTTCCAAATATTTTTTCGCTACTGTGAAATATTTTACCCATGTCTAAATGCATTATAGGAAACGTTTACTTCAGGAAAGGTTAAAGTACCATTGTTGGGATCAATTTCTCCTTCAATCACTATGCAGCATATTTCATTAACACTAAACAAATCTTTTTAACTTGCAAAAGTTGCATATAGAAGGAAATTTATAAAGAACCCTGTGGCTTTCAACTCAAATTTGAACTTTGTTGTGGGTATAAATATAATTAGATTCAGTTTTTCCTGCATAAATTGTTAAATTGCAAATATATATATATTGCTGGAAGAAAAAATGGTTATTTGAAATTACTGTGAAACTGAACTAAATATACGATCTTCAAACTGTAATAAAATCATTGCCTGCTATAAGAAATTGCTAAATTCAGTGATGGTATTATATTTGTATTCATAATATTTAATTTGCATCCTAGACTCAAATTTAAAAAACCATCATGTTGAACCATTAATAAAATGTAGGCAGAGCAGCATCTGGAAAACAATTACTAGAAGTACAACAATCTGTTTCTGTTATATTGCAAATATATGATTCTGGATATCAATATCATTTAATAGTTTGAGTGCAAGAGAGGTATCCAGTGCATTGAGAATGTTTAGTCGCTCTCTCCCTCTTGCTATTTTTCCATCTTTTCATTCTTAGGTGTCTTATGTTCAAATAAAAAGTGGAGGAGTTCTGGGGCAAATCAACTGCACCATAGGGGCAAATAAAATTCTTCATTGATTTCAATATTGTTTTAACCCTTCAAATTCCAGAGAAGTCTTCAGTACATTGCTATACATTCCAAACTGTAGAATTCATAGTTACATGGCTGCATAGTAAATTAAGCTGAAAAAAATACATAAATCCATCAAGTTAAACTATTGCAGCAGTAAAATATAATGGCATAATACTTTAAAATTCCAAAATATGTGTTTTAACAAAACACCTTTGTATTTAATCTACTAACACAAAGTAGCCTTGTATGCTTCTGCTGTAAATGTATTGAATTATCTATTAAATGTATCCATTGCATCTGCCATTGCCACAT
The DNA here is from genome assembly GCA_037306005.1 of Rhinophrynus dorsalis. Taxonomy (NCBI): domain Eukaryota; kingdom Metazoa; phylum Chordata; class Amphibia; order Anura; family Rhinophrynidae; genus Rhinophrynus; species Rhinophrynus dorsalis. Next base: position 417,931,384 of record CM074723.1, read on the forward strand.
TCTTAGGGATTAATTCCACAATTTAACAGACCTTACTGTAAAGAACCACCTCCTTTGCTGAAGTTGAAACCTTTTACTCTTATCTTAAGGTGTTGCCCCTACTTATCTGATCAGGTCTTAAAATGAAATGTTTACTTGAGAGATCCTTGCAATGATATGGCATATACTTATACAATGTATCCCTTTGAATGCCACAGGGGTGGGTAGTGCATAATTCCTTCAATTTTCTTTTGGCCATAAGGCCCTAATATGTCTTCTCTCTTCTCCTAATGTCTTTGCCCTCCCTTATTGTGCAAAGACAAAAAGGAGAAACAAGAGGATCTCCCCTAATGCAGATTTGCAAAAGAACAATTCACAACATCCATCTTAAACACCTCTTGGTAGGGTACTCCCAAAGGACTTATGTGTCTTCAGCAAACAGCTTTTGTTAAGCAAAGTTGCTCATATATAAAATGAAAAATGTCACTCCACTATTAAGGTAGAACTTACCTTAAAATCTCTGTGCAGAGAAAAAAAGGAAAAAAGAAGGCACTGAATGATGCTGCAATTCTGAAGACTTCAATGTATAATATAAAAATAGGGATTGCACTGACATTTTTAGATGGTCAGAAAAGACTGACTAAATCTCAAAAAGGAGAACATTTTCCATGTCTTTGTAAGGATCCACATGGTCTGGAGCAAAGAGTTTCTCTCCAGATTAAAGGTACTCAAACAAGATTTATTTTAAAAACAATTACGATGATTAATTAAAAAAATACCCTCTTATGCTTTTCACTACTACATGCCGCATTATCAATGATAAAACAGCACAACAAAGAAGGGCAACCACATAGATTCTTGTTACTTAAACAGGTGACTGATTACCCATTGGTTGAAAATGATGAGCCTCTCCATTTGGCACACGAATGAATCTAATCTAATGTTTGATCCATACTATTATTGCATTAACCTGAGAATAGATTAATTCCTGCACCAGGTGGAGCGGTTTGTCATTTTCAACCAATGGGTAGCCAGATACCTTTATACATACTGAGAATCTGTGCAGCTGCTTCCTTTTGTTACACTCATATATCTTCATTAAAGCAGTGTGTAGCCATGAAACGTGTAAGAGGGTATTGATTTAATTATTTGTTATATACTAAATCTCGTTTGAAAACCTTTAATCTGTAGAACAGCTGTTTGTTCTGAAACTTGTGGATCCCTGAATGTAGAAAGGGGATTTTCTCCATGTGTGAGTTTGTCAGATTTTTTTTAAAGAATGTGAGCGAACGTCTTATTTTTATATTATACATGTAAATATTTGGCAATACAGCACTATTGATTACCTTCTTTTTCTTTTCTTCTAGTCTCATTCTCTCCCTCTCACTCATGCTGTCCCCTGTTTTTATTCTCTTTCATTTTGTTGGACCCACTAATCCTAATAAAATAATCTTTAAAGTATTTAACTGAATAATTGTTGGGTCTCATGGAGGCAATGCAATGGTTCCTTCCCAGAACAGCATATTGTAGGTTCAAAGCTTTATGCAAGAAATTACAGAAGAGGCATAGCCTGTCTCACGTATGTGAGTTTTAATGTGTGAGTTTGTGTGTGTGTGAAACTGAAACTTATCTCCAACTCATAGCATGTCCTTGCTACTGATGAATACTTACATAGGTGCCATAAAGTTCCATAAAAACTCTGATATTAGTTAAATGTACAGTTTCAGAGATATCTTGAAAAATTAGGCAAGAGTCCATATGAGATCTCACTTGCAACCTTTACCCTGATTTTCACCTGCTAGAGAAACATAGGATCTACCTAGGTTTGCCTGTACTCCATGCCATATTTGTCGTGTCCATCAGGAGCATTGCTAGTGGGGGCTAAGGGGGCTGAAGCCCTGAGTGTTGTGATTGGCAGCCCTGAATGGAAGCTCTGAAGCTGCCTGCCACAACTTACTATGGTCAAGCTGGCTTACTGACAATGAAGGATTGTGTCAAATGTGTGTTTCAGGCCTTCTGTTCAGCCTGTTATTTAATGGAAGGGATGACCCAGAGCTGAACCAGATAGAGCTCACAATTATAATAAATCTACCGACACTGAAAACAGTAAGCCAGGTTAGGTAAGAAAGCACCATATCTCGATCTTAGATCAGAGAGAGGTCAGGAGGAAGAGATACTTAACCACATGGACATGGTGCCCCAATGAGTAGGCGCTAATGAAGATAGCAGCGAGCAATGCGTTTTGTGCAGAGCCAATGCAAGATGCTGCCTGAGAGACAGGCAGGAGGCTGCTGAGTAAGACTCTGGTTGTCACCCAAAGAGGTACTTAACTTGCTAGGATCCGGACCATCAGAATAATTAAAAAACAACAAATAATAAAACATAGATAAACATACATAAATATACAATTAAATATGTTTACATGACTCAAGAAGTAAGTGGATGCAAAGCGGGCAAAGAGTTAATGAAACTTGTCAGGAGCATACATGAATGGGAGAGGACATGGGATTTAAAGGATTAACCCTTTGCCCGTTTTACATCTGCTTACTTCTGGAGTCATGTGAACATCTTTATTAACAGGAGAGGTAGTCTAGTATAAATTTTGCCTGTGGATTATCTGATTAACATTATCATTAACTTTCATCTGGGTGCACTTCAGCAATTTTTATAGAGATCTTTTATCTAGTAGGTACATGGTAGTTACCATCCATTTAGATCAGAGGTAGTTTATATTTACGCATTTATTTATATGTCTGTGTATGTTATCTGTGTTTTATGATTTCACTTATTTATTAAATATTTTTCTAATAGGAACACTCTCCTTCTTTCTTTTCTTTTTGCTCTTTTTTATATAGAAGTTTACATACTTCTTTGTATTGCAGCTTTGCTCCTTTGTCATTTTGTATTTGCTTTATTTCCCTTTACATCATTATTTATGGTATTTTTCATTAGGGAACCATTCCGATTTGGCTCTCTAGTTTTGTTTCACTTAGCTTGTTAGGTTGAACTAATTGCTATCCCTCTACCACAATATAATATTAAGAAAATGGGTTGCAGTATATTTGGCACCTCTCTGGCAGTCATAGGGTTAACAACATGACATATGTCACATTTTTAGAATTGCCAAGCAGATACATGTGCCAAAATTATGCATTAGTTTGCAATTTACTTCAGACCCATGGAAGCTGGCAGTTAAGTCTTGTAGTAATATGGCGTTATTTATGTAGCCCGATTTGTACTATAAACTCTTTTGGTATCGCTGGTTTAGACCCATTTGAACTGTAAGCTCTTAGCATTCGTTTAAGCCCATTTGACCTGTAAGCTCTCTGGTATCACTGGTTTAGCCCCAGTTAAACAGAATCTCTGTGGTATCACTAGTTTAGCACCATTTAAACTGTAAGCTCTGAGGTAGAACTAGTTTAGACCCATTTGAACTGTAAGATCTGTGGTATCACTAGTTTAAACCTTTCAGTGCCAGAGGGGTACTGGCACTGAAAGGGTTAAGCCCATATGGCCTATAAGTTCTGTGGTACCACTAGTTTAACCTTATTTGACCTGTAAGCGTTGTGGTATCACTAGTAGAGTGTTTCTCAACCAGGGTGCCGTGGCACCACTTAGGGAGTCCCATTGTATCTATAATGCATTGACAAAAATGTTAATGTAGACTTCCAACTGTATATTTAAGGATATTACTATGCACTATATGTATATTTTAGTTGTGAGGTCTAACAATAACTCTATAATTATGTATTTATAGCCTTCATTAAACCCTAGACAAATGACATAAAATGAAAAGGGTGCCCCGAAAATACCAGACTGAGTGGTAGGTGTGCCTTAAGCAAAAAAAAGCTTGAGAACCACTGCACTAGTATAACACAATTTCAGTTGTAACCTCTGTGGTATTACTTGTCTAGCACCATTTTGATTGAAATATCTGTGGTACCACTAGTTTAGACCCATTTGAACTGTAAGCTCTGTGGTATCACTAGTTTAAGCCCATATGTCCTATAAGTTCTGTGGTATCACTAGTTTAGCCTAAATGAACTGCAGTCTCTGTGGTACCACTAGTTTAACCTTATTTGAACTGTAAGCTTTGTGGTATCACTAGTAGAACACAATTTCAATTGTAACCTTTGTGGTATTACTTGTCTAGCACCATTTTGATTGAAATCTTTGTGTATCACTAATATAGGTTCATTTAGATTGTAATTTAACCCTTTGAGTGCCAGATGCATAGGGAATCTTTTGGACCCAGGAGGCACACTTTCAGCATTTTGGTATCCATCTGTTTAGGAATGGAAAACCATTTTACTGTTTTTAGAACAAATTTCAGCTTTTTCATGGTGCCTAATGTGAAGTTAATTTTGCATCGTGAGATAAGCTATGATTTCGTAGACACAAAAGAATGTGAAAAAACTACTGAATTTACTAAATTCATACACTATCTAAAGATTTTTGTTGATTGTAAAAGCTTCAATTGTTTTTAAAATCTCTGAATCCCCTGAGTACACTAATACCAAATATGTGTAATTCTACCTGCATGCATGGCCTGCACAAATCCCTAATGGACAGGAGCTCAAAAGGGTTAACTCTGGAGCCCCTCAAGCAGGGTCAGGTAACATGATGTTGTGTGACTCCATGCTAGTTACACAGCAGCTCCAATGCTGCTCACATTCCTGCAGTACAAGAGAGCAGATAAGGGAAAAAATGGGCTTCAGAAAACAAAAAAGGGAGGAAAAAAACAAAAAAGAAAGATCTAATTTTCAATGTAATATACTTATCTCCTTTTATTAACACAGCGAAAGGAGTACATTACATTGTAAATGCAGTTCAGGTTATTTGTATTCACATTTCATTTTCCAGTAAATAGAATATTTTAATACAGTGTGTTTTAGCTGCCCAGTAGTTGTATTTTTGCAGCATAACTTATTGCCACTCCCACGGCCCTTGGACGTGCTGTCGAATTTTACCATGGAATCTAGCCCCAGATCTTTTTGGAAACTAGCAATGCCCGTGGTGTCCATTGAGAGGATAAGAAAATTAATAGTTAAAGAGACTATTCCCTACTAGAATACAGCACGATAAACATTGTATAGTGCCTTGAATCTTAAATTAAAAAGACTTCTTCTACATATGGGATTGTTAAGGAGGAAAGACAGAACAATAAATGACCAACCTACCAGGAGATACCTATCCGATATGTAGGGTGCTTAAACTAAAACTGATACTATATATAATAATAATTTATTGCAGAACTTGGCTAGGTGACCTTTGCTTTGTGGTCTCATTTAAAACAATTAAGACTTCTACAAGAGGCACGTGTCAGGTAATTAATCTTCTATACATAGTCAGGACATTGCTGTAAAACTTAGGAAGGGTTACTTTGAGATGCAAACTGAGGTCAAATCAACAGATGCAAACTCTTCTGGCCAATGAGTTTCTAGCTACCTCACCTGGAAAAGAAAGGCTTGCCCCTTTCCAAAATTTTACACAACTGCCAAATCACAATGCCCTTGGTGAAAGCATCCAAAAAGTTCATAAGATGGGTTATAAGTCCAAATACAAGACTATATCTAGCAGCAATAAGGACATAAAAAACAACAGATCTATGTTTACTCTGTTTTACAGTTTTCCATAATCTACCCCATCAAAAACAGCTAGAATATTTTACCTTCAGTAAGAGATTTTATAGTAAACACTTTTGGTGCATAGAAGGGGTTGCAGCCTCAGATATAATCAAGTGTGACTAACAGTATTTTCTACTCCAAGTACATAAACCATGAATTAAGTAAGCAAGGATGTTACTACACAGATATTCATATAAGCAGCACTACTGGTCCCTTTTCCATCACCCACATAGTGTCAAACCTAAACCTCTGACTGTGCTGCTGATCAGTTTATTTTATTTATCTCATTTAATGCCCATGCAGTCTCCCATGCGAAAAAAGCAAATGCTCCAATACTAAAAGAACAATCCAGTTAAGGTAACACACTCACACCAGCTATATAGAATACTTGTCCCTTTCTTGAATGAGGACAGGGGCACATGACCAAGGCTTTAGTATATGTACTTTGTGTTTTGTCTTCAGTACATGTCCTTTGTACGTTATCCTGTGATTATGTGACTTATACTGATCTGATTTCATGATTCTCTTTTGGTTTTTCAACATTCTCATAGGATATATGCATTATTCTGTCTAATTTATACGTCTGCTAATATAGTTTTTTTCTGCTCTTTATTCTAAGCATTGATACTTAGGCAATGTTGTTGGAGTATGATATATAAGCCCCATCATCTCCACCTTTATATCAAGTTTTAAATCAAAAACCTTACATTTATTCTTTAGCACTAGCTTTAGTTTTGAATGTATTTTTTCCATTCTTTAATTGTACCGATAAAACAATTTTACCTTCTTCTACTTCATTTCAGATGTGCAGTTATTCCATATTTAAATAACAGCTACTATAAAGTAGACTTATTGCATGATATACAATGTTTTTGCTCTGTGTTATTTGTAATCCACTGTAAATAGATTTAACATATCATTTTATGTCAAGCAAAAGTTAGGATGATTGATTTATTTTATTTTATTTATAGGTATAATATAAAATTAACTACACTTATTTATAAAAGAAATAAGCCTATAGCACAACCAAACACTGAAGGTGAGTATGTGTGCAGCTGTGTTGATTGCAATATGTAAATTGGCAATCTTTTTATAAAGTGCTCATGCTCCACAGTCTCCCCCCCACCCCAAAACAATAAACAGAAGACACAAAATACATTTGTATAAAAGGAAGTAATTTATTTCCCTCACTTTGTAGAATAGGTGAATGGTAGACCACTTCCCCTCTAATGCAGAATTCACTAATGCGGCTCAGCTTCCCGCGACAACCAGACCTCATGTGTACATAAGTGTAGCCATAACATTTACACTACAGGGAATTTGAAGCATCTGCACATGAACACAGTACAGCCACATGGTATTCCCAAGCACAAGCATCAGAAACTGAAGCTGCACGCCCTAGGTGTATAGCTAAAGTATGTGATGATGAGAACAAAGATACCCTTAGCGTACTTCTCCAACATTGTGGTGAGTATGTGTGCGAGGGCTGTTGAAGCATTGTGGTGAGTGTGTGTGAGAGTTGTTGCTGCATTGTTGCTGCGTAATGCTGCACAGGCATGGGTCACTGCTGTATCCTCACTGTGGTGCATTTATACACAAACATGGTGTCCTTACTGTCATGCGTTTAAGCACTTTTGCTGTCCGTGGGTTCATAGGCAAATGTCATTTCAGTGCTCTGGGTATGTAAACACTGTTTTAGCATTGTGGGTTAGACTGTGCAAACACTGTTGCTGTGCTTTGGTTATATACATCCTAGGGCTGCAACTGGCTTGGCTGCTCTGTATTTTTTGCCCTTGCAAGGTATATCCACACTTACTGTGAATTTGGCACTTTTTAACTGCAATGTGAGGCATGTGAGCAACCTCACTGGCTACACAATTTTGTGTCTGAATGTGAGATCTAGCTGCTTATGGGGCATATGAATGCAGACTATCGCTAATCTGTGGTGATTGTGTGTGCAAGATATGGTTGTACTCAAGTGCATTTATACACATAAATTATATTTGCATTATTGTTGTGTTGCTTTTGCTGCTCTGGGTACATATGGTTAAGCATTATGGTGTATGCATGCTTGTAGTCCTGTGTGAAAGCGCATTCAGTAGTGAGATTCAGGTGTGTATTACATTGCTTTAGCTGCAAGGCAGGAAGCGTGTTCTCTGTTGGCCTCCCAAGGTAGGGGTATACTCACTATTGATGCACTGTGATGAGCATATACTCTGAGTGGAGTATGTGCATGCAATGTAGTGAGCCTTGGGGTCCGTGGAGCACCTGTTTGTGCTCTTTGGGAGCACTGTAATGCATTTGTACATGTGCGCATCTTGTTTGCACTGTGATGAATCTGCAGTTCCATGTGTGCACTTTGTATCTACTGTGATACATTCATGTGTATGTGTTTTAAAACACTAAGGTGTGCTTCTATGTGTGTTTTTGCTGCTTGGTGCATCTCTTGTGAGGGCTGTTTGATGTGCTTTGTCCATATTTCTTGGTGTGCACTCATATTGCTCTATGGCTTGTCTGTGAGACATTTATGCACTATGGTTTGTCCATGTGTATACACTTTTGTGGGCAATTTGTGATACACTGCTTTGCCTAGTTGATATTTGACCAATATGGTGAAATTTGTTTGCACTTGTTCTGTTGTTAGGTCTCGAGCCTGTGCTGTTTGGCACTAAGCCATAATGCTTGACCTAGACTCAGCAATACATACTTGCACTACTGCTACCAGGCTATTTCTGCATTGCAAGCATTCTTTCTGTGTGTCTTTGACACTCTATGGTCTACTATTGCTTTCATGCTTATGGGAGATGTGGTAGTGACATGTGCGCTTATGTCATGTTTTTTATCTCTTTGAAACATTATCATTTTTGTTTGAAGTTAAATCTTTTTCTTTTTTACTGAGTTAATGGGTTTTTGTACTAAAACAAGTCTCAATAATCATAGCAACCAACACACACTTTCATTATATTCTCACCGCAAACAACTAATTAAACTTTTATGCATTTTATTCATTGCCTTCACAAATGACATGGAAACCAACCCTGGTCCTCAAACAGCAGCAGCAAAAGGCAACTTGACCTTTAAAAAGTACTTTGTTTTGTCCACTGCTACATATGCAGTATACTGCCCAAAATGGATGAATAAAAAGCATTGTGTTGTGTATTTAAACCTAAAATCCTTATTCACATTGAATCCTGGCTAAGCCCTAAAATATCTTATACTGTCATTGCCATTCATGGTTACTCTTGCTTAAGGAAAGATCAAGCAAAGTGAGGAGGAAGCATAATCATATACACACAAGAGTCTATAAACTTTACACTTTTACAATACTCTTGTAACTCTGATTCGTATATATACATTGATGTCAAAACTGACCTTCTCTTCTCAAAACAAATATAATTGCTGGCATCTACAGACCACCTAAAACGCCAGTACAGTTCCTCTTGGACATAATTCACCACCTCAGTGAGATTGCCACTCAAAACAAGACAATTGAGCTGTTGGTTCTTGGAGACTTTAATATTAATTGACTAGACTCCAAAAATGAAAGATTCTGTTCATTGTTCATTAAAGTTCTCCACTACTCACATAAATCATAAAACCTCCAACCTTAATCTGCTGTACTAGATCATTTCATGCTGCCCAAGCAGAATCCAAGATTCAGGAGTACTAGCAAATGTATTTAGTGATCACTCCATAGTCTACTTTGTTTGAAAAATAAAACCAATCAAATCATGTCCCAAAGTCATAGTTACTAGATCATTTATGAAATGTAATCTCCAGTCTTTCCTAAATGATCTAAGAAATTGCTCACGGCATAGAATGCACATAATGCTTGACCTAGACTCAGCAATACATTTTTTTAACTCTGAGTTCTTGTAGCTTTGTAATATCCATGCCCCACTAAGGAAGGTCAGGGAAAGGAGGCCCATCTACCCACGGTCTCGGCTGACACTGCTTGAGTTATAAAGTTTCAGAGATGCCTTATGGACAAAATTTAAGCAAAATGGCTCCACACTGCATACAGACAATTGCAGAATACCTGCACAAAGCAAACAAAGCTAGCTAAAGCTCAGTATTTTACTGACAACTTGAACAGTAACATATCAAAACCAGCCAACTTGTGTAACATGATTAAAAATATCTACAACCCTCCAACCATTCTCAACCCTGTACTATAAAAATAGGCAATGAAACACTATAATGCCCCATTGCAATACCTAATGCATTCAGCAGCTACTTCATTGGATGTGCTACCTGATTATACAAAACAAAAGTATTTTTGAAGTTATAACATGCATGGAATAATCTGTGTCACCTACAACCTGGTCCAACGATACCTGTGAATTAAATTTCATGCCAATAACCAATAGTGAAATATATTTATTTAGAAAGTATTTTATCAGGAAGAATACATTGAGATTTCTCTCATTTTTAAGTATGTCTTCAACCCAGAACTGTAATTGCAATCTGATCCTGACCAACTATCAGAAATGTTATTGAAGTTCAGTGCCTTGGTCACTGTCCATGCTATTGCATCCCTAATGAATGCCCCCTAGTTTTCCGAGTATGTGCCCAAAGCCTGGAGAGTGGCTAGAGTTGTGCCTACCCACAAAAGTGGACCCTACTCCAGTCCTCACATTATCTAAAGTCCTAAACAAATGTGTCCCCATGCAGCTATGTAAGTATTACTGACTGTCCTATTTTCTCACCCTGCTTCAATCAGTCTTTTTAGTTCAAATCACTCAACAGTTGCTGCCCTCCTAAAAGTAGGCAATGATATCCAGACTGACATGGAAAATGGTGAACTCACTGTAGCTATCTTCCTATATTTTGCAAAAGGCTTTTGATATAGTAGACCATAACAATCTGATAAGTAAAATCCAAAGTTCCTGATTAAGTAATTGTTATCTAAACTGGTTCTGATCCTATTGGTGACTGATTGACAGGGTATGATGGTGAAGACATGTTAATGCATATCAGCAATGTGTCTTCAACACATATCCATCATAACATCACCATTCTGAGCCTTTATAAACCTTTACTGCATCTCTCCCCTTTTCTAAAAATGTATAAACTCTTAATGTTGATGATGGTTGCCATGTAGGCACAAACACAACTTGGACTTCAGATGAGTGATCCAATTTTGTAAAATTCAGTTGAAGTTAACCCTCTACCCTAAAAAGAACTGTACCTCCTCCTATATTAAACTAAATGTAAGTGTTTAAATGAGTCAATCTGTCACTATATTCATTAACTGTTTTTCACCATTAATCAGATAAATTTACAGCAAACCTATAGTTCTGGACTGGGTTTACTTATTCATGCTGGGGACAACTATGTATATCTGGTGTGTGTTTGGGGGCGTATGTATACCTATACAGAGCGGGCTTTGGGCTATGTGTCAAGGGAAAGCCATATGTAGAATTATTTGAGCCATTTCCTTGACTGTCTTGATCCAATATATTATTTAAGAGAGATCTGCAACCCTTTATCAGAATTTTAGAGGTAAAAAAGAAAACAATCATTTTCTTAGAAATATGGACAGAAAAATGTACTGTTCTCGGGTAAAATAGTTTAAATCTATGAGAAAAATGTTTTAGTTCATTTTTACCGAGAATGCCATATAAAAAGTATATTGTATATAAATGTTAATAGTATATTCTTTCTTATCTATAATACAATAGATTGTAATTAGTTTTAAATAATTATTTAACACCAATGTTGTGGATTTCGATGATGGACCGTTGGGCAATAACTTACTAAATTTGCAATTGAAAAGTTAATAATTTTACATTTTTGTACTGGTTTCTATCTTTCAACCTCAGTATATCAATGAAACGGGGAATACAAGACGGGATACCTCATGATGTATTCCTGTAACATATATAATTCTGTGAGCCCATATTTATTTAGCCTTGAACACACAAACAAGCTTCTTATCTCTTCATCTGCATTCCTCATGTCTGTCTCCTTCTTTCCAGCCTTACCTCCCTTCTCTGTTCATATTTCTCCTTCACTTCTCCATTCCACACCTCTACTCACCCACTTTTCACCTTTCTCTGCTCCTGTATTCCCACACCCTACACAAACTGGAAAATGTGTGCACACAAAACATTTTCTCATCTCCATTATCTCTCTCTCTCTTCTTTTGCTACTTGCAGCTGGAGATATTTCACCAAATCCTGGCCCCCTTTCCTTTCACAAACCTTCTATGTCAAGTCAATATAGGAACAATTCAAACCTGATCACTATTCTCTGTCTTTAATAACAGTTTCTACCTTGTCCTGCACTCTGGAATGCTCCTTCCCTAATTAACAAATATGACAATGGGCATGATCTGTTTTTCTCCCTCTCTGTACAGTTTCTGGCTGTAACTGAAACTTGGCTGTCTCAATATGACAACGCTTTAGAGGCAGAAATATCCTATGTTGGTACCTCCTTCTCTTAAACTCCATTACTAAGTGGATGTGGGGGAGGCATGGGACTGCTACTCTCTAAACACTGCAATTACAAATCACTTTCTGCCCCCTCTTCAGTCTACTTTTCTTCTTTTAAATTGAATACTGTCAGTGTTTTTGCTTTCTACAGGTTGTGGTCATCTGTCACCTACCTACTCCTTTCAAATTTCCTTTCTTACTTTGAATCATGACTTTCCTTTTTCTTGTCATCAGACTCACCCTCCCTTTTTCTGTGGGACTGCCATGTGGAAGATCCCTCTGATTCATTGGTAGCCCTCTTTCTCTCTATAATATATAAGAATAACTAATATTTGTATAGCATATTTCTCTCAAAGCACTGTCAGCACACTCTCTTATTATTACCCAATCAATGGTACTCATTTATTGACCTTGGAAGGATGAAGGGCTGAGTTGACCCTGTGGGGAATCAAACCTGCAACCTTGCGGATTGTGCAGACTCTGCAGTCAGGGCATTTACCACTGAGCTATCTCACAGGCTATTTTTGGATGGCTGCTACAAGGATGGTCATTGATTTGACTTTGTGTTCACTAGAGGGTGTGTAATATCGCCTCTTTTCCACTATCTGATCACCGTCTTGTAACATTCAGCACTACTCATACGTCTTCTACAATCCCCACCTCCCCTCCCCTCTTCACATGTAACCTCAAGTCACTCAATTTCACTGCTTTCCAATCCTCATTGGCTACAGGACTTTCATTCTTTCCCACTAATGCTGAAAGTAACATCTTCAAAACATAAAACTCATGCTTTTCTTCCTCTTTGGACCTGCATGCACCTCTCTCTCCTCCACTACTATAAATCTAATCAACATCCATGGCTTATTAAAAACATCAGATTTCTCTGCTCCAGTACCTGTTCAGCTGAACAGTTCTGGAGGAAGATGGGGGTAACTGGTAGATTTTCTCCAGTATAAATTCCTCATTCCTTCTTTAACATTGCATTGGATAGAAAACAATACTTTTCACAACTCCTTAGGAATCTGTATCTTATCCCTGACCCTGAATAGGCTGTCTTCTTTTCTAACTAACTGATCCTTCAGTATCTCCATTGCCACATCTTTGTCCTCTCCCATTAACCTCTATGTTGGTGTTCCCCAAGGCTCTGCACTAGGACCGCTTCTGTTTCCTATACACACAATAACACTTTGTAAACTTATTAACTCATTCAAACTCAATTCAAATATCACCTCTATGCAGTTGACACCCAGCTTTATTTATCTGCACCTCAAAATACTCCTGATGTTCAACCTAAAGTCACAGATTGCCTCTTGGTTATGTCCTACTGGATGGCTCATAGACACCTCACACTCAACATGTCAAAAACATTATTCTCTCAACTCATTTTGTGTCTACAGCTCCTCAACAAGGCTTCGACTAGCTAGAAACCAATGATTAGGTGTGAGCGACAAGTGAGAAAAATTTCCTGTATGACTTTTTGTGAAAAACTGATGATTTTTCTCTTTTTCTTTGCAAGTTTTCGCTTTTTCTCCAATACCAAATGTTCCTCCTTTTCGCCTATTGTAGCAAAGTTTTCTCCTAGTCCAACACATTTTTTTCCTATTCTAACACTTTTTTTTGCCTATTCAACACATTATTCTCCTATTCTAACACATTTCCTCCTATTCTAACACATTTTTTTCCTGCTCCAACACATTTATCTCCTATGCTTATGTTCTTCTGAGGGTTGTAGTGGAGAAATAAGTAGCTGGAAGTCAAAGTTGTGAGTCCTAAAACAACATATACCTTTAAAAATATGTTGGCATGCAGAGTGCATTTGTCCTTTGCCTACAACACTTACTTTCTGCTTAAGTGACACTAGGACATATTCTTGATGATGTCAAGTGATAAAAAAGAAAGTACAACCTACAATGTGGCAGATGTGTATGGTGGTAGTAGTGGGGGACTGGCATGGTGTGATTGGTGGGACCTTGACAACCTGCATCCACCCCAGGAGGAAATAAATCATCATCACCTGTTTCACTTGCTGCAGCAATCATTGCTGCAGTCAGTTGTTATACTACCACTTTACTCCCACGTCCCTGCACAGTTCCACCTTTCCCCTCCCGCTTGTGCATTTGCTAGAGATTACTCAGCTACTGTGTGTGTTTTTACTCTCTACAGTACACAACTGATGGAGTGTGATATCTTGCCTTGGCCGTCAACAAAATTCTCAATGTTGTCTGCTGTCTATCAAGTTTGCCACAGTCACATAGCTCACATCAGGCTCCCAGTCAGCTGTCTAATATATGTATTTGTTTAATTATTTATGTATATTTTTTATTTTATTTTTTTTTTTTTGTAAGTTGTCAACCCTATCTTATCACGGTTAGTCTTAAAAAAAAAATAAAATAAAAAAATATATATATATATATAGTTATGAAAAACAAAATCAACAACTTCTTTCCCCAGACTTCCCCAGCACAGAGACAATAACAGCAAAATCAACAAGCAATCTGGACCCCAGCTGCCTGGGTCTTGCCAGTCAGTCACACCAAATTTTGGGATATTTTGGGTCAACCTCCTTCCTCCCTTCTTCTCCCCCAGAGTGCCTCCAGACTCCCCTAATACAGAGAACAAATGTCTTACCTAAATGACTTCATAAAGTACGCTTCAATTCCCCTTTATTTGCCCATCTTCTCTAGCTCAAAAATGTGCTACTCTCTCCTCTCACAAACACAGAATGGCATTCTGTGAGAGCCTGACTCCCTTGTATATGGCTGTACAAAAGTAGAGAAAACTTTCCTGTTGTGGAGAAAAAAAATTTCTTCCCATTGATTTAAATGCAATGAGGTAGGTGAAAAAAGCAGGAAAACAGCACTTTTCAAGGGAAATTTTTCACCAAGCGCAAAGGGACATTTTTCTTGATTTCAATTTGAGGCGAACATTTTCATCTATCCCTAGCACTGACCTCATACATCCAAGACTCTTATAATTTACTTTTTTTGTACTTCTACCCCAACCAGAAATTGAGCACTGTATTCCACACTTAACCCTTATTATGTTCTCTTTATGTCTCCCTTTACCACTTTTAGATTGTAAGCTTTTGTGCAGGGACCCCATTTCCGGTGTTTCATTTCCCTAAGCAATACAGGGTAACAAGGTGAAAAAAACCTGTGTTGTCCAAGAATTGTGTAAAACTGTATTGCTATATAAATTAACATATTTGTAAATTCATTCATTCATTACCAAGACTGAAGTGACTGGTGTGATATCACTCTGCCACCAATCAGTATAAATCACACCACAGATAGATGCTGCTCCCTTATACAATGGATCCCTACTTTCCACTTTCTCTTAACTAATCATAAGAAGAACTTACACACAGGGAAATGCATAGTGCTGTAACAAAAATACATTAATAATATCACAAACTGATTTCGTAGGAGTCTTGGGTCTTACTGTATTTATTTTACCACCCTATGTGCATCTCTGCATATTTGCTCACTATCAAAACAGAGTGGATCATATACACAGAGTGTGAGTGGACAGAGTCTGAGGCAAACCAACTGCACCATAGAGAAGAACAACACATTCCAAAAAGGTGACAGTACTGACAGGTGTTCTTATGGTGGAGATGGTTTAAACGTCAATTGCTCTTATTTTAAATCTGCACTTACGTCTCCATTGGGTGTATTTAGGAAGGCAAAAGTGGAACACATATGCCATATTTGTTGAAAATATAAATAAAATAAATGCCGTCAGTGGAGATTTTTCTTTGTTAAAAATTGGGCATTTATTTTACCAAAAATATACTCCATTTTTCCATGATAAACGCTTTCAAGTAGGTCTTGAAATCCTATAACACAGCACAATAGTCTTTACAACCAATTATTCAAAAAACATTGTCTGCAAATCATACAACTGACAGCAGTGATATGCATTACAGATCCAGTGTTGCCAGGTTAGAAACAAACTGAATTGTAAAATACCACTGAACACAGCTGTGTGACTAGGTGTATCTCCAGGCAACATATTCCAGTTTTAAATGTCAACTGATACAACTGTTCCTTTTCAAGACACTGGTATATGTGGCACAATCTGCTTTTCTGAGCACTGACTGCATTTGCTGTATAGTAGTGAGTTGGATTCCTTGTTAAAGTTGAGAGATAAGGAAATAAATGATCACAAGTCTTAATTGTATAGTGTATGTTGTATAGAATAATGAGATTCCTTTAATCACTAGCCTTTATGAAAGCTCAAACAAATAATGCTGAGGGCTTGCTTTAAATTAAATGACTAGATAAGCTGAATTTGCCATTAACTGTTAAATGCTATGAAATTGCATTCACCACTCTTAAGATGTAACACTAATTAATATGTAAATGGCCTATTTAACCTCTTTTACTGTGGAACCCATGGGACACTTAATTTCATAGTTGTTAATGCTGGCCCAGTGTTTTCAAGACAGTTGCTTTATATTGCATTAGGATAGAAATCCATGATACATTATCAAATGTTTGTAATTGTAGTGTGAGAATAATCAGACAAACGTGCAGTAGAGAGCACAATGATCAGAGGATTTCCTTTCAGGTTAGAAGAGTGCATGTTAAAGTTATGTTATGTGCTTTGGAAGAAAAAGTATGAACATGTAGGATTTAGTGTTTCCATAAATATATTTTCTTGAAATGATTTTTACTAATATTTTGCTGCTAAACTGGCATTAAAGTGACAGTCAGCCTCCTTTTTAAATCTCCATTTTCTGCAGGTGCATAATATGTGAAGTCAAAGTGCGTGTACCTTTTTATAATTTATTTATTCATTTTCACCTATTGCAACCCCCTGCAACAGTTCTGTCAGCCATGTTCTAAGATTCACCTTTCTCCTGCATTCCACCACCAGTCGGGAGACAGTGGAGATGTACCCAGATGACGAGCATGTGCCCATGTAGGACAGCTTGTGTGTAAGTTCTGCCAGCAGCCCCATAGGCAGTGGTGTCCGTAGACATTTTTCCAGGGGGGGGCTAAGCCATAATATGACCCCCTGGCCAGCCCACCTAGCCCCTTTATTTATATGGAGGAGGGTAATTGTAGGGGGGGGCAAGTGCCCCCCCTTGCTCCCCCCTCCGGACACCCATGCCCATAGGCCATTTTCTACACTCTACTGACTGCAACTTTACTATGATCCTGAGAGAATGAGGTATAGTTGTAGCATGCTGGACTTTGGTGCAATTCCATAAGGCAATAGTCACCCATGTGTAAGGCCCCGTAGTGCAGCATGTTATCTTTCAACACAGACAACAGATCCTAGCCATTTGACAGTGACCCAGCAATGTTAAACAATGAAGAATAGCCTGCCAGTACAGCACATAGATCACTCAGAGCTGTAAAAAGACTGCAAGCTTGTATAAATATCCATGCTTTACTAAGTAATGCAAGGATAGCTCCTGGAAACAGAGATCCAGGGACATAAACATTTAACAAAAATATATGTAAAGATAAAACAAAATAATAAAAACTAGGCAATTTGACTTAAAGGGATAGTAATACTTAATATGTAAACCAATATATATTGTAGTTTTATTCCCCTGAGTAATAAAAGGGTACTCCCATTGTGGAAAGGTGTTTTATTCAAAAGTTATTACAGGTCAAAGTTGAATTTTTTTAGGTGCAATATCACAGTGGCCTAAAATTGTACAGTGGAGCTGTTGTTATACCGTCCTATGGACAGTTCTGGTCCTTAGACCCTAAATCTCCATAGGATGGTGTAACAACAGCATCACTGTGCAATTTCAGGCCACTGTGATATTGCACCTAAAATTCAACTTTGAGCTGTAATAACTTTTGAATAAAACACCTTTCAGCAGTGGGAGTACTCTTGTTTTACTCAGGGGGATAAATCCTACAACATATTTTTTTTACATTTTAAGTATTATTATCCCTTTAACATATTAATCCACTTGCTGAATATGCAAAGTCAAAAAGGAGACTGAGTGTCTCTATGGGCGGAATACAAGAAATTTGAGCATTCAATATTTACAGTGTACATTTGTTTTTTCCGAATTAGTTGACGTTTGCTCATTTTTTTAGTGAATGCATTTCAAAAACTGGACGTGACTAAAATATCTGCCATTTTGTGAGAGGATTAGCCTAACTCAGCAAAGAAATTAACACACATTTTCGTACATCTTGCTAACTTTGCTGTTCATTTAGGCTTGTGTGCTAACATTGCCATTAATTATTGAGCATGTTCTATTCAGCATCAAGGCAATAGTATACTTCTTGCATCAAAACATGTTCAATTACAAATAGCACATACATTTATGGCTTTCAAAAATAGTGAATAGTCCACTTTCTTGCATTCCATCCTAAATGCCTTATGCAGAGAAGAAAAATGGAGCAATTCTGGGGCCATCAAACTGCACTATATGGGGCAAATAAAAATCCCCATTGTTTGAAATTGGACTTTTAACCCTTAATGATTACCACTGGTATACATATGCAAAGAAGCAGAGAAGAGAAACATTATATCTTGTATCAGAGGAGCCTGTGCTGAAAATAGCTTTTGGCAAATCCAGGCCTTGATTACTTTGTCCCAGGCACAGATCACTGTCCAAGGTAATGTTTGAGGTGACACAAAATCTGTGTTTCTTTCTTTCGGGTGGAATCCAATTAGTCATTATTGCACAGATACAAATATGATATCACTTTTCTAGCATTTTCTAGAAAAAAAGAATGCCATACCTGTAAATACAAGCACAAGTGGGACAAGAAAAACTGCACTTTCACAAGAATTCCGACTAAAAGCAGAAGCCTAATTTTTCTCTCTTTTTAATTTTTAGGCAAAAGTTATCTCCCACCCTAGTCTCCAATGCATTGCTTCATGATGCACTGGAAACATCTCTTGTGTTCAAGAGGTCAACAACCCAATTTAAATCAACGGGAATTGTGGGAATTTTTAATTGGTCTCTAAGACATGGTTGGCTTGCTTCAGAATTGCTCCCCATTTGCTTTGTGCAAAAGGGACTATTTACACTAAAAACATTTACCTTCCAGTACTATGCGCAAAGTACCGAATATGCATATTACAAATGGCAAGCATTTAGAAACCAAGATATTTTATACTAACTATGCAGGGACCACATATTTCAAAATCTTTCATGAAATATAACATATATTCCCTAGTATCGTGCTACAACATGTGTTACAAGATGATGATGACAAACACGCATTTAGGTGTAATACTGGTTGCTGTGTAGCCTTACAGAATGAGCATTTTTATGTATTCGGTATTAACCCCTTAGTGACAGCCGCATGCATACACGGCTGTCACCTTAACGCCCGTGGTACATTTTTTTTAAACGATTCTGGAATCTCCGAACGGCGTGCATCCGCACGGAGGCCCGGACTTCCGGGACTTACCAGGTACGTCCTCTGTCACTAAGTGACAGTTTTTGCGGGATGTACCTGGTAAGTCAATTCTCGCAATGGGGTTAATGGACAAATCTGTTCACATATGCCTTGAAAGCATTACTAGCAAATAAGGGGGTTATAAATTAATTATTTACTCTAAGTGAACGGTTCAAGCATTCAGTGCATCTAAATAAGCAAACAAGATTAATGTGGACCTGTCACCTTAAGAGAAGATTACCTAATTTTTTAACAGAATGAAAAACTGTCTATATGTTGGGTGAGCTATTTGTAAAGAAAATATTTTTTGAGAAATTAAATTTGTAGGTGGCAATGCTGAATATATTTTTTAATAGTACAGCAAGAACTATTGAGCCCCAAGCATATTATTTAGAAAACTGTACAGGGAATTAATACAATATATTATACAGTCAGATAGCTAGTAAACATATTGGCAGACATTTAGTGTAAAACACTAAATACGTTTTAAGGTGACAGGTACGCTTTAAGAAAGCTTGAAATGTTTGACTGATTAAGTGTCTCGTGTGATTCTGTGAGTTTTTAAAGCCATGGCAGATAATCTTCATGCAGTTTTCCTTAAAGGAGAAGTAAACCTTTTGTAAATGAAAATCTGTATATTTTAGAGCTTTTCCTGCTGAGTAAAACAAGGTCATCCACTGCTGTTGTTTTATTCAAAGTTATAACAGTTCAAATAATCAAGAAGGGAATTTACTGTGCATTTACTTCCTGATAGTTCTGGCAGCATGACTCAGAAGTTTCTATCACATTCAATGGAGAACTGTATGTCCCTGACTTTCTGCTCCATTAACAGTTTAACTAATTGGAATGTGAGGGCACCGCTAATGTACAAAAACATGGGTTTAAACCATAATAACTCTGGAAATATGAATCTCTCAGCAGTGGCGGTGCCCTTATTTTACTCAATAGTAAACACTCTACAATATATATATGTTTTCATAAAAACATTTACTGTTCCTTTAAGATTGCTAACAAACAGCATTATTTTTATGATGTCACTACTTGCAAATAAAGCATTTGATTAATTAATTGTTGAATACTCCCAACTGTACAGAACTACTGAATAGTGTATAGTGAAAATTATAAAGAAATGAGTATTATTATTATTAATAATAACAATAATAATAATTTTGGTAGGTATGATATATATCAATGTAGTAGAGGAAGAATTTGTTATTCCTGTATGATATCTTGCCTGTAAAAGTTATCTGCTGTCAGTATTAAAATGTTTCAAGTGATTATAACTTTGGATTATATAAAAACAGGAATGTGTCCATGCCTCTCTTTGAATAACTAATTTAAAATATATATGGTGCTATGATAAGCTTTCTGGGAATGGTGATAAGCTCTGTTCTCACCAGTCAAAATCTTATTGCTTGTAATACACAAGTATTCATGTGTTTCCCTCACACAATACAACAAAAAACAGTACAGTGAGATACAGAAATATACTGGATCACATTTCGCTATACCAATGTTTAAGGAATTTTACAGTCTAATTATTTCAGTGCTGAATATGTACCTCACAGCTTAACATCTGCTGGCAAATATGGTCAGTTGTGATATAGATAAACAGCAGTATATGAACTGAAATAGCAGAGACAAATATTGTAACAGCTAATTAGACTTGTGCACAACAAAAAAATATTTCATATGTGTGAACCTGTAATTAGTATTTTTTCCCCTTTTGCTTAGTCAAAATTTTGGTGAATATTTTTGTTAACCCATTAAGAACCAATGACAGTCCAGGACCGTCATGGGTAGAATTCACTTAAAGTTATAGTAATACTTCGTTTTAACTTTGTTTTATTTTGTAGGCATTAAAAAAACATGAAGAACGATATAAGTCTTATCTCTCAAACCTTTATGGTTTGAGAGATATTCACAAGCAAAGTTTCCCCTCCCGCCCCTTTTACCTAGTGTAAGTCATCTCTTCTCAGATGTGGAATCTGGTTGTAAGACTAGACAGAAGCAAGTTGCAGAAGCAGAATGACAGGGACAGTATTTACAAAAACTGTCCCTGTCACATCTATCTGTCTCCTTCCATCTCAGACACTGCTGAGGTGGATAGAGACATCTTGCAAAATCGTGTGCAGCGTTGCAGATCATGATCCAGCCTGTTAAATGTTAAAAAAAAGAAAAAAATATCAGTTTTAACCCCACTGATCACTGTTATTGCAGTGATCAATACATTTCCCTCCCCTCTGATCATTCTGTTACTGATCAGTTTGCAGCAAATCAGCTTTTGCTGATCTGTGGTACATCCCCCATCCCCCTTGTATTTTTTTACTAGTTTTTAATTTATTTTTTTAATAAAATCTGATTATTTAGTGTATTTTAGGTAGTTTAGGTAGGTAGTTGGGTAGGTTTAGTCTACTTGTGTTAGGGTTTAGGGTTAGATTTAGGATTAGAGTAGGAAAAAAAACACAAAAAATAATAATTATAGTTTAGATAGGTAGCTGACTTGGGTTAGGTAGGTTCAGGGTATATGTGTGTTAAGGTAAGATTTAGGGTTAGATTTAGGTTTAGGGGTAGCGTAGGAAGAAAAGTTTATTTTATTTAAAAATTGATTTTTAGAATAAATAATTACATTTTAGATAGGTAGTTGACTTGGGTTAGATAGGTTCAGGGTATACATGGGGTAGGGTAAGGTTTAGGCTTAGATTTAGGTTTAGGAGTAGCTTAGGAAAAAAGCAAAAAAAGTTTGTTTTATTTAAAAATGTATTTTATATTATAAGCTAGTTTAGATAGGTAGTTGGGTTGGGTAAGTTCAGGGAATGCTTGTGTTCCACCATCTACCAAAAGTACACAAGCTCGACCGTCCACCATTAGGGAGACCCATGTTTGTGTGGCAAGATACCAGGGAGATGTTTCTGGACTTTGCAGAGTATCTTAATACCAAAGACTATAATCTAAGGTTTACAAGTGAATATCAGATGAAGGAGATCACATGTCTAGATCTAAAACTTACTTTGGATAGGTCAGGTATAAAGACAATTATGTACAAAAAACCTTGTAGTGGAAATTCACTTCTACATGCAAGCTCTTGCCACCCCAGGCACACTATCAGGGGAATTCCAGTGGGACAGTTCCTGTGAGTATGCAGGAACTGTTCCACCCAGAGAGAATTTGATATCCAATCTAGGATTATGCAGACACTCTTTCAGGAGTGTGGATATTCTACAGGAAAGGTGCAATATGCTATGAATAGAGCAGCAAATGTAGATGGACGTACCTTGATATGACCTCAGAATAGGGGAAGGCCTAGTGTTTCTGAGGGGAAAAAAAGTATGTTTTGTGATAGATTTCAGTCTTAAATTTAACACCATTAAGGGGATTGTTAATAAGTACTTACCCATACTTTGGGGAGATGAACATTTGAGACCCATTACATCAGAGGGCTGTAGGGTCGTTAGTAGGAGAGCACCTACCCTGGGTCAGAAATTGTCTCCAAGTCTATTTAAGAGCAGTCCTGCCAGTAAACCGACATGGCTTCAAACAGTGGGTATGGACAAGTGCGGGGCAAGACGTTGTATGTCCTGTACCTTTGTGACAGTTGCAGATCATTTTTTCAGTACTACGACTGGGAAAGTATATAATATGAAGCAATATATAAACTGTCATACGACAATGGTTACTTGCTCACTTGTTTGAAATGCAATATGCAATATGTGGGTCGCACTTGTCGTGCATTAAAAGAACGTGTTAGAGAACACATTGATTCCATAAAGAATGTGGACGTAACAAAACCGGTAGCCAGACATTTTTTGGAATGTTCTAATTCAGATGTGTCCTTTTTCTCCTTTCAGGGGATAGAAAGGGTTAGTCTTCCTGAAAGGGGAGGGATATTCATAACCTTTTGGATCATGCAGAGGTTAAATGGATATTATATCTGGCTACTCAACGTCCCTTAGGGGTTCATTCTGAGCATGTCGTTAGTCTTTACATACATCGGTAATTGAGGTATTTATACAGGTCATTTACATACATTGTGGACTAAATAGTCTTCATTCTACACGGATCTGTGTTTTTTGATTTTCAAATTGGCAAACCCCACTCTAAAACTTAAGCTCCATCTTATTTACCAATTTTTGTTTCAAGGGGTAACAGAAATAATTCCACCAAAACCCAGGGTAGTACACCATATTTATAAAATCCCCCCAACCCCCCAAAAGAAAAACCCACAAAAGCACGGCAGGGTTTGCTACAGCAAGGGAATACGAACAGATACCCCCACTTACTGTCCTGATTGCCCTTCCAAACCTGGCCTCTGAATGGGTGTCTGCTTCATGCAATACCATGCAGGCACAATGCAGTAGTGCTGTAAAGTTTATTTTATTATTTGGCCACTTTTTCCCCCTGAAATATCCTGTTTTTTTATTTTTCAAAACACATGCCTCCTTAGAGCTAACACTATCAAACTATAATGGGAAGCAAAGCACCCTAAGTTTTTTCCATCTCTGATAATGGAAACACACATGTTCCTTACTGGGCCCAGTAGCTCCCCCAAACCCTGACAAACCTATGTATATGGGGCATTGCGGTACTCAGACGATGTAACTGACAACTAATGCAAAGCACTTGAAAAATCTGCAAATATCATCTGTTTGAAAATATACACTTTTGGGGGGAAATTTTAAAGTGGAGCACTGGTACACAGCCCCAAATGAGACATGGCACCAGTGACGCAAGCTGTGAAAATTCAAATTGTGAAACTGGAAACACACATGTTCCAATTTGGGCCCCGTAGCTCTCCCAAACCTTGAGCAACCTATGCATATGGGGTATTGCTGTACTCAGAAGAAGGAGCTGAACACTAATCAATGCATTTTTAAAATTTTCAGCTATTCCGTGCTTGATATCAACAGTAATATTGAAAAGTGTGAAAACTGCAAAAAACAAAATATTACCACAATTTTGAAAAATATTTCTGGATAAAATAGCTGCATAAAAAACTCCAAAATTCTCCTAATTACTTACCTTTTGTTGTCTAGTTTTCAGAAACATATACCTTTGTGGGACATTTTTGGTTCTGGCACCGTCAACTAAGCTATGATGCTCACATGCCAATTGTTGAAAAATTACAGGTTGGAAATAATGGCGTCCATCTTGTAATATTTACCTTGTAAATGTGAGAAAGGGATTGAAATACTAGGCATATGGGGCACTCTTATATTCAGGAGAAGCAAATGAATATATTTAGGGGTCTTTTTTTGTAATGAACTAATGGTATGCAAATCCTGACAGGAAAATGTAAGCAAAATGTTGTTTTTTTTACTTTTTTTGCTTTTTTTTTATTTTAATCAAATTAAACTATGAGCTATTCATATATTTGTGGTATCAAAAGAAAGCCCTACTTGTGCTTAAAAAAACAGTTTACAATTTGTGTGGGTGTATTAAAGGAATTAAAGAGAAAACATAGTTGAACAACGACATAAAAAGTCAAAATTTCTCTGGTGAAATCCACCTCAGATTTTCCCGGTCCTTAAGGGTTTAAGAAATTAAATGAATTAATTGAAATTCTTACTAAACTGCTGCCCAGTCATGACACTTACCTTGATGGTAGAGGTGTAGAGATGTCCATGGTAACTTGGTCCTCCAGCATCTTGTATCTAAAAAACAATTAAAGAATATAAAACCTACTACCCTGCTGCTACCATAAATTACACCGCATCTACAAAAAAAAATATAACCTTAATCCTGCTCGAGCCATTGCCAGAGCCAAAATGGGGAAAATGAAGAGGGATTATTCAGATTACTTCCCACTCTCCTATTAACTAGGATTATGGAGTTAACATGCCCTGCAGTAACTGCACATCCCACCCAAGCAGTATCTATCTGGAAGGGTCACTGATACCCATAACATCACCCATCCAGATAACTGATTAATTAAATCTGAGTGTCATAAAACATGCAATCATTGTTACATTTTCTATTTGTTCTGAAACAAATACACAAGTGTACAGCTAATACAATGAACCAAATCAACTGGACTTTACAAAGATGAATCATCATTAGTTTCAAAGTCAAAGAGCAAAAGAGATCTACAGAAAAGTATGAAACTGAAAAAGGTAATGCAATTGTAACAGACTTTCGCCCCAGGCGGCTGATACCCTCGGGCCCCTTATCCGTGGTTACCTCTTCCTGCTTTATAAGGGGATCCTGATCCTCTTTCTTGTGGGAGTTGGGATACATAGTGTTGGCAGTGCCTCCACCTGACTGGACATCCAGGGCATGGACAGATTTCCCAGACAGGAACATAGTAAATAATTACAGTACACAGCAAGAACAGTCAAAACAATATGAACATGTATTAAAAGAATAGAGTAAGGCAGGTAATACAGTGACTGACTAACACACCTAAATCTATCCAGGCCCAGCACCCTCCGGCTTCACCCTAATGGCTGAAGGGTACCAGTTGGTGCACAGAAGTGTTTTGGCCCTTTAAGGAAATCCACAAGTTTTAAGCAGCTAATATCCACACGAAGAATCTGCAATACATTTTATTGGTGTCAGTAATGAATAGACTGCCCTGTCAGTGGGACAGGAGGAGTAGATACTTCTTACCACCCAGATTCACAGAACAGAATAAAAGCTCCAGGGGCTGTTAGCCATTTGCTGTGTCTGCATTCTACTCCATAGCAGTTTCACTGGATCAGCACAGCAGCGCACCCTGGATGAGTAGATTTATGCCTTAGACACACTTTCACTGCTGCAGCAAATCCTTCTCCCTCTGTCTCTCACACTGTTATGGAAAGTTCCAGCCCAGGGCTCTTGCTGTTGGCTGGATTAGTCACATGACCAACATCCTTTGCAGTCAAGCTCTCCATAGACTGCGATAGAAACTGCTGAGTCATTTCCTGTCATAGGTTTCAGGAAGTCAAAGTTCAACAGTCATGCAAATAGGAAAAATGTGTGGGGCTACACAATTTTAAAGCCATACTAAAGCTTAGATTAAAAATGCAGCGTATATTGCAGGATTTATCCTGAAGGTACTCCCACTGTTGCTCATCTATAGACAAATATGGTCAGATGGTCATCAACCATAAAAACATTTTTACAGACTAATACTGTAAAATTTTAGACCATGGAGGTATGGAACCCAAAAGATGCGAGGGTGAGCCACAATAATGTTTGAATAAAAGAACTGTCAGCAATGAAAGTACACATGTGCAGCCCTGTTAATATATATTTTCCATATTAAGCATTAATATTCCTTTATGATTCTGCCGAATAAAATGACTTATCCTGTATCCCCTACCTCTGATTCTATATTCATAGGTAAATACATTCAATGTCAATTGTTCAGTTGCATATTCAATGCACAGTGAATATTTCCAAGCAAATACATTTTGATGAAGAGGATTATATTATGAAATAAGTTAAATTTGTTTATGAAAGCTCATTCAATAAAATGCCTATTGCTGTTTCAATTTGATTCAAAACAGATAGGTTTGCATAGTTTATCAATTGAAATTAACTAAAAAAAGTTTAGTTGAAACAAATATAAACCTTGAAGACATTTGCTATAATAGCATACAACAGGATTTACTTTACAAAACTACAATAAAATACTGCCAAACAATATGAGCTTACAAATACACTAACAACATGTGGGAGTGAATACATTCAATATAGTGTAAAAACTCTCCATGTGTATATTATTTTATCTAGTTTATTAAACATAGGGCTTTCAATTACATTGATGAAGATAAACCATAGAATATCATATGAATTAGAAAGTTTTCATTTGAAAGGT
The DNA here is from genome assembly GCA_037306005.1 of Rhinophrynus dorsalis. Taxonomy (NCBI): domain Eukaryota; kingdom Metazoa; phylum Chordata; class Amphibia; order Anura; family Rhinophrynidae; genus Rhinophrynus; species Rhinophrynus dorsalis. The sequence continues at coordinate 417,958,613 of CM074723.1, forward strand.
TTTTTTTATTCATAATGCACCCTCCCACTGACCTCAATTGTTTTATACAGTGTGAACAGACTGAGTGGGCTTCCAGCAAACTGTACCCTGTATATGCAAACCACCTTAAACAGCATCTCCTCTCCAGATGTGAGCCTTATATTGTCCAGATCATGAGGCATTTTTAATAAATACACTTATTTTGTAAGCTGGTTATATATCCTGAGTGGCTCCTGTGCAGGGAAGTTTCCTGTGTGGAACCAGAATGCTTTGAGATATATCTCTTCAGTTCATTACAGGTGGTAGAGAGTTCACATGCTAGTGAGTAACAATGGTCATATCCATTTAATTGTCCTGCTGGCTATATTGCAAGGCACCATATTCTCCTCTTTTTCCTTTTTTTCTTTTGGGCTATGTTGGTGGTCAATGAGAAATAAAGAGTGCTCATTCACTGGATACAAAGTTTCAACAAAGCCAATTCCTTTAGCAATGCACTGGTGATGTCTCTAGGATTCAAGGGGATAAATGTCCAATTTATACATACAAATTTTTATTTGTCCCTTGTCTTTAAATTGATTTTTCCAGAATTTCTCAAGTTCTGTCTAGTACCTCAATCTTTCAAACTGTCTGCTTTGCTCTTCCATGATTAGCCAATAACCATACAATTGCAAACTATCAGTGTTACTAGTCAGTAGTTGTTTAGTCATACATAAAATGACTCCTGGGTGGAGATGCACTTGAGTGTGATAAAGAGGCAATAAAGTGGAGATACCTTCTAGTCAGTCTCTGTGATAAAAATGTATCATGTAATATGATCTTACCTCTATATTCTCCTGCATAAAGCCAGGCATTTTTGATAAAAGTAAGGATCATCATACACCAATACATACACTGTATTGTTTTATTTCAAACTACAAATAGAAATGCCTTTATTTCCTTGGAATGTGACAGTATTTTATTTCAGTTCCCGATAGTAATTGTCATTCTAAACAAAACAATATTTTTATTTCATGAAAGCATAATCTCCTTTTAGAAGTTATTTAATGCAGATTTTGAAAAATGTATCTTCATCTTTTAAGACCTTGGATGCTAGAGACATCTTCAACATATTTTCAAGTAACACAATAGAGCCATCTAAAGCATCCAAGTGGAAGGTAATTCTTTGACAGGTTGCAAGGTCTGCATCGCATTATGATATGTATACTGAAAAATAGAGGCGAATGTACCATACATACATCAAAAAGAGATTTTAACATGTCATCCTACAATGTAAGGTGATGTGATTAATATGTCTTTCTTATCTACACACTGATGATGTGTGAAGGAGCTTCTTCTCTGTATATGCAAATTGCTCTTAGGGTTAGTCAACCTAAGGGTAAAGGGGGAATCCAGATGTGACCCCCTTGCTCACAAGTCCCTAGAGGGATCAGCTGCACCTCAACAACGAGGCCTAATAAGGCTGAAACGTTCATCTGGGGTTATCTGTTTCCCTTGTTCGGAGAGGAATTGTCTGACATTTCATTGCTGGGCTGTCATTTTGGCAGGACCTGTATGATATGCGTCAGGATATTTATTCTCTGTGTATGGCATTTATGAGCTAAAAGAGATTGCACCCTGGGCTCGAGGACACAGTCCCAGTGAGCATTTTGCATACCCATGCAAGCTCATGAGCCGAGTTGAGCATCTCTGACTTCTTCTCTGTGTGAAGGAGCTATACATGAAAACATCTTAGTTATAGAATAAAAAAAATAACAATGTATTTAATTAACAACATTTTTAGAAAAGTAATATGACAGCTTAAGATTCATATTGTTTATGCAAAAATCAGTAAACCAATAAAACTTTAGGAGCAATTCTGCCCTATTAATACTTTAGGATGTATCTTATTAAACTATCATTTGCTCATCCATCCAAACAACCAAAGCAGAGAAAAAAAATGTTAAGCAACACAACAGACATCCCGTGGATTTCAAGACATTAAGACAGCGATTAGCAATTCCTAGATAATATTATAAGAAATTGAGCAGAACTCCTAAGGAATATATATATCAATGAATTTAGCGTACTAGTTTATAAAATGTACAGTACAGTTATTTTTAGTCCTTGAATGCTTTTACCATGTTTTGAAGACCTTTCTTGCATTTGAGAAGGTTAACTGTTTTCAGGTGAATCAGTTATGGTTTAGCTTGCATTCTCATTTTTTTTTTCTCAAATTTTATCATGTCACTTTTTCAGTTACATATTTTTTAATATTTGGTTTCATAAGTTGTGAAAAGTTTTGAGAAATGGTTGTTTTGGAAAGTATTTCATATAATAGTATCACTGAAGAACTGGTCACTGGATGTCATAACTGCAAAAAAGACCAGGGTCAATATGCACTAAAGGTTGATGCTGTGATGATTTTGTCGGTGTGTGTGTAAAGCCCTTTGCCTTTTCTATGTAGAGACACACATCGCCCTATACACTAAAATTTAGGGATGCAAAGGAAGGGAAGGACAAGTTCCCCATTAGCATACAGGGTTTTCGAACTGCTGATGATGTGGAAGGGATGCCCTCCCTTACACATCATCAACAGTAGATAACCCTGAAGTCGGAGAGCATTCTTTCTGTTTCCTCGCTTTGTCAGTAGGGGGGTGGAGAGGATCCTTCCACTACCACTAACAGCATCATTCCCTTAACCCTTTGAGTGCCATAGGCATAGACTTTAAAAGCTCACATAAGTGAAACATTAGCTGCCATTGAACAGGTGGCAAAGTAACTCTCTCCAAAGCATTTATGTTAAGCATTGTTCTGCTCATCCAAATGGTCCAGGATGTACAATGTAAAAGTTCACATTATAGGGACCTCCATTTTAAAACTATCATAGGTGATTATGCTTTTATATGGTATATTAGGAATTGTGAGCACTGTAGGACTGGCTAAAATATTTAGTCTTTGCAGGTGATATTTAGATTTTGTTTGAATTCTAAGAGGAATATAGATTTAGGGCATGATGAAACAGGGTACATTAACCAGCAAGCTATTTCCACAATATGATTTCATAGCATGCCTCCCTAAATATATGTGGAATAAAAAGCATACGTACCTTTAATAAAACAACTAATAATAAATGTAGCTAATTGCCTTATGTTTTATCCAAAATTGTTTAACCCATGATATTTGAACAGTAGTTCCAAATGAGATCATTAGAATTGAATATAATCATGGCAATAGCTACTTATAAAAATTTGCATGTAACACATACTCACCTATTTATTTTAGATTTTTATATAATGATTATTAAAAGAGATGTTCAACTGTATTACTTTCAAATAATACTAGATGAATAACAGTTATACATATTTAAGGTCATTGAGACATATGTACAATTAAGATAGCATGACAAAATTCATTTATTGAATAAACTAGTTGAAGAGCCCGTTACACGGGCCACAGTGCCACTGCCAGCCGGTCAGGGGGCAGTCATGCACAGTAGAGACTGCACACGCCGCAGCTGATACAGTGCCAGCCGGTCACAGTGCAGTCATGCTTAGTAGACACTGGCCGCACCACGGCTGATACAGAGCTGGACGCTCCTTCGGAGATCCCCAGTCTGTATCAGCCTCATCACTGGCAGTCTCTACTGTGCAGTACAGCATTGTTACACACGTTTTAGCGAATTATTATATATGATGATGATAGTAAGAGGTTGTTCCCAAACATAAGATATTTGCAATGCATGTTTAACCCATAAGTGCTAGAGGGGCCTTCAATTAATTTCTTCACAATGCTTTAGCATTCAACGGATTTAAGGATAGAGGATAATACAGTACATGCCTCTAGAGAGCTATATATCTACTTGAAATTTTATTTCTAAATCCTGAAAAACATTGTATCACTCTTTGTAACATTGTCTATTACTGAGTATATTAATGAGTGTTGAGCACATTGCCTAGCAGGTTACTGTGGGTCTATTATCATTGATTGTGTCACAAAAACATTGCTTCAGGCTATTAGCGACTAGCTGTTGAATTATGTATAATATATTCTTAACTGACCTACCTAAATAAAAAAGTAGAAAAATAAAAATATCTTAGATAAATATCAAGCATGCATGCATGCTTGCTGCTACAATATATCATTATTTTCTAAAATGTAGCTTTTTATACTTTCATTTATAAATAGCTATAATGGAAATATGATACAATTACAGTACTGAATATACATAGGTATAACAAAATGTTTAATTATATTTATATTTCCATATTACTGTAAAAAAAAAAGTTGTTCATTTTGTATTTCTCTGTATTCAGAAAAAACAAATTAACAATAATCTATATTTCACTTTTTAAAGGTCAAGTGGTTTGACATAATCTTCATGCAGACTAGAAAACAATTTAAGAATGAGAAGTGTACTTACATATTTAATTTATAGCATACTATTTCATTCTGTACTTATAAAACATAGGCATGGATTCCATTGCAGATGGTACATTTTTTAGGGGTTTTATATAAAAACTCCTCCATGGAATTAAATGGGAATCTGTTAGATAAAACCAATGCAAACCATTATCAACTACATTGTAATCCAGGCCATACATTGTTATCATTACCAAGTATTTATAAGCATCAATATATCCAAAGTTAGGTACGGTACATTTGAAAAAAGTTACTAAAATGACATACAAGTACAGCACAACACAAATATTAATAAGGGCATACAGCTTTCAATCTACAGAAATGCTAATATAATTCTTGTTAGTGACTACTTTTTATCAGTAAAATAATTGTCCTCTTTGAAGAGTGCTTTGGACAAATTTCAGCAATATTTTCAGTTCTGGATTGTAAGGATAATTTGATACACATTTGGTTTCATATAGTAACCATATTAGGACATTCTTTCTAGTTAATCAAACTTGCATTGTGTTTCGTCCCTCGTACATTGTATTCTCTTATCGTACCTCCTCCTCCATATATCTTTCAACAATTAATCCTTCCTTCCATAAAAGTTGCAGTTCTATGCTCTCATCCATCTTCTATCTTACAAAACTACTTGCTTCATCCTACAAACCTCACACATTCTACCTCTACCATCCATTGTCTATTCTCAAAGTCTTTCACAATTTCCTTCCTCCTTATAAGGTGTCATCCATCATCACTTCACTCCGTCCACCAATTCTTTCTCAGCCATTCCCATTTTCTAATAGTCCTGTCTCCAAACGTCTCTCATTCATGCTCTGTATAATAAAACTACCTCTTTGACCTTCTAAACATCTGGCATCAAATCTTTCTACACCTCTTTCAGCTGCAAAAATTCTTTCTTCAAATATTGATAATCTCTTCTACCATCTACAGGGTTCTCCTGCTACATCCAAACCTCATCTTCTAAACATCGATCCTGCCTCCTACATGTTCCTACTTCCTACAAAAGTCACATTTTCTACCACATCAATGTAATTCATCCTCTCTCCTCCAAAACACTGTAACCCATGTGGTATATGGTATATTTATGGTATATCCATTAAAATTATGTAAGCTTGTAAAAATGTTCCTGGGCAATGTATTCCATGTGTATTTGTTTATTTGGAAAACTGTACAATTTATTAATTGTGTTTTGTAGCAAGTGGAGGGAGTTTAGGGGAATGAGGGAGGTGTTATATTGGAGGTAAAATAGGAAATAGATGTTTGGAGAGGGTTTTAAAGGAAAGTGGGAGATCTGTTGAAAGGAGAGAAAGTGAGAGCTAGAGAGAATGTATTAGACACTGTATAATTGTGATTCACTTTAGAAAAACTTACTGAGATAATAAAGACATATTTTCATATTTCTTGATGTATATATGGCAAAAGCGTTACAAGAAAATCATACTGAAGTCTTAGACCTAGATTCTATTAACCCCAGTGCCAAAAAAAACCATCCAAAGGCATATCTTCAAGCATGTGCAATTATCTTGCTAAGAAGCCATACACAGAACAAATGGCCAAAATATGCCATTCATTTCCATGTGTTAGCACTAAGATACGTTAAGGGACTCAGTTTAATGTGTGAAAATCTGAACTCACTTTGTCTGGGAGCAAACACCCTTAACGCATCTGTAAAGTACTGACGCAGGAATTGAAAAGGAAAAAAAGGTGGAAAAACAGTTACCTGTGCATGTGTTGATACGGGGACCTAAGCCCCATATCAAAACATCCAAAGTATGAAAAAAGTGTGAAATGTTAGTAGAATTAACCATATGAGTGCTAATGGGGTATGCTTACCCCACTGGCACTCACAGGGTTAATCCAACTAAGTTAAAAAACATCCCCTAACAATAAAACTTACCAGTAATCCTGATGTCCAGTAGAGTCTTCAGCATCCCGGTTAGCTACTGTCCATCTGCTTCTTCAATCTTCCTTCTTTACTGTGTAATCTTCTTTTTTATCTTCTTTTCTTCTTTATCATCGTTACTGCAATAATAAAAAAAAAATAACAATAACAGTTATTGAAATAAAAATGCAATCAGGGTATGCAAGAATTAACCCTTTGAGTGCCAGAGGTATAATCCTCTGGCACTCAAAGGGTTATATGCAGTGTGGCATATCTCTGAAAAGTATTATTCTGACATTTCATTTAAAATAAATAATTTCTTAATGTGTCAAATGCTTAAATGTATGTCCACTATCGTCGCCTCTGATGGTGGAGGCAAGCATGAATATTGGCACTGACCCTCCCCCCACCTTTCAGGCCGTTACCCAAATCCGAATGAGAGAATTTTGAACAGACACTGGATTTTTATATGTCCAGTCTCTGAACAAAATGGATGCCATGTTCCAATTGGCTGGGATGTGTGCTTATGCACCTCCCAGCCAATCAATTTGTAAGCTTACTCTTGTGTCCATTTGCAACCTAATCTTGCAGTCGTTTGCGACCATTGCATTAGCACTAAAATATGTTAAGTGACTCATTTTAACGTTTGAAAATCTGCACCCAGGAATTGAAAAGGAAAAAGAGGTGGAAAAAATAAATGCATTTTGGCATGGGATGTGTGCTTATGAGCCTTATTTATTTTAAAATAGAATGCCAGTATATTACTTTTCAGAGATATGCCACACTGCATATAACCCTTTGAGTGCTGTAGGGATTTAACTCTGGCATATCTTGGTGGCATTTTTATCTAAATAACTATAATTGATGTTTTATTTTTTTATGATAATAAATAAGAAAAGAAGACAAGAATAAAGAAGATTACAAATAAAGAAGAAGGAAAATTGAAGAAGAAGATGGACGGTGGATAACAGGTAAGTGTAACACAGATCTGGGTAGTAGGTTAGTTTTAGGGGTAGTATTGTTGCACTTTACTGTTGTGGGTAGTTTAGGATTAGTGTTTGGGAGTGTGACTGCATGTTTGTGCTAATGATCAGTGCTTGACAGTGTGTCGGGCACCGATTATTACCGTCTTTCCTTTGAAGTTCCCATTATTCACTCTATTTAATGTTGATTTGGGAACTTAACACACAAAACGCACGTTTGGCCACAAGTCCATTTCTGTGGCCTCACATCCGTTGGATTCTGACTTTTTTTCTGTAGGCTGGTAGCCAATTTTGCCCTACCGCATGTTTTAGGTCAAATAATTGAATCAAGGCCTGAATATCTTAAAGGGTGTTTTTCACTTTTTTCTAAGTCTGCTCCAATGGGGATTTTTATTTCCATCTATTGTTAAGTTGCTTTACTATATAAATACACTTTGTTGCTTTCCGCATGAGACTCTAAATGTGACGTATTAGCTCAGGACTTTATTAACCTTCACTAAAGGACTTTAATCCTTTGAATGCCAGGGGGTTATGCAAGGCATTTCAGAACAATGGGTTGCATACCACCCTGGTATTCAAATGGTAAGTAACAATTAGTTTTTCACAGATATGACAGCCATGCTAGATTTTTCTCATACATTTTATGTCACTGTCTACCTGAATTGTGTTTTTTTTTTCTCGGATGATCTGTTTTTTCTTTGACACAATTTATTTTGAAATGGCTAAAATTTCAGCTGATTATTCTTATGCATGAACCTTGATGTAGTAGTGCCGCATACATTTTTTAAACTCACTCTAAATGTTTCCTTATACCATTTCACAATTGTTTAACTTGACTGCTATGTGTTTTAAGGGAGCTATAGAATTAAATGCCATAGGTACTTGGCAGTCACATGCCATGAGACATGTCTGTGGCTGGAAGACTTATCACAGTTCACTGATTTGAAAGGGCAGGATACTGCCTAATGACTATTCACCTAAACTCCAACTTTATAACATGGCTATTCCCTACACATTTTAATGACACCATTATTTTGCATTAAATTATCCAAACTCTTTAGCATTATATTTTATTTGATTTCAATAATTTAATATATTTGCATCTTAAATTTACCACATGTTTTATCAGGAAAATCTAATACATTTAATAAATAGCTTATCAACTTTATCATATGAATGTGTTTCTTCCATCTGGTTGGAGCAGCGTAAATTATTTTAATGAAGCAATAAAGAGATATTATTAATCTTTATTCTATAGCAAGGTCTGGGATTTTAATCACAATATCAGCGTGCTCCCTTTAAAAGACACGTGATGCATGCACAATACCTTGGACTTTTAAAGACAAACAAAAAAACTCAGCTATGTTGCAATTTGTCGTGAAGCATGATTTTCTTTTTGTAAAACCATTATGATTTGCATGCAGTTAATATATAGACACCTTTTTTATTTTGCTACTATCGATTTTGCCTATGTCCCTCAAATCTGTAATTATTTGTATTCATGCTAGATTTGGCCTTATGATACAGTCTATATCATTAGTCCAAATATTTTGTCTCATGATTAAAGTTGCATTATTTTAAAGTAGACCTATTTGAAAACTGCATTAAAGTGTTAGTAATGTCTAAAAAAAGGTTTTTTTTACATTTAGAAGAGCTTAAAAAGCTGATCTAAATGCAAAAAAACATATCTCTCAAACCGCTATGGTTTAAGAGATATGGGCGTTTAAAGTTCGCTGTTTCCTACTGACAGTTGTAAAGCTGTCAGCTGGAGATTCATGTCGGTCGACACGGTGGCGCTGGAAAAGTGCCGAGATCTCCTTACTTACAAGGAATCCCTTCATTGGAATGGTCTAAAACTTGTGCCTGGTGTTCAGGCACACATTTTAGACCATTCCAATGAAGGGATTCCTTGTAAGTAAGGAGATCTCGGCACTTCTCAAGAGCCACCGTGTCGACCGACACGAATCTCCTGCTGACAGCTTTACAGCTGTCAGTAGGAAACAGCGAACTTTAAACGTCCGTATCTCTTAAACCATAGCGGTTTGAGATATACGTTTTTTTGCATTTAGATCAGCTTTTAAAGCTCTTCTAAATGCAAAAAAAATTTTTTTAGACATTACTAATACTTTAAAACTGCTTATGAGTCATGTTAGCTAAAAGACCAGCAAATGTACAGTTAATGAAATATTCAAACTTGTTACTATATTCTTTTGAATACTAAGTGCAGTACCAGTGTGGTATCAGTACTAGTTCATATTCTAATTAGCTTTTCATTGATGTTTCATAGGCTAATGAAGCCTTTTTAGTGATGTTTCATATGCTAATTAAGATATGCGCTACACCATGAGACTTTCATTTTCACTTTCCCAAAAATAAAAGTGTGAATATTTCTTAAACTATACATCTGCTGGACTTTTGCTTACCCCTTAATTACCAGTGCATGTGGCAATCAGTTGGCATTGAAACTGTATTTTATGTACAGTTTGCATAAATAAAAGCCCTTCGGAGCGCCCAGCTCTGTATCAGCCGTGGCACTAGCAGTCTTTACTGTGCATGAACTGCAGCATGCGCAGCAGTGTCTACTGCGCATGTCGCGGCGTTACACTCGATTTAGCGAATTATTATATAGGATGCTTCCATTATTCTCATAATTGCTTCCATCCTTTTACCTTCACGCCTTCTCTTGTATCCTCCTTTTACCCATCTTCTTCCTCTCCTTCTATTCTTCTCTTCCATAACTCCTGCATCCTCATGATTCCCTTCCTAACATCTTTCCATTCCTCCATTTATGTGTCCTATTGGAGCTACCTTTCTACAGCTCACATCCTCTTCGATCCAACACATTCTTTGACCTTTTACATCACTTTCTTTACAATCACCTTGCATAATACATATTTTAAATAAACAGAGAAAGTTATTATGCAATGTTTCAGTTATAAACATGGTGATGGTTCTCACCTCCCCAAATAAAATGTAACCAAGTCTGTTTTATGGGTTGGCCAAGACTTTATTTGTGGAGTTTAATACAAGTCTAAAGTTCTTCAGTGCTTCAAGTGGCAGAGCATGATTATATATCTTTATGGCAACAACCGCACAGTTTGATTCTTGGAGAGACATGCAAAGCTGTTTTAGGGAGTGTAGCTGATTTTTTATGTCAAGACATGGGTCTGAATGATATTAGTGATTTACATTTAAAAGATAAATAACACCTCTTAATAATAACCCCCACCTTACTATGGGCAGAAAACACAAAGAAGGACATATGGGTTTTGCATTTGTTAAGACATAATATGTTCAGTCGGTCCTGGATTTCATGTCTATGGAGGCAGATGTGTCAGTTGCTGGCATTTTGGTCAGACTGAAACAAGAAGAGGACTAGAGTGGTTTACACGGCATTATAAAAGAATGTATTATACAGTGCAGATTACCTTGTGTGGTGGACAGAGTTTGTGTCTTGTGGTCCTGCTAGTAACATTTTCCACTTTCATGGACATGACATGCAGGACTGAACAGGACTGATTAATAATGTTATCTTTTGAATTAAGGTGGACCTAAAAAGTATTTGGACCCAGTAGGAAATTCTGGTCATAGAACAGTGTGTGTGTGTGTGTGGGGGGGGGGGGGGTCATTATTAGGAGGAATTACATTCCCTTTAAATGGAATTGATGAAGATATTTCGTTGACTAATTTATAAAGCTGTGTATCGTTCTAACATTTAACAATGAATGCATTTTTCCGTGGGAGAAAAGAAGATGTACGTAGCGCACTTTCATATGTATATTTAACAAGCATTGTATAAAGAGGATATCTTGGAATATCATAATTATTTTTGCAATTAAGTTCACGATACATTTCATATGAACTCTTTGAGGGCAAGAGTGGTGTTAGACATCCCTCTGACCATCAAAATAGTAAGTAGCTATAAACTTAGTTGAACATATCAGTAATACAATATTGTTTTTTGTGTATGTTTTCCATAGATTTTATTACTGCAAAAAAAAGCTAAGCCTTATTTTGTAACCCATTGCTTTGCAATGCACTGTAGACACCCAAGGGTTTAAAAAGTACTCAATATATTAACCTAGCATGATTAACATGTGGCTCTCCAATTGTTCAGAGACCACATCTCCCATAGAGATGAAAGTTTCTGTTCAGCAGTAAATGGAGAGTACAAAGATGAACTGGGGGGTTATTCATCAAGGAGTGATAAACAGATGATAAACTGGAGATCATTTCTCCAGTTCCTATATTATTCTATGGAGCCAATTCACTAACATTTCTTCAGTTTTGGAGATCTCAGCACATAGGATCCGTAGAATAACATAGGCATAGGAGAAGTGATATCACTGGAGAAGTCAGCTCCACTTTATCACCTCTTTATCATGCCTTAGTGAATAACTCCCCTAGAGCAATTCTGTGAAAAAGCAACTGCACGGTAGCGGAGAAATGAAAATCCCCTTATATTGAGATAAGACTTAACCTATTTTATGCTAGAAAGATATGCAAAGCATTGCTTTGCAGTCTTTTGGCAACCTCTCTAAAGCTCAAGGATTTAAGCCTGTGAGTGCCAGATGGGTCTCCAATCCATGGCAAAGCAGTTTACAGACCAAGGGGGTATGCAACACATTACAAAGCAGTGCTACTTTGTTCATATCTCTGATAATTAAAGGATGAAAATTAATGTACTGTAGCATTGATGTAAATTTCAAGACATTTTACTTCTTAAAACAGGGGTTAGCTCACCCAGGTCCTCAACAGCAACCAACAGTGCAACAGACTTTCTCTGAATGAGCACAGGTTAATTAATTAATCTGACTGAGCAACTGATTAGTTTACCTGTGCTCCAGATGGGATATCCTGAAAACATGCATTGTTGGTAGCTCTTGAGGACCAGGGCAGGCTGCCCTGACTTAAAACAATATATATAATTTGTTTTTCCCCTAGTCAAGTGCAAAAATAATTAATGTTGCAAAATGTTAATCATACGTTTCTGGGTTGTTGTTTTTTTTCAGAGACTGAAAGAATTAAAACAAAGAGAATTTGCTCGCAATGTTGCTTCAAAGTCTTGGAAAGATGAAAAGAAGCAGGAGAAAGCACTGAAACGTCTCCATCAGCTTGCAGAGCTGCGTAAGCAACCAGACTGGTAAGAAAGAATAAAACCTATTGAAAACTATATACCTAAAACTTTAAGAAAACAATCCTATATAATAATTTGCTAAAATGCGTGTAACGACGAAGTCATGAGCAGTAGAGACTGCTGCGCATGCTGCAGTCATGCGCAGTAGAGACTGCCCGCACCGCGGCTGATACAGAGCTGGACACTCCTAAGGAGCGTCCAGCTCTGTATCAGCTTCGGTGTGGGCAGTCTCTACTGTGCATGACTGCCCTGCGACCGGTTGGCAGTGACACTGTGGCCTATGTAACGGGCTCTTTAACTAAATAAATATAATTGGAGAATGAAATGGATAGGATTTCTATAGTATGCCGTTATATTATTGTAATATTAGCTAAAAAAATAAGCCTAATTTATCAAGCAATAATACAACTCTTAACAGTGGGGATGGGTTAAAGTTTTTACCTCTAAAGAGGAATGTAAAGAAAAACACTTCCTGACTTGATGGAAAATTGATGGAGAACTCCCCTCAGAAGTGCTCATTTCCTGTTTTTTTCTGCATTTTTCAATGATAATATTGTTCCTGCCATGTGGAGAGTTTCCCTACATATTTTCACCATGCTATAGAAAGGATGCCAATTTCATGCATATTATAGGTCTGGCAGGCAGGTGATTAATCTTACAAGAGCTGGCTGATGCTGAAACTCTACTGACACTGATTAACAGATACCACGCAGATAGGCATAACCACATCACATATTCAAGAAAAGAAAAACAGACAGGTACAGCATAACATCATGTGTTCTACTTGCACCTAGTCATTCCTACATCCAAAAGAACAAGAGGGGTAAATAAGTATATACTGAGGTATGGTGGTTCTTTATTGAGGAAGTGGATTCTGAAGCTAATACTGCAGTCATTGGCAGAGAAAACGAAAGCAACTGAAATGTTAACACTTAAAGGGATAGTAATGTTTCATAATAAAAGCAGCTCTAATTAATCATTATAGTATTTGGACTTTGGAGAGTGTTATTTCAATTCTGTCAGAGTTGTAGTTCCAGAGTAATTCAATGACAAGGTATCCCCCTCCTGCCCCTTTTACTGATGTCACACTGTTCAGCTAGAGCAGAAGGGAGGTGCCCAGGGACAATCTTCAATTAAGATAAGGGGAAAAACCTGAAAAGCTTGTCAAGGGGGGCAGGGATTTCATTGTTTGCATAGGAAGAAGATTGTTCCCTGCTGTTATCTGTCTGGTCTATGGACTGCATTCCACATCTGAGAAGAGATGGCTTACACTAGGCAAAAGGGGCGGGAGGGGGAAACTTTGCTTGTGAATATCTCATAAACCATAAAGGTTTGAGAGATATGACTTATATCATTCTTTGTGTTTTTTAATGCTTACAAAATAAAATAAAGTTAAAACAAAATATTACTATCCCTTTAACTAGACTATAAACAGGCAAAGATGGGGGAGCTGGAGTTGTTCGACTTAATGAGTATTGTTTCGAACCAATACTCTGGAGGGTTTCAGGGAGTGTTATTATGCTTATTTTCCTTTCCTTCTCTTATTGTCTATGCCTAAACTCTTAATAAACCAGTTCTCAAATGACCGGGCTACATCCTCGCTCCCCTCCCCTACTTCTTTCACCTCCTTGTGTATTTCTCTGTCTTATTCATCTGTTCTCTTTCTCTTTCCCTTCTTCCCTTCCCTATTCATTCTTTCCCCTTTTAATGCTTCTCCCTCCTCCTTTTCTCTCATTTTCTCCTTTTCTTTTTTCCACTCTTCCCTTTTCTCCTTCCTCTCCTTCCCTCTTCCTCTTTAGCTGTGTGCAGTGATATCAGCATTTACTTCCCCCCATCAATCTTTAACCCTTTCAGTGTCAGAAAGATGTCCAACACATTGCTAAGGATTGCAACATTTTATTAATTTTGCCATAACTTACTTAGTATCCTCACAGAAAAAAGTGGTCCCCAATATGATAAAATCGTTTTTGTATATGATGTTTTACACAGTACTTTCACAGTAGAGTTAGTATAGTGCCAATGGTGCTGCACTAGTATGGGCTCACCCTTCTCTCCTCTTAAGGCTCTTTTATGTGCCTGGTGGTGGACTGGTTGACTACTCCTTATAGTTTGCTACAGAAAAAAGCACAAAGAAATAATAATCTAAAAACACAACCTTTACTTATTTAACATACAACACAATATAACATTAAAGTTACTAGCTACACTCTTCTCTCAGGCACATTATGTCCAACGTCCTTTTAGTCATGAACTGCGGTCTGAAAGTTCCATCCTAGAAACAGCAGCCTTTGATTCTCCTCATGTGGTACCTTGCAATTTTTTTATTCCCAGATGTAATTTTCCTTCCTTTCCTCTCAGTTCCTGTGGCCGATTAATGATCCCATTAGTTTCTTCAATCCGGTGAAAGAGAAACAGGCAACTGCCAGGCTCACTAGGTGTAGTACACACACCCAACCTGCATATCACAAGGGATCTTGTATGACAACCAGAAAATGGGCCTCTCTCAGGGGGTTTGTCTGGGGCTGACTGACAAGTCTATGGAGCCATATTCACCTTACATGTATCATGGACATAGACTATCCACTTCTTATGGGGTTAATGTCCTTGCTCCAATAGGTCTTATTGATATTCTCTTATTTTATTGGTGCTCCTACAACCATCTTATATTTTATTATAAAACATATATATATATTAAATAGTCCTAACTATAAAGTACATACTGATATATGACAAAATAAGACTAAACTTATTTTGTATGTTACTATATAGATATTATTACTACAACTTAACTCCTTCCATCATAATTTTTTTAACCCTGTCTCTCCCAGTCTATTACAAAATGACAAAAGCACAATTTGATGGATACCTATATTAAAAAATATATATAATACAAAAAGGATCTTGATAAACAGATCTTTTTTAAAATCTATAGATTATTGAAATATTATAACCATATAGCCTTCATGTTCATTTTACAGTACTGAATGTTAATATAAAAATATGTATATTATTTTATAATATAATAAAGCACCTAAAAAACAAGAAAATGTTTGTTATCAAAAAGTGCAGTAACTAATTTCATGTTCCCTACCTACTTTTACAAATACCCCAAAATTCAGTTTGACTGACTAGTAAGACACAGGCAGTCATGATCCAATTTCCTTCTTGATCTGGCTGTTATTATCTCTGTTTTAGATGTGTCTGGGAGTGTGAGAAGGGAGCAAAGGAAGTTTGCCCCAAATACCCCAACATTCTGTATAACTGATTGGAAAGCAGTTGTGGTCCAAGTTCCTCCCTGATTTTGCTGTCATTATCTCTGTGCTTGGGGATTATTGTATGTGAGAATGGAGCAAAAAGGAGGTTTACCCCAAATACCCCAACATTCTATGTGACTGATTGGAAAGACACAGGTAGTTGTGGTCTAAGTTCTGTCCTGATCTGCCTGTTATTATGTCTGTGTTAGATGTGTCTGGGGTTGTGAGAAGTGGGAGATTTACCCCAAATACCCTAACTTTCTGTGTGACCTCTACTCCTTGTTTAATACACAGCATTAAGCAATGTGTAGTTGAAAGTAATGCCCAGAAACACCCAAAGATTGCCCCATTGTCCAAAGTGGAGGACATGTGGCATATGTAGCTTAGTAAATTGATGTTAGGAAGGTGTAGGGACTGAATTTTGACATTCATACTTTTGTCTCTTATATATAGTACTTTGCAAAAGTTTTAGACAAGAGTGAAAAAATGCTGTAAAGTAAGAATGCTTTCAAAAATAGACATGTTAGTAGTTTATATTTATCAATTAAAATTATAGTGCGTGAACAGAAGAAAATTCTAAATCAAATCAATATTTGGTGTAAACACCCTTTTCCTTCAAAACAGCATTAATTCTTCTAGGTACACTTGCAAAAAGTCAGGGACTTTGTTGGCATATAGTCTGGTGTATGATTAAACCAGGGCTCAAATTTTCAAGTCCTGAGCTACTAGCCAGGCCTGAAAAGTTACTCGCGACTAGTTTCCATGCTTAGCCCCACCCATATCCTCACCTTTAACCCCATCCATATCACCACCTTCAAACCCCACCCATCTCAAGTTCTCTTTGATGAAATGACACTATTATTCTATGTTTTATTCAGCATATGGCATAGGGGACAAAAACTGTACAGAATTCCAACTGTTTTAAACCCCTGAATGCTAGCAGGGTCTACAACGCATTAGCCTCTCAAGCATTATAGCAGTTAAATGCTTCATTTAAATAATGTAATAGTGTTTTTAGAACCCACTGCTTCTCCCCGCAACATGGTACAGTTAATTTGCCACACTTTGTCTTTATACATCAAGGACATAGTAAGCAACACAATGCTTAACCTTTTAAAGGCCATAGGATGGTCTAACAATAGTTCCACTGTAAAAGATCAGGCTATAGAAGTACTTCTAACAAAAATTCAAGTTCCGGCTACAATAACTTGCGAATAAAACATCCATCAACAGTTGTAGTTTCCATGTTTTAATCAGTAGGATAAACTCTGTATTATATTTTTTCAATATTAAGCTTTAAAATATTTGAAAGGCAGTGGGCAACTAATAATTTAAACTGATGAGATCAGGCTGATGGAGTCAAGTTTGAAAGGAAGGTTAAGTGAATCAAATGGATGCTTAGTACAACAGAAGCATGTCATGCCCTGCTCTCACCGTCTGCTCAATGCAACTTAGCATGTGGGTCCCAAAGTACTAGGATGGTTACGCTCTCCAGATGCGTATTCAACTACAGCATCAGTTCCTTGCACATTTTTCTACAGTGAGTGTACAAGATTGCATTATGCCTTGATGGCTCCTAATATCAGGGACATGAGGACCCGCTCAGCATACCACAGCCACATGCCTAATTATTGTAGACAGTGCAAGTGGACAAATTTCCTGAAGAGCGTCGCATATAAGCAAACCATGTTATCTATTCATAGGTTTAATTAAGTGTTCTCCTGGAGGAAAAGAGAATTGAAAACAGGAGAGGAGGCACTACGTGGGAAGGGGAACTTAGCAAAATTGACAGGCTGCAGGGCAGAGCTGTACCTGCAGCCTGGAAGAAACTGACATCACGGTCCCAAATTTACAAGCTAATATCTCTGCAACTACTGATTTTAAATGAAAATAAGAAACGGATTGCATCTTCAAAAACATTAAGCTGTAATAGCTAGGCAAGTTTAACTAAGGTGAGAGTTCGCCTTTAACCTTTTGAGTGCCGGAGAGGCATCCAACCTATTATGTTTTTCTGCTTGTACCTGCAAAAAAAAAAATGTATCTGTGCATATCAGAAATAATAGATTCATGAGAGGAGATTCATTTTAGAGCTTAACTTCTTTTTGGGATTATATGTAGTCTTTTAAATTTAACCTAATGCTAAACATTTAATTCAACCTCCAAAACTTTTATTACACCCAAATGCCACAGTATTATGAACACATCCCTGATATTCTCAGCCTGGTACTTTATCACTCACTTTCAGTCCTTCGTAAGGTACTGCCAAGTTCCCAATTTAAGCTAAAACTTTAGCCAGGATGCAAACATGAAGCACAAATATCCCATGCCACTTGATTATTTCTCATTTTGACTACTGAAATACTCAGGATTCTCAAAAACTATGTAGCACATGGAAATGTGATGATTTAGAAATAAGCATTGCTGAAAATATTTATTCATAAATGAATGTGTAAGTGACTTTCCAATGAAAACAGCAGCAAAAGCAGCACCTATTAAGAATAACAGAATTAAAAATAATAATTTTAATTTGAAAAATGTTCTTTTTTGTTGTAAATTTAATTTGTCCCAAAAAGTACATTATATTCTTTTGCAGCTGATAACTTTGTCAAGGGCTTTACCTACACATAACCCTTAGACTGTTAATCTGTTAAATAAAACTGGTAAAAACATTTAGCAACTGCAATGGATTTTAGTCCCATGTTTGAGCTAATTGGTAAACAGTACCTTTTAGATTTTATGTACATTACTCCACTGCGTCTGAATGGTTTTTAGAATTAAGATGGCACTGATGACCGTTATCCTAGCTGTAATTAACTGTTCTAACTCAATATTTGATTGTTAGCTGTCACTCTAAAACAAAATTAGCATTTATTTTCACAATTTATTTTAATCCCATACAAATGACAAGGCAATAATAATATGTATACAAAAACATAACTGAGCAATAGTTTAGGATTTTCACAGACACAACACATCTACTTCAATTTGACAAAAAATTACTCAATAGTGTCTCATAAGGAAAAAGCTCAGTATTCTTGGTATCTCACAAACTGATCTTTCTTAGAGGTCCAAATGTGATTCAACAAAAATGCTACCATGGTGAATATGGTAATGAGAGGGGTAGATTGTCCGCTACTATAACCAAAATAACTGTCTGCAACCTTAGCACTCATATAATAATGGCAGGGGAGCTTACTCAACTTAACAAATAATTGTCCTTAATGTCAAATGTAAATATTGATGTTTTGAATACAACACTGAGGCTAATGTTTTAAAAGAAGTGGTGCAACTGTGGAGCATGTCAGGGGCCCCATGTGCAGTGCATAACAATTCTGACTGAAATGGAGATTTTAACATCTCAAATGCTAGAGCAGTTTCCAGTGCATTGCAAAGCAACACATTGGAGACCTCTCTATAATTATTATTATCATTATTTATTTATATAGCGCTAACTTATTCCGCAGAGCTGTACAATAGGGAATGGACATACAGAGATATTAAATAGTACAAATGGAAAAAGGGAAATAAAAGGTTCAGAGGGCCCTTCTCGTGAGAGCATACAGTCTGGAAGAAGATAGGTGGGACACAGAAGGAGTAAGTGTTATGGGGTGTAAGTGCCTCCTGCCACATGAACTGCCAATCAGCTGGTGGGAGAAAGAAGTGCTGTGGTCCAGACAAGTATTGGTTTTGTTTGGGAGAACATGACTATGTAAACAATGAGGTCGTGATTGGGTTTTAGGTGGGAGACTGATTTTAGAAGGGAACGAGATTAAGCTGAAGTTGGAAAGGCTGTTCCTCTGGCCTTGCTCATTGTGCATTCAATGTATTGAATGCATTATCATTCAAATGGTTAAAACCCCATGGAAATCAATGGGAATTTTTGGAATTTGTATTTGTTTCCTATGATGCATTTGATTTGTCCTAGATTTGACCAATTTCTTAGTTCATCAGCCTCATTGATATACACATTGTAAATTTAAGAGAGCATTTGAACCCAACAGCACTCAAACTTTAATGAAATAACCTCTTCTTCTATTACTATGGTCAGAATGTCCAAACAGACCCTGTGAATTTTACCCTTGAACCTTCAATCAGTCTTTAGTTTGATGTTCATGGAGGGGGGCATGACATTTACTATTAGGTCCACAGGACACAAACACACCCAACTGATTATTGTAATCTTGATCCTTTAAAGGGATAGTAATGTTTCATAATAAAAGCAGCTCTAATTAATCATCATAGTATTTGGACCTTGGAGAGTGTTATTTCAATTCTGTCAGAGTTGTAGTTCAAGAGTAATTCCATGACAAAGTATCCCCCTCCTGCCCCTTTTACTGATGTAACACTGCTCAGCCAGAGCAGAAGGGAGGTGTCCAGGTAGATTGCAGAGAGGGACAATCTTCAATTAAGATAAGAGAAAAACCTGAAAAACTTGTCAAGGGGGGCAGGGCTTTCATTGTTCTCATAGGAAGAAGATTGTCCCCTGCTGTTATTGGTCTGGTCTAGCAACCAGATTCCACATCTGAGAAGAGATGGCTTACACTAGGTAAAAGGGGCGGGAGGGGGAAACTTTATCCTTCAATTACTCTTGAACCACAACTCTGACAGTATTGAAATAACATTCTCTATGGCTCAAATACCATGAAGATTAATTGGAGCTGCTGTTTTTGTGAAACATTACTGTCCATTTAAGAACAATATGAGTGGCAACATATTGCTTTGCAATGTATTGTGTTCCCATTTGATCTTTAGGGGTCATGCACTCTGATTGCTTTTCTCTGTGTATAATTAACATCTGATCATTGGAGTAACTAGTCATTGGATTGAATGTGGGGCATTTAATGTAATATATCAGAAAAAACAAACTTTTCAATGTAAAAAAATAGTGTGAAAAATAAAGCATCATTGTAGATAACTGACTAGAGCCCTGTTGTGAGACATATTTGGTGATATTAAGTCTTTTGAAACTCTTTGGTGTTAGAAAAGGCTACAAATCAATGTTACAAAAAGTATTTTCATAATAAATGGTTTAGTACATAGGTGTTAGGCATGCTAAGCACACAAAATTGGTTCCTGCAACTATTTTAAAGCAGAATCACATTGCACATTCCTATAATTGTTTTAGTCAAATCCTCTAGTTACCTAAAAGGTAAGCATGGCATAAGCATGTATACATGTTATAAAATGCAGAAGCAGGGAACTAGAATGGCTTAGTTAGTGTTTCCAATATTGCAATGCATTTGACTCTGTACATTTATACTCTGTTGTCAATATGTTTTTTACAACTATGTGTTAAGCTGCAGAGCAAAAACATAGCTGTACTTAGGAAATACATGCTACTTTTCAATAAATTATAAGAAGACTGAGGGTGGAGCAAATTCCGAAGCAAATCAACTTCACCATGCGGGACAAATAAAATTCCCCAAATCTCCATTGATATAAATTGGTCTTTTAGAACTATAAATGTTAGAGACATTGTTGCATGTTTTTTTCCCCCTAAAGTAAACCAGGTTTGCCCCGGAATTGCTCCAGTTATTCTGAGTACATCAACCTCCAAAGGAGGTTGGTTTAGATCTGAATTTCAATCGAGATGAATGACTCATCAGGTTTTCGGTTGGAGTTGCCATAGAATTACCACAAAGACACTTTTACGTAACACAGATTGTCAAGCTTGGTGTGTCTGGGAGTATTTTAATCAGTCAGAACTTTACATGAAAAGAGGGCATTTACAGGAGTTCAAATTCTGATCTCAGGAGCAATGTAATGGCCTTGAAGTGGGGCTCTTAACTCTTTGATATTGGACTACAGGGCACTAAAGCCATTTCTCTCTATTGAGGGCCTCACACTGACAGCCTATGATCTTGGGCTACACATTTGACATGCCATGTTATCAGCCATATTTAAATCAATGGAAGTTTCTGAATATTGATCTGTGTTATATTGTGCTTTCTCCATAATTCCTCAAATTTTTATTACTATTTCAGTCTCAAAGTGTGTCATTGTAGTGTTGTTATGAATGGTAATGTGGAATTAAGCAGTGGATTTTAGACTGATTGTCAAATTATTCACAGGATTAAATTAATGGCTCTTAAGGGAAGGATTTACGTAAATAGATGTCCTCAGTATAGCAGGCTGGGACAGATAGATAGATAGATAGATAGATAGATAGATAGATAGATAGATAGAGAGATAATAGATTCAACAAAGCCCAGCACTTGAATCTCACAGTAATTAGCCTGTGCACTCACAGTTGAGGGAACATTCCCAAAGCTTAACATTTTTCCTCTCCATGAATTCTTCCTCTCCATGCTGCCCTGATTCTGCTCTGGCCTCTATCTCCCTTTCTCTTCGTGCTCCGCTCTATCAGTCTGCACGCAGACAGGAAGGGAGAGAGAGCCTGGAGCAGTGCTGGATGTGATTGTGCATTGCAGGGATAATGGCCTGCAGGTAGACATGCTTTCTCTATCTGTCACTTATTTTGACACTACATTGAGACGTTTGATAGCGTGACCTGAGAATCTCACGCTTTTATGAAGTGTGAGATTCTCAGGTCGCCATTTTAATCCTTGCAACATAGATATGTGAGATCTGGTTGCATGCTTTTTTGTGTGAGACCTTTTAAAAGTGAAGTGTTGCGTCCATGCCTAAATAAAATACTTGAAAAAGTGTAACACTTACATGACTTCACCAAATACTCTTGTGTTTATTTGAGTCAAATATTTATGAACCTTTAATTCTCCATAATAAGCCTTTATCAAGATCTTGCTAAAAATTAAATATGCAGATCTTAAACATTGAATAATATGTAGCTCCAATAAATACAATACTATTTGGTGAAATCATGTAACATTCATTTTATTTTTTCCCTAAATCTAAATTTGTGTGAGTCAATTACATTTAGTCAATAATCAATAACACCCCAACTAGATGTTATAAAGGTCTGTATACTTGTAAAAATTGCAATTATGTATTTTACAGCTGGACAGTGCCCTTACACATGAAAATTCCATGTCTGTTTCTTACATGTTTCTAAAGAATCACATAAGGTGCTTTTCTCTACAGCATTTGTTATTCCATCTGTTGAAGCCTATTATTTATTGTAATCAGTCATAGACTAAAGCCAGCTCATTAAATGCAGGCAGATACAATGGAAACATTATATAAATAAAGTTACTGTACTGCTGAGTAAAGGACATCTATCTAAGTAAATATTTCTGTTAAGCAAATTAAGAGTAATGTATTCTTATAGTTATAGGTCTCTTTTAAAATGAACATTTTATATAGAAGTAAAACAATGCTTTAATGTTTCATCTTAATTTTTCTTTACAGTGTTTCTGATGAGGGTCCAATATTTAAAACACCAAGATTAAGAGGACCAGAAGAAGCACTTTTCCTAAGCAAGGATGGCAATAAGGCAAGTGCCCATTCTGCGATTGTGTGCAAAGGAGAACCTGTTACAAGCAGCACCATTGCAGAAAACAAAGAAGACATTTTATTTGGCAAAGATGTGATGAATAATGGCAAATGCTGTGTTGTTGGAAATCAGACTGAACTAACAATCTCAAACCGTAACAATGTCAACAATAGAGCTGGCATTTCATTCTGCTTTTCCAAAAAAGCCTCCCTGAAACTTGATTCTTCAGCATCAGTTTTCAATGAGAGTACAGAAGAAGTAAATGACTGTAGTCATTTTCTCAACCATAAAGCAAAACAAATGTCTGTACATTTTAGACACTATGCACAAGGGGGTGAGAATGCACGAGAAAATAGTACATTGACTGTTCAACATGAAACAGATACGTCTATGCAAGGCAATATACCTGCAAATGAGGAGCTACTTAAGGATGATAACAGCAGTAGAAATGTAATAAAGGAACAAAATGAAATTGCTCAATCAAACTTAAAAGCCAAAATACAATCTTCACATGAGAGTTACAAAGAACCTTTGGATCAAACAGAAGAAATAAATGTTTATTTGAGGCCTGAGGACAAGGTTGATACTTCTGAAGCAATCAACTGCCAGACTAAAAGTTGTTGTTTACAGGAAAATTATTCCAACAAGCACACAGTTGCAGATGCAATATTAATAGATCATCTGTCAGACTTTCTTTCACAAAATCATGGGGAACATGAATTAAATTGTAATTCAAATGTGGAACACATTGATGCATGTAGTGATTCTACCCAGAGACATAATGAATGCCCAGAAACCTCAATCAGTGAGCCTTTAAATAACAATTCTCAAAATTCACTTTCTTATCTAAGTGTTTTGAGCAAAGATGGAAGTACTAATCTACAGTGGCCCAGAGAACTACTTCTGTTTACTAAAACCGAGCCTTCGATTTCTTATGCTTGCAATCCACTATATTTTGATTTTAAATGTTCTCGAAAAAATACAGTTAAAAAAGAAAATGAAGGAGTAACAACAAATTGTGAAGAAAATGATGTGTCTGAGACTGTAAATGAGAAAAACTCCTCAGGTATTACTACAAACACGCACCTGGAAAATGAAAAAAATTCTCAATCACCAGAACCAAAGAGAGAAAAGCTTCTCTTAAAGGAAATACATGGAAAAGACTATGAATCTTATTGCAATTACAGAATTACAAAAGAAACTACACAAACAGGCAACTTAAGTAATTTGCATGAAAATGAAGCCCACGTTTCCACCAACCTCAGTGTTTCACAGAATTCTGTTGCTGAAGAACATCACTATTCAAGAAAACGTAAAAGATCAACCCATGGATTATCAGAGAATAGTATAGAATCACTTTACAGCAAAGCTAACAAAAATAGTTCAAATTACAAAGGAGATTCAACAAATCTGAACATTTCACCCAATGATCACTTGAATATAAAGGGCAAAAATCAACGCTTTGAGAAGTGCAACTCAAATCAAAATCAATCTGAGCAAAATAATGATTTAAGTCAAAATGAAAATGATTTTACTTGGGATAATGCAAGTTCCTCTAGTAAGGTTTCAGGCTCTGAAAGCGATACAAGTTCAGAAAGGCACTGGAGATCATCCTCTTCACAAATGTCCCCAACCAACAAAGGTATCCATTCAGACTCTTCCATTAGCAGTAGTACAGGATGCAAACATACAAGTACCATCAACCATAAATCCTGTGATAAAATATCTATGAGAAAAGAAAATTGTTTAGAAGGAAAGCACAACCATAATGGATATTTTGACAATGACAATGAATATTATGGTAAAACTGTGGTGCCAACTAGAGATCAAAAATATAAATGTAGAAGTTTAAAGCACAAATCATTTAGGAAGACTTCAAGACATGAACGTCCAGAACATCAAATATGTAGCAATCATACCAGGAAAGAACAAAAGTGTAGGAAAAAGTGTAAAAGCCCTGAGACTGATCACAATGGTGAAAATTTAGCTACTCTTAGTCCAAAACCCAACAATTGCAGAACTTTGTCAGAAAAAGGAACTTATTCTAGGAGTTCCCAAGGAAGGTATAATGGTGAAAGTTTTAGCAGGACTGAAACAAAAGAAACATCATACGAATGTTATTCCCAAAATATAGTGTCTCTATCAGGAAATTGCAAAAGTGACTGTACTTCAGAAAAAAATGTAATAGTGAAAGAGAAAAAAACACTGATCGCTGAACTGCTTGTGGATAAAGGACACCCCACAAAGAAAGTGGAAAAGGAATTTACTTCTGGGAACTATTCAGAAAGTTGTGGCATAAAATTAAAAAAGCAGTCTCATACTTACTTTGCAGTTAAATTTCCTCCATCAGCTCATGAAACAGAAGTTGTGCCATTCCTTAAAAATGTAAATTCCAGCAACAATAGCACAGAAATGTGTGGTACAAATGATACAATAGAAAATGGAGCTGATAGTAGCAAAACAGAGGGATCTCAAGGATATGAAGTTACTGTTACCACAAATGGTGACAAATGTCTGTTTAAAGACATTATCCATATAGGTACAGAATGCAGAACCCTGAATAACGAAATTCAAGTTTCTGTTGCTGAACAATCAAAACAATTATTTGGTGAAGTGCAACATTTTATGCAAAACTCTGACCAAGTTCACTTTAATTTCAAACATGTTTTGCCCTCTCTTAAACATTTGTGTGGAACTGAGTCACCAGAAACCAAAGAAGAACAAAAGGGGCAGGGACAACATGAAACGGATATGAAATCAAGTCCAATAGAAGGAAATGTAAAATGCTGTTATGATTATGATAGTGCTATGCAGAACTTCTGTAAAACTGATAATAATCAAAGGATTCATCACAAGTCAACAACACCCCCTACTCTATCTCAACAGCCTATAACATATTCTCCTGATGAAGTAGATAAGTATAGGCTATTACAGTTACAGGCACAGCAGCACATACAGAAACAGCTTATAACTAAACATTTTAAAGCTTTGCCTACCACCGGATCAGCTGTATACACAGCTGCACAAACTATTCAGCCTGTATCAGTACAACAGCATCCATCAATTACCACAATTCACCACGCTCTCATGCAGCGTTATGCAGTTACAGCTTCCATGCATTCATCACCAAATCATTTTGCTGTATCACATCTGAATCATTTTCCTCAGTCACATTTTTCTCCCATTGCTCTTCCCTCATTAACTCCAGCCATATTTCCAACACACCCAACATTCCTAGCTGGACATCCATTACATCTAGTCTCTGCATCAGCGATTCATCCTGCTCAGCTGACTATCCAGGCAATTCCACACACAGCCCTCATCCCTACCCTCTTTACCCCACACCCCAACACAGGCATGCATCCTGCAATTCACTTTCATCCGCTAATCCATCCATTGTTTCAAGGACATGACTTTCATCATAATTCTGGGACAAACCAGATCCACTGAAAATGTTCAGAAAATTATACAGGAACAATAGGGTACACATTAGTTTCTCATTTTTGCAATTTATTATTTTCTATGGACACAAAGATGAACTTAATTTTAACTCACAGTAAGCTAATTTATGATGAACTGCATTTCTTTATGGTCATTTAAGAAAACCAAATTTGGTTTGGGAATTTGGTATAATGAAAATGTAAATGTTTTAATAAAAGAAAAATCATGGTGATTATTGTTCAATTCTAGAAAATTAATGTTTGCAATATTTAATATTTTAACCCATCTTTTTCAAACTATGATTCCTTAACCCCTTAACGACGCATGACGTACATGTACGCCTTAAGGTTGGGGACCCTAAAGGACCAAGGACGTACATGTACGTCATGGAATTCCGGACTCCCCGTTCGGGGAGTCCGGAATCGAATGGTTAAAAAAAAAAAATCCTCCATGGTCCTTAAGTGACCGCACAGTGTGTGCGCGGTCGGTCCTTAAGGGGTTAATTAATTTGAACCTTAATAGTTGGAATATTGTATATTTCTTTACTCTAATTTTATTATTCTAATAACTGCACCTTCCAAAAAAGACAACTTGCATTTGTAAAGCATTATATGTTAAGATTAAATTCAATATAGTTTTTTTAATACAAGTCTTAATGGTTTCACTTTTAGACCTTTGGAAGGAAATTATTAAATGTTATTTTAAAAAGAATGGTGTATGAAATATGATGGTCAGTCTGGCAAAATACTTCCAGTGAATTTGTATATAGACTAAATATTTAAATATATGAGAAGACAAAAATATCAGTGAATAAAAATAAAACAATGTTTAATCAATATTGTTAATTTAATATTAAATTTTGTAATAAAATGCATATGTGAAAGAAAAACATAACTTTCAGCTAGACATCTTTTTATCAGTAGTTGAAACCCTGGGATATTGCCTGGATGACAGGTTTTAGAATTCAACTGCTACCTGTAATAAAAACCACACTTGTGGGGCTTTTAAATGGTAAAAAAAAAATCATTTACAGATTTTACTCAGACTCACTCTCTTAAAGAACCTCTCCATCTTTATCAAGCTCTTTATAAAGGTACAGAGTTTGCACTAAAATGTCAATCTGAATAAAGTTTTGTAAAAAACACACACACACACACACATATATATATATATATATACATAAACAGAAATCATCAGTGGCGCATACAATATATCAAAACTATATAATGGTAATAAAAACGTGCATGAACTATGAAATATTCACAAATGTTCTTAACTGGATATCCAGAAAGAGAAAGCGCACAACAGCGAGGAATCAGTGGATTAATTTATTAGCACCTTAATCACATTAATATCTAATCTTTTTGGACCACGGATGAACCTTCCACATGGCAAGCAATTTTTCAAATGCCGGAGGTATATATAACCTACAAATACAACTCGTAACCTACCAGATCTAAAGCAACAGTAAAGAAGAACCTGCCAAAATTTCCATGGCATCCCTACAGGAGTCCACACATGAGTGGAGGTAAACCACCTTACTTCACAAAGAAATTAAGGACTAACTGTACATAATCCATAGTGAAGTTAAAAATCACAAAAGTCACATTGGAGCGCACATATCAAATTATTTCATTAAAAAATGCACAGCCACATTGCAAAACATTCAGCACCATAAATCCATATTAAGTCAGTAGGCAAGTCATGTGACAAGCTTAAATGTAATCCTGGTGATTTCTGGCCACATAGGGTAAATTGATTGAATACTTAAATGTCCATGGTAATGACTATCAATGGCATAGATGGGTGTACTTCCTTGTGTATGGAACACAGAGGGGTCATCTCCATTATTGATATTTTATATGTAATAAATCTAAAAAATGCTCATCACCGAATACATACAATCCATCATAAAGTCTACAGTGGCTGTATAATAAGCACATCTAATATTGGTCAATGAAAATATCTATGGATATCCAAGAAAATAAGTTCAATAGTCATATTTGCAATAACTAATACTAGCAAAGTCCAGTCTATATAAAGGTGTAGTTCAAAATAATAAAATCCAAGTTGTAAATGAGAAGTAGATATCACAGAAGTCCATAAAAAATAGAGAAATGCAGTGTTGTAATTCATGATTGATCTTATTAGAATTAGAAGAAGAATGGCCTCTTTCTTCTCCAAAATCCCTTCACTGAATGAGGCAGGGGATGCTGCTGCTGCCTCAAAAGCAGTACTACAGCTAGGACCAAGAATATTGCTTACAAGTGTAACCTGTCCTAGTCCCACATTACAACTACTGCTGGACCCCTATTCCCACAGTGGCTACAGCTGTCATTATTCTATCTTCCACCCCAGCTGCTCCATCATCACCCTCATCACCAGCACCACCCGTCCCTCCTTGTTGTTGCTTCTGCTCTATGAGAGTTGCACTGGTTGGTCATGATAACAAATATTACAGGTGAAGAAGGCAGAGTGGCAGCACTAGCAGCAGGATCAGGCAGCTGATCTGTGCTGATGCTAATACTGTTATCCAGTTCCGCCTTCCTCTGTGTCAGATCCCAGAGGCCAAATGCTGGGAAAATGGGTATCACAGTGTCAGGAGGATGTTGTGAGCACTCGTGACCGCTAGTCTGGCTGTTCGGCATCACTTCCCCTTCCACCTCCACTGGAGGATCTACAGAGGTCAGGCTACTCCCACCACCAGCTGCTTGACTATCATCACCATCAACATCCACTCCCTTGCCCCAACACTCTCTAGCTGCTGTGTGGGAGTAGTGGGGCTGCTAGGGGATGGCAAGTATGACTAAGGGTCCCCTGCTTTCACACTTGCCATCATCTCATCCTCCTCCTGAGTATCAGAAAGCACAATGGAAGCAGTAGCAGCAGGCACAGGTAGCTGACCTGCTCACTCTGGTACCCACTTCTTCCTGTGCCTTTGCTGACGATGACACTATGACAGATCCCAAGAGACAGTGAGGCTGGGCATCATTGGGTCTGGGGAATCATGGTCATTTCCTCCTCCAACTCACTGGACACATCATGGTCCTTCCAGCTCCTCCTTTTTTTCTTTTTTTCTGATGGTTGCTCATCCTCTTAGTCAACAGTCTGAGCCTCTCCTGCCCTTATTTTGAAACATAGAAACATAGAAACATAGAAGATTGACGGCAGAAAAAGACCACCTGGTCCATCTAGTCTGCCCTTTAGTATTCCTTTATTGTTATCTTAGGATAGATACATGTTTATCCCAGGCATGTTTAAACTGTGTTACTGTGGATTTATCAACCACCTCTGCTGGAAGTTTGTTCCAAGTTTCTACTACTCTTTCAGTGAAATAATATTTTCTAATGTTTTTCTTGATTTTTCCTCCAACTAGCCTCAGATTGTGCCCCCTTGTTCTTGAATTCAGATTCTTATTAATCACACTTCCCTCCTGAACCTTGTTCAGTCCTTTAACATATTTAAAGGTTTCAATCATGTCCCCCCTTTCTCTTCTTTCCTCCAGACTATACATATTTAGATCTCTGAGTCGTTCTTGATAAGTTCTATGCTTTAGACCTTCCACCATTTTTGTAGCTCTTCTTTGAACCCGCTCAATTTTAGTTATATCCTTTTGCAGATGAGGCCTCCAGAACTGTACACAGTATTCCAGATGTGGTCTCACTAGAGCTCTATACAGAGGGATCACAATCTCCCTCTTCCTGCTTGTTATACCTCTAGCTATGCAGCCAAGCATACGATTTGCTTTCCCCACCGCCTGGTTGCATTGGTTACTCATCTTGAGGCTGTCAGAGATGACCACCCCCAAATCCTTCTCTTCTGAAGTCTTTGCTACCACAGAACTGCCAATACGATAGTCATCGTATTGCTACATAAATAGCTCCATAATCACCTAGCACCTTCTCTATCTCTCTACCTGCTTAATTTTTTGTTTCACTTTATGGAAATTTTACGTTTTTGGCATGAAAACACAAAGTACATGAAAGCAAAGGGAGGGAAGTTTGTAGCCATTGAAAAAATATTGAATATTTGGCAGTAGGTAAAAAAGGCAAAGATTTTAAGGGGTTGTTTAAGGTAGATTTACCAGGGAAAAAGCAAACAACCATATGGTTTTCATGGATTTTTATACAAGACCACAACAGGACCTTTCGCCCACCTTTAGTGAAGAGTAGAGATGGGCAAATGTTTTTGCCTCAAAAGACAAACAGGAAAAAATGACACTTTTCAACAAGTGGCAAATTTTTCAAGAAAAGTGCTTGTTTTGCATAGTTTTGCCTAGCATTGAAATGAATGGGAAGACTACATTTCTCCCCACCGCATGTCATGGCAAATTTTTCTTTATTTCCCATAGGCATAGTATGCAAATGGGTGTCAATTTGCTGCAGCATGACTGTCTGTATTTGTGAAAGGAAGATAAATCAGCACATTTTTGAGCTAGAGAAGACAAGTTAATAAAGCAGAGTTGAAGCTTAGTTTAGGGTGTCTTGTAGGATATTTGTTCTCTGTATTATGGGAGTCTGAGGGACTGACAGGAAGGGAGAAATATTCCAACATTTGGCATGATTGACTACGAAAACACAGGCAGCCTTGATCCAAGTTTCTTCTTGATCTGGCTGTTATCTTTGTCCTAGGGAGATTCTGGGGGGTGTGATAAAGGAGCAAAGAATGTTAACTCAAATACCTGTCACGGTAATCAGGCAAATAAGGACAGACACGAATATAAAATATAAATCCACGTTTATTAATAAGTACAGTAATAACATTATAGCACACACAACCCCAGAACACAGGATGATAGGACCAAGGCTCCTACCCAGAGCTGCACACTGTGCTGCTCACTACACTACTGGGAGATACTGGAGACTAGGACCACGGTGTGGGTGGAATACCCGAGGGAACAGTAGCTGAGACACAAGTCTCCACCCTGGGTCACGCGACCAGAAGCAACAGGGAGCAACAGTAGACCTGAACCATGAAACACTAAGACTCATGGTCAGGCAAGTTCAGAGAGTATAGAGCCAGTAGTCAGACAGGCCGGGGATTAAACGGAGTGATAGGCAGCAAGAGCCAGTGGTCAAACAAGCCTGGGTCATACATGGAGCAAGTTAGTCAGCCAGAGCCACAGGTCAGAACCGATGTGGGTAGTCAGACAAGCAAGGGTCATACACGGAGCGGATTCTCAGGAGAGCACAGGTCACAATGGAGCACAAGAGACAATATTAGAAACACCACATAAGGGCAATGACTCCCAGGCCCAGGGAGGTTTATAAAGGAGCAGGAGAAGGCAGCACCCAATTAGGCCACACAGAATAGGCCCATAAACAGGCACCCTAGCCAGTGCCTGTTTCTTGATGTCAGCAATGCTGAGGTGGCCTCACCACAGAGGAAGGAAGCACAGGATAACTAGGCCTCTAAGGTAGACTGTGATAATACCCCAAAATTTTGCGTGACTGAGTAAACACAAGCAGCTGTGATCCAATTTCCTTCCTGATCTAGCTATTATCTCTGTGTTATTGGAATTTGGAGGGTATGAGAAGGGAGCAAAGGATCCAAGTTTCTTTCTGAACTGGCTGTTATCTTGGGCTAGAGGAGTCTAGGGAAAGCAACAGTTGAACAGGGAGAGTTTTTGTTATAGTGATAGGTATATCTAGACAGTTAACGACAAATAAATAAATACATACAATAATAGGTGACAGAGACAGTGAACCTGATGTGAGATGTGACTGAGGCAGACTGCTACTAGAGGAGATAGAGTATTTAGTAGAGGGCCAAGGTAAGACATGACACACACACACTCAGTTGTCTTGTGTATTTTACAGTAAAAACTCACACACTAGTTGAGTAATGTCCAGCAAATGCACAAGGGGTATGGAGAGGGTGAAAGGATTAGGAGCAGTGCAGGGACGTGTGAGTAAAGTGGTAGTCCAAAAACTGACTGCAGCCATGATTGCTGCAGCGTGTACAATAAATGATGGTGATCCCTTTCCTCTAGAGAAAGAGGCAGTCTGTCAAAGTCCCACCTAAAGTTCCACCACCAGTACTATTAATAAGCCACCTAAAAACACTGAAGATAATAAGGAGTCACATTCCTGTGTTGATGTCATAGTGCAAGAATGTGTAGCATCTCAATCAACTCCTGCATCTTACAGTGAGACAAACAAGCACAAAAACACCTGTCCTGAAAGTGGCAGTGAACCTTGTGAATATCCCTCAACAGGGAGAAGTCTAGAGGAATATAAAAGTAGCTGGCAAGAAACGGTGTGCGATGCAGAGGATGACCTAAGAACAGATGATGACAATGTAGATCTAGAATATATCAATCCAGCATCCACCTCTTTTTCAGATTTAGATGAAGTTGAAAGTGAGAGAGATGCTGAAATGGTCAGAAAGTTAACTGAAAGGCAAAAGCTCAATTTTCCACCACTTAAAAGAAGCACTGTGTCTGTCTATAAACTACTTGAGAAAACAAATGGAAAGTCTGACCCTGGACAAACAAATATGCCAAAAAATATGCAGTCATCCTGTCAGTTATCATCAGCATCATAAGCGACTCCAAGTCCAAGTCCCACACGGCCACAAACACTAATAGTTTTGCATAACCAGTAGTACCAACGCAGGTTATTAGCATCTACAACCTTAGCTATGATGAGTGCCTCCTCTGCTATTGGAAATGCAGCACCTTTGACACATAGTAGTAGTTCAATTTCAGCAAGATTTAGACCCAGTAGTAGTAGTAGTATTAGTAGTAGTAATAGCAGCAGTGACCCCTCAGGAACTATGCAGTCTATGAAGTCCACAGTATGGAGATACTTTACTCATTATTAGTGTTGAGCGAGCGTGCTCGGCCGATGCTCGGATCGGCTCGAGCATCGCTCTGCTCGGCACATGGCGGTACTCGTCGAGTACCGCCATGTGCTCGCCCGCCATGTTCGGGTGGTGGGGATCTGTGCCGGAAGAGGCACAGATCTGAAGACGCTCCGCTGGACCACCAGGGACTGGAGGTACGGGGGCATTGCGGAGATGAAGGGGGCATTGCGGAGATGAAGGGGGACATTGTGGAAGAGGGGCATAGACTCTATGCCCCTCTTCCACAATGTCCCCCTTCATCTCCGCTATGCCCCTCTTCCACAATGTCCCCCTTCATCTCCTCTATGCCCCTCTTCCACAATGTGCCCCTTCATCTCCGCTATGCCCCTCTTCCACAATGTCCCCCTTCATCTCCTCTATGCCATAGAGGAGATGAAGGGGGACATTGTGGAAGAGGGGCATAGCGGAGATGAAGGGGGACATTGTGGAAGAGGGGCATAGCGGAGATGAAGGGGGCATAGCGGAGATGAAGGGGGACATTGCGGAGATGAAGGGGGCATAGCGGAGATGAAGGGGGACATTGTGGAAGAGGGGCATAGCGGAGATGAAGGGGGCATAGCGGAGATGAAGGGGGACATTGCGGAGATGAAGGGGGCATTCGGAGATGAAGGGGGGCATTGACCAGGCACCCTCCCCTCATCAGAGCAGGGGGTGCCTGGTGTAATGCTCGTGTCGCCCCATTATATTCAATAGGGCTCGGGTGCTCGGCCGAGCACTCGAGCCTCAGGGGGTGCTCGGTCAGAGCACCCGAGCACCCGAGCATCGGGGTGCTCGCTCAACACTACTCATTATCCAAAAGCAAAGAATGTTCCTATCTGTTGTCTGTGTAAGAAACATATGAGCAGGGGGAAAGCAGACTCACACCTAGGCACCTGCTCAGTGAGTTCCTACCTAAAACATAAATACAGGTAAGACTGTGAGACACACCTTCAACAAGTCAGAGGTTCCAAAACTATCAGCAGCAGAAGTACTCCTAAAAGTTCCCGTGGCTCTGGGGTACATTATAAAAGTTCTGTTGATATGTCAGAGAGTGTCCCAAGATTTTGTGCTCTTGCTACAAGAGAGTATGACTCTGAGTTTGTTTTTGGAGACGACAAGAGTCATAGAGACCCCACACATACCGCTACCACTCCCACCACCTCTGCAAGTGATAACATTAAAGGGATAGTAATTTTTTTGGCAACACATCTCAGTTTGTTCAACATAAGCAATAGTACTGCCTACTGGTGCTCTTATTCTCCAAAACTGTATCATTACAATGTAATTTTAAGTTGAAGTTGATCCCTCCCTCCCATTTTCCCGTTCTGATGCCTCCTCTTCTCAGATCTGCAGTCTGGTTCTTGACTGGACAAATCACAACGAAGGACAATCTTCACTACAGTCAATATAAGGAAAAACCTGCCCTCCTAGTCGAAGATTTCCCTCATTGACTTCTGAAAAAGGGATGAGAGAGACCAACTTCAGCATAAAATTGCATCGTAACTATACCGTTTTGGAGAATAAGAGCATCAGCTGGCAGTACTATTCTTTATGTTGAGCAAATTGAGCTGCATTGCCAAAGCAATAAAGTTACACAGTTCGTCCACTGTGTACTGCCATCCCTCATTTATTAAGTTCTTGGAAAAAAGTAAAAACCTGTAAAAAAATTTTGCTAAAGTACACCTGTGGAATAGTAAACTTGCCATAATATTGGCAGTTTACATGCCGCCCTTTTCTTTTGTTGACAACAGAGGTTTTAAAGAAATGATGTCGTGTTGCATCCTGCTTGAATATTCTAAGCTGCAGTTATTTTTCAAGGATGTTTATACAAATGTTGCTTAAGGAAGTTAGTATTGTGGGCAAAGAAAAAAGGCACTCAGCTTGCCTTTTACAAGGCATATGTTGCTGTAGGCATCACAACTTTAACTTTAAGCTATTTATTTCTCCATTTCAGCCCACAGAAGAGTAACATTGGGGTGGGAAATCTTGCAGACATAGAAAACAGGTGAAAAATGGCAAACTTCTAATAGGATATTTATTGGCAGTGGTGAAAAGGCAAAAAATATTATATATTTTCATTGTCAGGAATTTTCATGAAAAAGCAGGAAATTGTTGTTTTTATGTGGAATTTTCTGCTGGAAAATTTTCAGACTTTTCACCCATCCATAGTCAAGAGTAACCATCAATACATCATCTTGAATGTATGCTCATACCTGTGTATTTTCAGAACATACACTTTAAAGAAAAAAGTCAGCAAACTGAAATAAGGGATGACAGAGTAAGGATCTAGCCCATCTATGGGCCTACAATGAGGTTTTTCCAAAGATTCATGAATTTCAGGTATAGCATATAGTACTGGGATGATGTTGCATGAGGAAGTCCCTTGTCTCGGTCAATGTCTTTCTTGAAAAGTAATGTAGGATCATGGTCAAGTTTCTTATAGCACAAAGGATTACTCAGTTGGCTAAGGAACTCCTGATCATAATATCCATAGTCAAGAACAATACCACCACATTAATAATGGAGTTATCATAAACAAATTATTTAACAGCTCTAAATTTGTCATGCAAAAAGTTAGAGAAACTGGTATGATGATTTTGAATAATATTTCTAGTTTCAATGGATACAAGGTCAATCTTCAGTAAAAGATTCAACACCACTCCTGGGACCCTTAAGACTCTCTCTCCTATTTGAAGTAGTTTGTCGATCAGCGATACAAATTAACCAAGGTTAAACTGTTATTTCTTTGTGATCTAATTGCACTATTTTCTTTTTTCTTGTTTTATAGAAGCAAGGAGGTTATCCTTATATTTATTACAACAATTTCAGGTTTGTCAATCAAATCAACTATCTGTTCCTTGTTAAATACCAGAATATGCTTATCCTGTAGTGAATTGATATCAGTTTTCAATTTCTAAATCTCCTTTGCAGACTGGACAAGTCCCACCTTTATTACACATTTTATATGAAATAACAATAATGGAGGTGACTCCTCTGTGTTCAATATACAATATAGTAAAGTCATCTAAAAATTCCACCATTTAAGGTGGTCATGACTTGCCTACTGAACAAATGTGGATTTATAGTGCTGCCTGTTTTTGTGACGGAGCCGTACATTCTTTCATGCTATATAATTCGGCATGTATGCTCTGGTGTGCCCTCTAGGACACTATGATCTGTTTCTTTTTGTAAAAGGTCATGGGATCCTTATTTTTTATTGTGTATGAGTTGACATTCACCTTATATAAATTTGTGCCATTCATATACTCATTTATTATATATTTGGTTGGTAAGCAATTATTCCAATATTTATAGGTATGTCTTTTCAATTTCTTTTTTCTCTCTGTTCTTTTCCTTTTTTGGTTTCTTTTTTTTAAATTTATATATATTCCCCTTTGTTGTTTTTTGTCCTTGTTGATGGTATTGGTTTCATTTTTGTGGGTGGTTTTTCATTATGCCCATCAAGTCATCCAGCTGGTCTCCACTTCTACTGCTGGGAAGCCATGGCAGATTGCTTCTTACAGTTACTTTTGATCTGTTAGGTTACTAATTGTATTAGCATGTTATAAATACACTTTGCATAGCAATATTTGCTTGTCCTGAAGAAGGTCCGTCTGAGAACCAAAAACATTTGGTGATCATGTGATGAAGATGCTATTAAATTAATCCATTGATTCCCTACTGAATACCCAGTTACATATGTACAAACACACAAACACACACACACACACACACACACATATATATATTGTATATATGTGTGTGTGAGTATATATATATATATATATATATATATATATATATGTTTATATAATATATATATATATATATATATATATATATATATATATATATATATATAAGAGGAGGGCAGCACCAGTGGATCTTTCTCAAGAAATAACTTTATTAGGATGAATGGTCAACAAGGTCTATTGAAAAAAATGTCGACCATGTTTTTTTGACCATTCATGCTAATTAAGTTATTTTTTGAGAAAGACCCACTAGTGCTGCCCTCCTCTTATTTCTATGCTTCATCTGAAAATTTCAAACTCTTTTGAGAGTGAGTGCTACCACCCCTCTATCTATCTATCTATCTATCTATCTATCTATCTATCTATCTATCTATCTATCAATCTATCTGTCATGGAATGCCAGAGGGGTACACAATGCATTGCTATGCAATGTGTTACATACCCCTCTGTTACTCAAAGGGATGTTAAGACATTATATATATATATATATATATATATATCATGTAAACTTGAGCTTTAACAGGATTTTTTTAAAGTGAAAAAAAATGTTGATTTATTTTGAATGTTTTAGCCCCCTAATGGGCCTTTTTGAAGGTCTTAATAAAGGCCTTTTAGAGGGCCACAATGTTGACAATAAATCAACACTTTTTTCACTTTAAGAAGTCCTGAGATTGCTCAAATATACATGGCATTTATATACCATTAGGTGTGCCCATAATAAAAAAACCATACATAGGGTACATCTCAAAGCTAATGAAAAAATACCTGGGTGCCAATAAAATAAAGTTCATTAAAAAATCTAATGACTTCACTCACAGGACTTAACTAACAAAAACAATCTTTATATCGCATAATAAAAAAGGAAAAGTAGATTATCAGATCTAGATCTCGGTCTTCACTACCATTAATATGGAAAGAGATATTCATCAACATCATTATCTATGCAAGCAAATAAAAAAAACCTTTAAGTTCTACCATCATTTTGAATATACAAGAGCACATACAGTATACATTATACCCAGTACATATCGTCTTTGTTTACTGTGCTTACATATCTTCTGTACTCTGTTTTCTACATTTTCTGCATTTATATATTTTTATATATTTATTTTATATTAGAATGTTGAAAAGCTTATATCCATTTTCTTTAAAATATTTGTGACCTTTTTAATATCTTTGATGTATTAATGTAGTAAAATATTGTTCTCGGGTTGTTCTCACATTGAGACTTTTACCCTATGTTGGTTAACTAATTACAAATTAATTTCTAAATACATGCTTTCAAAGCCACTAACCTATTTGTCTTCCTGCAAGAGTAATGTAGACATATAACATGTTCACTACATTATAAACTGTTTCCTATATATGAAGTCACATTATTTGCTGTGTTTCTTTCCAGAGTTGCCTCTTGTTGAAGTTAAAAGTTTTGTTCCTGCCCTCAGCTGACTAATCAATGGTCACTATTCAGACCAGTAACTGACTGGCTGAGAATGTTTGATGTGTTCATACACAACTCAGCATGATCAGCATCCCATACGTCTTTTTGATGTTGATGAAGTTAAGAATTACCGGCACTAAATCATAATGATATATTTGTTTTGATACCACAGAACCACAAAAAAAGTGATATTACTATAGAGATCATACTTTTTATTTAAATATTAATAGCGTTTGAAACCAGCACAGCTTACATTAAAATACATATTTATAAGACATTTTTGAACCTGAAAAATTAAATTTGCTCTTATATTATGCAACTAGTAGAAAAGCCTGTGTACAAGGGCCACAGTGGCGGATGGTCACGGTGCAGTTATGCCCAGTAGAGACTGCTTGTGCCATGGCTGATACAGAGCTGGACGCTCCGAAGCGCCCAGCTCTGTATCAGCCTCATCATGGGCAGTCTCTACTGCACGGGACTGCAGCACGCGCAACAGTCTCTACTGCACATGACTGCATCATTACAAATGTTGTAGCGAACTATTATATAGGATGAATTTCAAAATGTGTATTTATTAGTGTTCTAGGTTTAGCTATAAACAGAGTCAAATTTAAACCTTCTACAATAAGTATATTTTAGAGTTTTTAATCAACATATAAAACATAATTTATTTTTAACTTTTGAAGGAAATATGGCATTAGGATCTATATGTTATTATATTACACCATAAGTACAAAATTGACAATGTATATACTAAAATGGGAATTGATTTTCTGCTGTGAAAATAGAAAAATGTAATTGAAATAATATCTCAATCAATTCAAAAAGAGATAGAATACAGTAAATATTTATGGGTATCTCTCACATTGCTTTCTTAATATTGTTTTAAAACAACTGGCAAACAATTGAAAAAAGTGGTAAGTTAATAAGATTAATTTGCTATATCTGTTTACATTTTGAAATTAATCACGTCTCCTATGCATCTTTAAGCTTTAAACTTTAGGTTTTTGTTCCTAGAACCTGTTTGCAAATCACCATGCATACAAAGTTCTTCCAGTGTTCCATTTTTTTCTTGTAAAGTGACATATATTGTCAGCCAACTGCTTAGAGCTCCACATACTGAGGCATACCTCAGGTTTGCTTGCAATGCCCATGTTCTGAACTAGGTGTGACCAGAGCAATCTCAATGGCTCTACACCAGTTTTATACCCCTTTACAGGCTATTAAATAACCCTTTGCTTGTCAGAGGGGGTGTG
The DNA here is from genome assembly GCA_037306005.1 of Rhinophrynus dorsalis. Taxonomy (NCBI): domain Eukaryota; kingdom Metazoa; phylum Chordata; class Amphibia; order Anura; family Rhinophrynidae; genus Rhinophrynus; species Rhinophrynus dorsalis. The sequence continues at coordinate 417,998,399 of CM074723.1, forward strand.
CAATATATTGCTCCACAAAGCATTGCACATCCATTTGGCATTTAATGGAATAACGCTTTAGATGTTAAAGGGATCTCCAAGATCCCTAGTAACCAAATAATTAAATATTTTTTCCTTCTTGCTTCTTATAGGCCAAGGGTATTTTCTATGCCAGGACTTCTAGCAGGAGTGTGACCAAGGATAGAGTTAAGGACATCTTGAATGCCTTGCCAAGGGGTGCCTGGGATGTCAATGTAGCCCTATCGGTTGTGTTTTGTATTCTAGCTATATAATAATATTTTCTTTATTATCATGTATTTGTAAAGCACCAACATATTTCACAGTTATGTACAATAGTTAAATAAGACAAAAGAACAATGTGCAATGGAGTAAAATATTTAAGGATATTTACAATCAGCATTAAAAGCATTGGAAACACAAGTATAAGGTGGCTCTGCTTGCTAGATCTTATAATCTATGGGAAGTGAAGGAGTGTTACACAAGGTCTAAGTGCTTGGAGTTGTTGAGTTGTCCAACCACAGATTATGACAATGGTAAGAGGAAAGTGACAGTGCTATAATAATTTGCATTTGAGTATTTGTATATTTTAATGTATTAATACATGGGAAAAGCACAATAAATAAACATTTTTAGAATATCATCATATAAAACATGTATCATATCACACTAGCAAACAAGTTAGTAAATTACTCAGTTCTTCCTCATGAATAAAAAAAAAACTTGTTACATTCAAGGAAATTAGACTGTATTTGTGTCAGACCACTGTTAAATAGATAGTCATCATAATTTTTTACTTTATTTTTTTTTAATAAAAAAATTAAGTCAATCAGCCTATATTGTTGTTTATTTAATCTTCATCTTTTTATACTGTGCTTCTGACATCACCAGGTCCTTTCATAAGAGGAGAACCTGATCTCAGAACATAAAAGCATGGATAATGGTAATATCTCTGACACTGCATCAGAAAAAAATGAAGGAAGAGAACTTTGGAAACTCTCTCCCTCCAGCCTATTGCATACAGCATACAGAACACTCTGTATCTTGTGTAAATTGCTGAAATGGGGCTTCCAGATGTTTGTCCTGATGTTTTTGGGAACTACAGTAATTCACAGCTTTAAAGCTAAGGTTTCTAACAGACCCTATCAGCTTCTTACTGTACATTCAGCTCAACTAACATTGAGCCTAACCACTTGGTGTATTTATGACTGGAATCAAGGAAAACTTGAAGCAAAGTACAAGCTCGATTGATGCACTACTGCATTCCCCCATACATCAGGAATGATATCTAGGGGAACCGACTGGGTGATTTTAAATAGGAGATGAGTACTTTGAAAGTAGTTATAATAGACTTAGCTTCCTTGTTCAAATCTTATCTGCTGCAGAGAAAGGGGTATATTGTAACCCCAACACTCTCCATCCTTCATCAACAGACAGGACCTGTTGATGACAAAAGCTTAGTATAAACATTAAAAATTAAATAAATAAATAATAGTAAACATGGTATTTTTTTTAATGGCTCACACTATTGTGCGAGCAACTAAATAGCACATTAAGCTTGTCTCCGGGATGAAAAGGGCATTATGAAAATCTTGCCGGCATCAAAAGGGTGAGATTCTTATGTCACTTAAGAGTCGTTCATTTGAGAGCCTGCATGAACATAAACATACCTTGGTGATACATGAGCGCCCCCATAAAAATAAACATAACTTGCTGATGTGTGTGTATGCATAGATGGACTACAGCCATAACAGTTGTGTGTGTACTCCCACTCTCCTTCCCCTCTATGTCCATGGCTCATAATAATAAAAAATAAAGACACAGGTGAGCAATTCAGATGGTGATATGATTTAATTTTTTTTAATTATTATTATGAGCCCATGGACACTGAGGGGAAGGAGAGCGGGAGTACACATACAACTGTTCTGGCTATAGTCCACTTATGTATACAGACATATCAGACTTATGTTCATGTTCATATGGGCGCTCAAATGAGTGATGCTTAACCCCTTAAGGACCAGATGATGTGCTATGACTGTCACAGTCCATATAGCCTTAAGGACCGGTGACGGTCATAGCACGTCACATACTTTTTACTTACAGAGCTCTACCGGGAACGCTGTAAGTAAAAATGTGGCCTAAAATTGACTGCTTCAAGACTGGAGCGATCTCTGTTAGGCCCCAAAGCGGCACCGGTACATGTAATAGGTCACTTGTACCGGCATGTTGGCAAGTGTCAAAGCGGTCCTTAAGGGAAGGTAACTTCCCTGGACAGCTGGTCCTTAAGGGGTTAACTTGCAACATGAGAATCTTGCCCTTTTGATACGGGCAAGATTCTCATGTCACCATTCCCAACCGGGGACATGTTCAATGCACCGTTTAGTTGCTTGCACAATACTGTGTGACATTTTGATAGTGAACCAATAATCATTGTAGGCAATTTGCCGCTAGCAGAACAAATAAAGTAAAACATGGAGGTGACTCAAAGCTTTCTGTGTTATTTTATTCTAATTTGAAGGGTGTTGCTTCAATCATAAACAATTTTGATTTACTGTGTTTAAAATGAACTAGAGTTATATACACATCATGTACTTCATACTAATATCTGTAAAAATTCTCTGCTGGTTTTCTGTACCCTAAAATCTAAAGTATTACATACATTATGAGAGATAGCAGGCATTCCTTCCTTTTTCAGGGCTTCCATTAGTCCCATTAATTGTGAAGGATTATCTGTGGTCAGGTATAAGATAACCTTGCTGTATACAAGAACACTGGGCACGAATAATCACAATCAATATACTGACATTAGTCTTATCTCCCAATACAAACAGCACCAACAGCATTATATGAATACGGTCTGAACAGAACAATTACATATGCTTTACAAAGCAATTTTAACATTATATTTTAGGCAGGGCTCAAAATTTCCACTCGCCACTAGCCAATGGCGAGTGAAAATTTAGCCCTGGCAAGTAGAAATTCAGCACTGGTGGGTATGCTATGGCTTGCAGTGGTTAGTAACTTTTCAGGTCTGGCTAGTAGCAAAGGACTTCAAATTTTAAGCCCTGTTTTAGGGATGTAACATATGAAGAATAAACGTATACATATGCTAGATGTGAGCTTGTTACACTTAAAGTTATATCAACCCATTTCTTTTTTGATTTAGGGCTCTTTTACATTTTCTTTTTATAAATGATTGCCCTTATTTATTAACCTCTTCTAAACAAGAAAATTTATGGCACTTGCACAGATTTTGGAATCATTAAAGTGGACATTTTACCTACACAGCTTTTTGTCTCATTAAAGGTTTCTTTAAATCTGCCTATGCCATGTGCTTTTTGTTTTCCAAACAGATTCTACTATAGAGAATTTTGATTTGGCAATTAGGGAATATATGTTCAGCAGAGCTTTGTTCTTGGTCAGATAAAGCCTGCATTACTAATGGCCTAAGAATGGAGATCAGTCCGTTGAAGAAAATGTTGCATCATAGAAGAAAAATAAAAATATAATATAACTTAATAGGCAAAGTGACAGGTAATGGGTAGAGAAAGCTCTGACCTCAAGGGGCAATATGCTAAAAAGATAAATGTGGAACAATTTAGGGCAAAGCAAGAGCATTATAGGGAACAAATAAACCTTTCCATTGATTTAAAAGGACATTACCACCTATAAATAAATTGTGTCCATAACATTTCAAATTACATGTATTACTAGACATTTGTGAATTATACTTCTTAGTTACATAAGCTCCAAACTATGTTATAAATGATTTTCAGTTCATATATAGGCAGCTGTGCTGGACTCTTGTGTTTATTTATAAAATCCCCAAATAAGTAACGTGCACTGCATGACATGATTGAAGTAAACAAGCAAAACATATGTATTAGTTTCAGTTAACTGATCTCAAATCAGTTCTCTATGTTGATGGTTTTTATCAGTTTTTTAACATTGCTGATAACATGAAGAATTGTAGCCAATCTTTTACCCAATTTCCACTTTTATTCTGAAAGGTATGAGCATTTTTGCACCAAATAAAAAGAAAAAAAAAAAAAGAAAACACTGATTTGGATTACATAATATTTTAATTGGGATGAACCCTTTTCATTTTTGGTGAAAATATCCTTTTAAATTGGGCTTTTAAGCCATTGAAAGCAAGAGCGGTTTCCAATGTATTGTTTCACCTGAGGAATCTAAATAAAATATAGGTAACTATGTGCCTGTGTTAGAACTATAATAGTATAGCCTCCTATTTTAAAACAATGTGAGTAATTCCAAGTCTCATTAAAAAAATGCTCCCAGATGGCATTATGGTTTAACTTTTGAAAAAGAGCATATGAATTTTAGCAGTTTAAAACAATTTTTTTTCAAATACAGTATATGTTCATTGTAAGTAATGTAATAATCTAGAAATCTTGTTTGTTAGTCTCCTAGAGTTAAATATTTATAAGAAAAAGCAATCCCATAAAACTCAATGGTTTGCCTTTTCTCATAAAATTTTGTTGTAAAAAAAGTTTTAAATAAATAAATACATAAATATGTAAAGCAGTGATTTAAAATGTAGACCTTTCTAACATTAAATCTACTTATTTGCCATTGTCCTGCTTGTGATTGCTGTAGGATATTGTTTTTAAAGTTTTCCTTAAAGTGTTAAATTAATCCATTAGGATTTTTATTTTTAAGTACGTTGTGCAGTTATTAATTGCTCATAATACATACTTTTTACATAAATATTTGTGACTACTGCTTGTATATTTTGGATGACGATTATGGATATTTGATTAAATAATAGATATGATTGACTCAGTCACTAGTGACTGAATATCAAAGGCAATGGAAACATTTTACAAACTTGGCAAAGTTAACTATTTGCTATCTCAAGTTAGATTATTTCATAACAGTTAAAAGCAAAGCCAACTGTTAATTTTGTCAAAATGGTTTCCTAGTACCAAACCAGAAGTCTGAGTGTTGGTTGCTCATCTCAACTTGTAAATAAAAAGTAAACAGTACTATTGGTAAAAATGTGATAAATCAGAAGACCTGTGTATTTATTACACATATTAAATTATTAAATATAAAAGTGATACACTTCCAAATTATATTAATTTATTTTCACAAGAATATAAAGAGTTTCTATGGGGTATTCTTTTGAAATGGCACCACATAAATGCAAACGTCAGTATGTAGTGATCACGATGTTGCTGACATCAAAATAGCATGATCAATGTATTGATATTCACAATGTTGTCACTGTCAACCACAAATCTGTATCTCTTACATTACTATCTGTTAGGTTAGGTTAAGTTCAGTATCTGATAGATTAGTATCTGTTCTGTTAGGTTAGGGTCAGTATCTATATTTGTTAGGTTAAGGTTAATATTTGTTTTGTTAGTATCTGTTAGGTTAGGGTCAGTATCTTTCACATTAGGGTCAAAATCTGTACAAGATTAGAAATGGTCAGTATCTGTTAGATTTGGGGGGTGGTTTGTTAGGCTAATTAAGGTTATGCTAGTGTGCATTTTCAACTGTGAGATTTTTTGTGCAGGGTTTTGACACCCACGACATGAACAAGCTATTTTGATGTTCAGCAACATTTCAATAGAAAGTTTTTCAGTGTACTGTTCCAGTCATTTAATTCAATAATATTTGAATGATACATCCTTCTAAACCATAGATAACAAAATAAATACTTTTTCTAGGTTCTCTTCTGCTTTATAATTAAAACAATATATTTGCCACTTTTATTTTTCAACCATATTAGCAATAGAGAGACTGGAATCTATATCTGTATTCATCCAAAACAAATATGTAAATCAACTGTGCTTTATTCGTGAGAGAAAAAAGGTTGAAAATATTCTAAAAACTGAATAGTACAAATAATATTTACATTTTTATTTTTTCATTTATTATTAAAAGATATAGTAATGTTCTACAATTAATTTTCATAAGCGATTACTACACACACACCTTACTACCAAAATACACTGACTGTTAAATATTAGCATTCTTATTTCAAAACTTTAATTTTTTTTCTTTTGCTTAAAAGTGATGAACTAATGTATACACTTCTGACTAGAAAATACTGTCTAAATTCAGAATGTTAAATGCCACCCTAACATCAAATCAGTTTCAGAAGTAACTTTAAGGAACAGATTTGTTAAGCAGGTTAAAAAACACTGCTGTATGAGAAAGTTTTCCGGTGGGAGGTGTCCCTTTTTCATGTTTTCATACATGTGGAGCTCAATGAATAATTGTCCCAACTTTTTAAAATAAAGTCATTTGTAATGGGAACATGTACAATAACATTAGTGTTCATATCCTGTTATAGGATAACATATTTATGCATTTATCATTTGGTGATATAGATGTTTATTATTTTATTACAAAAATATCACATTAATGTGAAAAATATGCAGTACAGGACATTAATCCACGATAGGTGTTACAGGTACATGTCCACAGGGATATTAATACAGTAGAGTCACATGTTTTTACGTATACTTTACACTTAATCCTTTAAGCAGTGGATGAGTGTTCTGCATTTCCCAGAATGTATTTTTAGTATAGGTAGGCAGGCTACGCCTGCATTTGTGGGAGGGGCGGGAGGAGCCTTCAAAACGGTCCCCGTGGCTTCCCTACCTGGCGTCCATTGCAGTCACCCTCCTTCCCTCCCTTAAGCAATCCTATAATCAGTCCAAGCCAGCCCTCTAATCAGGCCGGCTTTTACGTCATCGGGCCTGGGTCCATTAGGGACCGAGGTTATGCTAAATTCATCTAGTCATATCTCCTAGGTCATCTAAAGTCATCCGGTTTCGTTAGCTCCGTTAGCCCCTTCCACAAATATACAAAATGTATGTATAATCTATAGAACAGTTCAGGAAATATATTTCATGACATAAATAGGGTAGGACAGTATGGGGGTCATGCACTAAGGTGTGATAAGGAGGTGAAAGAGTGGAGATGACTTATCCAGTGTTACCACTTCTCCAATTCCTATTTTATTCTGTGGAGCCTATGCACTAAAATTTCTCAAGTGGGAAAGAGCTTAGTGCATAGGTTCCATGGAATACCATAGACATTGGAGAAGCGGTATCACTGAATAAGTTATCTCTGGATTATCACCACTTTATGACACTTTGGTGTATCTCCCACAGTATCCCACTAATTTTTGTTTGGTGTAATATTGTGGTCTCACAGTAAATCTTCTGTTTAAACAGCAATCCGGAGGTTCACTAATGTTCCCTTGATTGTATTAATTCGTGGAATCATCATGCCACTTGAGACCACTCATGAACAATCAAAGTGTAACTCTATGTGTGGGAGTGGACATTTGCTGTATACTGAATGAAGAATTCATACTAATGGTACAATTGTTATAATAAAACAAGTGGAAATAAACTCTTTTTCAATTAAATCCATACTTCTACATTGAATAAATACTAAGGGTCTTATAAAGAAGCTATATAGGTGTAATGCTTGCGCATACCAGCTGCATCCCAGGGGGCAATTTAAAAAAAATCACAACATTCAGATTGTTTCAAAATGTATATTTGAATGTTAAATTCTAGGGAGGTCTCCAAAGCATTGTTGTGCAAAGTGTTAGAGACCACCGCTAGTATTCAAGGGTTTAAAAGCACCATTAAAGGTGCAACTGTACACACATACACGTGTTATCTTGCCCCCAACTCATTACTTTGATCAATTCTTTGTTTTTTATTTTCTCAATAAAAAGTACTATGCTAAAATTGGCATAAATTCACAGCACTTCCCTTTAGTCTAGATTCCTTTTTGCACTATTGTAACCATTGAAGAGGCTTTAAACTCAATTTATTTGCACCTGGACACATTTTGGTACATTTATCATATCTCTGTAGAATGTTCAGAAACGTTGCACAATATCACACAGAAAACTAAAGTTTATTACTTTCACTCATTTCCACACTTTTTTTAACATTAAGAGTGAGGCTGATATACTAAGGGGAACTAGTGTAATTATGGGCACACTAACTCATCATAAGGGACAAATAAAATTTGCCATTAATTGTAATAGGGTTTTTAACCTAGTAAATGCTATGATGATCTCTAACACATAGCAAAGCATTCCATGGATTAACCGTTTTAAAGTCAGAGAGATATTGACTTATTGTAATGTAATGCATTGGATACCTCTCTGGTACTCAAGGAGACTTTAGGGGATTTGTGTCTGTCTCTACTATAGAATTACTTAGTATGTCAGCCACATTGTCTTTGGACTGTCCTGTGTCCTTTAGATTACAATGAATCATTTATATTACACCACATTTCGGTGCATTATATTTGATCTGCATGTAAAGTATGCATTTTTTTTCAGCCTCAAGTAAGTGATAAAATAACTCAAAATTTTCCAATTAATTCATAAATATCATCTAGTTGAAAGAAGAAATTCAATATTTTACTGGATTTAGGATCTAAGGATATTATTTATTGAGCACAGTGGGTTAAAATGGTTAAAACTGAATACAGGACATCTAACAACTCCTAATAAAAAACCTTACCTTACTATTGCCATAAAATCCTAATAATCATTGTGCATTATGTCCTTGTGTTTCTGATCAATATATAACATCATAAATCAGTCCTAGATGTTGTGTGAATAGAGGCAGATATGCCAACTGGTAGTAGGACTACAGGACCTCAAACTCTGCTGACAGTTCATAGTAATCTTAATCATGTATGGACCAGAAGACAGTGCAACATATTGCTTCACAATGAGTTGCACACCATTCTGGTCCTTAAAGGGTAAAGTAGGCTTGTGTACTCTGCCTGCTTCTTTTTGAAAAAACTGCCAGCAGCTGTTATGTCCTCCTCCATTAATATGACATCCAGGTGTGATTGAAGATGTTTTCTCTTGAACAACGGTACGAATACAAAAATTTAAAGGGGCTGTTAGTATTTTCTGTCTAATAAGGTAAATGGGGAGTTACTATTAGAAGGAGTTAATTCTCCCTTAACTTATGTTTCAGGGATGTCCTTAAATAATTGTCTGTATATTGCCCTCGAATTTAGGTTTGTATGTACCATCTGTAAATACAATATGCATTATTTTCATGCTATATTGCCACAATGAATTAAGAGGAAATTACATTTTTCGTTATAGGCAATAAATTAGATTTATTTTGTTTGTTTACTTTTGGTGAATCAAGCATCTAAGGAGCCTGTTTACTAAAGTGAGTAAAAGCTTCCCTCCTTATGACATAGGAATTGGACAGATTTCTTTCACTTAAGAAGCTGTCCGCTGTGCAGCCATTGTGCATGTACCCTATTGATAAAGCTACTTTACAGAAGAGCAGATGAATTCGTTTTTCACTGGAAAGTATGTTTGTTTTAGTGCATTTCTTGTGTATCTCCGAAATGTGTTCACATAATAGCTTTATGAAATCTGATGGTCAATTAATAATATGTGATTATACAAAGTACCCTATTGACTTGGTTGTTACAATATACATATTTTTAGAATTGCCATATCAATACGCTTTTTATACAACAAATAATAGAATGTGCATTCATCATGCATATTTGTATAACAACTTAACATGTTTGATTTATGGTATTATTCAAAATTTAAACTGGTTGATTCCTCAGACACATTTGTAAAATAAGACAATGTTTTTGTATTTTATGTACAGTGCAAAGTATTGTAAATAAAAAAAAAACTTATTACAGTGAATATCACTTCTGGTTGTACATGAAGTGAAACTTTTTTTAAGTTGTGTAACTGATTATTCTTAGAAGTACAGATTAATGCAATAATATGTTTTTCAACAATAAAATACATGATAGCTTATAAAACTGTTTCTGAGTTTTAATCCATTATATGTCTACAGTTAAAGGGATAGTAATACTTCGTTTTATCTTTATTTTATTTTGTAAGCATTAAAAAACATGAAGAATGATATAAGTCTTATCTCTCAAACCTTTATGGTTTGGGAGATATTCACAAGCAAAGTTTCCCCTCCCGCCCCTTTTACCTAGTGTAAGCCATCTCTTCTTAGCTGTGGAATCCAGTTCATAGACCAGACAGATAACAGAAGGGGACAATCTTCTTCCTATGAGAACAATGAAAGCCCTGACCCCCTTGACAAATTTTTCAGATTTTTCCCTTATCTTAATGGAAGATTGTCCCTCTCTGCAGTCTACCTGGGCACCTCCCTTCTGATCTGGCTGAACAGTGTTACATCAGTAAAAGGGGCAGAAGGGGGATACCTTGTCATTGAATTACTCTTGAACTACAACTCAGACAGAATTGAAATAACACTCCCAAAGTCCAAATACTATGATGATTATTGAGAGCTGCTTTTATTATGAAACATTGCTATCCCTTTAAGAGAGAACATTGGAAAGTATGACATTACATATGCCAACTGAATGATTAAATAGACTATCTCATGAGTTCTACTATAACAGAGAGAAAGTGTCGGTTACATGTCTCTTGACCATTTAATAATATAGCAAACATTTAATGTGCAGCTTATTTGCTATGCTTTAACCTTGTCACTTCCCAAAATATTTATTTTTCTTGATATATACAAAGTAAGGCCATATAAGAACAATGTTAATGTACAGATATTCTCTCAGTCAAGCAAATGCTGTTGTCAGAATTATCATTAGTCATATTGCGCTCAGAGAACATAAGATTTACTGTACTTGGTGATATCTTTTAGTTGACCAACATAATACACATGGAGATGAAGTCTCTGAGATTACACAACTAAATATTATACCAAATGCAATGATTAGGAGGTATTCAGATTATTAATTTACATGCAGACAATTGTACTTATTTTCCCAATGAAATAACATATATGGGCCATACAAACATACTTCACACCAGTTTCATTTCAGAAGTTATCGTTCTGTAGACAAAAGGCTGATGGATGTGTGAAACAGCTGCCCAACTTTAAAGCTTTGTTTATTGAAAAATAAAATACAGAGAAAAGACATGAATATGGGAATTTGTTTGAACTATATGGCAGTTTGCAGGTGCTGTTTCGAGAAATAAGCACTCAGAAGAATGTATTTGAGACAGACATTTTACTTAATAATATACCAGTTTCAGTAAAAATTTTTAGAAGGCAAGTTTGAATATCCTAATTTTGTTCCCACTACACATTGCAGTTTGTAAAAAATATAAACAATTTAGTATAACCTTATTCATGTACAGTACTCCATAAGTTCAATTCAATAATTATGGAAAATTATGTTTATTTATGCATCATCTAGATACTTGGGACACATTAACAAGTCAAGTTTTATGGATATATATGTATATCCTATATAATAATTCGCTAAATGTGTGTTCGTCAGAAGACGTCATGCGCAGTAGATATGGCTGCGCATGCTGCAGTCATGTGCACTACAGACTGCCCGCACCGCGGCTGATAATGTAGTGGGGCTCCGAATTCAGACAGTAGGACCACGGTCTGAATTCAGAGTGCCCTGCTCTGGATCAGCCGCGGCCTGGGCAATGTCTACTGTGCATGACTGCAATGCAGGCTCTTCAACTAGCGTGATATAAATCACAATGACAGAACCATTGACTACCAATCTGTGATCAAGCAGGGATATTCCAAAGTCCTGGCTTGGTGGCTTTTCTAAGGACTAATATTGAGCATTACTGATCGAGAGATATAATAGTTTATAACTGATTTCCTTCAAAGGGAAATATAATGAGTTGCTGTCTACACCTATAAGAATAGACTAAATAACTAGTCAAACACTTTAATGGGTAGCCCCAATTGGTTCTTGTCAGTCATTTTCAGTGTGGGTAAACTAACCCCCACAGCTGGCTGGGGGCCTGGGCTTAATGAGTGAAATACATTACATATCAGTACATACATAACCTTTATTAAGACTTTAATGTGCGAAAGTCCTAAATATTTCCCTTGTAGTATGTACAGAAAAGGTGAGTCATTTTTATTAATTTCATTTATTCCTAGGTAATGCTTGGGGTTAAAGAATGCTCAGAGGAGCAGAATACCCACATATGCCCACACACTACAACACTGCCCCTTGTAACAAGCAGCATAAATGGTAGAATTTTAAAGTATAGAAAGCTTGGCACATGGTTACTCAATTGTCAGACATCCTGTCATTAGGGACTACAACTCCCACCATTCCTGACCAGACCATAGGATGGTCAGGATAATGGGAGTTGTAATAACCAAAAGATGGAGGTCCAGCAAATGACTACCCCTTGCTGAAATCATGGACTTCTAATTTGCCGATGACATAGGCAGAAATAATTTGGACTTAACACTCCTCATTGCTCTCTGTAGGGAATACGTGAAGCTTTTTAACCTGAAATCTGGATGTTACGGTCCATTGCAAATGGTCATAAGGGTGAGTCTTTGACTTGTGAATTGGCAGAACAGTGAGTCTTCTGCTACAGCTAGCTCAGCAATACCATTCCAATAGGAGGTGGCCACTGGTCAGACACTATTTCTATTGCATTCTATTGGATATGTGAACCTCAGAATACTGTTCTACTGAATTTCACAGTAACATCTATACAGTTTTATGAATGTCATCACTCAGCAGTGGGACCTCCCTAAAAAACATGTTGGGGTGTATTTTAATTGAGGCTTTCAGTATGGGGTTACCTTCACTGCTGTATGTAACACTGAACCATTGCAAATTCTAATCCATGAAGTGCATTAATTTCCAAGAAAGCATGATCTTGAAATTTTTGCCTCTTCAAGAGACACTGCTTATAAATGCCACTGAGGTATGAAGGGAAGATTATTGGACTTGTTGTCCAATAGCGTGTTCTTTCAGGTTATAATCTTTTCTGCATGCACATAACAGCTTTGACCACTTAATTATGCATCTCTGAAGCAGTCTGTGAGAGTAAATTGATAGCAACCAGCAATCTGAAAAGAGAACATCAAGACGCTGCTCCTTTATTTAATTCAGAGGGAAGAGGATAGCTAATTAAATAAGAAGATTTTGCTAATTAATAACCAAATGTTATAGCAATTGTAATGTCATTATGAAATAAGAAATGGCTATATGCAGCTCCACATGTAATCTTTTTTTAGTAATTGTTTATGCAGATGTTGCTGTGATCCATACTGTTTACAAAATTAATGGGTAATGTGAGACCTTCGAGCTATTGCTGGACAGCTCCCATTTTCCTTGTTCACCATTGTGATAGAATATATATGTATACATGCAAACTAAAGTTTATAGCAGGGGTGTCAAAGTTTGCCCCTCAAAGACTTTAACCCCTTAAGAACCTGCCACGTGGCACGCGACAGGAAGATAAGGACCACAAGACATTTTTTTAGTTATTGGATTCAGAGCTCCATGAATGGCATGCAGCCACTCAGGAAGCCCTGAATTCTTGTGCCAGGACCATCACTGGTCCTTAAGTGCAGGAAAGCCTTGACTTTCCTGGCATGTCACTGGTCCTTAAGGGGTTAAGCAGGTCGGGTAATGCATTGGATACACCTCTGATGCTCAAAGAGTTCAAGTGAATCTTGCCAAAATGCCAAAAAAAAATGTACACATCTAAATGGTACAAGGTCATGGACAGAAAGTACAGGTTTACTGATCTAGCAAGTACTGGCTGACAATTAGCTCTGGTCTTTAGGATTTCCCTTCCTGAGTACAGGTGAGATAATCTGAGTCTCAGTGCAATGTGTTGCACATCCCTCTGTCACTCAAAGGGCAACATGCATTCATAGCACAGTATGAGGTAATTGTGCCACAGCATATAAAAGAATGAGCATAATGTACCACACTGTGTCACCAATAAATGAATGTTAATTTCTCAAACGCTAGATTCTTTTATTAAATTGAATAAAGTATCTTAGGGTGGTGGGTATCTCTGATTAAGGCATCACTGATTCATTGATTTTTACTGAGGTACCTGCTCACAAGCAGGCAAATCCTTGTATCCTTTCCTATTTGGAGCCTTTCAGGACCGAACTTCAACATCTAATGGTTTTTAGATTCTCAGCTGCAGTCCTTGGAACACCCCTACAGGTCATGTTTTAAAGGGATAGTAATGTTTCAAATTAAAAGCAGTTCCAATTAATCTTCATTGTATTTGGTCCATGAAGAGTGTTATTTCAATACTGTCTGAGTTGTAGTTCAATAGTAATTGAATGATGTAACACAGCTCAGCTCAGAGCAGCAAGGTGGTGTCCAAGTGGATTGCAGAGAGGTATACTCTTCAATTAACATAAGGGAAAAACCTGTCAATGGGGGCAGGGCTTTCATTGTTCTCATAATAAGAAGATTGTCCCTTGCTGTGGGCTGTCTGGTCTGTGGACCAGATTCCACATCTGACAGCAGGTGGCTTACACTAAGTAAAAGGGGCAGGAGGAGGAAACTTTATCATTCTTGAACTACAACTCTGACAGTATTGAATTAACACTCTTTGTGGCCCAAATACTATGAAGATTAATTGGAGCTGCTGTTTGTTTTGGTACATTACTATCCCTTTAACCCAATTGAATGCCAGAGAGTTGTGTTGCAATGCCTTGAATACCTCACTGGCATTCAAAGGATTAATGGGGCAGTACCTCCTAAGTAGGAAAATAATGACTTTTCTTAACCAATACAAAGCAGGGATGCTTATCCCTGACATTCCTGACAAGTGGCATGATTTTTTTAAAGAGATTAAAGTTACATATTTATAGTTTCACTATTATCTCACATTGGGGTCACTAAATTCATCTGATATCTTTCATTTGGCTTTTTTTTCCTTTAAACCTTTTACTGAGCAGAGAGGACTAATTGGACCTTCATCAGCTTACATCACCAAAGTAAGATAAATTGAGAGTAAAGACTCTGCCCATTGCCACAGCAAGACAAGGGCCTAGATTCACTAAAGGTTGATGCTGTAGCAATGTGATTTTGTCAATGTGTTGGAAACACTTTGACATTTCTATGTACTCACACATTGACATATTCAGTAAAATTTATGGATGCAAGGGGAGGGGTGGAGAAGGTCCCTATTAGCATACAAGATTGTCAAAGTGCTTTCGATGTGGAGGGGCTTTCCTCCCTTCATACATCACCAACACTACGACAATTCTGAAGTTTCAGAGCATTGTCTCTGCTGCCCCACTTGGCAAGGGGAACGGAGAAAATAATTTCAGCACCATGGACAGCATCACTCCCTTATCCCTTTGGCTGCCAGAGGGATGTGCATTTTTCAACCTTGTGGCACTGAAAGGGTTAAAAAAGTACACCAATCACTATATAATTATCCCCTTAGCTGTCTATCATATATGATACATGTAGTGCACTCCCAAGAGAACAAGCTTTGGAGTCAGGCAGCATCTTAGGGATTGTGGCTACCCAGCTTTGTTCCCTTGCCAACAGATAGCCATAGAACCCCATTTACACTTCTTGGCCCCCAGACTTCTTCCCTTGCCCACTGGTAGCCACAGATCCCCTTGTGCACTGCCTGATCCTCTCCAGCCCTTTACCCTTGTCCACTGCTAGCCACAAATCCTCATGGGCACTGCCAGAGCAAGGGATGAAGGTTGGGGGTGTCAGGCAGTGTATGTGGGGCTAACGCAAAATGTTATTGTTCCTCATGCCTCCCAACATTCTATAAATTCAACATGCTGCCCCCACACCTAAATCCAACAGGCTGCCCCCCATTCCAAATTCCTGGATATACTGCCCTTTAAATCCAATATGTCCACCCTCCAACTTCACCATCACTCTCACTCTCATCACCCGTAATAACTGCCTAGGCCAACTAAGAATCCAGGATTTTGGTATTTGTAAGCTTCAGGTTATGGACCGACCCCTGTTAGGTTGGGACAAAGGGCTATACATTAATCTCCCAGACATCACCATCAGTGTGGCAGTCTAGATGTGTAATACAGGTGGATAGATGTAGCAAAAGTGAAGTGAGGCACAGTGGATTTCAAAGGTGTAATGAATATATTATGTAGCAGACAGACTGGGTTAGATGAGGGTTTACATCCACTTCATAAATAAAAGCCAGGTGCAGGCATAATCCTAAATATTGGAAAATAATTGCAGATACAGGCTGACCTGTTATGCCTGAGATAAGGCATCCAGGGAAGTCTTGCTCTTTTCCTTAGCTGTGGCCCTCTTAACAAATACTTCGGCCACACAAATAGCTTCAATGTGGTAGTGTGCTAGAGTAAGAATAAATGAGGTCTGCTGGCTAGTTTGTATGCCTTGTTCCAAGAGTGCATATACATTAGTTTCCAAACACAGAAGCTGTCCCACGCAGTATAGCCAGAGAAATTGGTCTCTACATATACAATGGAATGCCTGAAAGCTCATCCTTCCTCCAAGGTTTATCATGTTTGTGGCAAGGAATTATGTTTAGCTTTTATATTTTGCCCCACAGTACTGTAGCCAGATTCCGCCCACTACCCACGGTGACCATGGCATCAACATGGCAGTAGGACCGAAGTTCATGTAAGAGTATCCACTTTACACAAGTGCTTAAAAAAGGTATCAGACAAATCATCACAGGGTGTGGAGATTGGTTATATATCTGAGGCAAATTAGCTCCTCGTGGATGTGGATTGTTAAACTGCTTTCTGAGCTCTCCGCTGACACCCTAAACAGGGTTTTTAACCCTTTGAATGCTAAATACAGTAGGTCTCCAACTCAATGCTTTCATTTTTCTCCTTTTTCTTGCACCATAATGCATTGGAAACATTACTAGCATTAATAGGGCTAAGACCCTCATTTAACTCAATAGGAATGTGTATTTATTCCCTTTAGGGCACTTGGTTTGCTCCAGAATTGCTCCATTTTTGACTTTGTGAGTATGACTTAAGATGTTGCATGCACTGAATTATATTAGACTGATGACCTTACTCAGAATGAAAACTGGAACAATTCTGGATCAAACCCAGTGGCGTAACTATAGGGGTCGCACCTGCGACCGGGCCCATAACTCCAAGGGCCCAGCCTCCCCCTGAGGAGATTGGGGGACAATGTGGAGGTGGCCAATGTGGTCGGGGGGCCCATGGCAATTCTTGCACCAGGGCCCTGTGGCTTCTAGTTAAGCCTCTGATCAAACAAACTGCACTATATGGGAACAGATGAAAGTCACATTGCTTTACTCCTTTTAGTGCCAGAGAGGTACCCAATGCATTGCAAATCAATGTGTTTGGATACCTCTCTGATACCCAAAGAGTTAAATGAAGCTTCAAACCTAAAGAATGCTAGATGGGTTTCCAAGTGTTTGTTTGTTCCCTATGGTGCAGTTGGTTTACTCCAGACTTGCACCTCTTTTGCTTTCTGCATAAGGTCCTTTATGCATAGAAGCAAATTGGAATGAGCCAATTACACTGCAGGGGACACATATACATTCTCCATTTTCACAATGATTTAAATTAGATTTTTAAACCCTTCATTGCCAAGAAATGCATTGGAGGCCTCTTTAGCATTAAAGGAGCTAAACACCCCATTTAAATCAGTCATTATTTTTATTTGTCCCTAGAAATGCTCCACTTTAACTTATGACACACTGGGTGAAGGTTAAACTTTTGGTATACAATTTAATACAAAACAAAAAGACTGTAACGGTATAATAAAGGTAAGATACTCATTTACAGCTCCAGCTGACAGCTGTTTAATACAAGGAAGCTTTGTCATGCCAATATGGAAGCATATTCTGCTCTAGTTATCAGCAAAGCTCTTTGTTCTCAAACAGAACACCTGTGGCCTAATTTGACAATTTTCTTTTTTGCTTTAGGACTTTTAAATTGTAGAACATTTGCCTTTACCTGTCTGAAATGATCACAGTGGCGTAACAATGGGGGTCGCACCTGCAACCGGGCCTGTCACTCCAGGGGCCCGGTCATCCCCGGCAATGTCAGAATTCATAATAAAGGAGAAAAATGCTGTTTTTCATACTTTTCTCTTGAGGCGAAAGTTTATTATCATCCCTGATTTCCCCAAGAATTGCTACTCATTTGCTCTCTGCAAAAGGCCTTAAACGAAAATTCGGTAAACAAAGAAAGCACATTTTCTTGCTAATGAACAAGTTCTTAAGAGGAAAAGCTTAAAAAACAAAAATAAAAACATCTGCGAGCTAGTTTTCACTATGAAAATCATCAACTCAAATAAAACAGATGAATTATAATATTTAAACACTTCAATCCCTATGTGAAATATTTAATCCTTGAATCACACAAACCATTTTCTCTGTGAAAGCTCCAAAGTAACAGTATCTACAAGATAACCATCATAATAAAATTAATGTGGGCAATCAAGAAACACTTTTCTCCATGGTTAATTTAATAACTGCCTATTTTAACATACTGTTTTCACAGCTTCATTGTTGTAGTTTGAAAAAAAAGAATTCCTGTGTATAATCCATATGTTTTAATCCATATGATTCATATCATTATTCTCCTTAAGATGTAACAGACTAAGAGTAAAAAGTTCAGTTGATAGTGCATACATTGTATTTGTACTTATGTGGCAAAATATCTAATTACAAATGTCACTTCACAATGTTAGAAAATAAAACTGTACAGTATGTTCAAAAGACAGAACAAAATCCAACTATGAAAACACACATGCTGTGGGCTAGTGGTATACCAGCTTTCAGCAAATCCGCCTGGACCAGCTTTCAGTAGTTTCATGCTGATGCATGCTATAGTTGTAGTTTTATATAATAAATAGCCAAGAACAGTTATAAAAGAAGAACTCCTCCTAATGATAACCCTCAATTGCCTTAAAATTAGGCATGGGAAAAAAGTCAGAAAAATTTACTGCATGAGTTTTTGAGAAAAAATAATGATGTTTCGCTTTTTTGTGAAAGTTTTCTTCTTTTCAGCACTGCAAAAGTTTTCTCCTTTTCACCACTGACAATACATTTTTCACCTATGTTTTCTATGACTGTGACATTTCCCACCACAACACTACTTCTTCTGAGGGCTGAAGTGGAGAAATAAATAGTCAAAGTAAAAGTTGTGAGTCTTGCAGCAACATATGCCTTGAAAAGGTTGTTAGCAGTCTAAGTGCCTTTGTCCATTGCCCACTAACAACATAACATCCTCCTGCTCACATGCATCTTACACAGGCAATAGATAGCAAAATGCTTAGCTTTTGGACATTGTGTGAAATATCTCTATACTGTGGACTTCATAGACTGTGAGGTTCCTGAGAGGCTATTACTACTACTGGGGCTAGATGATGCTGGTTTTGTACCACTACTGCTACTAGGTGTCACCAGTGCTTCACTTCTAATAGCAGCAGAGGCACTCAAAGTGAAGGCTGTAGATGCTAATAACCCATGCTGTTACTGGTTACTCCACACCATTAGTGTGTGTGACTGAGTGGGACTTGGAATTGGTGATGATGCTAATGATGGCTGACAGGATGACTTTGTACGTTTTGCCATCCTTGATTGCCCAGGGTCAGATTTTCCAATTGTTTTCTCAAACAGTTTACAGACAGGCACAGTACTCCTTTTCAGTGTTGGAGGACAGAGTCTTTGCCTTTCTGCTACCTTTCTAGCCATGTCGTCATCTCTCTCACTTTGAACTTCAACTGTATCTGAATAAGAGGAGAATGCTAGAGGGATATATTCTAGATCTACATCATCATCAGTCATTAGATCATCCCCAGCATTTTTGGTCTCTTCTTCCTCACTACTTTTATATTCACCTAGGCTTTTAGAGGTCTGAAACAATTTATTTTTATTTTTCCGCTTAGAGAGATTTTCACGTTTGCTACTACTTTCAGGACAGGTGTTTTTGTTCTTGCTTGTCTCACTGTCAGATGCAGCAGTTGGTTGAGCTGCTACACCTTTTTGCGTTATGTCATCAACTTTGAAATTTGACCTGTTGTCATCTTCAGTGCTTTTAGATGGCTGATTAATAGTGCTGGTGCTGGTGGTGGAACTTGTGGTGGGACTTTGGAAAAATATATCTTCCTTGGGACGAAAATGATCACAACCATTTATTGCACAGCTGATGCCTGCACTGCTCCTAATCCTTTCATCCTGCCCCTTGTCTATTTACTGGACATTGCCCAAGTTTGTGTATGATGTCTTGCATTGGATCTCTACAAAATAATCTATCTCATCTAGCATCAGTCTGCCTCACTCACAGATCACATCAGAGTCCCTGATGATTATTTTTTTATTTATTTTAATTAATTGTTCCCCCTATTCATATCACTGTCAACAACAAAATACATTCCCGATTCAACTGCTTCTTTCTCCAGACTGCTCTAGGACAGATATTACATATCAAGAAGGAACTTGGATTGCAGCTGTCTGTTTTTACTTGGTTACACAACATTTTGGGGTGTTTGGGGTAAACCTCCTTTGTTCCCTTCTTACACACACATACTCCACTAGGACAAAGATAATGGCCAGAGCAGTTAGAAACTTGGATCACCTCTACCTGTGTGTTCCCAGTCAGGCACACATCAATTTGGGGTATTTCGGATAATTCTCCTTTGCTCCCTTCTCACACCCAAGACTCCCCTGACAGAGATAACAGCAAGATCAAAAAGGAACTTGGATCACAGCTGCCTGTGTCTTCTCAATCACATACAATTTGCTGTCATTTGAGGTAAAACACCTTTGCTCCTTTCACACACCCTTAGACTCCCATTGGACAGAGATAACAGCCAGAACTCATGGGCAGATGTGAGCCAAGTTTCTTCCTGATCTGGCTTTTATTTCTGTGACAGGAGAGCCTGGAGGTGTGAGAAGGGAACAAAGGTGTTTTACAGGCAGCTTTGATCCAAGTTCCTTTTTGATCTGGCTGTTATCACTGTGCTAGGGGATTCTAGGGGTGTGAGAATGAAACAAATTAGATTTGCCCCAAATACCCCTAAATTCTGAGTGACTCACTGGGAAGACATAGGCAACTTACTGATCTGTCTGTTATCTGTTCCTAAGGGAATCTGGGGAAAGAAGCATTTGAACAGAGAGTGTGTTCATTTTGCTTTTTGTTGACTGATACTAGATGAGATACAGTATTTTGTAGAGATTCTAGGCAAGACATCATACACAGTTAGTTCTCATGTGTACTTAACAGTCAAAACTCACACACTAGTTGAGTTATGTCCAGCAAGAACCAAAGGGATAGGGGAAGGGTGAAAGGATTAGGAGCAGTACAGGGACTTGTGAGTAAAGTGGTAGTCCAAGAACTAGCTGGTGCATCATGTGCAATAAATGATGGTGGTGATCTGTCTCCTCCCAAGGAGGAGAAGTTTGTAAATGACCCACCAAAAGTTCCATCACCAGAACCAGGACTATTAATAAACCATCCAAAAGCACTGAAGACAAGAAAGAGTGGCATTCCAGTGTTGATGTTGAAGTAGGTGTAGAATCTCCACCAAATGCTGTATCTGACAGTGAGACAAGCAAGTACAACACCTGTCCTGAACGTAGTAGTGAAAATTGTGAAAATCCCTCATAGGAGAAAAGTAAAAAGAGATAGTGTTTGAGACCTCTAAAAGCCTAGATGAATATAAAAGTAGTGGAGAAGAAGAGGTGGGCAATGCTGAAGATGACTTAATGACTAATAATGGTGATATAGGTCTAGAATACATCCCTCCAGCATCATCCTCTTCTTCAAATACAGATTAAGTTGAGAGTGAGAAAGATGATGGCATTGCTAGAAAGTTAACCGAAAGACAAAGGCTCAGTCTTCCACTGCTGAAAAGGAGCATTGTGCCTGTCTATAAATTCTTTGGGAAAACAATTGGGAAGTCTGACCCTGGACAAGCAAAGATGACAAAAAAAAACAGTCATCATGTCAGTCTTCAGAAGCATCATCACCACTTCCAAGTCCCACTCAGACACACACACTAAAAGTCTGGAGTAGCCAGCAACAACACAGATTATCAGGATCCACAGATTTAGCTCTGATGTCCAGCGCCTGTGCCACCTAGTAGTAGTACAATTTCAGCAGCCTCAAGCCCCAGTAGAAGTGGTAGCAGCCTCTCAGAAACCTCACAGTCCATGAAGTCAACAGTATGGAGATACTTCACTCACAATCCAAAAGCTAAGCATATTGCAATCTGTTGTCTGTGTAAGAAGCATGTAAGCAGGGCGAAAGTAGGCTCACACCTAGGCACCTCCTCGGTGAGCTCCCACCTGAAGCACAGATGCAGGTCTGACTGGGAGACACACTTCCAACAGCTCAGAAGTGCCACAACTAGAAGCAGCAGAAGTACTCCTAAATGTTCTTGTAGCTCTGGAATACATAATAGAAGTGCTGTTGATGTGTCAGAGAGTGTGCCAAGATTTTCTGCTCTGTCTGGTGAGTAGTATGATTCTGAGTTTGTTTTTATGGAAATGATGAGTCATAGAGTGCCTACACATACTACCACCCCAACCACCTCCACAAGTGATTGTGTTAAATCACTAAAGTTACACTGTTCTTCTATTATATAATACCATCCCACGCTATCTAAATTCTTAGAAAGAAGTAAAAAACCTGCACAAAAATAATGAAAAAGTAAGCCTATTGAATAGAAAACCTGCCAAAATGTTGGTGGTTGACATGCTGCCCTTTTCTTTTATTAAAAACCTAGGCTTTAAAGAACATGTGTTGCACCCTGCTGGACTATCCCAAGCCGCAGTTATTTTTCAAGGATTTTTGTGTTAATGTTACTTAAGCAGGTAGTTAGTGTTGTGTGCAAAGGACAAAGTCACTCAGCCTGCTAGCAGTTTATTCTAGGCATATGTTGCTGTAGGACTCTAATGGGAAATTTATTGGCTGTGATGTTAAGGAGAAAATCTTATTTATTGTCTATACGGGTGAAGCTTCTAGAAAAAAAAGCAGGAAACTGTTTTTTAGAGAAATGTTTTTGACTTTTTGCCCATCCCTAAAAGGCAAGTAGGGAATTATTATTAAGTGGTATTAGCTCTCCTTCAAGTTAATGGTGAATTGTACTTTTAAAGGAAGACCTTGCCTAAGTAGTATTTATTTCAACAGACCCATTTATCTATGAATATATTTTTTACATTGTATCTGCATTTGCCTGTGCCTGGGGTCATGTTCTAAGAACAACTGAAGCAATGTTGGAGCAAAATAAGACAATATAGAAATGACCACTGATTCTATGTGACTTTTAATCATTTAAATGCTAGAAAGGCCACAAACACATTGCACAACATTGCCTTGGAGACTTAACTAACATTGAAATTTCAGATCCTACCCTATAGAGTAGTTGGTTTGTCCCATAAATGCACTTTTCTTCAGTACATTAGCTTTATTGTGCTCCATTTGAGCATCCCTTTAATCGAAGACTAGATGGCCTGAATGAGATGGCCTATAGAGAAAAAAAATCCCTGGGTTTTTAGATCAATGCCAGCATTTTTAGGATAAAGAAATGTCCTTGCCTAGGGACATTATAATGATTACTGATTACTGTGAGCACAGGATTTTATTGCCCTCCAAAATGTTGATGAATAAACATACAATCTGGAATTAATTCTATCATACAATAGGAGAGAATATCAAGGCTTCTTAATTTAATATGATGTGATCATTTATTTAAAATATGAAGATGTACTAAAGCACACAGAGTTACAGTGTTGTCCTACAGCTAGATGTAAACACCAACCAATCAAGCAATGCCATTGATAGGAGCCAATGAGATGGGGAATCCTCTAGTTTCTTTTCTCTGTGCTTTAGCTGTTGTAAACTCTTTTGAGTCCAACACAAAATCAATGCAATGCCAGGATAGTGCCAGTCACTGAATTATTAAAGTAAAGGACTAATTTATACAGATAGTGGGGCAATCTGGACCCTATTGAATGGTCTAAATAGAGCTTTCTACGGATACACACCCATAAACATATTGAGTCTAAATAGAATGTTCTAGACAGGTTGATTTTCATTTACATTCTGATTTATGGGATTGCCCCAATAATCCACTAAAGAATCATCTGGGCTAGAAAATAACTAATTTCCTACTGGTAATGCATGTAAATAACAGTATGCAAATGTGTGGTCACATATATATTACTATGCACTTTCAGGACCAATTCTTGGGTCAGAGTCTTGAACTAGTGGTATCACTCATCACTGTTTCCTTTGTTCCACTGCGGCTGTCCTTCTTTCTCCCCTTGTCCCCTCTCAAGAATGTAATCCAATTTGGGGCATTTCTTCCTACTGGTGCTCTCAGTGCCCACTAGAGATAGTGTGTCCTTTGCTGGATGTGAGAGTGCTAGTGTTGTAGCAGTCCACAACTTACAGTGTGTTCTTGGCTGGATGTAGTTATTTTTCAAGAGAAAAGTCACACAAAAGGATAAAAATGATGGTATATCAAAAGCTAATTTATTGGTAATTAATATACAAATAAAAATTAAATAAAAAAGGAAAACATAAAAATGCTAGAAGATATATATCAATGAGTTTTGATACTAAACTGTCCCTTCGTCAGGATAAAATAAACTCAATAAAGATGCTTGAAATGGTGGGATCTGTACTTAAATTTACTTTAACCAATTAGGCAATTATGCAGTTATATGTTACTATGTAACCTGTTCATTCATAACATATACATATATTTATTACTATTTGTAATAACCTCATATTCTTGTTCAGAGCTGATGGTAATATGTACACTGACACATCTCTCATGGAACTTTTCTAACTTTTGAAGTGTATGACAAATATTATGGTCCCACTAATAATAAGCTTGGAAGACAATCCTAAGGTAATCGTGATGTGATGATATAATAAAATAAGAGGTTAAAATAAATATACATGAATCAAGTAAAAAATAGACTACTTAAGATATGTCATGATATCTGAATGACAAATCTGTTATAATGGTATTAAATGGCAATCATATTGTAATGCTATTGATGACTGGTGTATGATGGCCACACAAAACTCACATGAACACCACATTTTGATATTATGATAGAGATGACCAACATATAGTGATATGTAGACCATCTATTCTAGTGGTGGATTGAAGTATCTTCTGCAACAGCAATCAATAGACATGTTTAGTTTAGACATGTTTAGTTTAGTAATAGACATGTTTAGTTTAAAGATCCAATAAACTTTCTGATGGCACAATATTTGGATTTAAAAACAAAACTAGCTTTATCTATTATTTCAAAGGAAAAAAATATATCAAGGAACAGAGAACACTTAATGGAGAAGCACCCATAGACAATTACAGATGTGATCCCACACACTGTATCACATGTCATTTTATCAAAAACAAAAGGATTAACTTCACTTCAAAAACTTCAGGAGAAAATTTTAGGATGAGACAATATATATATATGTTCAACAGAATATGTTGTTTATTTATTAGAGTGCATGTGCGGTTCTTAGGCATGTATTGAGGACGATCAGACCCCTAAAAGAACATTGTTTGGAGCTTTGTAATAATATCTTGAAAAAGAATTGCAAACATAATGGAGAAAGACAGATGTATGGTTAATTACTATGTAGAGTCTACAATATAATCAAATATGTGGTATTTTCAAAAAGTGTTTGCCTATGCTATATATATACAGATGAAAAATTGGTGAGATATTTGAAAAATGGCTGCAACTTCATTGTAAGAATGGGTATGACAATTGGCCACCAGATATCACCCAGTATGTACAGTAGTAATAGATCAGCCCCAACTTGGTTAGAACATAAAGGTTTCTTCAAATGTGGAGAAAACATTTGTGTTTCAAATTTGCTTGTGTTTCCTGGCAATTTCAGAGCAATAGGGATAAACTTTATTATGATATAAAGGGTTACACCAATTGCAATTCAAAAAATGTTATATTTTTATTTAGTTGTTTTATGTGTTTTTTATTTAGTTGTTGTATGTGTGCCGTGCAGTATGTGGGGCGCACGGTTTGCCCATTAAAATCATGACTTAAGGAACATTTATACCAACTTGAGCTATTGCTAAACATATTGTAGAAATGTGTCCAGACAGTATGTCTGCCTTTAGTTTTCAGGGGACTGAAAAGGTAAAACTATCATGGAGACATGGAGATATCTTAAAATTAATCAATACAAGGGAAGCATACTGAATTTTCCAGCTTAAGACAAGAGTCCCAGGTGGTTTAAAGTGATAGTAATACTTAACATTCAATAGATTTAGTTATGTTGATACTTAAAAATAAATTAATTGTGCCATTTCTGATCTCCCAAACCTTTATGGTTTGGGAGATATCAGTCTGCAAAGTTCCCCCTTTCCTCTCCTTGTGCTAACGTCAGCTTTCAAAGTTACAGACGGAGATCCGGTCCATAGACAGTCCTGCAACTCTTCAGCAGAGCAGTGATTGCATTAGTTACAAAGAAATACTTCATTTGAATGGTCTACAACGTGTGCCTGGTTTGTAAGAGCATGTTGTAGACAGTTAAAATGAAGTATTTCTTTGTAACTACCACGATCACGGCTCTGCTGAAGAGCCGCAGGACTGTCTATGGACTGCGATCTCCGTCTGTAACTTTGAAAGCTGACGTCAGCACAAGGGGAGGGAAGGGGGAAGTTTGCAGACTGATATCTCCCAAACCATAAAGGTTTGGGAGATCAGAAATGGAGCAATTAATTTATTATTTAAGTATCTACAGAACTAAATCTGTTGAATGCTAAGTATTACTATCACTTTAAATGCAGAGTGGGACACCAGCCATGTTTTCTGAGTGCTCTTTTTTGGTCCAAATTTTTGGGCATTATTATGGTATTCAAGAGCATGGTTTGATGTATTCCACTATTTTTGATCCGCTGTCTCCTGTCTCCTGTTGCCGTCTCCCTTTGTCTTTGAATAATAACATCAAGTGATTCTTTTTAATTGTAATGCATATTATCATGTATAAATATTCACATGTAGTAATTACAATCACACAATAGGACACAGGAGTCATAGGATAAATTATTTTAAAAAAATAAGAACTATAAAATATTTAGTATAATAAATTTAACAAGAAAATTTGGATACAAGTGACCTTCTTAATATATATGCATACAGGTGATGTCTGATTGCTTAAATTATTATTATGGATATTGCATCCAAACAGTGTGCTACTTTTGTTAAATTGGTTAATATAATCCCCTTCTTGCGACGAGGTGTTTTTCCCTTTTGCTTACTTTAAGGCTTTTATAGTCACTCACAACACTCAGCTTTCCCTGAGTAGATACAGATGATTGATGGTTGATAAAGAGGGAGGTTACATTGTTTCTTCCTAACCAATCATTTGGCAGTGGATACTTTTTAACTTTCATGTTTCCATTTGTTTGTCATGTCTATGAATATGAGCTGCATAGCTCAAAACGCGTCAGACAGTTTGGGTTAACTGACTTCAATAATTCCATCTTGCTATGTCCATGTCTATGATTTTTCATTTTTAAATAAATGGCAAGTTTTTAGCAGCTGCAATGTGTGTTGCCTCGTATTTCAAGATCATCATAAAGCTGGGTGTACTTCCGCACTTCATCTTGGATTACATGTTGGTCATGTCGGATGACTAAAGCAGTTAAAGAGCACCCCAGAAGCTGAAGATCAGTCTCCACCTGTATAGAGTGTGATGTTGTTTATCTACAGACAAAGAAGTAGCGTGTGTACTTTTTTTGATATTATACAAATATAACCACTCAGCTAATGCTAACCCTGACTGATATTACATTTAAAGTACCTGTGATTAATTTCAAGTTAGATGGACATAATTTATCCAATTACAAGTTTGTTAACACAGGGCATGCCCTGAATGCATTCAGGTATGACACAATAAAACATCTGATATTAAACAGTCCCAGCCACTAGGCCAGTGATGCCAAACTTTTTTGGGGCCTGAGTGCCCAGTTTGCAGTACAGAGACAAGGTTGGAGATAGCAAAGTACCAATACTGACAATGTACCATGTAAAGGAGCTTTTTTAGCATGTACACATGTGAAAAGACAGCTATATACAAGTTTGTATGTTCCCTATTGCATTATCAGACAGGTGGAAACTGTGTTTGTTCTACAAACTTCTTGGAACTGTCATTTATGATGTAAAGCAAGGCAAATGATTCCACAGAGCTTCCAACTGAAATGGAGATGCACTAGTAAAACCACATTGCTTACATTTGAAATAGTGCTACTCCAGTGATACCCCATAGTTTAAAATTGATATGGTGCTACACTTGTGACACCACAGAGCTAACAATTTTAATGGAGCTACAGACAATACCACAGAGTGTACAACTGAAATGAAGGTATATCAGTGATACCAAAGAGCCTGCAATTAAAATAAAGATAAACTAGTGTTATCAATGAAATGAAGCTTCACTAGTGATACCACAGTGCTTACAATTCTATGGCTATAAATTATGCCTGTACAACTGGACCTGTATTTGTCCCAATGAACAGAATGCCCCGATGAGAAGCAAACAATTTTAATTGGTAAGGGCAGTTTGAAGTGTAAATAGAAAGTGGGGGTCACTACTGCTGGGCTGGTATCTAGTATAAATGTACAACTGTGGTGGGCAACCTGAAGCTCTCTAGCTATTCAGCACCACAGCTCCCATCATCTGCAGCCAGCCATTTGTCGGCTGTAGAGTAGATGTTGGGAATTGTGGTCATGAACAGCTGCAGTGCTTCAGGTTGCTCATATCTGAAAGATTGTGTCTCACAAAGCTAAGCAATGCCATAATCTATCCTCTGTTTACATAAATACAATATGTATGTGCTGATCTGCTGGTATTGTGATTCTCTTCTTTCTGGCTCCTCTCCACTATGAGCACTGAACACTAGGTGCATAATGGCTGCTGAAAATTCAAGTTATTGAGTCCTGTGTGGTGACACAAGGATGTCAAGGTCACAACACAATCTAAAGAAAGAGGTGTGTGGGGCTTTTCTCTCCTATACCTGTCACTGCCTCCTCTCACCTTCATGGGCCTCAACGTTGCCACCGGCTCTCTCCCTCACAGCCTTCCACATCTACCTCTACATTGCTGCAAGACGGGGAGAAAGAAACAAAAGGGGGAGAAAAGAGAAAGAGGCAAGAAGGGGAGAAAGTTAGAGGCAAGTGGAGGGATAAAGAGAAGGATGCAAGAGTGGGAATAAAAAAGCAAGAGGAGGGATAAGAGAAAGGGTCAAGATGAGGGATAAAGAGGCAAGGGGGAAAGAGGGAAGAGGAGGGATAAATAGAAGGATATAAGAGGAGGTATAAAGAAACAAGAGGCGGTATAAAGAGACCAGAGGGGGATAAAGAGAAGGATGAAAGGGAAGGGATAAAGAGACAATAGGGGGATAGAGAGAAGGCTGCAAGAGGAGGGATAAAGAGACAAAGAGGGGGATAAAGAGAAGGATGCAAGAGGAGGGATAAAGAGACAAGTGGGGGATAAAGAAAGGATGAAATTGGAGGGTTAAAGAAACAATAGAAGGATAAAGAGAAGGATGCAAGAGAAGGGATAAAGAGATAAGAGGGGGATATAGAGAAGGATACAAGATAAAGTATAAAGAGAAAGGCAAGAAGGGGCGAAAGAAGGATGCAAGAGGAGGGCTAAAGAAGAAAGGGGTGATAAAGAAGCAAGTGGGGAAAGAGACAAGAGGGGGAGAAAGAAAGAGGCAAGAGGAGGGATAACAAGGCAAGGGGGAAAGAGGCAAGAGGGTGAGAAAAAGGGTCAAGAGGAGGATAAAAAGAAAGAGGCAATAGGGGGGAAGAAAGAGGGAAGAATGGAATAAAGAGAGGCAAGGGACTCAAAAAGAAATGTGGTGAAGAAAGTTAAAGAAGCAAGAGGGTTGAAAAGTTAAGAATGGAATAAAAAGAAAGAGGCAAGGGTGGTAAGGAGGCAAGTTGGGGAGAAATAATATTTGAATCCCCCTCTTGCTCCTTTCTTCCCCCTCTAGCTCCCCTTTGGCACTTTATCCCTCCTCTTGTCTCCCCTTGCCTCTTGCCACCCCTTGTGTCTGTTTTGACCCCCTCTTTCCACCCTATGTGCCTATTTGCACCCCTTGTGCCTCTTTCCACACCCTTTCTACCACAGGTGCCTCTTTCTACCCCTTGTGCCTTTTTCTACCCCCTCTTCCAACCCCTTGTGCCTCTTTCTACTCCTCATGCCTCTTTCTACCCCATGTGCTTCTTTCTACCCCTTGCGCCTCTTTTCACCCACTCTTCCCACCCCACTACCCATGTCATTCAGTGAAGAGAATACAAAGAAAAGAAGGAGGGAGAATACAGTGCAATACCCTCTAAGCGTAGTATAATGTTATTATTTGTAACCCAGTAATAATAATAATAATAATAATAATCTTTATTTATATAGCGCCAACATATTCCGCAGCGCTTGACAATTGGGGATAGACATACAGGGATATTAAATAGTACAAATCATATGTGGAGAACAGAAGGATCAGAGGGCCCTGCTCGTGAGAGCTTACAGTCTAGAGGAAGGTGGGTTGGACACAGAAGGTGTAAGTGCTATTGGGTGTAAGTGCCTCCTGCCACATGAGCTGCCAGTCAGTGGGTGGGAGTGAGAAGTGCTAGTGAGTGCAGTGGTCCAGGCAGGGGGTGGTACTTGGTGATAATGTTTATGGAGGTAGTTGATAGGCTTCCCTGAAGAGGTGAGTTTTCAGGGAGCGTCTGAAGATCTGAAGATCTGAAGGCTAGGGGAGAGTCTGATGGGGCGGGGAAGGGAATTCCAGAGCTTGGGTGCAGCACGGGAGAAATCCTGTAGGCGGGAGTGGGTGGTTGTAATGAGAGATGTGGAGAGGAGAAGGTCCTGTGCAGAACGAAGATGGCGAGTGGGAGTATATTTGGAAATGAGAGATGAGATATAGGGGGGTGAGGTGTTAGTAAGGGCTCTGTAGGTGAGCACCAGGATTTTGAATTTAATTCTGTGTGCTAATGGGAGCCAGTGTAGGGATTGGCAGAGGGGACTGGTGTTGGAGAAGCGGCTGGTTAGGTACATTAGTCGTGCCGCTGAGTTCATTATGGACTGTAGTGGGGTTAGGCGGGCAAGAGGAAGGCGAGTTAGTAGTGAGTTACAGTAGTCAAGACGGGACGTGATGAGTGTTTGGATTAGAATTTTAGTGGTATCTTCATTAAGGAAGGGTCGGATTCTAGAGATTCAGTAGGTACGTTCCCCTTTTTAGTTCAACTCACATTTGTTATTGGCTTCTCCTGCATCTCAGTTTCTTCACTTACATTAAATGTGGTTATTCTACCAGGTTGGTTGCACCTTCAGACGATTTCTCACACTCTTGAATGTGTATTTGTTCCAGCAGTGCCAGTCTACACCAATATAGAATATGTGGAGGCTAACACTACTACTCAGAGTGTAAGGAACTTTTATTGGTGTCAACACAATAGTAAAAAGTAATATTGTGAGTGAGGGGTTGACCCTTACACCTTATTTAGGTGTATAGTGTTTTAAAACCTTTATTGGGATAACAGTTAAAAATCCATAAAAAATTGATCTATAATAATAATATTTAAGTATATATACTATATGACAATAATAATAAAAAACATATGCACTGCTTTGTGAGTGTGGCTCTGGTGAGCATATTACTCCACCTTTACTCTCCTCCTACAATCAGAGCTTATGTATATAAATTAGACAAGCTTCTTAAACATAAATGAAAACAAGTAATGCTGGGAACCTGATATTCCTGTGTTGGCTCTACGCATTTCGTGACAATTTAATTTAATGTCACTTCGTCAGGAGAGTCTGTTGGACTCACCTTCCAACACTGTCATCATGCTCCATGCCTCAGGGAACACTATCCATCTCTAATGAAGTATAGCTAAAGTGACCAAAACATCCTATGTGTTTCACACGTGGAATGCACTATTCCTCATTCTCTCCATATTGTTCCCCGTTACCATATGCCACATAAAAATAACACCTTGCGGAATGGCAGTGCATGTCTATGAACAAATATAAACCCAACACTATGTATATCTAGTTGGGTTTTATTGTCCAGGACATGCACCTTCCCCGCGTAGGTAGTATTATGGCACATTTTATGGGATAAACATGGGGAACGATTCACCCGAGCTATTTTCACCCATGATGCTAGGATGCTGTGTCTGTTGGTTATTCCTACTAGTTCCCCTTTCCTGGAGCAGGACGGTTTGAGCTGTATTTCCCAGTATGGAATGGTGGGGGTCCTCATGCTTCTTTTCTCCTCTTGCCCAGACTTGAAGGCTGTGAACTCAGTAATGACTGCGGTATGCTTTTGAGTCTGTCTCCTCACTGCCCTCATTGGGTGACAGCTGGGATTGTGTGACACGCAGAAATGCCGCGTAGTGCATGCTGGGGTTTTCTTCCTCACTTTGGGTGTCAGTTTTAAACTTGCACTGTCCTCAGAACATCTGAAGAAAACCTTAGTATTCTCCAGATGGTGTCTCCACGTGTCACATGGTCCCAGCTGTCATCAATGCAGGCAGTGGGGAGGCAAATTCAAAAGCATCCGGCAGTCATTAAGGAGCTCGTAGATGTTTAATTTGTACCTTGGCCATGTGCCACCATCAAGGCATCTGTGTGCCAGGGGTGGCACGTGTGCCATAGGTTCGCCATCACTGCACTAGGCCCATGAAACATATGTGGGGGGAAAAACCTTCTAGAAAGTTAAAAAAGGTATTTCAAAATCACACCAGAAAGGCTTCCATTGTTTAGATTGAGAGGTGAAGCAGACAGCACATACCAGAAAGGTTTAATTGAAAATTAGTTCTGAAGCAGGGTCTTTGGAACAACAGCATAGAGTACATACCTGGAAATGAAAATATGAATATGCTTAGGAAGAACTGCTGCCATATTAATTTCTAGAAGCAAGTATACTTGAAATATACAACTCTCTTTTTAAAATTTTCAGATACTTAAAAAGGGGTGTTTTGAAAAAGGGTGCTCATAAATTCAATCTGATAATGCTACCTGTGATTGATATAAAGAAACACATTTCCAATGTGTTTGTCTTTCAAAGAAATTGCATAGCACTGTTTGTATTGATCATTTCCAAGCAAGTCTTAACTTAAGAGATGGGATTAGTGTAGTTGTATAACTTAATAGCTTTAGGGAAATTTAATGAACAGTCATTATTTACTCACTGGTCAAAGCTGTAAGTCACATTTAACTGCCAGACAGAGAAATGAGCTGTATTAGTAACTGTGCACAGTTTGTCTGACAATTCATCTCAATTTCTAAGATTTAGTTATACTATACTATTTATAAAAAGGTGCATTATTGAACTAATTTGCATTATATGTATTCATTTAGGCTGGTGGGTAATTTAAATAGCATTATGTGGGATCAAATTAAAATCAGAGTGAGCGATAATAAATAAAATAAAATATAAAATATTAAAATAAATGTATAATACATAATTTAATAAAACTTATTTTGATATCTGAGACATGACTGTGACTTTCAAGGGTCATATACTGTTTTTTAACTCTCATACAGAAAAATATCTATGTAGAATGCTTAAGATAAAATGGCAAAATGTGTGGATAAAATCCATTATTAATTGATAACAGGTAAATTCTAATTCCCATTTCTGAAGTAATAATATCAGGGAGGAGATGAGCTTAGATGACAGAAGGGGGGTTATGCACAAAGGACTCCCCATTGATTTAAATTGGGCTAAACATTTGGGATAAACAGGGCTGGTGCAAGGATTTTTGCCACCCTAGGCAAGACCTAATTTTGCCACCCCTTGGCTCCACCCCTTGTACCCTACCCATTTATGCCCCGCCTCTGTATGTGTTTAAGTGTCAGTTTGTGTATGTGTTCTCTATATGTGTATGTGTTCCCTCTATGGATATAAGTGTGTCAATGTGTGTTCCCTATATGTATATAAGTGTGTCAGTGTGTGTGAGTCTCTGTAAGGATATCAGTCTGTAAGTATGTGTGTGTGTGCTTCTCTATATGTGTATCAGTGTGACAGAGTGTATGTTCTCTATATGTGACTCTCCCCCCCTTTGACTCTCTCCCCCTCTTGACTGTTGATCCCCCCTTTGACTCTCTCTCTCTCCCCATCTGACTCTTGATCCCTTCTTGACTGCTGATCCCCTTTGACTCTCTCTCTCCCCCTTCTGACTCTTGATCCCCCTCTTGACTGCTGATCCCCCCTTTGACTCTCTCTCTCCCCCATCTGACTCTTGCTCCCCTTTTGATTGCTGATCCCCCCTTTGACTCTCTCTCTCCCCGTCTGACTCTTTATCCTCCTCTTGACTGCTGATCTCCCCTTTGACTCTCTCTCTCCCCCTCTGACTGTTTATCCCCTCTTGACCCCTGTTCCACTTACTGTTCCCGGTGCACGTCTCTCTCTCCCCCAGTGAGACTGAGTAGTTATGGTGCTGTCCCTTGGCTGGCTATTTTTTTTAACCTTTTCAGTGCCAGAGGGGTATACAACGCATTGAAAAGCTATGCATTGCGTACCCCTCTGGCACTGAAAGGGTTAATGCAGCACAGTGATGCCCGTTTCTCTCTCCCCCTCCGCTTCTTCAATCCTGGTCCAGGATTGAAGGAGCGGAGGGGGAGAGAAACATGTATCGCTGTGCTACATTTAAAAAATAGCCAGCTGAGGGAGGGCACCGAAACGTATGTTTTGTTTTTTTTTGCTTCCGCAGTGGTGAGCGGCAGCAGGGACCGATGCGCCCTCAGAGAATGTGCGCCCTAGGCCGGCGCCTACCTCGCCTATAGGTGGCGCTGGCCCTAGGGATAAAACTCTATGGATATTAAACTTTTTTTATACAATTCCCATCCGTTTGCATTACCGCCGCCTTCTTTCTACTAGATTCTCCTTAGTGCGGTCTCTTCCCCGTCCTTCTTGGCTCTTGCCTCTTCCCTCGCCTGTATACTCGCTTGATAGCTCGCATCGGCATCTTACTTCCGGATTTTGTGCGTCGCCTTCCGGTGATGTCACGGCATCTGCGGGTATTTCAGGCAGCGTCTCCTGTGTTCCATTGCACTTTCACAGTGTTCCGTGGGGCATTAGACCTGGTCCTTGGCATTGGAGCCACTCTAAGCTAAGTCTAGTGTCCAGTGTTGTTCACTCTAGCTCAGTAACCTAGTTATTTGTTGTGTTCTTATGTGCTCCCTCCATTCGATCCTGTGTATGATCTTGGCTATCCCTCAGACCATCCATCCAGTCTACCCTCCAGTTGATCCTGTGTATGACCTCAGCTATTCTTCTGACCATCCATCCTGTCTGATCTACTGCTCTGTCTATGACCTTGACTTTGGTACTTACAACCCTGCTGTTATTCTATACTGTGCTGTTATTGGGTATTCCTCCAGTTCTTGATTACCCAGTGTCCTTTCCTCTGGAGAGTTCCCGCCACTTGGACAACGAACTCAAGCAGCGCTCCCAACTCTTCGTACCTGAGCCCTCACTCTCCCCTGCAGGGGAGCTTACGCTGTCAGTAGGAGGACAGAACAGAACTTACCCACTCCACCTACCTACCAGCAGCAAACGGCACTCAAGCACCGCCCTAAAGAGCTGCTCTCCAGCACTCCCTTCCCTGCAGGCCTTCGCCTGCGTTTTGACACCATGTTACAATAACATAAAAATTTCAATAACTTTCTCTCTCTCTCCCACAAGCACAATCTGACAACATGCACTAAACTGACACCCACTTTTATTCTGATTAGTTGACATGACATACATGGGAAAAACTTCTCATGGGAGGGAAATTACTGTACATTATTATAATTGACTTCAATTGAAGAAAAAAAAATGCAGAGTGGTTGCCCTTGTTGCTGGAAGTGTCATTCTTAATTTCTATTGCCCTTTGTCAACATCATTTTCTTGACATTTCACATTGAATTTGGCACATGTTGACTTTGACCTTTGACATTATAGTGAAATGAAATACAATCCTGAGTGACTGTTCCCTGAAGTTGATGGGATTGATTGTTGATTTCAAAAAGGAGGAATTAGCCAGTATTACGGAAGAGATTACCAACATTCAACTTGCTTTGAAAGCTCATAGGGGCCATAGTGATTTTCAGGCATGTGATAAATTATTGAAATCAACTTTGGATAAATTGGATAAAGAACTCTCTATTTTCAAACAAAAGCAGTTCATCAGAGATAAAATGGAGTATGAGCAGGAGAATGTTTACTTATGGAAGAGACCGAGGAATAGGTTTTCCACCACCAGATCAGTTTAGAAAAATCTGGATAGGAGGGTGAGCTTCTCCCAGCCTGAACCCTGTACAGATACTGACAATGAGATATCTGGATATGTTTCATCTTCATTCAGAAATACATCAGAAGAGTCAGCTTGGGATACACCTGATGTTTCTCTCTCATGGGATGAGGACCCACTTACCATTATGCTAAAAAGCACAAAGGCTACAAAGAAATCCAAAAAGAGAAGAACAGCAAGAGCTTCAAAAGACCATCCAGAAGAGGGGGCCAAAGAGCTGGTTCCAAGAAGACATCCAGCGTTGAGGAACCACAACAATCAAAGTTACTAGAAATTATTAATTTGTCCAAGGTGACTCTGACCACTGCCCAGCAGCATGTTTTGAAGAAGGAGCTGAACTTCGTTCCACATCAGAAATCCGACCGATTCAATGCACTGCTGGATGTGAACCATTTTGTTAGGTCCCTTACTGTCAGAAAAATTATTTTTGTCTGACAGTAAGTTCACTGTTTCTGAAGACAATTCTGTTTCTATTAAATATGATTATATTTCTAAATTTGGTAAGGTATCCTCTATCTTTAAAGATATATGTGCTTTCTATGACCTACAAGAGTTGAGGGAGGAGTCAACTTGTTCACAAAATGCTAACTGTATCAACTCCTTGGATACTGGTCTTTGACCACAATCCACCTTCAGTTGGATTTGTTCCAGAAATTAGTGGAACAAAATATTTTGGAGTTGGACCAGGGAGCTAAGTTAGTTGTGTCTTTAATATGCATGTGGCAGAGTAGGAGGCCCTTAGTCAGTTAAGAATGATTATTCTATAGTAATTAAGATGTCAGACAAGGGCGGCTCCCTGGTATTTCTGGATGCAGTCTATTATAGACAGGAAGCACTACGTCAGCTGCAGGATAGGAAAACCTATGAGTTACTTAGATCAGATTCTACTTTAAGTTATAAGATAGAGCTTAATCAATTGGTATAAACAGGTTTGACCTTGGGTGTATTGACCAAACAGGAGGCTTTGGCGTTGGTTCCAGAGAGCCAGGTAATGCCCACCACCTGCCAAAGATTCACAAATCCTTGTCAGCCAATTGTGTCCAGCATGATCCTTTGTCAGATTTGGTGGATTGTTACTTTCAGCTGCCGGTGGATGAGCTCTCTGGTTCTCCTAGAGATACCAAACAGATGTCTGCCTTTAGATGGAAACAAGTTAATTCTTGGCTTGCTGCTGATGTTACATCACTGTATTCGTGTATTCCTTATGATGTGGGTCTGCATGCTTTCAGAATGCAACTTGAGCAGTATTCATATTATGGGGAAAACTTGATTGCTTTTTTACTCAAGGCTACGTACCTTCTACACCACAACTTTTTCTCCATCAATGGGGCTTTCTATCCACAAATATGTGTGTAAATTGGGGCAAGTTTTGCCCCCTCTTCACCAACCTGTATATTTAGGATGGAGACCCCCATCGGGGAGAATTTTGTGGTATGGGAGATACATAAATGACCTCTTGTTTGTATGGGGAGGCTTGGAGGAAGAAGCTAAAACCTTTAATGAATTTTTAAACTGCAATGCATGCAATCTGCACTCTACATCCTCCTTTCAGAGCTCCTCCATCCTTTTCTTGGATTTGTCCCTCACCAGGGTTCTGGTATCTGGCTCAGTGATAACAGGAGTATTCAGGAAACCCACCTCAGGCAATAGCCTACTGCATGCAATGTCTGCTCATCCTCAGTCACAGATTCAAAATATTCCCAAGGGTCAGTTCTTGCATATGTGCAGGAAATGCTCACTGGATAGAGAATTTGATCTGGAGCCCAGATATTTGTTTTGTAGATTTGCTGCAAGGGGCTATGATGATGGCCCTGTATGTCAGGCTTATGATTATGTCAAAGCCAGACCTAGAGAGGGACTTTTCCAGAATGTGGGATATAACAGGGAGTCTAAATCCATAGGTAGTGGAGTGTGTTTTATCACTACCTTTATCCTGCAGTAGAATCAAGTTTGTAATGTAATCAAGAAAAGTCTGCTAAGTTAATCTACAGTTGGTAATCTGAATAAGGTACTACAGGAGGCATGTCAGTTTGCAGCCAAAAGAGGGGCTATTTCACCAAGTACATTCAGAAGTAAAGCATTGACTCCAACTTGGTTGGAATATAAGAGTTTTTACAGGTGTGGGGCCCCATATGTAAATTCAGCAAGTATGCCCATGTGTCTAAAACATTAGTAGGTATGGTTGATATGCTCTCTTATAATATTAAAAGCTACATCAATTGTGGCTCGGAGTCCATTATCTTTCTTTTTACATGCAAGGCTTGTCAAATTCAATATGCTGAGCGGGTGGTTTGTCATCTTAAAGATTGAATAAGAGAGCATATCAACCAGCTGGAAAGAGGCAAGAAGGAATCAGCTATTGCAAGACGCATATTGGAGTGCCATGCAGGTGATATGTCAGTCTTTCAGTTCCACGGAATAGGAGTCAGATTACCACGGAGGGGTGGTGATCTTGTTAGAGTTATCACCAAACTAGAAGCCTTCTGGATCTTCCAGTTGAAAACAAGGGCCCCAATGGGTCTAAACTTCTAAGCTATATGCTTTGACGATAGAGCCATTGGCCCAACTTATAAGGCGAACTGAGGAGATTTATGGAATTAAGGTGCAATCACGGGAGCACAAGATAATTCTTTTTGCTGACGATATACTACTTACTTTGACAAGGTTAGATGATTCTATTCCTAATGTAATGTGGAAGATAGAGGAATATAGTTATTGTTTGAATTATAGATTGAATATAAATAAAACCCATGTTATTACTGTGTAACAGACATTGGAAATTGAAAGGTTCAGAGAACAATTCGACTTAGATTGGGATATTATTATTATTATTATTCTTTATTTATATAGTGCCAACTAATTCCGCAGCGCTGTACAATTGGGAATAGACATACAGAGGTATTAAATAGTATAATCAGATGTGGAGAACAGGAGGATCAGAGGGCCCTGCTCGTGAGAGCTTACAGTCTAGAGGAAGGTAGGTTTGATACAGAAGGACTAAGTGCTATTGCGTTTAAGTGCCTCCTGTCACATGAACTGCCAGTCAGTGGGTGGGAGTGAGAAGTACCGTTGAGTGCAGTAGCCCGTGCAAGGGGTGAATCTTGGTGATGATGTTTATGGAGGCAGTTGATAGGCCTCCCTGAAGAGGTGAGTCTTCAGGGAGCGTCTGAAGATTTGAAGGCTGGGGGAGAGTCTGATGGGGCGGGGGAGGGAATTCCACAGCTCAGGTGCAGCACGGGAGAAGTCCTGTAGGCGGGAGTGGGAGGATGTGATAAGAGCTGTGGAGAGCAGAAGGTCATGTGCAGAGCAAAGATGGCGGGCAGGAGTATATTTGGAAATGAGAGATGAAATATAGGGGGGTGCAGTGTTAGTGAGGGCTCTATAAGTTAGCACCAGAGTTTTGAATTTTACTCTGTATGCTAACGGGAGCCAGTGTAGGGACTGACAGAGGGGTGTGGTGTTAGAGAAGCGATGAGTGAGGTAGATTAGTCTTGCAGCAGAGTTCATTATGGACTGTAGCGGGGTTAGTCGGGTGAGAGGCAGGCCAATTAGTAAAGAGTTACAGTAGTCAAGACGGGACATGATGAGTGTTTGGATTAGAATTTTGGTAGTGACTTCTGTGAGAAAGGGTCGGATTCTAGAGATGTTGCGGAGGTGGAGGCGGCATGAGTTGGAGATTGACTGGACGTGAGGAATGAAGGATAGGGCAGAGTCAAATGTGACCCCCAGGCAGCATGCTGTAGGGGTTGGTGTGATGGAAGTGTTGTTAACGGTGAGGGTAATATTTGGGATAAGGCTGGTTGTAGATGGAGGGAAGAGAATTAGTTCAGTTTTGTCAAGGTTAAGTTTGAGTTGATGGGAGGACATCCAGGAAGACACAGCAGACAGACAGTCAGACACTCGGGACAGGAGGGAAGGGGAGAGGTCTGGGGAGGAAAGATATATTTGGGTGTCATCAGCATAGAGATGATGGTGAAACCCAAAGGAGCTTATTAGTTTTCCAAGGGAAGCAGTGTAGATTGAGAAGAGCAAGGGTCCCAGTACTGATCCTTGAGGCACACCAACAGACAGTGGGAGGGGTGGGGAAGTGGAGCCGGAGTAGGAAACACTGAAGGAGCGGTTGCAGAGATAAGATGAAAACCAGGAGAGTGCAGTGTCGCAGAGACCTAGGGAGTGGAGGGCTTGGAGGAGGAGTGGGTGATCAACTATGTCAAAGGCGGCTGACAGGTCCAAAAGAATGAGTAGGGAGTAGTGGCCTTTTGACTTGGCTGAGAGCAAGTCATTGGCCACTTTAGTGAGGGCAGTCTCAGTGGAGTGATGAGGGCGGAATCCGGATTGCAAGGGATCTAGCAGGGAATGGGAGCAGAGGAATTTAGTGAGCCGGTTATATGCAAGGCGCTCGAGAAGCTTGGAGGTGAACGGGAGTAGGGAAATTGGCCGGTAATTTGACAGTGAGTATGGGTCCAGGGAGGGTTTTTTTAGGATGGGAGTGATTAGTGCATGTTTGAAAGAGGATGGGAAGGTGCCAGTTGACAAAGAGAGGTTGAATAAGTGAGTAAGGATTGGAGTTAGTAGAGGGGAGAGTTCTTGGGTGAGCTGAGATGGGATTGGGTCGAGAGGGCATGTGGTTAGGTTTGAGCGAGTGAGGAGAAGGGAGACTTCATCCTCAGTGACAGGTGGGAAGGAGCTTAGTGTGTATGTGGGAGAGGCGACAGGGCTGGGCTGGCTGGGTGGGGGTGGTAGTGATGAAATATCATGTCTGATAGATTCAATCTTGTTCTTGAAGTGGTTGGAGAGATCTTGGGCAGAGAAGTTAGTGGAAGGTGTTTGTGTTGGTGGGTTTAATAGAAATGTGAAGGTTGAGAAAAGGCGTTTGGGGTTGGAGGAAAGATTAGAAATTAGAGAGGAGAAGAATGACTGTTTAGCCAGGGAGAGGGCAGAGCTATACGAACGGAGAATGAATTTGTAGTGTGTGAAGTCAGCTGTGGAGCGCGATTTCCTCCAGTGCCTTTCAGCAGTGTGTGAGCACCTTTGGAGGTATCGCGTTAGTCTTGTGTGCCAGGGTTGTAGTGGGGTTGTGCGTGGGTGGTGTGGCGTTGCAGGTGCAGCGATGTCAAGGGCTGAAGTGAGAGTGCTGTTGTAGAGAGCAGTAGTTTTGTCTGGGCAAGTAAGTGTGAGGATGGGGTTGAGAAGAGGCTGCAGGGAGGTGGAAAATTGTTGCTTGTCAAGTGTATGCAGATTTCTCCGCATGCGCTTGATTGTGGCGGGGGTGATGGGTTTGCGTGGTATGATGAGGTTACCGGTGAGGAGGTGGTGGTCAGAGAGGGGAAAGGGGACATTAGAGAAGTTGGAGACCGAGCAGAGGTTAGTGAAGATCATGTCGAGGGAGTGACCATCACTGTGTGTGAGAGAGCTGGTCCACTGCGATAAGCCTAAAGAGGTTGTTAAGGAGAGGAGTTTGAGGGCAGGGGGGGTGTTGTGATTATCTATAGGGATGTTGAAGTCACCCATGATGAGAGTAGGGACATCAGAGGACATGAAGTGAGGGAGCCAGGAGGTGAAGTGATCAAGGAATTGTGCAGTGGGACCAGGTGGCCTGTATATGACAGCGACACGCAGGGGGAAGGGAGAGAAGAGGCGAAGTGTGTGGGCTTCAAATGTAGGGAAGGAGAGAGAGGGAACAGTGGGGAGTACCTTAAATATATGGTTAGGGGGCAGCAGGATGCCTACTACCCCTCCATGTCTGTTGCCAGGCCTCGGTGTGTGTGTGAATTGAAGGCCTCCATATGAGAGTGCAGCAGTGGAGGCAGTGTCTGATGATGTGAGCCAAGTTTCAGTGATGGCAAGGAGGTTTAGGGAGTGAGAAATGAACAGATCGTGAACAGCTGTTAGTTTGTTACACACAGAGCGGGCGTTCCAGAGACCAAAACAAAAGGGGGGGGAGGAGGTTAGGTGACGGGGTACGGTTATTAGGTTGTGAGTGTTGCGCGTGTGAGTGGGTTCTGTGGTACAAGAGAGAATGGAAGGGTGGCCTGGGTTAGGTGAGATGTCACCTGCAGCAAGTAGGAGGAGAATAGTGATAGTGATGTATTAGATTACTTGGGTATTAAGATAACATTTGACATAGGGGAAATGATTAAAATAAATTATCAGTCACTCCTATTAAAAATAAAGAAAAAGTTGATCGACTGGAAGGGCCTAGAGATATCTTGGTTGGGTAGGATTAACGCAGTTAATGCATATCTGATACCTAAACTCGTTTATTTGATGAGGGCATTGCCATTGAGAGTTCCCTATGTAATACTGTCTCAGTTTCAAAAGGTAATAAAGCGGTATATATGGGATGGTAAAAAACCCAGATTAGCATTTAGTCATTTGACAAGAAACAGAGATAAAGGGGATATTTCGTTTCCAAACATAAGGGATCTATATGAGATTATTATGATCTCACATGTTCTGGCTTGGTGTGGTAGTGAGGACACAAAGATGCCATGGTATTCTTTGGAGAAAGAGGGAATTCGGGATGTTTCTTTGAGTAGTTGGATATGGATGAATGATGATACTGTTAAGTATATGGGGGAGAATGTTGTTATAAAAAATGCTTTACAAACTTTAAGAAAATTTAAAAAGAGAATTGATTTAGGTAAGAA
The DNA here is from genome assembly GCA_037306005.1 of Rhinophrynus dorsalis. NCBI lineage: Eukaryota > Metazoa > Chordata > Amphibia > Anura > Rhinophrynidae > Rhinophrynus > Rhinophrynus dorsalis. The sequence continues at coordinate 418,041,182 of CM074723.1, forward strand.
ACTTCTTCTCTCTACTCCGCTGGAAGTTCTTAAAATGTACATAAGGGATTTAGATTTGGTGAGATGGACACAAGCAAATATTAAATGTCTGAGTGATCTATTGGAAGATGGATCCGTGATGACTTTCTCTAGAGTTAGAGATAAATTTGAGCTTCTCCCGGGTACGGAAGAATTTAATTATTTGCGGATTAGACATGGAATTAGTGCTTTGGGATTTGTAGGGAATGAAATGATGGAGAATTTTTTGAGTGATGTTCATAAGCCTAGATTGATTTCAAGGATAAGGAGGTTCTGGAAAATTTGTTGGTGATCCTATTGAAACTAAGATAAGGAAATGGGAGGCAGGGTTCCATCTCAGATCCATAAATATGATCGAAGTTGCTCGAGTATGTGTTGGAGATGTATGGAGGAAGAGGGGACCCTGTATCATATGTGGTGGCAATGTAAAGAGGTTAATAATATATGTAAAATTACATTACATTTGATCTATACTCTAACAGGGATAGAGCTTAAGTCTTCTCCAGAAGTATTTTTGTTTCATTTAGGTCTACCTGCATATGGAATAAGAAATATTTAATGGTACAAATTCTTTTGGCTTGCAAGATAATTTTGGCAAGAAATTGGAAAAGAAAAGGTAAAGTATCTTTGGGGGAAGTAAAGATGCAGATCCACTTTCAATGGAAGATGGAAGAAGGGTATTATAAGAGTAGAAATCTTAAAGATAAGTGGAATCTTATTTGGTCACCTTGGTTGGAATTTGTTAGTAAGGGATAAGTAAACTTGACTTGCAGTATAGATAGTGGTGTGGAGAGATTAAGTTTAATGGATTAGGTGGATGTAGGGAGCCCCTAGTGCATTGTGTTGAGAGTAGTTGTAGCCCCCTGCTGGAATAGGTCTTGGGGAGTGAGTAAGAGGGTTAGAGTGAGTCTTTAAGTGATAAAATTGCTCCTCCTCAAGAGAGATCAATGATAGTTTTATGAAGAATCTGTTTATATAGATATTTTAGGATATGGTTGTGTGAATGTTGGGTTAAGGAAGGATTGCTGAATATTGTGCTGTATTTTTTATGAGTGAAAATAAAATGGAAGAAAATTAAAGAAAAAAAAAAACTTTGAGTGGGATATTAGTCATATTTTTTTATTTATATTGATTGACTTTGTTGGATGTTTGGAGGGCCTGTATAGTGTTAAACACAAGGAGCTGTGTACTAGTAAGGATGCTGCTGATATATGGTTGGTGACATGGTTCCCTCCTTTTAAGGACCTGGGCATTATATTATGGTCTCCTGTGTTACTGCTTTATTATTGGTTTCTGTTTTTCTGGGGATTTCCAATATTCCTCCCCTTTTGGTAGAATTATATATGTACATTGGCCTGTGAGCTGATTTATTTCCATTGGTGTGTATTGGCACATGTTTATGGATATCATTTCTATTAATGCTGATTTTCCATCTCCATACATTGCTCATTATGTGCTTATTTTTGGGCCTATATGGTGGGTTTTCTTCTTTGTCCCTGGTACTGCCTGACTGATATCTACCTAGCACTGTCATTCATGTGTGTCAAGCTGCCATCAATTGCATCTCGTGCATATGGGACTGTTTTTTTTGCAACTTATGTATCATTGATGTATCTGTTACTTAAAATGCTATCTGCTACCTGTTAAAAGTATCCAGACAAATCGGATTTTGTTTTGTTTGATTTGCAAATGGTGAATGGGGGTTGGTGCAACATTGCTTTATTTCCTGTTTTTAACCAATGAGTCAGGTAACAGATTCTATTTAACACAATAGCTTAGCGGCTGCTGTGTCTATGTTTAAGTGCTGTAGTGCGTAAAAACATGTTAGATGGTGCCTAGTTGCACCTAACACATTCACCAGTGTCCATACCTGGGAACTTCCAATTGAGGTCTACCCGGAGGGGAGTCCTCTGATACAGCAGGGGTTGACAATAATGACGTAAATCGCATCAAAAGGGGGGGGCTTGACTCTAGTTGAGGGGGCAGGGCTTAAAGGTGTCACACAGAAGGCTGGGGAAGGAGGAACACCGGGAGAAACAGCTGATGTGGGCAGAGTTTCAATAGAAACTCCCCATATCCACAGGAATCAGCTTCTGCCCCGGAGACCCGGTAAAGCTCTATCAAAACCGGAGTCTCTGGGGCAAATCCGGAGAGTTCCCAGGTATGCCAGTGTCCTGCTCCCATTACCTTTCTATGTTGGATCATTTTTTAAGTTTTGCGGTAAATAAGTGTTTTTTATTTAAATGTGTCCACTGCTTTTTTGTGAGTGCGGCTGCATCCATCTGTTTGCACATGTATTGACTTACTGGCTGATTTTTCTAGTATGTACATCAGCCACACTTTGAGTGTGTGTTTGTGTGTGTGTGTGGGTTAAGTAATTGCTCCAATTAATTTTTTTGCCTTACATTTAATGTACGTGTTTTATTGGTTTCAAATGAACTGCTAATTCACATAAAGATTACTTAATTTCTCTAACTGGCACTTAGGGAGTTTCTTAGTTATTTATTTCACAACCAGTGTAGAAGCCCATGTACATGAGCACATCCTATAATATATAAGGCCAGTGCAGTACAGACTGGCCCAATGCAGCACTACACCTCCCTTCATTCTGTGCAATCAGGCAGTGTCTACTGTGCATGACTGCCTGCGGTCGGGCAGTTTCTACTGCGCATGACTGCATTGGTCAAACATACATCTGGCCTCTTATATTATAGGCTAATTAAAATAGAGTCAAATGAAGCTGGCATTTTCAGTATCTAACCCTCTGAGTGCCAGAGGGGTACGCAACGCATTGCAAAGCAATGAATATATGGAGAGGGAAAATATAGAATTTTTAAGAAAATAAACAAGTAACCAATGAAAGAAAAAAACACAGACCTTGATGCTGAACTGTACATTAATTAGTCGCTTCTATAGAATTGGAGAGTGTTGCCTCTGTAGTATACCATTTTTGCTTAATGTAAAACTGCTTTGAATTTGAGTCCCATTGTGATTTAATTTTTCATATAGCTGGCTAGTGTTCCTCCTCTGGTATCAATAGTTCTGCAGTAATGTGCTTATTGTTAGATCAACTATGACTATGGCTAACCCCAGAATTGTAATAAATGTTATGTATGATACATTAAAATGCATACATAATATAGACATCCCCATCTCATTGACAATAAATTAGTTGAAGGTGTGTCTTGCACTAAAAGGGTCTAATGCTAGTGAGAAGTGTGCTAGGAATGTTGGTACTACATATACATGAGGACAAGTAATTTGTTTGCTGACTTGGAAGAAAAATAAAGTTTGTGAGCAATTTATGCAATAACCGAATGTAAAACTATGCCTAAGTTATTCATCAAATTGCAGAACTTGAAGAGAACAAAGACAGATCTACACTTTGAATGTAGATAGGTGTCCAGTGACTGGCTTCTCAATACACTGAAGACCTTTTTAGGATTCAAGGTGTTAAATATTGATAATGGGGCTAGTTTAACCTCAGGTGTTTTATAATCAATAACACCTCAAATACTGGCATATGAAATGTGGCATTTTATAGAAAATGCATCCACAGTTTACATAGAAACTTCTTTAAAATCTATTCTGTTTACAAAAGAAAAATTTGAACCACCAGAGTTCAGGGTTGTTGCCTTTGTTGGTGATAAATATATTCCAGTTTTGCCTAGAGATATATTTGAAAACTAGTTTTCTATGTAGGCATCTGCATTTCTATAAATAACGGAAAGATTGCTTTATCTTAAAAAGGCATAGATCTAGATTTATCCAGATAAAAGTACATTTTTATTGCAGGTCGTATTGAAATGAATTGAAGAAGCTCCTTTCATTGAGGTTGTTCTTGTGGTTATGTAAAGTAGCTGAAGCCTCATGTGTTATAACTGAAAGAGGGGATTTAGGGATCCCCTATCCCACTTGGATCTACAATCAAGACAAACTTTACAGAATGTATAGATGATGACTATATATCCATCTCCCTTCATGTGATTAATGCTGTCACTGTGAAGAGAAAGGCAACACTTCCTTCATATCATCATTATAAAAGAGAGATTTTTGTAGTAACTGTAAAAGGGGCCCCATGGTTCCCCTCTTTCTAGTACCTTACACTCTGTCATAGACAGTGTAGTACTACATAAAGGTGGACAAATTCTGAGGTAAACCAACTATAGGGAACAAATAAAAATGTCCATTGATACAAATTAGGATTTTAACCCCTTTGATTCAAGATAATTCTTCAGTGTTTTAATTAGCAATGTATTGGGCACATTTTGGGGAGATTTTATGCAGCTGGTTATATATCAGAATTTATCTACTTTTTCTGTAAGTGCAAGAATACTTACCATTAAATATAGCAGCACAAAAATATATTGTATACAATGTTTTCCATAGGAGCATGTAAGCATACATAAGCTTCTTTTCTTTAAAGGGATAGTAATACTTCATTTTATCTTTATTTTATTTTGTAGGCATTAAAAAAAATGAAGAACGCTATAAGTCTTATCTCTCAAACCTTTATGGTTTGAGAGATATTCACAAGCAAAGTTTCCCCTCCTGACCCTTTTACCTAGTGTAAGCCATGTCTTCTCAGATGTGGAATATGTTTGTAAGACTAGACAGATAACAGAAGGGGACAATCTTCTTCCTAGGAGAACAATGAAGGCCCTGCCCCCCTTGACAAGTTTTCAGGTGTTTCCCTTATCTTAATTGAAGATTGTCCCTCTCTGCAATCTACATGGGCACTTCCCTTCTGCTGTGGCTGAGCAGTGTTACATCAGTAAAAGGGGTGGGAGGGGGGTATTTTGTCATTGAATTACTCTTGAACTACAACTCTGACAGAATTGAAATAACACTCTCCAAAGTCCAAATACTATGATGATTAATTAGAGCTGCTTTTATTATGAAACATTACTATCCCTTGAAGTTATTTTTTTGTAAATTATGTTAGAAGACATTTTCATGCTTTGAAACTGATGTACTAAAAGAAATATAGTAATTTTAGGGCAAACCAGCTTCACCATAGCGGAGAAATAGAAATTCTCATTGTTTTACATAGGTATTTAACCTTTTGAGTGCTTAAGAGGTACCCAACACCTTACTACATAAAGCAGTAGAGACCTTCCATAGTATTAAAGGAGTTAAAAGCCCAATCTAAACTAATAGTAATTTTGAGAATTTTTATTTGTCCTCTTAAGTGTGGTGGATTTTCACCACAATTACTCCAGGTGGAGATGCACTAAGGTGTAAAGAAATCAGCGTATAAAATAATAAATAAATGGTCTCTGCTGAACTTCAGCTCAGTACTCTTTAGGTATTTATCAATGGGCAATTTTATTTTATGGCATAGGCTACACAGACATAAATTGCACTAGGAAACTCCAAATAAATGAGTGGAAATAGGACTTTCTAAGGATGGTGTACTAAAAGAACTAGGGTTATGCACTAATGTGCGATAAAGAGGTGATAGAGTAGACATAACTTCTCCAGTGATTTCACTTCATATCACTTCTCCATTTCCTATGTTATTCTAAGGAGCCTAGGTTCTAAGAATTCTCAAGTGGGAGAGATCTTAGTGCAGTGCTTACCAACCCATGCCCTCACTGCCCACTAACAGGCCAGGATTTAAAGATTTCCTTGCTAGATCAAAGGTGAGTTAATTAGAGGCTAAGTGAGTTTGATTAACTTGCATGTGATCTTCAAAATAAATCCTCAACTCCTGGCCTGTTAATTGGTCCTGAGGGCATGGGTTGGGGACCAATGTCTTAGTGCATAGGCTTCATAGAAAAACAGGAATTGGAGATGTTGTATCACTGGAGAAGTCTTCACTGATTTATCACCTTTTTATCGCACTTTAGCACATAACCCCCTTAGTGCATAATCCCCTAATAAAAGAATTTGGGTCAGGTACACTAAGGTGTGATAAAATGGTTATAAAGTGAAGATGATTTCTCCAGTGATATCACTTCTCCAATTCCAATGTTATTCTATAGTTAAATGTACTAAGATTTCTCCAGCTTTGGGGAGCTTTGGGGATCTTAGTGCATAGAATTTATAGAATAACATTGGGACTGGATAAGTGATATCAGTGGATAACTCATCTACACTTTATCACCTCTTTATCACACCTTAGTGCATAACCCCCTATGTTATTCTACAGATGCTATGCCCTAAGATCCCTAAAGCTCCCCAAAGCTGGAGAAATATTAGTACATTGAAACTATAGAAAAACATTAGAATTGGAGAAGTGATATCACAGGAGAAATCATCTCTACTTTATCACCTTTTTATCACACCATAGTGCATTTCACCCAAATTCTTTTAGTAGCCTTATAAAGTCCTAGTTACACTCGTGGGCTCGATACTATTATCACTGGTAAAACCGGTTGTAAAAGCAAAAACTGTAGTTCCAAAAAAATCAACTATATATCCCAGCTATTCTATTCCTGGAGAGGTACATGGCAAATTGCTCGTTATGGTTTTTTGTTCCCACAACTTGCACTAAATAGCACGAATTGTGGGAATATCAAAGGAAAAAAAATGTTGTTTGACAATGTCAAACAATGAGAGTGCTCTACAAATATTCAGAAAATTTAATACTTACCTGTCATCTGCTGTCTGGCTTCTCCATTAATCTTTCCTTCTTTCTTCTCTTCTGTCTGTTTCTTATAAGTAGTAAATGTGTTTAATGTGGAATCTTTCTAATTCTGTGTGAATATGTTTCCAAAGTTTCAAATTCTTTACCCCCTTGCTTCTGCTGGTGGCGGAAGGCATGTGGACTGGCACAGACTCCACTTCTGACCTCTCTCTCTCTATATATATATATATATATATTATATATTAGACATGTGCGAATTCATTCGGAGACATTCGGATTTTGTCGAAAATGGGGTCATTCGGAGACATTCGGCCAATCCGAAACTCAAGGGTCATTCGGAAAAAATGATCCGACTCCGAACAGCCCAGGTCCGAAATTCGTCGAAACTTTTGGAAGTTTCGGCAATCGACACATTTCCAAAAGTTTTGACTACTTTTGACCAGGACTTTTTTGTACTTCCTGTGCGCGCTCAATTACTTTCCCTCCATAATTTTCCCACCATGTCTCTAGTCCAATTCCATTCTCCATTTCATGCACTACTTCCCTCTTTTGTCTGTATTCGAACAGCCTTCTTCGTTTCATGATGGGGTTGGACTAATGACACAGTCACACAGACAGACAGCCTGCATTTCCTCATTGGGTTGTTGGAGCTCAGAGAGAGAAGAGATTAGAGAGTGTACAGTTGTTGTGTAGGCAGGCAGGTAGCATTAGGCTAGGCATAGGTAGGCAGCCAGCATTAGTTCCAGTTATTGCCACTGCAAGAGCAAGTAATATTTGTTCCTGTGCAAAATATAAAAAAATATTAGGTATTTGTTCGAATACAGGGCCGGCCCTTACATGGGTCCCAGTGGGTCCATGGACCCATGCGGCACTTTGACAGGGGCGGCAATTTACCGTCCCATAGCATGTTTATTTTGTGCTCTTCCGCCATTTCTGTGTTGCAGGGTGTCCCATCCCATCAGTGTGACTGTCAGCAGCCGGGCAGCCCTATGCTCACTCAGTGGCGATGCCTGCTGGCTGCTTCAGTGACGTGAATTATGTGATAGTGAAACATTATGCCTATTTTATATTGTTTATCGCCCACCTAAAGTCAAGACTTGAGTAAATAGGTCTACCGTCCCAGATTTGCTAGAGAGGTTTTACAAATACAGGAGGGTGCCCCCTGTACAAAATGAGTCTAAACATTTGGGATCCCTAGTATGAGTGCACAACAGTGCATGATGTGTCCTGAACAGGATTGCTGTGAGGTGTCTCCACCCAGAAGGTGCTGGCTTCAACATTGCGACAAGTGACCAACTAAGAGCACCGTGCCGTGCAGCCATAGCATCACCCCCTCCTACTCTCCGGGTCCCGCTGACTGGCATTAACAGGTGAGTCACTAAGAGATCTGAAGCCTTTCTGGAAGTCCTTTCACTTGGAAAGGGGCTAGGTATTACTTGGGGGAGTTGCCTCGTGTGTAAATAATTTCTAGGTGGGAGATGAATGTGCATCACTTATGTGTTTCCTAACAGTAGTTAGAATACAACTCCCATCATCCCCTGATTATGACATTGGGAAATGCCCAGCAATTATCGTAGAGCCCTGTATTGCACACTCACGGAAAACGGTGATATTGCTATACTAAGACAATGCTGTGGACCCCTCTTCAGTATAGATGTCAAGCATTTTTTTTTATTTCTTTCCTGTGTTGCAGTTTGTTCACAACAGAATGTCTCAATTTTTCTTTTTAACCCTTTGAATGCCAGAGTGGTATGCAACGCATTGCTTTGCAATGCATTGCGTACCACTCTGGCACTCAAAGGGTTAACACATTACATCTATCACATTACAATCATTGATGTTTATTCTTGATGTAGTATGAAACTCTACAATGTATATACACATAGAGTTATCTGATATGAGGGGAAATCAGGATAGGAAAACGAGAGAGAGGAATTTGGGTACTAAAGAGGGACAGTAGGGTAGGAGGCTGGTACCAGAAAATGAAACCTTAATCTTTACCCATGTACTAACATAGAATGTGACATGTAGTTTGTCCATGTTCGAGTCAACCACTTATGTTGAGTAGGATGTGACAGGCATGGGTTTTCGATGTCGAACATATGCTAAATTGAATGACAGGCATGAGGTTTCGATGTTCAAACATATGCTAGATTGAAGGACAGGCATGGGGTTTCTATGTTCGAACATGCTAAATTGAATGACAGGCATGGGTTTTCGATGTTCGACGTTTGCATTGTGACTGGCATCCCATGTTAGAGTAGAGGTGACATGCACAGACTTTCAATGTACGACATTGTCCATTTTTGGGATGGATCTTTTTCTAAATGCACACCCTGTCTGCAAATAATGATAGCAGCGTGCACGGAGGCGCACTGCTATAATTTAACCCATGTTAAATTCGGCCGAATAATTCGGAATGGATCAGAATTTCTTCCGAATCTAATAGGCCCGGTCCGAAATTAAGATCATCCGAATTAGAAAAAAAAAAATTCGTCCGAATTCTAATTTTACCGAAAATTTTGCCCGTGCACAAGTCTATTATATATAATATATAAATATAAAAACATATATATCATATTTTTACATAATTTTTTTAATTAAGATCACATTAGGAAATAGTGCACATTGGGGAGTTGGGTGATTCTACCTCGCATTTTGTGTTCCGAGGTGATTTAAGGTCAGTACTGGTTGCCTTTTGTGCAACGTTATGGCCCTCTGACATTTTTCAATTGTAATAATGTTGAGATGATCACTTGTATTGACGGTCTCCCTCATTGTTTTCTGATGTTTATTGACAGATGAAAATGTTCACGTTTCCGTTACATATTTAGTATATGAGTAAGAGCTAGATTTGCTCGAAACGTGTAAGATGGTTCTCTTATAAATGACTGTCACGGATAACAAGAGTCAGTACAAATTTGAAACACCACCTTTTTTGAGCAATGTAGGTATTCTATGTAACACCACCAATACTGGATAGGGTAGAGCGTAACACAAGAAACCAGTGGTTCCTACCAACAACAGGAGACTGCTTCTAATGGGGCTGGGACCCAGGAGAGATCTCAACTTAATAACTGGGGCTATGACCCAGGAAAGTACCAGCATGGTGACTGGGGCTAGGACCCAGGACAGTAAGCGTAAAAGAAGCAACAAGGAATATCAGACTGACTTAGGCCTATAGTCAGTATCAGGCGGTATAGCAGACAAGCCAAGGGTCAATACCAGAGCGGGTAGTCAGCCAGAGCCAATGGTCAATACCAAGAGGATAGTCGGACAAGCCAGAGGTCAATACCAGAGTGGATAGTCAGCCAGAGCCGAAGGTCCAATACCAAGCATAAAGTCAGACAAGCCACAACACTGGACACCGGAGAGCCAGATAGACTAGCCAAGGTAAACGGACACAAACTAAATAGGACTGCACTGGAATACCACGAAAGGGCAATGAAAGGGCAACTAGTGTAGTGTAGTGTTCAGGCTGTTTAAATTCTATTTCCCCCACCCCTAGGAGGTGGCGCACTAAATGACTGTCCCTTCAAGAGTCAGGACGCAATGTCACTAGGGGGAATCCGAGTGATGCTCACCCAACTCTGCTGGCCGGAAAAGGAAGCTACCAGATGAGGCAGGAGCCACAAGGGGCAGAAGAGAGGAGACCATCTGCCCAGACTTGTACCAGGGCTTCCGGCTCTCCAGAAGACCCAAGAGCTTCATGGCTGCAAGGCTACAAGCAGAGGGGACCGGACGCCTACCCGAGCACCAGAGCGGCCAGCTCCCTCAGAACAAATGTAAGAGCGAGTGTTTACACTACCTCCTCCTCAACGACCTCTCCCCTGCGGGAACGGTCAAAGCTTAGAGGGAAAACGAAAATGAAATCTATGAATGAGAGCAGGAGCATGCATGTCTGTAGACGAGACCCAGGAACGCTCCTCAGGTCAATATCTGTAACGGTTTTCTGACACTCAGACCAGGGTATGAAGTAAAAACACAGTTTTATTGAAAATAAAACAAGGCCCCTAGAGGCCAGCACAGAAATAGCAACAATGGCAATAATGACAAAGTGAATGCACACAATGATAATGACAGGTGCTGCGATGGATAGGGAGTATTCCCCCAAAGGGTTAAATAATGAAATGGGTGAGATATACAAGATTGGCCAACACCCAGGATAAATAGCAGTCTCTGGAACACAGTCTCTCAATAGCAGGATAGTGGAGTAACTGCACTGAATACACTCTCAAGTTGATATACTAGAGCCCAATGTCCAGAGCTGAGCCGGTACCACCACCGTGGGCTACAGAGGAGTGCTATTGCCACGCTGTAATAATCAGAACCAAAATCGCCCTTAACTAGAAAAGTAGTAACCCTGCATGTGCCACTAGGATTGTGCCATACACCCCTTGGGTGCTGTACTGGTGGTGACTGCACAAGCTGTAATAGAGCCAAAGCCCTCTGGAGTGCAATGGAAATGTACCTTCAATGTCTGTGGCCCTGAGCCAGAGGATGAACACGGACTGACAAGGCTCTGATGGAATAAGAGACACACAGAAGCACTCAGAGGAAAGGCTATGTCATAAATGTATGCTTGGCAAGATATATCGGAGGCACCAGACTGGAGACTACAGGCACTGCAAGGGTTAAATGATTCTGTACACAAGCGAGTACCTTGGCAGCCAACAGAAGGCAAAGCAACCTCAGGCTACAGCTACTGACAAGTGAGAGGAACAGTGAGTCGCTTAAACAGTTCAGAATGTCGCCGAAGCGACTGGAATGATGCAGGAACACTGGAACAGCAGGCAGAACCGGAACGGTAACTGGAACAGCAGACAGGCAGGAACAGCAACCAGAACAGCAGACAGGACCGGAACAGCACCGGAACAGCAGGCAGGCCGGAATAGCAACCGGAACAGTAGGCAAGACCGGCACAGTACTGGAACAGCAGACAGGCCGGTGTAGCAACCGGAACAGTAGGCAGGACCGGAGCAGCACCGGAACAGCAGGCAGGCCGGAGTAGCAACTGGAACAGCAGGCAGAACCGGAGCAGTACAGGAACAGCAGACAGGCCGGAATCATTAACGGAGCAGGGTCGTCAGCCAGAACCGGGTCAATTCATGGAGCAGGGTCGTCAGCCAGAACCGGGTCAATTCACGGAGCAGGGTCGTCAGCCAGAACCGGGTCAATTCACAGAGCAGGGTCGTCAGCCAGAACCGGGTCAATTCACGGAGCAGGGTCGTCAGCCAGAACCTGGTCAATTCACGGAGCAGGGTCGTCAGCCAGAGCCGGGTCAAATCACGGAGCAGAATCAGGAGCAGAGTCAGACTAGCCGGGTCGGTACACAGAAGACACTGGAATATGGCAACAAGGTGCAGCAACAGGAACACCACGAAAGGGCAACTGACAATTGCCCAAGCTCCAGCATATAACGGCACATCCTGGGCGGGCCAATCAGTCTCCACCAATGCACAGGTACATCATGATAGATTGACAGAAAGACACGGGGACCGTGATAATATCCCTTCCAGTGTACTAAATATTATAAGTGACCTCAAACCCTACGAGTGTCCAGAATATTTTGTTCCTAGTACTCCTCATGATCTGCAACTCTAATGGGACCAGGATGGACAAGAGAGGCGGTATAGTGGTTGCAGACTAAGGGCTTCAGTAAGAAAACATGGAAAACGTTATGAATGCACATATTGGAAGGGAGCTCTAGGGCTTACGCAACAGGATTGATTCTCCGAAGGGCCCAGAAGGGGCCAATGAATCGAGGAGCTAGTTTTCTAAAGGTACCTGTAGGTTTAAGTTTTGTGCAGATAGCCAGACTCTCTCCCCCACCTGAAACACCGGTGCCGGTAACCTTCTACAATCGGCCTGCCTCTTTTTCCGCTATGTGGACCGTTGAAGGGTTCTCTGAACCATTACCATGTGGAGCAGAGTTCCCTTAAATGCTCCTCCAGAGCTGGAATATTTTGTGTCTCAAATGACTCCGGAAGTACTGAAGACTGGTAACCATAGTTAACCATAAAAGGGGAAGTCTGAGTTGACAAGTTCATGGCACAATTCCGGGCAAACTCCACCCAAGGTAACAGGCTCTCCCAGTTGTTGTGATGGTCTGAGACATAACAGCGCAGGAACTGTTCCAAGGCCTGATTCAATCTCTCTGCAGTACCATTGGACTGAGGGTGGTAGGCGAAGGAGAAAGAGAGCTGGATACCCAACTGAGCACAGAATGCTCTCCAAAAGCGCAACACAGACTGGCTTCCTCGATCCGACACAATCACCTTTGGTACCCCATGGAGGCGAAAAACCTCTTTAGCGAGAATAACAGTCAGCAGTTCTTTGAGTGGTACAAAATGGGCCAAAAATCTGTCTACAATCATCAAAATGACTGTGAATCCATCTGATACTGGAAATTCCACCATGAAATCAATCGAAATATGAGACCATGGATGCTCCCCATTAGGGACTGGTCGAAGAAGACCTACTGGGAGGGGCTGATGAGTCTTAGTTTTAGCACACGTATGAAAAGCTGCTACGAAAGCAGAAACATTGTGTTGAATACTAGGCAACCAGAAAAGCCGAGATACAAACCAGAATAGTTGATCTCTTCCAATGTGCACTGCTAGTTTGGAAGAGTGATAGGTCTTTAACAGTCTGGCCCTTAAGGTTTCAGGCACAAAGCATGTCCCAGGAGGTTTGTCGGCAGGAGCCGTCCCCTGGGCAGCCAATATCTCTGTCCCCAAAGCAGACATAATGCTGGTGCGAATGGTTGCCAAAATACGGTATGGTGGAATAACAGGCATGGGGTCACAATCCTCTTTAGACAAAGCACCGAACTGACGAGACAGGGCATCAGCCCTAATGTTTTTCGTACCTGGCAGATACAAAACAATGAAACTGAATCGGGATAAGAACAGAACCCATCTAGCCTGCCTTGGGGACAGGCGTTTTGCTTCAGAAAGGTAGGTCAAGTTTATATGATCCATCAGGATAAGAATAGGCACACAAGGACCTTCAAGTAAGTGCCTCCACTTACGTAAAGCCAGGACTATGCCTAATAATTCTCAGTCCTCAATTTCATACAGGATCTCAGGCTTCTAAAGTTTCCATGAAAAGAATCCACAAGGAAGCAAAGGCTCACCTGAGACAGGAGGGCACCTACTCCCAACTCAGACGCGTCAACCTCGAAAGTGAAAGGTAACTTGAGATTTGGATGTCTCAGAAGTGGGGCACCGGCAAAAGCTGCTTTGAGGTTTTCAAAAGCCCGAAGAGCATTCGGAGACCACTCGGAAGTATTTGCACTTGTGTGCGTCATATCAGTAAGAGGTTTAACAATGGTACAAAATTGGTTTATAAATTTCCGATAATAGTTAGTGAAGCTCAAGAATCTCTGAATCACCTAGAGTCCCATAGGAAGGGGCAATTGGAGTACTGCAGAAAGCTTCCCAGGGTCCATAGCCAGCCCGGAGGAGGAAAACACATAACCGAGGAAGGTTACCTGGGATTGGTGAAATTCGCATTTCTCCAACTTGCAAAAAAGGTTATTGGCCCGTAAGCGTTGTAACTCCTTGGCAACATCTGTTTGGTGTTGTTCCAGATTCGGTGAGTGGATGAGAATGTCATCCAAATAGACCACACAGCTCAGCAAAAGGTCTCGTAAGACATTGTTAATGAACTCCTGGAAGACAGTGAGAGAGTTGCAAAGACCAAAGGGCATTACCAAATATTCGTAATGCCCGCTCCTGGTGTTAAACACTGTCTTCTATTCATCACCTTCTCTGATTCGCACCAGATTATAAATCATCCGCAGATCAAGCTTAGTGAAAGCCGGTCGAATAACTCTGTGGTCAATGGAATGGGATATGCGTTCTTGATCATGAGTTTATTAATGCATGGCCCCAATTCTCCATCCTTCTTTTCAATGAAGAAGAATCCTGCCCCAGATGGGGAGGTGGATTTCAGAATTATTCCTCTGGAGAGAGTGTCCGCCACATAGTCCTCCATGTCCCTATTCTCAGCCAATGACAGAGGGTATACACGACCCTTAGGAGGAACAGCCCCTGGCACCAAATCAATTGAACAATCGTACAGCCTGCGAGGAGGTAAGGTTGTAGCCTGCACCTTGTTGAAAACATCACAGAAGGCCTGATACTCCTCAGGTAAGGCAGAGGAGGTGAAGGAGGCAGCCATGCCCAACACTCTGGTAGGACGGAGGAGACATGACTCTGTACAATGCAGAGACCAAGACTGAAAGTCGCAATTACACCAATCCATCCTGGGGTTATGATTTTGAAGCCAAGGAAACCCCAGAATGACAGCATAATGTGGTGAGTTCATGACCTGGAATTGGAGTGTCTTACAATAGAGTGCTTCTACCAACAGTGACACAGATATAATCTCATGTGTGACCTGATGTTGTTGTAGCGGCCTACCATCAATTGCCTCAATAGTCAGAGAGATGTACAGGGCTGCAGTGGAATAGAATGTTTAGCTGCAAAACCAGCATCTATGAAATAACCAGCCACCCCTGAGTCAATCAATGCTGGGGTAATCACCGAGGAATTGGCCCATGAATGGATGACCTCAAGGGTAGGTTTATCCTGAAAATTTTCTGGGGACTGTGAGACACTACCTAGAGTCTGTCCCTGACGTGACTGTAGGTGGGCCCATTTCCCGGGCGTACGGGAGAAGCATGCAGCAAGTGTCATAGTTTGCCACAGTATAGGCAAAGCCCCTCCCACCTGTGGAATGCTCTCTCCTGCGCCGAGAGACGAGTTAACCATAAGTGCATGGCCCCCCCATGTCCGAACTAGGAGGCATGGGAGGCGAGGGAGGAATGGGTGGGTGACTGAAAGTAGGAGCTAAGCGCGCCGGAAGCCTCCGCAGGTGCTCCTTAAATGAGGGTCTTTCCCTGATACAGGTGTCAATCAAGATGGCGAAAGATACCAGATCGTTCAGGTCAACAAGAAGCTCTCTGGCAGCAATTTTGCCCTTAATGCCCCTGTGAGAAGGCGGATACCAGTGCTTCATTATTCCATCCCACCTCAGCTGCCAACGTGCTAAACTCAATTGCATACTCGGCCACCGTCCGGTTACCCTGGTGGATAGACATTAGATATTTAGCAGCAGAGGCAGAGCGGGCAGGCACATCAAACACCTGTCTAAATGAGTCCACAAACTCTGCAAAATTATAGATGATGGGTTTATCATTCTCCCATAATGGATTGGCCCGTGCCAAAGCCTTGTCCGAAAGGAATGAAATCATGAACCCTACTTTACTACACTCTGTAGGGAACACATGAGGAACCATCTCCAGGTATATGCCCATTTGATTCAGAAGACCAAGGCAAAGTACTAGGTTACCCTCATACCATTGAGGGAGCGGAGTGGTTGCAGACATTCCTCTGGCAACAGTGGACTCCTGAGCAGCCATAACAGCCGGTGCCGAACAGTATCGGCAGGGGCCACCGGTTGTCTACTGGGATGGTCCAAGTGAGCTGTATGGTTTAACTGTATCTGCATGGGAAAGGACAGTTGAACTTGATCAATATGTTGGTCCTGACTGTCCATTCTAGCCAAGATGCTCTGGACCGGTGGGTAGTCGGGTAGTCAGACAAGCCACAACACTGGACACCGGAGAGACAGATAGACTAGCCAAGGATCATACACAGACACAGACTAAATAGGACTGCACTGGAACACCACGAAAGGGCAACTAGTGTAGTGTCCAGGCTGTTTAACTACTATTTCTCCCACCCCTAGGAGGTGTAACACTAAATGGCCTGTCCCTTTAAGAGTCGGGACGCAACATCACTAGGGGAAATCCCAGTGATGTACTGGCAGGAAGAGGCAGCTACAAGACGAGGCAGGAACCACAAGAGGCAGAAGAGAGGAGACCGGCCGCCCAGACGAGTACCAGGGCGTCTGGCTCTCCTGAAGGCCCAGGACTCTGCATGGCCTCAAGGCTACAAGCAGAGGGGATCGGCCGCCTACCCAAGCACCAGAGTGGCCGGCTCCCCTCAGAACAAAGGTAAGTACGAGCACTTACACCAACCTTCACGAGTTTGTTTCATCATGCCTATGTCTCCGTGTTTTAAAGTACCAAAATAAATATTGGCTTTTAAGCAGCTTAGTATTAATGCTGGCCGATTTTTTCGATTCTCACCTAAGAGCTGGGTGGACTCCTGCTTCATATTACGGACTGTATTCTATGCACTAAACTCTAATAGCTGGTGATGCTATCACAGCTCACAGATGCAAATTTGCCTCTCTGTTGGTGGTCAGTTGTGAATATTGACATAGCTTTCTATGCAGCCTCAGATGACATATATGGCATTCAATTCACCAAATGTCACAGACTTCCACAATTGTTGACCCAAAGGGGTTTACAATTGAGCTGGATGGCATGAGATTCAATCATGCCGCTGTCAAAACATTGACATATAGCATGTTAGAATCTACCCCTAGCAGTTTCTCTATGTCTGTGCACCATGCTGAACTGCAAGTTCTTTCTCCAGTCTGCGAGTTGTGGGGAATACTGTTTTCAAATGACAGACAGACATACAAACAACACATGAGCTGCTTTACGCCAAACATCATATGGCAATGATCAATGTTTCTATCTCTCCCCTTGCATACCTAATTCTTAGTGCTGTCGTGAAGTGTACCTTATTCTCCAAAGCAAAGTTTCCTTTATCACATCACTAAAAAGAATCCACGACAATATAGAACTTTAGTGCATCTCCCCCTGGGTATCAAATTTGGACCATCTTGCAAAACAATGTATTAATTTATCTTTCCATATATATATGTACTTAACTTAAGAAATAGCAGAAAATACCTAACTATTCAACCAATTGGCTGTAAGTGTTTCACCAGAGCTGAGAAAAGTGCAAGGAGTGCCTATTATTAGGTGTTACAATACCTGCTATATTCTGTCATAAATTACTCTGAGTTTAGTTGTTTATTGTTACCAGCCTTTATTTTCTGCTTTTTCTCTTTGAGACAGCATATTATTTTCACAGCCTATGGCTGCTTCTTTGTTTCATTTTAAAATTAGGGCATAGTCTAATAAAAGTTTTTGCAACTATGATATTCAGTAGTGTGAAATCAAGCTGTCTGGTTTATGTTTAGAGCTGCATAGATTGTCACCCTGCCAAGAAGATGAAGATGAGCGAGTGAAAAATGTGTAAATGTGTTTTACTATGGTATTTCTGTCTTCTGCTGACACCGCATTTCACTCTTTCCTCTGTCTGTTCCAGCTGTTCCAGATTTCATGATACAACAGCAGGGAGTGAAAGCAAAGTGAATGATTATCAGATAGGAAGTAGATTTTCATGGAATTTCTCTGACTACATCCAGGGCCACAGCAAATGGCCAAAGAAAGACCATTATTTTGTAGTCCAACTAGAATTGAATTCTGGTTTGATTCTTTTGTATAATAATTACAATGGCAAAAATTATTTCACTCCTCAGCCAATTAATCATTATTTGAAAAAAAAAAAAAGAATTATGATCTCACAGAGCATTATTCAGTAACTGCACCCATGAACTGATCAAGGCTGTAGATATTTATAATTTGGTTGCAATGCTCTTTTGATGGTAAAATTTAAATTAGAATTTTTGAACAACATCACTCTTTATTTTGCCTATACATCTGAATTGATGTATGGAGGTTGTCTAATTTAAAATTTGTTTAAAGGGATAGTAATACTTAAAATGTAAAAAAATATATGTTGTAGGGTTTATCCCCCTGAGTAAAACAAGAGTACTCCCACTGCTGAAAGGTGTTTCATTCAAAAGTTATTAATTTTCAAAGTTGATTTTTTTAGGTGCAATATCACAGTGGCCTGAAATTGTACAGTGGCGCTGTTGCTACACGAGCCTATGGACAGCTCTGGTCAGTTGACCATAAATCTCCATAGGATGGTGTAGCAACAGCGCCACTGTACAATCTCAGGCCACTGTGATATTGCACCTAAAAAATTCAACTTTGAAAATTAATAACTTTTGAACGAAACACCTTTCAGCAGTGGGAATACTCTTGTTTTACTCAGGGGGATAAACTCTACAACATATTTTTTTTACATTTTAAGTATTACTATCCCTTTAATCACAGATAAATATTTCTGAGATGTGCATTTACTTCTCCCTTTGTGTGTCACAGGTATGAATTCACACCCCCTATTTGTGCATTCTGATGAAGGCATGAATGCACCAAGCTGAAACCTGTGATGAAAATAATTTTACACTAAGACTGGTGTGTCTCCAGAGAATCTCTTCAAAACAGATTAAATTGCATTTCTTCATGGACTATATGGATATTATTAACATCTAATGTTAAAGCCAACATTAACATTCTGCGTTATAAAGAGAGATTAGTCAAATTGCATTTGTTTACATTAGAGATAAGATGTCTAAGGGGTGATACGATAACCATTTACAAATATATTTGAGGTCAATACAAAGAACTCTCCAATTAATTGTTTATTCAAAGAGCTTAGCTTAAAGGGATAGTAATACTTTGTTATTACTATCCCCCATATTGTAAATATTTGTAAAATAATTTAATAGCCTCCAGGTTCATCTCTCGAACCTTTATGGTTTGAGAGATAACCGAAGGCAAAGTTCCCCCCTCCCTCCCCTTCCCTGAAGTCAGCGTTGTGCTGACTGCAGGGATATCTGGTTTGACTTTCATAAGGCGGCTCTGCAGCAGAGCTGCAATCGCGTTAGTGAAAAATAATTATTTCACTGAAACGGTCTTCTTGCAAACCAAGCACATGTAGAAGACCGTTTCAGTGAAATAATTATTTTTCACTAATGGGATCTCGGCTCAGCTGCAGAGCCGCAAGCCTGTCGTACGACAGATTTCTCCTGCAGTCAGTACAACGCTGACTCCAGGGAAGGGGGAGGGAGGGAGGAACTTTGCCTTCGGTTATCTCTCAAACCATAAAGGTTCGAGAGATGAACCTGGAGGCTATTAAATTATTTTACAAATATCTACAATATGGGGGATAGTAATAATAAAGTATTACTATCCCTTTAAAATGAGAGGTCAACCATGAAGACTAGAAGAAAGGGCTATTGACTAAACAAAGGCAGGAATTTGTAATGTAAGGGCAGTAAAGTTATGGAATTCTTTGCCTTGGGATGCTGTGCTTGCAGATACTATAACTGCTTTCAAAAAAGTAATGGATTCCTATCTAGCACAGAACAATGTTGAGAATTATGACAGCTGGCTTCAAAGTAGACAGGATTTTGATCCAGGAAAATATAGGACTGCCATTAGGAGTCAGGATGGATTTTTTTACCCTTTGGGGCTTAATTGGAAAATACTTCAATTATTTATTTTCCTTCCTCCGTATCAGCATGGGTAATTTGGCATGGGCTGGACTTGATGAACACATGCTTTTTTCCAGCCTCTTTGGGTTTTGTACAGCAATAATATATATTTGGCCTCATATTCATTAGGATTCATGTAAGTACAAAAAATAATTTGGTGCAAGGTGACAAAATGTTTCACTTTGCAATGAAATCTGATCTGATGTAAGTGGTGTGTTGTGTCATCTAATCCTTAAAAGGACAAAGGGGTAGGGGTAAAATACCAGGGGATGTTTTGCTGGGTTTTACATGTTTGTTTGTTTGTTATATACCAAACAAAATTGAGCCACAATATAATGTTAGTACAATCTGGATTTTACTACCTGTTTAACCCTTTGGGTGCCAGATAGTTATCCAACGCATTGCAAAACAATGCGTTGGATACCTATCTGGCACACAAAGGGTTAAGAGTGAGTCACGAAAGGAGCAATTATGTGTGCTTCATTTAACTTAACATCTGTTTTGAGCCACACAGTTGCAGTATGGACATTTTCATAAGAGGAATGAATCTAGCAACAAGCATTAACGTTTACATACTAAGCAAAGTGGAATTACTCTGGAGTAAACCAAATCTACTATATCAAATAAAAATCCCCAAAACTCACATTGATGTAAGTGGATATTGTAACCTCTTGTTAAAGGCTCCGTGTAAATCAATGGAAAATTGGGAAATTTTATCTATTTATTCCCTATAGTGCAGCTGGGATGTTCCAATTTTGCTTTCTGCATAAAGTCCTAAAGATTTTTTCCTTGGCGGGAGGGAACCCTCTAAAATTAATGCAAAAATCCCATTTTCCCATGATATTCTATATAATCTTTTTTTCAAGTTCAGAGGAGTTCATATACTTTCCTTGTGTAAAATAAGGAAACATTTTTTTGCTCACTGGAAAGGAATCAAATGTTATCACTTTAGATCTTGACAGATCATTAAATGCAGTAGACTGTGAGTGACAGGTATTAACTGGGGACTAAGCAACTGCTCTGCAATGCTTTGCTCACTTATCTGGCACTCAAAGGCTTAAATAATTGTACTGCTTAGAGAATATAAATATAAAATCTGTTAGAGTTATTGAGGCTGTGGTGCAAAGAAGGACTGGGGGTTTATGCACTAAGGGATGACAAAGAAGTGATAAAGCGGTGATGACATCTCCAGTGATAATACTTCTCCAGTTCCTATGTTATTCTATGGAGGTTATGCACTAAGATCTCCAGAGTTGGAGAAATCTTAGTGCATTGGCTCCATAGAATAACACAGGACTTGTAGAAGTGATTAGAGATAGGCAAAAATTTCTGCCTCAAATTGAAACTGGCAAAAATGGCACTTTTCGCTTGGGGAAAATTTCCTGCCAAAAGTGCAGATTTTCCACTTTTTCCCACTTTTTTCACATAGCTCATTCCATTGAAATCAATGGGAACATAGAAGTTACACACAACACAAATATTATTTTATTTCCCAAAGGCATAGTATAAAAGGGGCATGAGGGTGCCTGTGTTGGTGGGGAGTGGGGAAAGAATCAGTTGAACAGGGAATGTTTTTGGGGGGGTTGTTTACTGGGATTGGGGGCAGTTAATAAAATAAAATAAAAAAAAACGTAAGACATGGTATAAAAGGGGTCTGAGGAGGGTGCCTGTGTTGGTGAATGAATGACTCATTTGAACAGGGAATTTGTTTTGGGGGGTTTCTTGACTGCTATTGAGGGGACAGTTAATACAAAATAAATAAATAAAATAAGAAAATTGTATTTAAAGTAATAGAGACAGAAACCCCCTGACATAAGCTGCCACTGGGGTGGACTGATACTTGATAGAGTATTTTGTAGAGGATAATTTGTTAGATTTATTGTTAGAGGCCCAAGCCCTGAAGAAACATTGATTTGTAGGACTTAGAGCTGTTAGAAATAAACCCCCCAAAATTGTTTATTTTTTTGTAGCACTATGTTTTTATTTTATTTTTTTATTTATTTTTTTTTCAAAGCACAAGCCTTGAGAAAAAAATAAAAATGCCCTACTGGCCTAGTGTCAGCAGGTCATGTTGGCCAGTGGCCAATGGCCATTCAAAAATGTCTTCCTGAGTCCTGAGTTGCAACTGCTGTTCCTACTGCTGCTGCTGAGTGTTTAACCCCTTAACGACCAGCGGTCGTGGGGTGTGTGGTCCTTTAAGGACCCGATAGAGAATTTCGGCGTGCCGCCCCAAGTGACTGATCACGTGGGGCGGCACGCCAAACTGAGGGACTGAAAGAGATCGCTCCGGTCTTGGAGCGATCAAATTCAGTCCCCGGTATTACTCACCGCGCTCCTGCAGGAGCGCGGTGAGTAATAGTACGTAACGTACCAGGACCGTCATTGGTCCTTAAGTGCCGGACCAGCGTGACGGTCCGGGTACGTCAACGGATGCTAAGGGGTTAAGCAGCAGGATGATTAGGCAGCTGAAAAGGAATAGGATCACAATAGCAGTGACATGGAAGATGGATGATGCAGGTTCCACTTGCCACACCTGGCTCCAGTGATGCGTCTGAGGCAGTAACAGCACAATAAGTAGCCCCCAGTCTATGTGGAGAAAAGGAGAAGTTGGTCAATAATTCTTCTCCACATGCCCCTCTTCAAAAATCATGGGTGTGTTGTTATTAGAATAGAATTGTTTCCCTTCAGAGCAGGAACAGTGGCTCTCATCAGCAACTGCAAAGTGCACAGTGTTTGTGTGGTAAATAACATCTAGGGGCACAACTGTATCCAACACTATGACAGCCGAAACTAAGTACTGCCGCTGTCACTATACCCCTTGTTCAGACCCTGCTAAGGACACATGACAACTTTCTGACAGTTTAATAGTAATGATGAACCCTCCGTGCCACCATCTTAGCATATTCTGCGGGATGGAATCTACTCAGATGCTGCTTGATGCACTGCTTGCAATTCTCCTCCGCCACATTGGCAGTGTGGTCAGTGCACCACACAGTGTGCAATGGGTGGACACGAACTGCCACATCCTAACATCAACAGAGTGGCTATCATAATGCAGGGGAGGTAACGATGAACAAGGTGGATTGGTAGAAGGTGTAGTTACCCTAGAAGGTGATGGTGAGCTAGTTGTTTCACTCGTCATGGAGCTTCCAGTCTCTTCCTGGGTTGTTCTATTCTTCCTCCTTTTTGATCTCCACCTCGCCTCTTTTTGCCTTTCTGGAGAGTCAGGGACAGCAAAAGCGGTGCTTGATTTCTGTGGTGGGTGTTTGTCTTTAACATGTTTGACGTAAATGTCATGGTGTCTGTGTTTCATGTGTGATATCAGGGAGCTTGTGCCGAGGTGTGTTCCCTCCTTTCCTCTTCTCACTGACTTGTCACAGATTGTGCACAGTGCCATTGCTGATGACTGCACTGTGCCTGCCCCAACAGAAAAATGATGACTTCAGGGGAAAGGGAACAGATAGAGAAGAATGGCCTCTTTCTTCTTATCCTCCATATGCCTCTTCATTGTCTATGGCAGCGGATAATGTTGCTGCTGTTGCTGCTACTGTCTCAGATTCAGTAATGCAATTATGACCAGGAGTATTGCTGGCGCTGGCAAGTGGAACCTGTCCTAGTCCTGCATTACTTGTTGACCCCATTCCCACTGTGTCCACGGTGGTCTGTGGAATACTAGCTTGCTCATCAGCATCCTGCTGCCCTTGCAACTCAGCATCAAAAGGAATTAGAGCAGTTACAAATGAATCTAATTCCAAAATATCACTGCTAGTGGTGGTGGTAATGCCCATCCTCATCCCTGTCTCCATTCCTTCTCAGTTTCTACTAAAAAGGCCATCAATGTCTCTTCCATCCCAGTTTCTCCAGCATCATCATTACCACCCCCACTAGTCCCAACATGCTGCTGCTCTATTCCAGACATCTCACTGCTGCGTGTAGGAGGTGACGAGCAATGTGACAGAGAGTCCCCTAATGTCACAATTGGCATTTCCTTTTGACCTGAAGAAGAAGGCAGACTAGCATTAGCAGCAGTAGCAGCAGGCACAGGCAGTTGATCTGCGCTCATGTTTGTGGTGGTTGTATAATTCTGAGCCTGCTCTCATCCCCCAACACCAGTTCTGGCCTCTTCAGGATCATGTTCCACCTGGACACTGTAGTGAAGGGAAGGAGGACTCCCAGAGCCAGAGGAATGGTGTGGGCTCCCTTGATCGCTAGTCTGGATGCTCTCTAATGTTTCCCCTACCACTCCAGCTGCTTCACCATTACTGCTACTACTCCTAACACCAACCACATCAAGTTCAGCCGCAGAGTCTTCCTCCTCAGTCTAATAATCACTAGTAATATGAAGATATTGTTGTTTACCCCCTCCTTCACTCCTAATGCTAACAAGCTGCTGGATCTTAATAGCAGTAGTAATAGCACTGGTGGGACTGCTTGGCCAGTGTGATTTAGGGTCCCTTGCTGTCACACTTGGTATCATGTTCTCCTCCCCCCCTCTCCTGAGTACTATAAGACACACTAGCAGCAGGCAAAGTATAGGAGGCAGCAGGTTCAGCAGCATGTTCAGCCCTGGCAGCAGGTACAGCGCTGGTGGCAGCATATCTGGCAGCAGATACAACAATGGTAGTTGCAGGTACAGCAATGGTGGTTGCAGGTACAGCACTGGTGGCAGCATGAGCAGCATGTCTGGCAGCAGGTACAGCACTAGTGGCAGCAGGGGCAGCACGTCCGGCAGCAGGTACAGCAATGGTGGTTGCAGGTACAACACTGGTTGCAGCAGAGGCAGCATATCTGGCAGCAGGTACAGCAATGTGGCACTGGCAACAGGGGCAGCAAGTCTTGCAGCAGGCACAGGCAGCTGACCTGTCCTGCTCTCACTAGTATTACCCTTTTCACCCTTCCTTCCCATTCCCTTTTCTCCCTCCCATCCCATTAAATTCCCCAAGATCCCTTGGGGCGATTTAGGGGGACTGGACAGCATTGGTTCAGTACTGCTAGTCACTTCCTCCTCCTCCTCCTCAGACTCAATGGACACATAATAAGGGTCCTTCCTTTTCCTCCTTTTGCTGCTCATAGTGATAGCAGTCACCATGAGTTTCTCCTGCCTCAATTTTGCCAAAATATCACAGCAGAATGGCACAGCATGTCTATATCACTCTGTAGCTGCTTCTTTTGTGTCTGCCTTCCACAAATACTTCACATTTTTATAGTGGAAATGCGAAAACAGCATAAATCAATAAGTGGAAACTTTCTAGGCATTGAAAAAATGGCAAAAAATTTTGGCCAATGGCCAAATAATGCTAAAATTTTAATTGCTAGTTTTAAAGCGGATTTTCCCATGAAAAAGTGGACAACAACATGGTTTTCACAAAATTTCTCGCTGGAACACGACGACAACTTTTACTCATCCCTACTGATTACCCATCTATAATTAAGTGAGGAAATCCTAAAAAACAGAACTGCTGGTGTTTTCTGAGGACTATTGGTAGGAAACACTGCCATAGGGAAGAAGTAGATATACCATAAATTGTCAATGGGGCTTTAAACCCTAGCATTCATTATGAACTTCAGTAAAATGGGGTAACCCTTTGAGTGCTAAAGGGGTATGCAACGTATTGCAAAGCTATGCTCTGTATATCCTTCTATCATTGAAAGGGTTAAATACTAGTGTTGAGCGAGCATGCTCGGCCGATGCTCGGATCGGCTCGAGCATCGCTCTGCTCGGCACATGGCGGTACTCGTACGAGTACCGCATGTGCTCGCCCGCCATGTTCGGGTCTCCTCCCCGCACGTTTTGCGGCTGCTGCGCAGCCAATAAACGTGCAGGGAGGCTCTGACATCAGTGTAATGCCAGCAGCCATGTTGGCTGCTGGCATTACACTGATTGGCTGGCCAGAACCCGTGGTCGGGTGCTGTATAGCACCTGACCAGCGAGTTCGGCTCAGTCTTAGCCAGGGAGAGCTGAGGATAGGAAGGGAAAGTCAGTGTAGGGAGAAAAAAAGCAAAATTGTGAAAAAAAAAGAACCAAAAGTCCTTTTTAGGACTACTGTGTGTGGGGGCAGCAGGTTATTTTGTGTGGGGGGAAAAAAACAAAAAAAAAAAAATTTCATATATTCTGTTTAGTGTGCAAAGTTGCAGATTAGAGCACATTCTGTTTAGTGTGCAAAGTTGCAGATTAGAGCACATTCTGTTTAGTGTGCAAAGTTGCAGATTAGAGCACATTCTGTTTAGTGTGCAAAGTTGCAGATTAGAGCACATTCTGTTAAGTCTTCAAACTAAAATATCAAAGTCACATATTCCATTCAGTGTGCGTCGCCGCAGTTTAGCAGCACATTCTGTGTACTGTGCAGAGTTGCAGAATAGGAAGAAATACTGTTAAGTCTTCAAACTAAAATATCAAAGTCACATATTCCATTCAGTGTGCTTCGCCGCAGTTTAGCAGCACATTCTGTGTACTGTGCAGAGTTGCAGAATAGGAAGAAATACTGTTAAGTCTTCAAAGTAAAATATCAGTCACATATTCCATTCAGTGTGCATCACCGCAGTTTAGCAGCCTATTCTGTGTACTCTGCACAGTTGCAGAATAGGAAGAAATACTGTTAAGTCTTCAAAGTAAAATATCAAAGTCACATATTCCATTCAGTGTGCTTCGCCGCAGTTTAGCAGCCTATTCTGTGTACTCTGCACAGTTGCAGAATAGGAAGAAATACTGTTAAGTCTTCAAAGTAAAATATCAAAGTCACATATTCCATTCAGTGTGCGTCACCGCAGTTTAGCAGCCTATTCTGTGTACTCTGCACAGTTGCAGAATAGGAAGAAATACTGTTAAGTCTTCAAAGTAAAATATCAAAGTCACATATTCCATTCAGTGTGCTTCGCCGCAGTTTAGCAGCCTATTCTGTGTACTCTGCACAGTTGCAGAATAGGAAGAAATACTGTTAAGTCTTCAAAGTAAAATATCAAAGTCACATATTCCATTCAGTGTGCGTCACCGCAGTTTAGCAGCCTATTCTGTGTACTCTGCACAGTTGCAGAATAGGAAGAAATACTGTTAAGTCTTCAAAGTAAAATATCAAAGTCACATATTCCATTCAGTGTGCGTCACCGCAGTTTAGCAGCCTATTCTGTGTACTCTGCACAGTTGCAGAATAGGAAGAAATACTGTTAAGTCTTCAAAGTAAAATATCAAAGTCACATATTCCATTCAGTGTGCTTCGCCGCAGTTTAGCAGCCTATTCTGTGTACTCTGCACAGTTGCAGAATAGGAAGAAATACTGTTAAGTCTTCAAAGTAAAATATCAAAGTCACATATTCCATTCAGTGTGCGTCACCGCAGTTTAGCAGCCTATTCTGTGTACTCTGCACAGTTGCAGAATAGGAAGAAATACTGTTAAGTCTTCAAAGTAAAATATCAAAGTCACATATTCCATTCAGTGTGCTTCGCCGCAGTTTAGCAGCCTATTCTGTGTACTCTGCACAGTTGCAGAATAGGAAGAAATACTGTTAAGTCTTCAAACTAAAATATCAAAGTCACATATTCCATTCAGTGTGCGTCACCGCAGTTTAGCAGCCTATTCTGTGTACTCTGCACAGTTGCAGAATAGGAAGAAATACTGTTAAGTCTTCAAAGTAAAATATCAAAGTCACATATTCCATTCAGTGTGCGTCACCGCAGTTTAGCAGCCTATTCTGTGTACTCTGCACAGTTGCAGAATAGGAAGAAATACTGTTAAGTCTTCAAACTAAAATATCAAAGTCACATATTCCATTCAGTGTGCTTCGCCGCAGTTTAGCAGCCTATTCTGTGTACTGTGCACAGTTGCAGAATAGGAAGAAATACTGTTAAGTCTTCAAACTAAAATATCAAAGTCACATATTCCATTCAGTGTGCGTCACCGCAGTTTAGCAGCCTATTCTGTGTACTCTGCACAGTTGCAGAATAGGAAGAAATACTGTTAAGTCTTCAAACTAAAATATCAAAGTCACATATTCCATTCAGTGTGCTTCACCGCAGTTTAGCAGCCTATTCTGTGTACTGTGCACAGTTGCAGAATAGGAAGAAATACTGTTAAGTCTTCAAAGTAAAATATCAAAGTCACATATTCTATTCAGTGTGATCACCGCAGTTTAGCAGCCTATTCTGCGTACTCTGCACAGTTGCAGAATAGGAAGAAATACTGTTAAGTCTTCAAACTAAAATATCAAAGTCACATATTCCATTCAGTGTGCGTCACCGCAGTTTAGCAGCCTATTCTGTGTACTGTGCACAGTTGCAGAATAGGAAGAAATACTGTTAAGTCTTCAAACTAAAATATCAAAGTCACATATTCCATTCAGTGTGCGTCACCGCAGTTTAGCAGCCTATTCTGTGTACTGTGCACAGTTGCAGAATAGGAAGAAATACTGTTAAGTCTTCAAACTAAAATATCAAAGTCACATATTCCGTGTAAGATGAAGAAGGCGGGTAAAAAGGGACGGGGAAGTGGACGTGATCCTGATAGTTCAGGGCGCGGGTCAGGACGCGGAGAAACTGTGCCTGGTGCCAGAGCACAAGAAAGAAAGACATCCACCATACCTAGCTTCATGTCTAATTTTACAGGGCGTCGCAGGACATCACTCTCGAGGTCCGACCACTGCGAACAGGTGGTCGGTTGGATGTCAGCTGATACTGCTTCCAGTCGGTTAAGCACCACCCTGTCTTCCACCAAGTCCACTCTCAGTAGCCAAGAGTCTGGTCAACATAATCCTCACTCTGATCATCCTTCCTCCCACCATAGACGGTCTGGTCAAAGAAGTGATCCCACACTGGGATATAGTGAGGAGCTCGTCTCATCAACAATCCTTCATTTGACCATCTCTCCAAGCACGCTTGCAGAGGAACATGACATCTTGTGCCCTGATTCACAACCTCTAGAGGGTACCCAATCACAAGAAGATGACAGATGTGAACGGCATTTAAGGTCAAAGGAAGTAGTGGATGATGATGATGATGATGAGACACAGTTGCCATTAAATCAACCACTATTACTGTCTCAAGACCTTGTTGAGGAGAATGTTATACAGTTGTCAATGACTGAGTATGTGGTGGGATCAAGACATGAGGAGGATGATCAGAGTGAGGAAGTGGAGGAGGACTTGGTGGACGATGAGGTGACTGACCCCACCTGGGAAGGTGTAGAGCCGAGCGATGACAGCAGTCCTGAGGGTGAGCCATCTGCAGCACCGCAACAGGCTGGAAGAGGCAGTGGTGTGGCTACAGAAAGAAGGCGGACCGCACCAAACCGGCCCGCAAATGTTCCACGGAGCACCCCCTTGCGTAAATCTACCTTGCCAAGGAGTAGGTGTTCCGCGGTATGGCGTTTTTTTAAGGAAAGTGCGGACGACAAAAGAATTGTAGTTTGCAACCTGTGCCACACCAGAATGAGCCGAGGCATGAACACTAGAAACCTCACCACCACCAGCATGATCCGACACATGGCATCCAAGCACCGTAATAAGTGGGAGGAACGCCTGGATCGCCCATCTGTGTCTGCAGGCCACACCACTGCCTCCTCTTCCCCTGTTTTCGGTGCCGGCCAATCGCCTGTCGAAGGCGCAGGCCCGCATACCTCCCGCCCTGCACCTGTACCATCTGAAGCACCATCAGTGACCACATCCACTTCCCTGTCCCAGCACAGCGTCCAAATGTCGTTACCCCAGGCATTTGAGCACAAGCGAAAATACCCAGCCACCCACCCACCCACAGGCCATAGCACTAACCTCACACCTTTCCAAATTACTGGCCATCGAAATGCTGCCATTTAGGCTTGTGGACACTGAGTCCTTCTGCAGCCTGATGGCAGCAGCTGTCCCTCGGTACGCGGTCCCCAGCCGCCACTACTTTTCCCGGTGTGCCATCCCCGCATTACACCACCATGTGTCCCGTAACATCACCCGTGCCCTGACCAACGCAGTTACTGGGAAGGTCCACTTAACGACTGACACATGGACAAGTGCTTGTGGCCAGGGACGCTACATTTCCCTGACGGCACACTGGGTGAATGTCGTGGAGGCTGGGAGCGACTCGGACCCTGGGATGGCACGGGTGCTACCCACGCCGAGGATTGCGGGCCCTACCTCCATCAGGGTTTCCGCCAGCACCTACGTTATTGGCTCCTCCTCCTCCGTTTCCACCTCCGAATTCTCTACACGCAGCGCCACTCCCCCATCAGCCAGTAGCTGGAAGCAGTGTAGCACTGCAGTGGGGAAGCGTCAACAGGCCGTGCTGAAGCTGATCTGCCTTGGGGACAAACAGCACACGGCCTCAGAGCTGTTGCAGGGGATTAGTCACCAGACCGAGCAGTGGCTCTCGCCACTCAACCTGCAACCAGGCATGGTTGTGTGTGATAATGGGCGTAACTTGGTGGCGGCTTTGGAGCTCGGCAAGCTCACACACGTACCATGCCTAGCGCATGTATTTAATTTAGTGGTTCAGCGATTTCTAAAAACCTACCCCAATGTGCATGATCTCTTGACCAAGGTGCGCCGCGTGTGTGCACATTTCCGTAAGTCATCTACAGCTTCAGCCGGCCTGCTGAAGCTGCAGCAGCGCTTACAATTGCCAGCTCACCGGCTGCTGTGTGACGTGAGCACGCGCTGGAACTCCACCTTCCACATGTTGGCCCGGCTTTGTGAGCAGCAGAGGGCAGTAGTGGATTACCAGCTGTTACACGGTCGTCGCCTCTCCGTTCAACTTCCTGTAATCAGAAGTGAGGAGTGGGAATGGATGTCAGACCTCTGTGAGGTTTTACGCAATTTTGAGGAATCGACACAGATGGTGAGCGGCGATAACGCTATTATCAGTGTAACCATCCCACTTCTGTGTGTACTGAAACGCTCGCTGCTCACAATTAAAACTGACGCTTTGCATGTGGAAGAGGTGGAAATGCGGGAGGAAGAGCTTACACAAGGTGATAGCCAGAGCACCCTCACTTCGTCTTCTCAGCGACAATTGGAGGAGGAGGAGGAGGAGGAAGACACGGTTGCCTCCGCTACAGAGGGTAGCCATGGAACTTTAGTTCCATCTCTTCAGCGTGGGTGGGCAGAAGAGAAGGAAGAGGATGAGGAGATTGAGAGTCATCCTCCTGGTGAGGACAGCGAAATCTTGACTGTTGGTACTCTGGCACACATGGCTGACTTTATGTTAGGCTGCCTTTCCCGTGACCCACGCGTTATACGCATTTTAGACAACACGGATTACTGGGTGTTCACCCTTCTGGACCCCCGCTACAAAGAGAATTTCTCATCTCTCATTCCTCCGGTGGAGAGGACAAGCAAAATGGTGCAATACCAGAAGGTTCTTGTTGAAAAATTGCTCCAAAATTTTCCATCTGACAACGCTGGCGGCAGAGTACGTGCTACCTTGGCCAACCGAGAAGGGGAGAAAAGGGGAGCACACAGCAGTTCCGACAAAGGCAGGGCAACACTCTCCAAGGCGTGGGACACCTTCATGACACCCCGCCAGCACCCTCACCCTGATGCGCAGCCTAGTGTCACAAGGAGGGAAAAGTTTTGGAAGATGGTGAAGGAGTACATAGCAGACCGTGTCAGCGTCCTCAATGATCCCTCTGTGCCTTACAACTACTGGGTGTCCAAGCTGGACACGTGGTATGAACTGGCACTCTACGCCTTGGAGGTGCTGGCCTGCCCTGCCGCCAGCGTTCTGTCTGAGCGGGTATTTAGTGCTGCTGGTGGCATCATAACAGATAAGCGTATCCGCCTTTCCACCGACAATGCTGATAGGTTGACACTTATAAAAATGAACAAGGCCTGGATTTCCCCTGACTTCTCCACTCCACTGGAGGAAAGCCCTGGGGGAACATAAACTCACTTTATACATGTTATTTACAATGATGGGAATACTCTGTATTCCCATTCACCCCTTCCACCCAAAAAACGGGTATATGGTTGACTCTTAATCTTCTCATCCTCCTCCTCCTCTTCCATATGCCCTGGGATATAATTTTTATATAGGGCCAGCTCACCAGCGGGCCCTGTGATATAATTTTTATATAGGGCCAGCTCACCAGCGGGCCCTGTTTGACAATTTTTATATAGGTCAGCTCACCAGCGGGCCTTCTCATATAATGTTTTATTGGGTCAGCTCTCTAGCGGGCCCTCTCATATAATGTTTATAGCGTCAGCTCACTAGCGGGCCTTCGCATATAATGTTTAGGATGGTCAGCTCCGCAGCAGACCCTCACCCATAATGTTTTAGATGGTCGGCTCAGCGCACGTTTCCCTCTTAATCATGGCCCCAGTTCAGAAAAATCAAGGAAATTTTTGGGAGAATTTGCCTTTGCGCACATTTCCCTCTTAATCATGGCCTCAGTTCAATAAAATCATGGAAATTTTTGGGAGAATTTGCCTCTGCGCACGTTTCCCTCTTAATCATGGCCTCAGTTCAGAAAAATCGAGGAAATTTTTGGGAGAATTTGCAGATGATATACAAGTAAATATACAGCAAATATTGTTTGGTAACAATTTTTCGCCTAAAGTCGTTTTTATTTTCCTTTTTGTGTGTTTTACGGTCAGTCTGTAAAAATGGCGTACTACGGGCGAAAGATCGTTCCCAGCAGCAATGTTGGAGTCCAACATGCATCCAGACATCCTCCCTATGCTGTCCCTGAACCATTTCTGTGGTGTTTCCATCATTTTCTTCCCTTTTCCTATGGACCAGGCACCCTCCCCTCATCAGAGCAGGGGGTGCCTGGTGTAATGCTCGAGTCCTCCCATTGACTTCAATGGGGCTCGGGTGCTCGGCCGAGCACTCGAGCCTCAGGGGGTGCTCGGTCAGAGCACCCGAACACCCGAGCATTGGGGTGCTCGCTCATCACTATTAAATACCCGATATAAATGAAGGTGGATTTTTGTGTTTCCTTTAAAATGCAGTTGGTTTGTCCCAGTATTACTCCTGGGATTGATTCATTCATGAAAGTGCAACACTTCACTTCTCGTTAATGAAGCCAGTGATAGGGTTCATTACTAGGACATCTACTGGAACCAGCTTAACAGCGGCTCCAGTAGATAATAAAGGAAAGCAGCAAATGCCTTCCTTGTCACCAGCATGGATCGCCTATCCCACTGGATAGGTGATCAATGCTAGGGGATATCAGGAGGGTCATGATGCCACCCTCAAGGTCTAAACTATATATATGTAATAAATATAATAATATCAAAGCATTTTACCAAGAAGGATACATTGAGAATGTCTCTTGTTTTCAAGTATATCCCTGAGGTATAGATATTACCCAATTTAATGGTACTCATTTTATCTACCTTGGAATGATGAAACGCTGGGACTAGAACCTCCGACCTTGCAGTTTGAACAGATTCTACAGCTGGTGCCTTAACCAACTGAGCCATCTCACCAATATAAAGCACATACAACATATGTTACACATATGTTATATGCGCTTTATTAAAAATGCTAGCATTGTGAGGTGGGTATCAGGAGGGGTATAAAAATAAAGCTGTATACCTTGCCTATTAACCCTTTGAGTACCAGGGGGTGGCAAACACATTGCAAAGCAATACATATACAAGGAGAGCATGTTGAATAAAACTGGAGAAAGAACGATGTTGGATGGGAGCAATATATGTCAAATTACAAAGGGGGGTTAATATGTTGAAGGGGAGCAGTCTATGTCTGCTTTCTAACATGTTGTTCAGCATGGGGAACAACACAATTGTGTTTCAGCCCCATATACACTGCCGGACACTCCCAGTCTTCTTCTCTTGCCCAGTGGCCATGGGGATTTGTAGCTAGCAGTGGGCAAGAGGAAAAGGCTGGAGAGGGTCAGAAAGTGTACATGGGGATCTGTGGTTACTAGTGGTCAAGGGAAGATGTGAGGAGGCCAAGCAGTGTATATTGGTTCTATGGCTATCACTGGGCAAGGGTACAAGGTTCGGGGGGCAAATGGTAGCCACAAATCCCCTTACATGCTGCGTGACTGGTTTTTTTTTTTTAATTTTCACCCTCTGAGTGCCACAGGGGTGAACAATGCACATCCCTATGGCACTCAATGATGTCCATGGTGCTGAAACTGTTCGTTCCACTCCCCTACTGGCCAAATAGGGAAGCAGAGAGAGAATGCTGTTCAACTTCAGAATTGTCAGAGTGTTGGTGATGTGTGAAGGGAGGACATCCCTTCCACACCGACAACAAGTCACACCCCTTCCTCTTGTGATTGCTTAAGGGCTGTTACTGCATATGAAAGTACAGGGAGATCCCAACTTCGACAACCTGAGGTAGGTGAAGTTGTGACTGAACTCCGACAGCAGAGGCTGCTATTAGAGTTTAGTGAATGTGTCAAAGTATCACATTCACATATCAACACACCCCCTTGCATACGAAAGTGTCTCATTATGCATCATTTCCATATGGAAATCGGCCATTGTCGATGTGATAAATGAACATTTGTAAACCTGCTGGACTGATGTCCAAATGGGCATATAATTGTAAGAGTGCCGGTGATGTGATGTGGTATACATTTTAGTGACCTACAACAATGCTCCAACAGGACATCAAACTTTTTAGCCCTCTTCGAATTTTAGTGAATCTATGCCCAGTTCTTTTTATGTACTATGTTATATGCTCAGATTATGATAGCATCACCATACCTGGGAACTCTCCGGTTTTTGCCCCGGAGACTCCGGATTTCTAACTGAATTACCGGGTCTCTGGGCAATGTGTGAATCCCCGGGTGGGCAGAGTTTAAGTAGAAACTCTGCCCACTTGTGCTCCATCCCGCCCAGCTCCTCCCACTCCCCTCCCTCTTACCTCCATTTTGCAGGGGGTTTTTTTTGTCTCACCCCCCCCCGCGTGGGTAAGCCCTGCCCCTTTTATGACGTGAATCACGTCATTTTCCTCCCCGGTCGGCACTGACAGGGTTACCCTCTGGGTAGCCCTGCTTCAAAAGTTCCCAGGTATGAGCATCACTTTTTTAAATAAAACAATTGCTGTCAGCAAAATAGATATTTATTTAATAAAATATGTACCAAAACAAATTTAACAAAAATAAATACATAAATAAAAACAGGGAAAAGCCTGGAGTACTTTTGAAGGTTTGATGACCAGCTAGTTTGTCTAATTATCTTTGAAAGAACATTTAACAATCCTGTTATTTTTTTATCCTGTGGTGCCAATTTAAGTCTGCCTCATAACTGACAATTTATTATTCCTCCTGGATACACAATGATGTATTCAGTAAGCTTAAATGCATGCTTTTGGAGCAAACAAACAGCATGAAACAGGCAAAAGAAAATTCCCAGTCACTTAACCACCTAAATGTTGGTAAAGTCTCTAACATATTAATGGGGATTTGGGGAATTTTAATTGGTTGGATGGTATGCTCCTGAATAGCACTCTTTAGCTTACTGAATAAAGCAGTAGTTGTCCAGGTCTAGGACAGGAATTACAATCTGCTTATTATGCTAGCCATTGTTCTGTAAAATAAATAGTTTTTGAGGAATTAACCTCTGAGTTTTGGTGGCACAGTATGGTACCTTATGTTAATTCTCTGAACAGTATACTAATTAGTTAATTTCATGGTCAAGCTTATCTCTTGCTGTTATCTCTAACTGTGGTTTTCAAAATGACCCCTGTGTATGGTCTCAGCCTAGATTAATTTATAGCACACTGTATGTTTATACTGTCTGGAGCATCACAGAATCTAATTAGCATACAGTGCCATGAGCATTTTTTTTCTTTTCTTAAACACTACTCATATTGCAAATAAATGACTAGCATGAAATGAAGACAGTTTTTCATAATCTTCAATGTTAACCAATGTTGTCTTATGACATACCTTGTTCAAAACTTTATAATATCAAGATAGGAAATATTGTATAGAGGCAGTCAAAGACCATAAAGCAAGGTTTCTCAAGGTTAGTCTTCAAGGACAATCAACAGACAAAACATTTTGCCTAGCTCAATTTAACACTGATCATTTTTTCTTGGGCATGTTTTGTTGAATACTTAACCTGCTGATTGCCCTTGATGACCTGGAGAATACTGCTATAAGAACAGCTAAAATAAGGCTTACTCATTGTCATTGATGTTTTTACCATTTGTAGAAGTATACTGCTGGGAGAAAGACTCCCTCCCTCAAAGACAATAATGGGACTATGTTTTAAAGTAAATTGGTTAATGCAATGTAAGTTGAAAAATCCATATACTGTTGATTGGCTTTAGCTTTAAGCAGTAGGGCAAGTTGCTCAGTCTTTTAACTATAATGGGCATAGGTCTGGCCCCATAAAAACATCATGTTGTGTATTACCCTTTAAGATAATCACATGAATAAAGAATCTTCGGTAAGATGCAATGCTTAAAAATAGAATGGATTGGCAAAAATGTTCAAAATATTTTCTTAGCCAGATTCACAGTAGAACAGACATAGAAAACAGTTCCAATAATTTGAGTTTGAGGTCAACCCACATTTTCCTTTGTGTAATTCACCACTTCCTTATCTCTGTCCTTCCAGTGCAAGAATACCCTCTCTCCAGAATGATAATAGTTGTCCTCAACTTGTGTCCTTGGTAGAACAGTGAGCTTTACTATGTTATAAATCTGGCATTAGAATTACGTTTTAGTCCCTATGCCCCTAAAATAGATTTACTAAGATAATAATGTACTGGGGAGGGTAAAGGGTAGTCTATGGGCTTTTGGTATATTTCCTTCCTTTGCATCTTGTAATATGTATTAAAGGCATCGAGGAAATGCTGTGATTTTATACCATTTCCTAAATCATGCAATGAACATGCAATTGGGCTGGCATTCATGGGTTTCTTCAAGCGGAGACTGTCCACTGTTATGCACAACAGTGATCATACGCGGTGGTGCAGCCCCTGGTGTGCAACCCATAATATTAGAGGTTAATAACAGTGAAGCTGCACTGGTGAATTTGTACACAATTTGGAGTTTGGAAGGGGTGGAGAATGGGATTTCAGATGGCAATGTGGTACTTGAGAGCTCATTTGGGGCAATTATTAATTGTAATTTTGGATGGGGGATTCCAGGGGGCAGTGTGGTAGATGAGGGCTGTAAAGAGGCTGTTCACTCTGATGGGGTGAGTGTAAGGATTATGGTTATGGGTGTGGTGACTGATGATTGTTATGGAGGTTGTTATGGATGGAAGGGGGCTGTGGTGGAGGTGGGTTGCTGGGTTGCTGCTTTGAGGGTAGTGATTCTGGGGGGCTGTGTACACTTCTAGAAGATGTTGCTGAAGGTTGTGATGGGAGGGGGTGTAGACTTTGGATTGTGGTTGTGAGGAGCTATAAATGGGGCTATGTGTTGGCTGAGAGCTGTGATGGAAAGAAGGAGCTATTGGATTTGTGGTGCTGTGGTCCCAGAAGGGAGGTGGTCTGAGGGCACAGATGGGATGGGACTTAGGGGTGCCTTATATTCAGGCCTTTTTATTTCTTTCTTTCAGTAAGATCTTAATATTCAAGCAAATAATAACAATGTATTATTCCTCCTGGATACACAATGACGTAATCAATAAGCTTAAATGTGTGATTTTGAAGCAAGCAAACAGCATGAAAAGAAAATTCCCAATCACTTAACCACCTAAATGTTGGTAGTCTCTAACACATTAATAGAGATTTGGGGACTTTTAATTGGTTGGTTGGTATGCTCCAGAATTGCACTCCTACGGCACTTAAAGAGTTGAGAATTGTTTTAGTTTTTGTGACAAATATTCACAGTACCATATGAAAATATACCCCATAACATCAAATATAACACACTCCATAGCAAAATCACCGCATCGTTAAAAGTACATTAGTTGTACTACTAATTTATGATTTGTTTTTAAATATAACTACTCTAGTGATAACACATGGATTGTAATTCTATGGCTACCCATTGGTAGACATAGAATTATAAGCTTTTTGGTATAACTAGTATAGCTTAATTTGAATTGTAAGTTCAGTGTTATTACTAGTATAGCTTTATTTCAGTTGTAAACTCTTTAGTATTACTGATGTAACTTAATTTCAGTTATAAGCTCTGTGGTATCACCAGTATACTGCAGCTCAATTTCATTTGTAAGTGGGTATCACTAGTGTATCGCCGTATCAGTTGTAAGTTTAGTGGTATCTCAAGTGTAGCTCGATTTCAGTTGTAAGCTTTGTGGTATCCCTTGCTTCACAACATTAATGCCAGTTCTAAGAAGTTTTCATCTGTCTAATAACACGTTTACTAAAAAAGTAAAACTCCTTTCCATGGTAGATTTTCAGTACTGGCACTTTGATATCACAAACCTTCACTCCCCACTGACACCCCAAAATGTTTTCCATAATTTTAAAACCAAAAAAACAGTATGACCTATCACTTGCAATAGACGTTCAAATTTAAAATAGAATAATGACACAGAATAAAAAAGCATAAATGCAAAAGTTAAATTGTTGTTAATAAAAAAGCAAATGTATGCAAGCAGATACATATTCAAAACATACAACTATAAAATGGAATTTAAAAGAGGTACAACTACTTTCAATAAAAAGTGTAAATGGAATATATATATATATATATATATATATATATATATATATATATATATATATATAGTACTGTGCAAAAGTTTTAGGCAGGTGTGAAAAAAATGCTGTAAAGTAAGAATGCTTTTTGATAATTGATAAAAAATAAACTATTAACATGTCTATTTTTGAAAGCATTCTTACTTTACAGCATTTTTTACTCCCACCTAAAACTTTTGCACAGTACTGTATCTATCTATTTATCTATCTACTTATCTAGCTATCTATATGTATGTATATTTTTTATTTTTATTACTTTTTTTTTCCAGAGACAGAAAGTGAGAGATAAAATAAAAGTAGATAAGGTAGGTAAGATTTTGAATATCATAAAACACTCCATAGATAAAAAGTATGACTCTTGCCTGGGGGAAGTAAAGTATGAATGTATGTGTTAATTTGATTTCACATTTAAATAGGGCCTTCTATATATTTCTCTATTTATACCATAGTGATGGTCATACACTTCAGTTACAGTACACCAAGACTATTAGATATGTATTTAAACAGAATTGTCATGTCTAATTAGCACAATCAGTATTAAAAACATTTTAACCTTTCACTTTCTTCAATAATAGGAGTTTTGTGAAATGACCTTAGTCCTTATGGTACACAGAAACCATGGGAAACACAGTAACCATGGGGCTTCTAGGAGGGCAGGGCACTTCAAAAACATGGCCTTCTGGGTGGAGACTCCCTCCTCTTCCTCCAGCTCAAATTCCCTCCTGAATTAAATGTGATAGATACAGCATAAAAATAACCTAACTGGTCAAGAAGAAGGAAGGGAACGCAGGAATGTTTTTCTCTGGCTGGGGCTCCTATGTTTCATATGGACTAAAGATGAGGGAAAAAGCTGAAAAACTTGTCAAGGGGGGAAGGGCTTTCATTCTTTTCATACAAAGAAGAGTGTCCCCTGCTGTTATCTGTCTGGTCTTACAACCAGATTCACATCTGAGAAGAGATGGCTTACACTAGGAAAAAGAAGCAGGAGGGAAAACTTTGCTTGTGAATATCTCTTAAACCATAAAGGTTTGAGAGATAAGACTTATATCATTCTTCATGTTTTTTTAACGCCAACAAAATAAAATAAAGTTAAAATGAAGTATTACTATCCCTTTAATTAGTTGAAACTGCTGCTCTTCTTTATGGAGAGCCCCAGTAGTCATGGATAATGGCATGGTTTCAAATGTAACTTGAGCGGGTTCCAGGGGTCTACCATCAATTGCTTCAATAGCCAGAGGGGTTTCTTTTTCAATGCGTGGTACCCCATGTAATTCAGCAAAGGTATTATCCATAAAATACCCAGCTGCACCAGAATCAACCAGGGCCAGAACCTCCACTGAACGTTGAACCCAAGATAGTACCACCTGTATGGTGGGTTTAAGTGTGCCAATCACTGGGGACAATTGGACACCATCTAGGGCCTGTCCCCCAAGGTACCC
The DNA here is from genome assembly GCA_037306005.1 of Rhinophrynus dorsalis. NCBI lineage: Eukaryota > Metazoa > Chordata > Amphibia > Anura > Rhinophrynidae > Rhinophrynus > Rhinophrynus dorsalis. The sequence goes on from CM074723.1 coordinate 418,081,145, forward strand.
TAGGTGTGTTCGTTTCCTGGACGTACCGGGCAGGATCTTAGCAAATGCCCATCTTTACCGCAGTACAAACACAGCCCCTGCTTCCTGCGATACAGTCTCTCCTCCTTGGTTAGCCTAGTAAAACCTACTTGCATAGGTTCACCTGGTTCCCGTACTGGTTCACTAGGTTTAGATGCCAAGGGAGGGATGGGTGGGCAAAATATGCTACTAGACCCATTATTTTTTAACCGTACTTTACAATCTTTGGCGGTTAGTCTCTCACGTATTCTGGAGTCAATTAGAATGACATACTCAATGTAATCATCTAGGTCAGTAGGCAAATCTTTTGCTGCAATTTCATCTTTAATTTGGTCACTCAAGCCTTGGGCAAAGGCTGCCAACAAAGCCTCGTTATTCCACCCTACCTCTGCTGCCAAGGTGCGGAATTCAATGGCATAATCGCCCACTGTGAGCCTGCCCTGTTGTATTTCCATAAGACGTTTAGCAGCAGAGGTGGTTCTACCAGGAGGCTCAAATACTCTCCGAAAGGATTGCACAAATTCACAGAAATTCTTAGTGCAAGGTTTCGCATTTTCCCACAGTGGGTTAGCCCAAGCCAATGCTCTACCCGAAAGCAAGGATATCATGAACCCAACCTTGCTGCGGTCGTTCGGGAACGCATGTGCCGTCAATTCCATAAATATTTCAAGTTGGTTGATGAACCCTCTGCAGAGGTGTGGGTCACCGTCAAACCTTAGTGGCAAGGGTGCAGAAGCCATTAACCCTTTGACTGCGGTCCCTGAGGGCCTTGTTTCATTTTCCGTTTGCTGATTTAGCGAGACTACTGGACTGGAACCAGACTTGTCAGCAAGGACAGTGTGTTCAAGGATAGTTTGGATTGCAACCGCCAACTGATCCAAACGTTGCTCATGCATATCCATCCTCCAATGGATATTCTGCGTATTACCGTCACTCTTATTGTCTGAGGTCACGGCCCTTTCGTACTGTCACAGTTTGTTAAGACTCTCAGACGTAAGGTTTAGGTAAAAACATAACTTTATTGAAAAGTTAAGGCAATCCCATAGGGTTTTCATACACATACAAACATCACATATATATAAGCAAATGACAATTGAGATAGGTTCTACCGGCCTTTCAAATAATACCGGCAAGGCAACCTAAGCGATACTGAAGGTACAGTGGTAAGTAGGCTCTACCGGCCCTGCCAATACTGGGCAGGGTAGCCTGAGGAATACACAAGGAATAGGCTCTACCGGCCCTGCCAATACTGGGTAAGGCAACCGTGGAGTGGCAACATAACAGGTTCTACCGGCCTTACCAATAGCAGGCAGGGCAGCTCAGAATGGATACTCAAGGATAGGCTCTACCGGCCCTGCCAATACCGGGTAAGGCAACCTAAAGGTGGCAACGTGAAAGGTTCTACCGGCCTTACCAATACCGGGCAGGGCAGCCCAAGGAGGGAGACACCACTAAGACCAGTGACTGTCAGATGACAATGACAGTAGGATGGTAAATAGAGAATACGGTCAAGCTGTCTCACCCAAGGAGAGACTAGTGTCAGTACACATCTGAACCTGTGCTGCTAGGACTGGACAGCACCTAGAAACCTGACTGCAAGTCAGGGGAATAAACCAGCATCCTCACGCTGGGACCAACAACTGTACCTTGAACCGCAAGGCAAAAGGAGTAAACCAGCGCCCACACGCTGGAACCAACAGGTAGTAGAATGAGCCGCAAGGCTAATGGAGTAAACCAACGTCCGCACGCTGGGACCAACAGAAGTATAGTGAGCCGCAAGGCTAATGGAGTAAACCAGCGTCCGCACGCTGGGACCAACAGACAGTATAGTGAACCTCAAGGCTAATGGAGTCAACCAGGCAAATGGAGTAAACCAGCGTCCGCACGCTGGGACCAACAGACAGTATTGAGCCACAAGGCTAATGGAGTAAACCAGCGTCCGCACGCCGGGACCAACAGACAGTATTGAGCCACAAGGCTAATGGAGTAAACCAGCATCCGCAAGCTGGGGCCCACAGACAGTACTGAGCCGCAAGGCTAATGGAGTAAACCAGCGTCCGCACGCTGGAACCAACAGACAGTATTGAGCCGCAAGGCTAATGGAGTAAACCAGCGTCCGCACTCTGGAACCAACAGACAGAATGTTGCCGAAGTGACAGGAGAGAAATATCACCACAGGAACTGAACACAGGAAACAGCAGGAGCACGCTGAGGCTCAACCGGGACAAGCATCGCAAGTCGGCTGGCAACCGGAACGACAGCAACCGGAACCAGACTGGAACTGACAAGCAGGCAGGAATTCAGGAACAGGTAAACTCAGGAACTCAGGACTCAGAAACTCAGGAACAGGCCCAATAGCTTCAGCAGACAGGCAAAGTGAATGCTGTCAGAGACACCACGAAAGGGCAACTAAAGGGTGCCCAGACTGAGTTTAAAAAGGCAACCAGAGGCGGGCTGACTGCAGACAGCCAATGGGAGCCCCCTGCAGGTGATAGACAGAGAACTGCAGCAATCACGGGCACCGTGATATCCTCCACCCGGAGTAGCAGTTCCTTCATATCCTTTTTCACTGTCTCACTACAGGTTCCTCCCTGGTGGTTGTTGTAAGCTACTGCCTTTGAGTTATCAGACTGAACCCTCACCGGAGTCCCCAAGAGTACCTGGTACTAGTGTAGCAGAACCAGTTGGATGGAGTGGAGCTCCAGAATGTTGATTATATATTATAGAGACACTCTCCTCCTCTGTCCACCTGACCTGGGCCACCTGGTGACCCAGGGTTGTGCCCCAACCTATCAGGCTTGCATCCTTAATAACAAGGTTCCACTTTGTCATCACAAAGAGGGAATAAATAGTAGATATAAAATGTACCTAAATATATTGAACAGTGGTAAGATTTATTATAGGAGAACTATATTTAAGAAATTCACACAGATAAGATAGTCAACATTAATAATAATTCATGTTGAAGATTTTTATAATCTGTTTAAACTGTCATCTAGATTTCCCTGTTATCTCCCTTGGAGATGCCCAGGTGGAGATGAATTAGTGTTCTCTGTTTGCTCTATACAGGTGTTCTATAATCAGGTGTCAGGTATTCATACTGAGTAAGAGTTATTTCACGTCAATCCACATTATCAGTATGTTATTTTATGCCTCATGCTCTTAGTGTCCCTCTGTATTGCTTTTTCTATGGTGCATAGTATTCCATATTAAATATAAATATGTGTGTGTGTATGTTCGTGTGTTTGTGTGTGTGTGTGTACATATATCTATCTATCTAGCTATCATCCAGTGGTGTAGATGCAAAATGAATGAGTATCAATTTTTTAATCTGACTAGCGTTCAGTTTTCAAGTCAACAGCCTCCTTTTATCAAGTCAAAAGGATACTAAATATCACAATGAAACATTCAAGTAAAATGTCTGGGTTAAAAAAACACAAACCAATAAGCCAGAAATCACACCAGTTTCATTGTAAGAGGAATTTAGGATGGGGGGGATGACAGACAAGGAGAAGGGGAGAGGAGAGAGAGAGAGAGAGAAAAATCCATAATACACAGACTAGGGGTGGGTGAAAAGTGAGAACAATTTCCTGCATGACTTTACACAAAAACTGCCTGATTTTTCTCTTTTTTTTGCTAAAGTTTTCTCCTTCTCGCTTATGCAAAATTTTCCCCCTTTTCATCTATTTTAAAACATTTTTGCTTATATTTCTTATTGGTACTACATTTTCCACTGCAATATTACTTCTGGGGCCACTAGTGGAGAAATAGGTAGCTGAAAGTCAAAGTTGTGAGTCCTATAGCAACATATGCCTTGAAAAATGTGTTAGCATGCAGAATACATTTGACCTTTGTCCACAACACTAGCTTCCTTCTTAAGTGACACTGGCACATATTCATGATGATGTCAAGTAATAAAAAAACTACAACCTACAATGTGGCAGATGTGTATTGTAGTGGTGGGGGGACTGGCATGGTTTGATTGATTTGTGTATTTATTTATTTATTTATATATCTATATATATATATATATATATATATATATATATATATATAGAGAGAGAGAGAGAGAGAGATAGATATAGATATATATAGATAGCTAGATTAGATACTAGTCTGAAGGTTGGCACTCACATCTTCCAAGGTAACTTGCCTGGGTGCTGGGCTAAAGGACTGCATATACATAGAGAAGGCCCGCGCTCACAGGTCTTAAAATATAAACAATTTTATTGTCTAAATTTTCGGTCCAAAACGTTGGACAATAAAATTGTTATATTTTAAGACCTGTGAGTGTGGGCCTTCTCTATGTGTATATATATATATATATATATATATATATATATATATATATATATATATATATATATAGAGAGAGAGAGAGAGAGAGAGAGAGAGAGAGAGAGAGAGAAAGATTCCTACAGCAGTTTTTACCATTGTCATGTTTGTGTCAAATCGCTATCCTCCTTCTCAGATTATTGACACGCATTCCTTATCAGTCATAGCAGTCGTCCCAAGTGGGGTAGATGGCAGCACCCTCCCTCCTCCTCCTCATCTGTGCTGTTGTTAATATATTTGTCCTGGATTTCTCTGTGATGTGTGGTTTCTGCTACATGATACTCAAATGGTAGGTGATATTGGTTTATTTTTTAAGAATGTTAGGCTCCCAACATTGCTGCTTGATAACAGCATGTGTGGGCAGTCTATAACTTGCCATCTCCTGCAGCAGGAGCCATAGGTGTTATCTGACACATAAATAACTTCACTACTTTTTTCTGCCCCCAGGAACTTTTTAGAGTGCTTCTGCTAGTTGCAACACCTTTGACCTGCTGATAGTGTGTCTCCTAGTCAGACCCGTGATTGTGCTACAGGTGGGATCTCAAAGAGGTGGTGCCTTGGTGTGAGCCTGCTTTCCTTCTGCTCACATGCATTTTGCACAGACAACAGATAGCAACATGCTTAGTTTTAGGATCCTGAGTGAAGTATCTCCATTCTCTGGAATTCATGGTCTAAGGGGATCCTGAGATGCTGCTGCTGCTACTTTTACTGGAGCTAGATGTTGAATCAATTCTACTGCTACTACTACTAGGATGTCAAAAGTTCAGCACTTACAGCAGCAGAGATACTCATCGTATCTAACATTATGGGTGTTAATGACCTGTGGTTTTTTGTTGCTGCTGGGTATTATTATTATTATTATTCTTTATTTATATAGCGCCAACTAATTCCGCAGCGCTGTACAATTGGGGAATAGACATACAGAGGTATTAAATAGTACAATCAGATGTGTAGAACAGGAGGATCAGAGGGCCCTGCTCGTGAGAGCTTACAGTCTAGAGGAAGGTAGGTTTGATACAGAAGGAGTAAGTGCTATTGCGTTTAAGTGCCTCCTGCCACATGAACTGCCAGTCAGTGGGTGGGAGTGAGAAGTGCTGTTGAGTGCAGTAGTCCGTGCAAGGGGTGAATCTTGGTGATGATGTTTATGGAGGCAGTTGATAGGCCTCCCTGAAGAGGTGAGTCTTCAGGGAGCGTCTGAAGATTTGAAGGCTGGGGGAGAGTCTGATGGGGCGGGGGAGGGAATTCCACAGCTCAGGTGCAGCACGGGAGAAGTCCTGTAGGCGGGAGTGGGAGGATGTGATAAGAGCTGTGGAGAGCAGAAGGTCATGTGCAGAGCGAAGATGGCGGGCGGGAGTATATTTGGAAATGAGAGATGAAATATAGGGGGGTGCAGTGTTAGTGAGGGCTCTATAAGTTAGCACCAGAGTTTTGAATTTTACTCTGTATGCTAACGGGAGCCAGTGTAGGGACTGACAGAGGGGTGTGGTGTTAGAGAAGCGATGAGTGAGGTAGATTAGTCTTGCAGCAGAGTTCATTATGGACTGTAGCGGGGTTAGTCGGGTGAGAGGCAGGCCAATTAGTAAAGAGTTACAGTAGTCAAGACGGGACATGATGAGTGTTTGGATTAGAATTTTGGTAGTGTCTTCTGTGAGAAAGGGTCGGATTCTAGAGATGTTGCGGAGGTGGAGGCGGCATGAGTTGGAGATTGACTGGATGTGAGGAATGAAGGATAGGGCAGAGTCAAATGTGACCCCCAGGCAGCGTGCTGTAGGGGTTGGTGTGATGGAAGTGTTGTTAACGGTGAGGGTAATGTTTGGGATAAGGCTGGTTGTAGATGGAGGGAAGAGAATTAGTTCAGTTTTGCTAAGGTTAAGTTTGAGTTGATGGGAGGACATCCAGGAAGACACAGCAGACAGACAGTCAGACACTCGGGACAGGAGGGAAGGAGAGAGGTCTGGGGAGGAAAGATATATTTGGGTGTCATCAGCATAGAGATGATGGTGAAACCCAAAGGAGTTTATTAGTTTTCCCAGGGAAGCAGTGTAGATTGAGAAGAGCAAGGGTCCCAGTACTGATCCTTGGGGCACACCAACAGACAGTGGGAGGGGTGGGGAAGTGGAGCCGGAGTATGAAACACTGAAGGAGCGGTTGCAGAGATAAGATGAAAACCAGGAGAGTGCAGTGTCGCAGAGGCCTAGGGAGTGGAGGGCTTGGAGGAGGAGTGGGTGATCGACTGTGTCAAATGCGGCTGACAGGTCCAAAAGAATGAGTAGGGAGTAGTGGCCTTTAGACTTGGCTGAGAGCAAGTCATTGGCCACTTTAGTGAGGGCAGTCTCAGTGGAGTGATGAGGGCGGAATCCGGATTGCAAGGGATCTAGCAGGGAATGGGAGCAGAGGAATTTAGTGAGCCGGTTATATGCAAGGCGCTCGAGAAGCTTGGAGGCAAACGGGAGTAGGGAAATTGGCCGGTAATTTGACAATGAGTTTGGGTCCAGGGAGGGTTTTTTTAGGATGGGAGTGATTAGTGCATGTTTGAAAGAGGATGGGAAGGTGCCGGTTGACAAAGAGAGGTTGAATAAGTGAGTAAGGATTGGAGTTAGTAGAGGGGAGAGTTCTTGGGTGAGCTGAGATGGGATTGGGTCGAGAGGGCATGTGGTTAGGTTTGAGCGAGTGAGGAGAAGGGAGACTTCATCCTCAGTGACAGGTGGGAAGGAGCTTAGTGTGTATGTGGGAGAGGCGACAGGGCTGGGCTGGCTGGGTGGGGGTGGTAGTGATGAAATATCATGTCTGATAGATTCAATCTTGTTCTTGAAGTGGTTGGCGAGATCTTGGGCCGAGAAGTTAGTGGAAGGTGTTTGTGTTGGTGGGTTTAGAAGAGATGTGAAGGTTGAGAAAAGGCGTTTGGGGTTGGAGGAAAGATTAGAAATTAGAGAGGAGAAGAATGACTGTTTAGCCAGGGAGAGGGCAGAGCTATACGAACGGAGAATGAATTTGTAGTGTGTGAAGTCGGCTGTGGAGCGCGATTTCCTCCAGTGCCTTTCAGCAGTGCGTGAGCACCTTTGGAGGTATCGCGTTAGTCTTGTGTGCCAGGGTTGTAGTGGGGTTGTGCGTGGGTGGCGTGGAGTTGCAGGTGCAGCGATGTCAAGGGCTGAAGTGAGAGTGCTGTTATAGAGAGCAGTAGTTTTGTCTGGGCAAGTAAGTGTGAGGATGGGGTTGAGGATAGGCTGCAGGGAGGTGGAAAATTGTTGCTTATCAAGAGAATGTAGATTTCTCCGCATGCGCTTGATTGTGGCGGGGGTGATGGGTTTGCGTGGTATGATGAGGTTACCGGTGAGGAGGTGGTGGTCAGAGAGGGGAAAAGGGACGTTAGAGAAGTTGGAGACCGAGCAGAGGTTAGTGAAGATCAAGTCGAGGGAGTGACCATCACTGTGTGTGGGAGAGCTGGTCCACTGCGATAAGCCTAAGGAGGTTGTTAAGGAGAGGAGTTTGAGGGCAGGGGGGGTGTTGTGATTATCTATAGGGATGTTGAAGTCACCCATGATGAGAGTAGGGACATCAGAGGACATGAAGTGAGGGAGCCAGGAGGTGAAGTGATCAAGGAATTGTGCAGTGGGACCAGGTGGCCTGTATATGACAGCGACACGCAGGGGGAGGGGAGAGAAGAGGCGAAGTGTGTGAGCTTCAAATGTAGGGAAGGAAAGAGAGGGAACAGTGGGGAGTACCTGAAATATATGGTTAGGGGGCAGCAGGATGCCTACTCCCCCTCCCTGCCTGTTGCCAGGCCTCGGTGTGTGTGTGAATTGAAGGCCTCCATATGAGAGTGCGGCAGTGGAGGCAGTGTCTGATGATGTGAGCCAAGTTTCAGTGATGGCAAGGAGGTTTAGGGAATGAGAAATGAACAGATCATGAACAGCTGTTAGTTTGTTACACACAGAGCGGGCATTCCAGAGACCAAAACAAAAGGGGGGGGAGGAGGTTAGGTGACGGGGTACGGTTATTAGATTGTGAGTGTTGCGTGTGTGAGTGGGTTCTGTGGTCCAAGAGAGAATGGAAGGGGGGCCTGGGTTAGGTGAGATGTCACCTGCAGCAAGTAGGAGGAGAAGGGACAGGGACATAAGGTGAGAGTGAGATTTGAAGCAATGGGTCTTTTTTGCAGGGGTAGAAGGAGATGGTGGTGATAGGGAGCGGAGGAATGAAAAAAGTTCATGGGAGCAGAGAAGTGGTGAGTGAAGAATTGAGGGTGCAATGTGAATGGCGTGACACTTAATGTGGACACAGGAGGAGGAGACTCTTATGCATGTGAGAATGGCGATGACAAAACAAGGAGTTAATTTGCCCATAGTTGGGTTAATGAATGGGGCAGTAGAGATGTGCAACAGTCAGTAATCCAGGAGAGTACAGATGACTTGGCAGTCAAGGGTCAATCCACGGAGCAGAGGGTATAGGTGCCAGGGATGGTGAGGAGACTCAGTAGCAGAACTGCAAAGTACTTGGTGAGGGTAGGAATCAGTGCAGGGTTAAATGAAGTAGTCCAATGATGATCAGGAGAGGCAGAAGTTGTAGTGGTTAATGGTGACTGGAAATCCTGGTTTCTTGCATCAGGTGGTCAGTAGTTTCAGTAGAGGAAGCAAATGTCAGTGCTTGGTGAAAATGACTGTTTCTTCATTCTGAATTCAGCTTGTTTACTTGCCTCTTGTCTGTAGGTGGCTGCAGCAGCTGTCTCTCTCTTGTCCAACTCTCTTGCCTAACTCTCAGTACTTAGATAAAGATGTACTGTGGTAAAGGTGCCAACTGCTACCCCTGGCAAATGCCACCCCTAACTGGGCCTGAATATATAGTGTATAGGGTACTCAACAGAGGTGAGTGTGGCTGATTGGGACTTGGACTTTGAAGAGGCGATGATGCTGATGATGACTGATAGGGTGACTGTGTACTTTTTGACACCTTTGCTTATCCAGGGTCAGACTTTCCAATGGTTTTCTCAGACAGTTTATAGAGGCACAGTACTCCTTTTCAGTGGTGGAAGGTTCAGCCTTTGTCTTTCTGCTAACTTTAAGCCCATGTCATCATCCTCACTCTCAACTTCATCTGTATCTGAACAACAGAAGGATGCTGGATGGATATATTCTAGATCTGTATCATTATCAGTCATCCTCAGAAGCATCAGCATCACCTGACACTTCTTGCCCACTACTCTTATATTCCTCTAAGCTTTTAGAGGTCTCAAACAATTTCTTTTTACTTTTATTTTATGTAACAAAGTTAACTACAAATTTCAGGATAGGTGTTTTGGTGCTTGTTTGTCTCACTATCTGATGCAGCAGACGGTTCAGCTGCTACACCTTCCTCTATTATGCTATTGCCATCATCAACACTTGAAAGTGACTTATTGTCATCTTTAGTGTTCTTCTTATATGTCTTCTTATATGGTTCTATTTTTTTGTACTGGCACTGGTGGTGCTGGAACTTTTGCTGGGATCTTGACAAACTGCATCCTTCCTTGGAGGAGAGGCATCATCATAATTTATTGCACACGCTGAAGCAACCATTGCTGCAGTCAGTTTCTGAACTATTACTTTACTCACCCATCCCTGTACTGCTCTACAGTTCCCCCTAACCCTGCCCCTTTTGCATTTGCCGAACATTACTCAACTACTGTGTGTGTTTTTTACTCTACAGTACACAACACAACTGATGGAGTGTGATGTCTTGCCTTAGCCCAGTCAGTTGCCTGTCACCTAATATTTAGTTGTTTGTTTATTTCTTTATTCTTTTCTATTTATTTTTTTATTATTATTTTTAAGTTGTCCACCATCTTTTATCACAGTCTGTCCAAAAAAAAAATATATAACCGTAAAACAAAATCAACAATTTCTTTCCCCATACTTCCCCAGCACAGAGACAATACAAGCAAGATCATCAAGCAAACGGGTCCCTAGCTGCCTGTGTCTTTCCAGTCAGTTACATGGAATTTTGGGGTATTTGGGGTCAACCTCCTTCCTCCCTTCTTCTCCCCAGAGTGCCCCCAGACTCTCCTAATGCAGAGAACAAATGTACTTCCTAAAATATTCCCTAAACTAAACTTCAATTCCCCTTTATTAGCCTATCTTCTCTAGCTCAAAAATGCACTGCTTTCTCCTCTCACAAACACAGAATGGCATGCTGTGAGAGCCTGACTCCCTTGTATATGGCTGTAGAAAAGTAGAGAAAACTTTCATGTGGTGCGGAAAAAACATTTCTTCCCATTGATTTCAATGCAATGACCTAAGTGAAAAAAATGAAAAAAGCAGAAAAACAGCTCTTTTCACTGGAAATTATTCACCAAGCAGTAAGTGCCATTATTCGACGATTTCAGTTTGAGGCAAATATTTTTGCCCATCCCTAACACAGACATATGTAATTTAAAAAAAAGGGAAAACATCATATAAGGAAGATGTATCAATATGAACTCAAAGAAAATAAAATTAAGGTAGTGTCTCACAATGAAACTCATGTAGCTTATCAGTTTGTGTGTTCTTAATCCAAGCATTTGACTTAGATGTTTCATTTTGATATTTATTATGCTTTTGACTTGAAAAAGAGAGGCTGTTGCTTTTGATAGCTTGTAATGAAAATTGTGTTAGTCAAATAAAAAGGTATCATTACTACTCGTTCATTTTTTTCTCATATATCTCTTGTGTTGCATGCTGGAAGAATGAGTAAGAGGAGCTGGAGGGTGCTGATGCTGATGATTATATGGAGAAATCAAGTAATAGTAGTCATGGTGGAGGGAGCCCATATAGTTTGGCAGATGCCAGCAGGCTCACAACATCCCCAGAGACCTGGAGAAATATTTTAAGAAGGGGAATACTGGCTAATGTCTGTAGTAACAGCAGCACAGTGCAGCTGCCTGTGCCTAATACTTCTGTGACAGCTATGATGAAAAATGTGACAGAAGGGGCCCCTATGTCACATTTGTCAACAACAAGAGAGGAGCAAGAGACTGGTGGTGGTGATGATAACCCAGAGGGCATAATATAGCATGCTTAAGGCAATGAAGAATAAGAACAAGAAATGCATTTGGGAATGGGCATCACCACTACCATCACCAGCAGTGCCATTGCATTGGATGCCAATTTACTTCCTGCTGTTGAGTTGTCTCAGACAGAAGTACATCAAAAGTTACAGCAGCAGGATGATGGTCATCAATGTCAATATCCACTGTTCCCAAGGGTATTAGTAATGGGGGTTGTGGTGATATGGGATAGGACATAGGTAGCAGCAGAAACAACAACACCAGCCATTATAGGTGCATCTAGTAAAGAATATCCTATTCCACCTCCCCTGTCTTAAAAGCATGGGTGTCAGATTATTTATAACTTAGGACATGTACTGTGCAATTGTCAGCAACTGCAATTTGCTCTGTATATAATGAGGTTGTGAAGAGGGGAAAGGAGGGGTCACCTTAGCACATCTGCTCAAATTAAACACATGAAATCTAACCACCCTGACATTCATAGAACTGTCATCTTGTGCTATGAAAGTGCTAAAGAAGGTATAGATATAGCATCAAAAACAGTGAAGGGTACACTGTAAGTGAGATGGAGTTGGGGAAATAATTTGAAGGAAGAGGCCAGAGAGTAACCCTATTCCAAGGGACTCCCACCAGATGTATGGTAGGAGTTCCAAGGCAGGGAACGTCTTCACCTGATCCACAGAAATACTAGGAGTAGGGTAAAATACAATGAATATATACACACACAATCACAGAGAGAGAAAAAAGAACTTTCCCTAAATGCGAGTCAATGTGAATGAATTTGAATCCCCTCTCTTGCAGCGTGTCCTCAAAAGCAATGCATCTAAAAAACATCCATCGATGTGTCGTATATGTAAAAAAGACAAAAGGGAAAGGGGAGGACAGTGCAAAAGTATCTCTAAGTTTAGTATTGTTATATCAGAGATAAAGACTGAAAGAGAACAATATTGTCTGCAAAACATAAGTGATGTAGGTAATCTCCATTGATCTTAAGATCTCTTTTGTCTCAATTTAGTCTGAGTAAAAAACCTTCTAAACAAGAGAAAATAGCTTTGGGGAGATTGTGTCTCCTTGTAAGGATTTTTTTTTCTATGTACGTCTGAATTTTATCATTGTTGACCTGTAATGAGGCAGTTGCATTTTGATATATTGATTGGAGGATTTTGATGTAAGCACTACCTATTCCCTGGTTAATAATGGGATTATTGTTTGCTTTTTCACAGAGTCACAGGCCTTTTTATTGTCAGTGCAGGCTATGCATAATGGAAGATTCTATTCTATTCATTATGCCGCTTTATAACTTGTTGCACTGTCTGGATATTGTCCATTGTCCTGAAACCGCTTCTGATACCTGCTTGTTCTTTAAGTTGTACCTCCTTTATAGCACATTTATGAAATCCTTGCACATGACTAGCAATAGGCTCATTGGTTGGTAGGTTTTTAGATCTACCTCATCACCTTTTTTGTGCAGTAGGATGAATTCTGCATTTTTCTATGCTTCAGGCACTTTTCCTATTTCTAATATTACCATTCTTTGTCACTTTTACATCATGGTACCGGTTTCTTTTGATATTCAGGTTGTTTTTTTCCTGTTTCACAGTAGGTGCAAGTGTATGGGCAGTGTCCATGATAGTTTCAATAACTTTTTAATTGAAATGTCTGTGTCTTGCAGCACACAGAAGCAATTAGACAGTGCTAACTCAAAATCCTTATGATTTTTCAATAGCTGGCTAGTGTTAATGTGCACATTTGTTTAACTGATCCTTTTCTTTCTTTCTTTTTTGCAGTCAATTTGTCCTCACTAAATGATGGTCACTTCCAACATTAAAAATGGTTTTAGACTGAGTCAGTGAACACCGTTTTATTGTTTGCAAATATGAAGTCGATGTCACTTTTATTGTCATTAAGGCTTTTCCATGTTTATTTTCTCTGATCCTTTTCCTTCAGAATGACCTCATGATGTACAAATATTGTTCTGCAAATTAGATCAGTTGGTTGCCTCTATCATCTTTTTCCAGTTCCATGTAGTCTGAATGATTTTTCACCAATTTGTTGCTTACCGATTTTCATATCAAAATCTCCCATTACAAATTTGTTGTAGTAAGTGACCTGATTGTAGAGTTGTATTAAATCATCATAGAATTCTTAAACTTCATAATCACCAGTGTGGCTACTTGATTGGGCATAAACTTGAATGATTTGAAGAACATTTTGACTGTTTAGTTTGACATGACAGGAAGCAGTTCTTTCAGGAATGCTTTCAATTTTTATGACTAGATCTGTCAGCCTTAAACTCCCATGGTGGGAGTGTTTTTGTGTGTCAATGAAACCAAGAAATACTATTGAGAGCATATATGCTGGGCAGAGTCACCCAAGGTGAACAGATCAATGCTCAGTCACTAAACTAAATTGATCGAGAATCTGCCAATTCACACAGGGCCAGTATGGCAGATACTGGTACATTCTCTCAACATGACTTCACAAAAAAAAAGTTCCTCATTCGCTAGAGGCTTGAGAGCTACTACCTATGACAGTGGGAAGACCAGCTCAGTAGCAGAGGGTGCTAAGACTCACTGATTATTGACTTATGTGAGACCATAAAAAGAGGCAACGACTAGCTACTTATACTATAAAGTAACCAAAGATGGACAAAGTTTTAGGGAGGTGATAAAAAAGTACTGTAAAGTAAGAATGTTTTCAAAAACAGACATGTTAATAGTTTATATTCATCAATTAACAAAATGCATAGTGAGTGAACAGAAGCAAAATCTAAACTGAATCAATATTTGCTATTACCACCCTTTGCCTTCAAAACAGCATACATTTTTTATTTTGTATTTTGTAGGCATGTAGGGCTCGATACTATTACCCGCACCAAAACCAGCATTACATTACAAACAAGCAACACGTATTTTGCAAGTTCGTGTTTTACCGGTATTCTATTTCAGAATCACAGCAAAACAAAACCGGCATAGGCCACACATTTCTACATCCTAACAAAAAAAAACAGTGTCATGAAGATCGAGCACAGGTAAGATGGCAGAGCAGATAGATAAAGGAGTGTTGTCCAATGAGGAGAAGGGGGTCATAGGTGAATGGGAGTGACACCCTACTGCTGAGAAGAAAGGCTATGTGGATTGAAAAGCTGGAAACAGTGGTGCCCAGTAATTGAATAGTATAATAGTGGGCTTCCCTGCTATAATAGCTAGTGTTTATCCATAAATTGGGGCACAATAAGACCCATGCATTCTTCTGGATAGAAGGTGCAGGGATACCAGCCCTTAAAAGTCCCATTAATAGCAAAGAAACATTTTGGAAAATCTCTCCTGATTTATGGGACATTAGAGAAGTCCAAAACAGTAATAAAACTATGGATTTAAATAAGAACTTAATTTAATTACTGGTTAAAAGAAAAGAAATGATTGATTGTATAGATATTGAAAGATCTGATGGCAGAAATGAATCCTCAAACTCTGAGCCCTAAAGGCTACTTAAGGAAGTTTTACATGAGTATTGAAAAGAGAATAAATCATGGTAATTTAAGTGGCAAAAAAAGAAATGCAATAGGGCATATGATAGAAGGCAGTCTATCAAGTGTACTTTTTAGCAGACAAAGGGTTAAATTTCAAATAACAGCAATATTTAAAGCACTTGTTTTTATGTGAATAGTGTTGGGTTAATCCTCGTTCTGATTGAAATACGTCACAGGAAGTATACTGAACTCCATTAGTGTTTGTAAAGTATAAAAAGATATCCTCCTATAACATAAAGTGATAGAATGCATCGCTCCCTGTGAGCATAATCGCGCATGCGCAGTAGAGGCTGTGCATATGTGGTTTCGCACAAAGGGAGCTTCACTGTGAGCTGCCAATTGAGGATCAGCACATTCGGCTAGAGACTCGCCGAACGCGCTGATACAGAGCGGGGAGCTCCAGACGGCTCACCGCCTGTCTCTGCTTGGGGCAGCAGCCGGGGCCGCTGGGTGCACTTTAGCCCGTGTATACGGGCTTTGATACTAGTAAATAATAAAGCAAATTGTCTTGATAAATGTTTCAGTGGGGACCAAAATGTTGACCTGGCTTAATAAAATTTTTTATTATAAAGAAATCCGGGAGTTCTGATCATTTTTCTATTTTAAGTGTTTATCTAGGTGGGGATCTGAGCACCAGGTGTGAAGGAGTATTAGTTAAAAGAGGAGAGTGCGTTTTGACCAAGCAGAGCTCTTGTCTTTTAAATATTACTCCTTCACACCTTCACACACACACATTTATATATATATATATATATATATATATATATATATATAAAACAATGAATGGTCTGAAAACCATAAAAACCATAAAGAAAAATGAATACACTCTGTCAGTGTTCTCTGGTCTTTCTTGCCATTCCATGCCTGGTTTCATGTACTTTTCTTTGGCTTTCCGGATCCTCGCTCCATCTTCTACCTTGCCCTGTGCCTTTATCAAACACCAGTTTCCAAGTACTGGCACTTGATTTTAGCTTCTAGTGCATTTCAAGTTTGTCTCAGTCCTGTTCCGGTACTCCCATGACCGTTCCTCCAGTTGTGATTCTTTGTTTGTTTTTGTGGAGCTATTTATATTGCAGTGTATCTCTTACTTTGCTACCTGCTTATTCTCTGTGAAACTGCTCCTCGACAGAACAGGGTTACAGCCAGCTTACATTTGATGATACCAGCTAACACAAGTGTGCTTACAGGGCTTTCTTGTAGCTTGAAGTGTTGTATTTATCGTCAACTTTTCAACTCCCTTAAGGGCCTTTATCAAGTCTTGATAAAGCCACTTAAGCGGGCCAACAAATACAACACTTCAAACTACAAGAAAGTCCTAGTGACTGTGCTTATATTTCATGGTTGTCAGACCAATTCTATATATATATTTAATATTAAAATTATGTTTAGTATCATGTATGACTCTAGTTTAACCCAGTGTTATTAGTAAATTATTGGCAATCATTCATCAGTGCTCATAGCAGTGGTCACTGTTCAAATTCCCCTCCTCCTCAGTGCAGTGGTTACTACTACATGTGTCCTAGGCTCTTTTGTCTTGTGTATTTTTTCCACTTTTGCTACATGACAACTTGGATGGTATTATATGCTGGTTCATTTTTAAAAATCTGCTGGCTAGACATTGTAACGTGACGCCTTGTATCATAAGCTGGATACCTCTTTTATAGTTCCTTTCTCCCTCAGAATAACACTCCAATAGTAAACCGACCCTCCTGTTCCCAACCATCATCCGAGACTTGATGAAGGGAAGAACTCTCTTTTATTGACTCAAACACACAGCTTATATACACTACAGAGACTCTTATCTAGATCAGCATGCAAACGAATACTTGGGACAGTGTTTCTATGCTTAACCAATCAGTCACCAGCATCCTTATTAAGATAAGAATGCAGATTAAGACTTGAAATCATACATTCTTAACTGGCTCATCAATAATCTTCTCTGATTGGTCAAGGAAGCACAGCAGGAATCAATTAACATTCCTTAGCACAGACCTGGAGTAGAGTGGAAGCAAAGCCCAACCCCCACCATCTCTGCACTCCAGCAATGTATTGGAAGCAACTATGGCTAAGCTCAGTCTATGGTTGTTTGTCTTTTGGGTAGAAATAGTCTGAAGACATGAGATCCCATATCTCTAACACACCAATATCTCCCATGGTCGCCACAGTTCCATCACAGACATGTCTTATGGTCAGTAATGATATGGCCATAAACAAAAAAGTTGGTGGGCAATGAAGGGTTTCCACAGCAATACGTATCAGTGTTGGTCACATACAATGTTTTGTTTGCCAGTAGTCAATTAGGTCAACACTTGTCAGTACTGAATTAGATACTTTGCAAGTATGTTGTAATCATCTCTCATGCAGTGGGACTTCTCTTTGGAGCTAGAGGGTGTTCATTTGTATCAGTTACCAACCCATATTATGGGAGCAAGTCCCATCAATATACTGTATGCTACCACTATCACCACAAATTATAGATTGCCACCCCTGAGACCGATATATTGCTTTTTCATGATGATCATGATATGTTCTGAAAAATAATGAGATATTGTAGTTGTTGTTTTTGCTAATGCTGCTGATGGTTAAACCCATTGCTTATGTCTATTTCACCATGTTTTCAACTTTTTTTTCTCTATTTTGATCTATAATGATTTCTTTATATTCTTCCACAGAATCCAATTCCTCTTGCCTTGGCACAAATTCAGAATTTTTACATTTATAGTGGGTGTTCAGCAAAGTAGCAATAATGTATTCTTCATTGTTTTTTTATTTATAAGGTGCAAGGATCCTGCTCAAGGCATGCTAATGTTATTCATGAGCTGGTTCATGTCTGTGTTGTCATTATTGTAAGAATCATTGGCTATGCTCTTTAGTGTTTTTCTGTAGTAAATACAGAGGTGGAAGTATTTATTTTCTGATCCAGCATGACTAACTAGCAAGATGGCCTCCTTAAAAAGTTTCAGCAGCTGACATATATCACACATAGTAACATAGTTGATGAGGCTAAAAAAAGACATGCGTCGATCAAGTCCAGCCCATGACAAATCACCCCTGTTGATCCAGTGGAAGGCTAAGAAAAAAACGTTAAACCATTTCCAATTAAGCCCTAAGTGGGTAAAAAACTCCTCAGCCTTAAGAGTACCAATATCAATCTTAGTCCTTTTGTTATTAATATACTTGTAGAATTGCGGAGGATTTTTCTTGCTTTTTTTTGCAATACTTCTCTCATTTTCAATTTTAGCTAGCCTAATTGCTTGTTTGCAGATTTTATTACATTCTTTATATTTTTTAAATTATGTATCTGACCCGTCTGACTTAAACAAAAGCCTTATTCTTATTTCTCTTTTCCCTGCAAACCTCATTATTAAGCCAATTTGTATCACGGCGCCATTCTGTCCATCTCGCTGCTACTGCTCTCCTATTGGCTGCTCTGTATTACTCCTCCTAGTGACAGCCTTTATATACCCTGGGCTGTCACTCTGTGGTGTACCTGATGCCTGGCGCTAGTTTTGCTGTTTTGATCCAGTGTATGACCCCGGACTGCCTGACCACGCCATTGTCTTGTTCCAGATACTGTGTACCGATTCGGATTGGCTGACGTTCCTGCTTCCTGTTCTGACCCGGTCTGGCTGACGTTCCTGCTCCGTGTACCGACCCGGCGAGACCGACGATCCTGCTCTGTGTACCGACCCGGCGCGTCTGAGGTTCCTGCTCTGTGTACTGACCCGGCTTGGCTGACGTTCCTGCTCTGTGTACCGAATCAACTTGGTGGTGGTTCCTGCTTCTGCTGTGCCCGGTTGGGCTCCTCCGGACTGTTCCTGTTGCTGCCTGCCTGGCACCATTACAGCTTTACTGGGCCTCCTTGTATTCCGTTATTCCGGTTGCCAGTATACTCTGCCAGTGGTCAAGAGTCTCATTGTTCCTCCACACCGTGTTGCATTCACTTGGTTTTTGTGGTTCAGTTGAGCGCCTCCGGTGGTTGCCGTTATCCAGACCATAGCACTATTAACCCCTTCGGGGGAAGGGCCTTGTTCCATTACTACCACTCTGGGTCTTGTTGGGCTCCGTTACAGTGTGCGATTTAGTCTTCATTTGGTTCCGCTGTGCTCTTCCAGTTGCCATCTATTTATACTATCGCACGTTAACCCTTTAAGGTAGTACGTGCACACGGTGGTGGGCTGCTCAGGTAGGGCCTCCGTTTAGGCACGCGCTCTGACCAGTCCTGTGTATCGTTGGTGGGCGTCCACCATTGCCTCCTCTTACAGGTGTCCAGTGCCTGTTGCAGTCCTGTCATTGTCACCTCGCCTTGCCTATAGGCGACGTTGGGCCTTCGTTACTCATAATTGCCAGTGGTTTCACTGGTTACATTGGACATTCATACACTGTATCAAACTCGTTTACCTGACCTGTGTCAGTATTGTGTGTATATTACATACTGGACCAGTGGGTTAATTTGCTTGTAACCTGTCCTGTGTCAGTTTCTACTGTTGTTACTGGACCCGTGAGGGTTACCTCATTCCTTGTGTGCCTTAATAAAATTGTGTTTTTACCAACATCTATCGTGTCTGAGTGTGCTGAACCGTAACACATTGTTCTCAATTTACTCCTATTGTGCTTATTCCCCAATGGTATATTTTGATACTTATATTTGTCTAAGAGCATTTTAAACAAATTCCATGATTATTTTATCTTTGAAGATTGCATTCCACTGAATATAGTTTAATACTGCTTTTAGCTTTGCAAAATTAGCCTTTTTAAAAATGAATGTTTTGGTTAAACTCTTGCCATTGAGTTTCTCATAACAAATTTCAAAGAATACCATATTGTGGTCACTACTGCCTAAATTTTCCTTTACCTGTAAACTGCCTTTGAGCTGATGACAAAGATATCTCATCTAAAGCCTTCCACTTATGAATTGTATACTAGCTAATGGCCTTATTCTGCTTGTACAAATGCTCTAGCATGTACAGTGTGGAACCGGCCTCAGGTGCAACCCACGTACCACCAGCACTTAAGGACCACGGATGATTTTTTTTTATTTGTGCAACTGGTTCAGGGCTCCCTGAATAGAGTGCAGCTGCACAGGGAACCCTATAATCCACAGCGGTCCTGGCACATCATGGGTCCTTATGGCTCACCAACCAATGAGGTGCCAGGACCGTCATCAGGCCTTAAGGAGTTAAGCTGTTGATGGGGAAGGTGGCTATGCTCAAGGGGTTAACGCTTTCTTGTCCTTGTTTGTTATAGGTCAAGGGACTGTTTTTTATGCCAGGAAACAGTGGATGGTACTAGCGGTGGGCTCATGTGCAGCGTGGTAGTATGACCATGGGTGGAGCTAAGGGCACGTAGAGTAGCCTATGGCTCCTGGGATGTAAATCTAGCCCTGGTCACTCGGTTAGTCATAGTAGAGGCTCAGCTAACTCAGATATGAACTTGTATCAACTGCCTTTCTTACTGTTACTATCACTTATCAGTTATGTTTTTATTTGTTTTTTGGGGGTTTGTTTGCTTTTTTATATGCTCCTTTCTCTTTTCACATTCCCCATATAAAGAAGACAACTTGGATACCACTAAGACTCCTAAAAAAGTTCCACTCTCTTTGCCTATCTCATCTAGCATCAAAATTCTGCTGTTTTCTCCCTATCTTGCTCTTTCTCTCCCCCAATCACAGAATGCCAACATGTGGAAACTGGAACTGAATTCCCCTTTTGCATAGCATGGTGGGAATACATGGGGAAACTGTTCACTTTGGGGGAAAGCTATACTTCTAATTAATTTCAATGCAATGATAAAGGTGGTAAAATGCAGGAAAAAAATCATTGAGGGGGCAGGGAGAAGGGGAAAGATGGAGCAGTACAGGTATGTGAGAGTTGTTCAAAAACTGACTGCAGCAATGGTTGATGCAGCGTGTGCAATAAATGATGATGATCCCTTTACTCCAAGGGAAGATGTAGTTAGTCAAGGTCCCACCAAAAGACCCATATAAGAAGATATATAAGAAGAACACTGAAGACAACAGGTCACATTCTAGTGTTGGTGATGGCAATAGCTGATTTGATAATTTGATCTTTTTTGCATTTTAATGTTTATTGACTTTGTATTTCAGAAAACCTGAACCACGGTGTTCTCTCATGTGAAGATATTTGGAGAAAAGGAGTATTGACCAAGGATGAAGATATCCTGCATGTGAGCAGAATATCAAATTTTAGGATGTTAAACATCTAACTAGAGTTTAAGTTCTCTGTTATATGCTTTGATTTCTTGTACAGTGGCAGTGATGACCTTTGCAACAAGAGGAATACTGATAATGTATTTATGTAAAGTATCAAGAAATAAACATACTTATTATGTATTAAAGAAGTGTTATTTGAATTAACATGTTAAGGTTATTTTTTGCAGTGTATGGCACTAAAAATGTAGTTGTGACAATATCTGATGCATTGTACAGTCGATACTTGGTGTCAAGCTTACTCTTTATAAGAGCAGTGCACTACAAGATTCAACTTTCTTGAAGGTTAATTGTGGTATTCCTAAATTTCAGCTATATTTAATTTCTTCAATAAAATGGGTACATGTCTCTTTTGCACATGTCCTACATTTGTTGTATAACATCCTGGCACCTATTTGTTTACAAGACATCTTCATAATCCTATTAGATTATGCAACAATACTTTATACCGTGTAAGATTCACTGGCTAAGCTTCAAGTGCGCTGTATTTCAAAACAGCTGATAACCCCAATTTGCTAACCCTGGCTTATACTGAAATTAAAATCTTTAGTACTCAATGGCAAATATGCTACCTAGAGTGCAGATAGGAGGAACCAGAACAATCTAGATCAAACCCGCTTCACCAGAGGGGATATATTTAAAGGACCTTTAACCCCTTGAATGACAAAGACCTCTTCAAAGTATTTCTTCACAATTAATTAAAGATCAATCTAGCATTCACAGGGTTAAAAGCAATGAATAATTAAATTGGAATATGTTTATTTGTGCCCTAGGGAGTAGTTTATTTGCCCCAGAATCCAGTATATTGAGGATGAGAGTAACAAAAACACGTAGCTTGGGAGATATTTCATGCCTTCAAGCAATTTTTCAAGTACTTTTTCTTAAAAAGAGAGTAATCTTATTATAAGAAAAAATGTCAAATTAATTTTCCTGTTGAGTAACCCAAGTTCAATTGTGATATTTTTTATTCAAAAGTTATTCTAACTCAAAATTATTTTAATTCAAACTCCTAGCGACTGTGTCAGTGGGCATCCCAAGGTCTTTTTATGCAATGCACTTTGTTGTCATAGACTACAGCTTTCTATTGAAAGTGAAAGGAAGGGCACCATCTGGGAACCACATAAGAAAATTGCAGTTTAATTAAAAAATATACAATACACACACACTAGATGTGTAGTATCATTTGGCTAAAAAAATCCAGCAAAGAGCATGCCCTTGTTTTGTTTAGAAAGAATAGAATAGCAATACATAAAAAGTGTGCTTTTTATGTATTGGAGACCTCTCTAGCATTAAGCCCTCTTGAATTTACTTATCTTATGTACTTATGTTACATTTGAGGAGGGGAATGGCACCCTTTTAAGAGTGTGCTTTAAGAAACAATTGTTAAACAAAGCAGATTTAAACTAAAGAGGAAAAACAATAAAAACCACATTTAAAGGGATAGTAATGTTTCATAATAAAAGCAGTTCTAATTAATCATCATAGTATTTGGGCCTTGGAGAGTGTCATTTCAATTGTCAGAGTTGTAGTTCAAGAGTAATTCAATGACAAAGTATCCCCCTCCCGTTCCTTTTACTGATGTAACACTGCTCAGCCAGAGCAGAAGGGAGGTGCCCAGGTAGATTGCAGAGAGGGACAATCTTCAAATAAGATAAGGGAAACAGCTGAAAAGCTTATCAAGGAGGGCAGGGCTTTCATTGTTCTGATAGGAAGAAGATTGTCCGTCCCTTGCTGTTATCTGTCTGGCCTATGGACTGCAATCCCCATCTGAGAAGAGATGGCTTACACTAGGTAAAAGGGGCGGGAGGGGGACACTTTGCTTGTGAATATCTCTCAAACCATAAAGGTTTGAGAGATAAGACTTATATTGTTCTTCATGTTTTTTAAAGCCTACAAAATAAAATAAAGATAAAACGAAGTATTACTATCCCTTTTATTAATTTGGAGTGTGATAATATGTTTCTTGGGGGAGTTGCACTAAGGTTTGATAAAGAGGTGATTAAGTTGAGATCACTTGTTCTGAGTGATAACCAATCTAATTCCTATGTTATTTTGTGGCGCCAATGCACTAAGATTGCTCCAGCTTAAAGGGATAGTAATACTTAAGTATTACTAATCCCTATAGCACAGTACTACTAAAAAAAAACGTATTGCCCCCAGTGTCATCTCTCAAACCTTTATGGTTTGGGATATGATCGCTTCTAAAGTTGCCCTCTCCCTTCCCCTTCCCCATAGTCAGCATGGTAGCTGACTGCAGGGAAGAAAGTCGTACGACTTTCAGGTGGCTCTCCAGCACAGCCTCATCGTGTACCTAAAAAAGAAATCTTTTACTGAAATGGTCTTCTACATGTGCTTGGTTTGCAAGCACACGTAGAAGACCGTTTTAGTAAAAGTTTTTTTTAAATAACTGCAGAGCCGCCTGATGATCTATCACCGGATTTCCTTCAGTCAGCTAGAATGCTGACTACGGGGAAGGGGGAGGGAAAGGGCAACTTTAGAAGCGATCATATCTCAAACCATAAAGGTTTGAGAGATGACACTGGGGGCAATACGTTTTTTTTTAGTAGTACTTTACTATAGGGATTAGTAATACTTAAGTATTACTATCCCTTTAAGATATGTTAGTGCATAAGCTCCATAGAATAACATAGGACTTTTCCTCTGTTATAAACTCTCCAAGTCCTATGTTATTCTATGAAGACTATGCACTGGGATGTCTTAAAATAGAGAATGATTTGTGCATTGGCATCACAGAATAAAAAAGGAGTGTGAGAGTTTATCACACTGAAGAAATGATCATCACTTTATCACCACCACTCCTTAGTGCATCTTACACCTGGTGACCACAGCCAAAAATTGTAGTTTAATTAAACAAAAAAAACAAAAACAAACAAAGTGAGTTTGGATTGCATCAATCTATGGATGAATTATCTCTCAGCAGAGAGAGTACCTTTGTTTTACAGTACTTATCAAGAATAGAATTACAATATATAAAAATGTGCACTGCTCCTTTAAAGCAAAAATACTTCAAATGAAATGTAATGGTGTAACATCTGAAATTGAGCCTGTAAATATGAAACTTCAGGCACAGTAGAAGATGCATGCACATATTAAAAGCTGCCTGAAACTATTTGATTAGGATATTAATTGAAGGAAAGTAGGGTTTGAGCACAATAATTGCTGTTCTACAATGAGAATCCTATATTAAAGGAAGACTAACACCTGAGGTAAGATGAAAGGTAATGGGCTGCGAAGAGAAAAATGGAAATCATGCATGTTCATAGTCAATTCTTTGTGCAGACAAATTGCAGGGTCAAATATGCTCTGCTAATCTGAAAATGTTATTGTTGAATCACTGTTGTATTTGTTGCTTTTATTGGTTATGAATACTAATTGATTTCCCACTTGGATTCTCAGTAGATGCATTGAACTTTTGGTTATTTTGTTATGTAACAGTTGATATCACTTTGTTCTCCCTTTATCATAAAACTTCCATAAAAATGTTTTTATAAAAGAGGAAGATGTTCAAGATGGAGGAAATACAATGTATCAGGCTACAGAACACACGTGAACTCCCTGTTAGATGAGTTCAGGTTCAGGAAATCTCTGACTATGTACACTGGAAATGCAAGGGGTAATACACAGCAAACAATGATTTGAAATGCAAGGGGTAATGCACAGCAAACAAAATGATTTGAGTAAATATCATATATTTATATATGATATATATATATATATATATATATATATATATATATATATATATAAAACATATATAAAACTTAGAGCCATATGAAAAGAGTAAAAAAAAAACACAATTCTAGAGCAACCAAGTACACCATAGGAGACAAATTAAACTTCCCATGTATTACTCCTTGTGGTGCAGTTGATTTACACTAGAACTGCTGCTCATTTGCTTTTGCGTGCAAATTATACCGTTAATGTTGTAATACAGTCTGCACAGAGCTGTCATGATGCTCTGCTGATTTTTTTAACCAGTATGAATTAGCAATGTGATTTATCAATATGAACACATTTATTGATAAGAACACTATTTTGAAATAGTGATTCTTTTATCTCAGGGATATTTTTCAAAATTGCTGTGACTGCTAAATAGGGATGAAGGAAAAGTAGGGATGGGAGAGAACTTTTGCCTCAAACCAAAATCAGAGAATAATGGCATTTCACACTTGATGAAAAATTTCATGTGAAAAGTGTAGTTTTTTTTCTGCTTTTTTTCACCTATCTCATTGCACTGAAATCAATGGGAAGATACATTTCTCCCCATCTCATGAAAGTTTTCTCTACTTTTCTACAGCCATATAAAAGGGTGTCAGGCTCTCACAGCAGCCATTCTGTGTTTGTGAGAGGATAAAGCAGCATGGTTTTGAGCTAAAGAATATAGGCAAATAAAGGGGAATTGAAGCTTAGTTTAGGGAGACTTTTAGGTAGGATATTTGTTATCTGTATCAGGGGAGTCTGGGGGCCTTCTAGGGGAGAAGAAGGGAGGAAGTAGATTGACCCCAAATACTCCAAAATTCCATATGAGCTGGGGACCTATTTGCTTGCTGATCTTGCTGTTTTTTTCTCTGTGAAAGTCTGGGGGAAAGAAGTTGTTGATTTTGTTTTTTAGTTATAATTTTTTTTGACAGACTGTGATAAGATAGGGAGGACAACTTAAAAACAAAATAAAATCATAAACAAATAAAGAAAATAATAATAATAAAAAAAAAAATAAAGAAATAAACAACTAATTATATTAGGTGACAGTTGACGGAGAGCCTGATGTGAGCTGTGTGACTGAAGCAGACTTGATAGACTGCAGACAACATTGAGAATTTTGTTGAGGGTTAAGGCAAGACATCTTTGTAGGAAACATGCAACCTGCAAAATAAGAGTGTTAATTGTTTTTATTAAGATTTTTTGGGTTCCCTTTTTAATACTTTTTTTGATTGTGGTGGCTGCTGTTGCACTAAGTAATTTTTTATGCTTACGTTTTACACTTATTTTTAAGTTTTCCACCTCCAAATAATGTTTCTTTGTTTACCATTGTGTAGGATATTATATAAAGAAAACACATTTTTTTGGCTTAATCTTAGTAGGCTACTCTGAGTCAATCAAGAAAACAAAATAGTGTATAAATCACAATCACAAGTATCATATAAATCATCAAAACACTCCTCTTTCTCGCACCCTCCTATTCCTATTAAAAAATAAAACAGATACAAATCAATATGCTTGAAATGCCCACCAATTATATATGGCATGATATAATATATACAATGTATCTGCTGAATTTTAAAATGCACCATTGATAAATATAAAAAAAAATTATGAAGAGACAAATAAAAACATTGTTTACAAAAACAAAGGCAGGGTTTTTTACAGTAAGGGTAGTAAAAGCTATAGAATTCTTGGCCTCAGGAATCTGTACTTGCAAATAATGTAACTGATTTCAAAAAGCAATGGATGCCTATCTAGCACAGAACAATACTGAAAATTATGCAGATGGTTTCAATGCAGATAGGTTGTTGATCAAGGGAACTACCTGACTGCCATTTGGAGTCAGAAACAAATTGTTTTACCCACTTGGAGCTAATTTGTAAATGGCTTCAGGGGGTTGCCTTCCTCTGGATCAACAGGGGTGTTTTTGGCATGGGCTGAACTTGATGGACGCATGTCTTTTTTAAGCCTCGTCATTGTCAACTATATTACTATGTATGTTACAGATGGCACATACATCCACATATGCCATATTACCCCTGTTGGGCCAAAGGAAGGAAAAAAAAAATAAAATTAATTTTCAAAAAAGCCTGCCCAAAAATTCCTTCTCTGACTCCAAACGGCAGTAGACTATTTCTCTAAAGATCAACATCCTATTTAATCTTGCATTATTACTTTATCATTCTTAAGCATTAATAAGTGGTCTTTGCAGTGGTCTAACAGTGGTATAAGATGACAATCCTCCTCCTCTTCCTAAGTGCTGAAACTTTAAGGACTGATGTTTTTACTCTCAATATCAGATGCAGCAGTTGATTAAGCTGTTACACCTTGCTCCATTATGCCGTCAACACTAGGGATGGGTGAAAAGTCCTTTTGTGTTCCCTAGGTTACTCAGTGGGGCAAGCCTTCCTGATCATATAGATAATCTCCTGCTCTCTAGTATGGTATATTTTAGGAGTAAACCAGAGTTGAATGAGATAGAGAAAGAGAGAGAGAAAGAAATATTGAAATTAGATATTAACAAAATAATGTGGTTACTTAGTGATTGATTGTGTTGACTGACACTATGACCACCACCGCTGTTGTAAAATATAAAAAGAAGCTGCATGGCTCTCCTCCCTGAAATCATGGTTGTGTGAATATTTTTCCCTTGGCTCAGTCACAATGTAGTCATCAGTGACTGTACTGTGTATTCTTTGTGTTTATGACAAAGTTGGAAAAAGGCAAAGGAGGGGACAAACCAAGCTGGCACAACACAAGTCCTGATTAAGAAAAAACTTCTGGCCTTGTAAATATTGCAAGCCTGAGCCCTGCAAAAAATATTTACTCAGGGCTCTTGCTTGGCTAACCTAGCTATTCTCTGGGTATGCCCACTGCTATGCTGGTTAACCATTATTTTAATTGAGATTAAAAAAGGATACAACCTGCAATGTAGCAAGTGTATATGGTGGTGGTGGTGGATTGGTGTGATTGATGTATATACTCTATCTATCCTATCTATCTATCTATCTATCTATCTATCTATCTATCGTATATATAAAAAAAATAGGAAGCATCATGTGCTGCGCATGACAGCTTCTGACAAATCTTAGCAAATTATTATATAGGATGTTTTAAGTTGGTGTAACACTTTTTTTCATGTGCACTTCTTACTAATTGTGACATCACAGGCAATTTAGGACAC
The DNA here is from genome assembly GCA_037306005.1 of Rhinophrynus dorsalis. Taxonomy (NCBI): domain Eukaryota; kingdom Metazoa; phylum Chordata; class Amphibia; order Anura; family Rhinophrynidae; genus Rhinophrynus; species Rhinophrynus dorsalis. The sequence goes on from CM074723.1 coordinate 418,109,181, forward strand.
TGATTTTGGAGCCCACTCACTAAGGCCTCGGTTCAGTTGTTCCAGTCATCCAAAAAAAATGCTGACTTTTTTTTCAAGCACGATAAGCCATTCAGTTACCTTTTCTATGAAAAAATACAGAAGAAAAAAAAAACACTTGAAATCATTAAAAAAAGAGTCAGAATTTCCCATTCAATTCCATGTGATAGGCAGTAACTTTCGCTAAAGTTTTAGTAATGTCCACAAACAAGTTTTTTGCAGTTAGAAGAGTTTAAAAAGCTGAGCTAAATGCAAAAAAAACTATGGTTTAAGAGATACAGGTTTGAAAACCAGGCACACGTTTAAGACCATTCCAATGAAGGGATTTGTGGTAAATAATGAGATTGCGGCACTTCTGAAGCACCTCTGTGTCGACCGATACAGCTTTTCTGCTGACAGCTTTACAGCTGTCAGTAGGAGAGATCAAACTTTAAACGCCTGTATCTCTTAAACCATAGCAGTTTGAGAAATAAGTTTTTTTGCATTTAGCTCAGCTTTTTAAGCTCTTCTAAATGCAAAAAACATTTTTGTGGACATTACTAACACTTTAAGGGACCCAATTAAATGGATGAAAATATGCAACTACTCTTTTCTGGCGCAGAGTCCCAGGAGCTGGAAATGAAGGGGAAAAGCAGCTTAAAAACTTAACCCCCGTATCAATATATCCAAAGCACTCAAAAATGTATGAAATGTTAGAAAAATTAACCTTATGCGTGCCAGTGAGTTCTCCAACACATTACAGAGTGTTGCATGCCCCACTGGCACTCACAAGGTTAATCCCCTATAGTGAACAACATCCCCTGAAAATAAACACTTACCTGTAATTCTGATGCCCTGCGGGGTCTTCAGCACCCTTGTCAGCTACTGTCAATTTTCTTCTGTAATCAACTATCTTCCGTCTCCTCTTCTTTCTCTTCATGTTCATTCTACTGATCCTCGTCTTCATTCAAAAAAGATTTCACTGAAAGATAAAATGTCCAATTAAACATGCCCCCAAAAATAATGCATCAAAGAAACGCTGGCCTTAATCCTTGGAATGCCAGAGAGGTACGCATGCTCTGGCATTCCAAGAGTTCAATTGATGGTGATAGTCCAAGATACCAGACTTTTCCTATCAGCTGTTGTTAAACTTCAACTCTCATCATTGCCAAACAACAGCTTCCAGATATTTTGCTTTTATAGGTGTATTGTGAGTTGAATTTGGACAACAGCAGATGTACTGTATGTTGTTACCAATGCTCCAACACTTTACCACAAAGTAATATGTGCCAGAGTTGTATTCAATGCATTGCTTGGCAGTACACTGGAGATATCTCTGCTACTGGCTAATGTTCGGTAATGTTTTTTGCCTTACCGGCAGTTTTAGAGTGCTTTATTGGACCGAGCACTAAATCTCTTTCCTCAGTTCAAACTCTCCTTTTGACCAATTACTGTTCAATTAATCTACAGAAACAGGCCCTGACATACATGCAGCAAAGGACAAAGGCAACTACAGTATACTAATCCTATTGACCTCTCTGATGATTTTGACACTGTTGATAAATCACTCCTACCGAATACACTGCATATAATTGGCATCATGACACAGCTCTAGAATGGATCACCTCCTATCGCTCTAACTCTACAAATTCTTTTCTTCCATGATCTCCCATGTGTATGTGATCCAGATATCAGTCAGGGACTACTACTCTTTTTCACATGATGATTATACTTGGTGGCTTTACTTACCATCTCTGTGTGGATGACATACAAGCCTATCTTTCTTCCCCTGTACAGTCTCAAGTCACTCGATTTCTCATGGAAATCTTATCAAGTCTTCTTAAACTCATTATGACTAATAGTAAGATTTTTTTTGCATATCATCATAGACCCTCTTCCCCGTTAAAAAAAAAAAAACAAAAAAACAAAACAAAACCTTTTTTTCCATTACAGTTAATAATTCTACCATTTACTTCATAATCAAAGCACACTGCCTTGGTTATATAATGGATTCTACCATACCATCTTCCTCATATCCAAGCTGTCAACAAAACCTGCTGTCTCTTCCTTAAAACATTGCCAAAATATGGCCTTTCCTTTGTATATCAATAGCCAAAATGTTCAATCAGGCCCTCATTCTCTCTAAATGTTTTTTTTTGCTTCTCATATTTCTTAATTTCAGTGCCTTCTTCATGAAGTGTCTAGAATAATTACCCTTGCCTCCATATATACCCTCCCTCTAATCTCCTCCTGAAACCCCCATCTTGGCTACCCATAATGATTTGTATGTCCTACAAAATCCTATACCTCTTCATGTCTTCTTCTTCATCCTCTTACATTTCTGATCTTGGTTCCCTTCCATCCATTCCCTAGACAACATGAGTCATATCTCAGCTGCAAACATTTTCACTGGCTGCCCCTTGACTTTGGGATGCACTCTAGGGATGAGCGAAAATATTTGCCTCAAACTGAAATCGTGAATAATGCAACTTGCAGCTTGGCGAATAATTTCATGTGAAAAGTCCTGTTTTTCCACTTTTTCCTGCTTTTTTCGCCAAGCTCATTGTGCAATGAAATCAATGGGAAGAAAAAGTTTTCTCCAAAACATGAAAGTTTCCTCTACTTTTATACAGCCAAATAAAAGGCTGCCAGGCTCTCACAGCATGCCATTCTGTATTTGTTAGAGGAGAGAGCAGCACATTTTTTGAGCTAGAGAAGACAGAGGAATTGAAGTTTAGTTTAGGGAATCTTTTAGGTAGGAAATTTTTTCTCTGTATTAGGAGAGTCAGTGGGGCACTCTGGGGCAGAAGAAGGGAGGTTGACACCAAATAATACCCCAAAATTCCACGTGACTGCCTGGCAAGACACAGGCAGCTGGGGACCTATTTGCTTGCTGATCTTGCTGTTATTATCTCTGTGCTGGAGAAGTCTGGGGAAAGTAGTTGTTAATTTTGTTTTTCAGTTATCTTTTTTTTAAATAAAATAAACAAAGAACTAAATATATTAGGTGACAGACAGCTGACTGGACTAAGGCAAGACATCATTCTGCATCAGTTGTGTTATAAAAGTAAAAAAACACACAGAGTAGTTGAGTAATGTCCAGCATAGTCACAAGGGGCAGGGGGAGGGGGAGGGTGGAGCAGTGCAGGGACTTGAGAGTAAAGTAGTAGTTAAAAAACACACTGCAGCAATGGTTGCTTCAGGGTGTGGAATAAATGATGATGATGCCTCTCCTCCAAGGAAGAATGCAGTTTGTCAAGGTCCCAGCAGAACCTCCAGCACTACCAGTGCCAGTACAAATAAAGAACAATATAAGAAGACATATAAGAAGAACACTGAAGACAACAAGTAGCATTTAAGTGCTGATGATGGCAATAGCATAATAGAGGAAGGTGTAGCAGCTGAACCACCTGCTGCATCAGACAGTGAGACAAACAAGCATCAAAACACCTGTCCTCAAAGTAGCAGTGAACTTTTTTACAGAAAAAGTAAAAATAAATTGTTTGAGACCTCTAAAGGCTTAGAGGAATATAAGGGTAATGGGTACGAATTGTTAGGTGATGCTGATGCTTCTGAGGATGACCTAATGATGACTGATGATGATGCAGATCTAGAATATATCCCTCCAGCATCCCTCTCTTGTTCAGATGCAGATGAAGTTGATCTTTTAGCAGAAAGGAAAAGGTTGAAACTTCCACCACTGAAAAGGAGCATTGTGCCTCTCTATAAACTGTTTGAAAAAACCATTGGAAAGTCTGACCCTGGACAAGCAAAGATGTCAAAAAGTACACAGTCACCCTATCAGTCATCATCAGCATCATCTCCTCTTCAAAGACCAAGTCCCACTCAGCCACACAACTGTGATGAGTACCCAGCAGCAACAACAACAACAACACAAGTTATTGACATCCACAATGTTAGATATGATGAGTGCCTCTGCTGCTGCACCTTTGACACCTAGTAGTAGTGAAAGTAGAATTGCATCAATATCTAGCCCCAGTAGTAGTAGCAGCAGCACCTCAGGAACCCCTCAATCCATGAAGTCCATCCACAGTATGGAGATGCTTCACTCAGGATCCTCAAGATAAGCATGTTGCCATCTGTTGTCCATGCAAAAAGTATGTGAGCAGGGGCAAAACAGACTCACACCTAGGCACCTCCTCTATGAGATCCCACCTGAAGCATAACCACAGGTCTGACTTCGAGACACACTATCAGCAGGCCAAATGTGCCACAACTATCAGCAGCAGAAGCACTTTAAAATGTTCCCAGGGCTCTAGGGCAGAAAAAAGTAGTGAAGTTATTTATATGTCAAAGAGTGTGCTACTGCCAGTGCCAACAGTTAGTTCAGTCCAAATAACCCCTATGGCTCTGGGTTTGCTGTAGGAGATGGCAAGAGTCATAGACTGCCCACATGTGCTGCCTCTACCACCACCACCTCCTCTAGTCATGATGTTAAAGCAAAGTTCCAGGGTTCTTCTGCCATGTCCTTCCAACCCACGCTGACTGAGTTCCTGGGAAGGAGTCAAAAACTTCACAAAAACAATCGCGAAGTACGCCTGTGGAATGGCAGAGTTGCCAAAATGTTGGCAGTGGACATGCTGCCTTATTTTTTTTGTAGAGAAATGAGGTTTCAGAGAACTGATGTCATGTGTAGCTCCATGCTGAAATATCGCAAGCCTCAGTAATTTTTCCAGGATGGCGGTGCCTGAATTGTACAAGCAGGTGGTTAGTGTGGTGGGCAAAGGGCTGAAAAGTGTATATGGCAAGGAAATCCACCTGACAACACATATGTGGACAAGTGAGCAGAGCACAGACTATATACCTGTGACTGCTCACTAGGTTTTTCTCCTAGCACCAAAAGTGGACAGCACTTGCTTACAGAATCAGGTGACAGCCAGTACACGTGCTTCTGGTTCTGACCGTGTGATTGAAAGGTGGCAGCAGCAGCACGATAGCCCATACTATCGTCACGCCACCTTTTGCATGCAGAGTTTTGAGAGACAGTACCACAAAGCTCTAGATGTTTTAAGTAAGCTAGTGCAAGTGATAGAGGAATGGCTTGTACCCCTCTCCTTAAAAGCTGGTTTTGTGCTGATAACGGTTCCAACATAATCTCTGCTTTGAGAATAGGTGGTATGGTGCATGTGCCCTGCTTTGCCCATGTGCTAAACTTTAGTTGTGATCAGATTCCTGGCAGAATCCGAAACCCTCAGAGTTGCTTACTATTGCCAGCAAAATCTGTGCCCATTTTAGTTGCTCCTACAGTGCATGCAATGCTCTATATTCGATACAAGAGCATAACAACCTACCCCATCACCAGCTGCAAATGGAGGTCCCTACCAGGTGGAAGTCCACCATGTACATGCTAGAGCATTTGTATGAGCAGAATAAGGCCATTAGCGAGTACACCATGCAAAATTGTAAGGCTTTGGAGGGAGCCTCTTTGTCACCTGGCCAATGGCAACTTATGTGCGATGTATGCAAGCTGCTGAAACCCTTTGAGGTGGCAACCATGCTGGTGGGTCGCATTGGTGCAGGAATTAGTGAAATTCTACCACTGATATTTTTATTGCAGAAAAAAATTAGGAGCATGGCTGAGGAATCACAGATATGCAACAGCTGGTAAATGACATATTAGTGTGCTTTGAACAAGATCATCACATAGTGTCTATTAAAAGGAATGAGAAATACATTATTGCCACTTTGCTGGACCCCCTGCTTCAAACACAACATTTCAGAATTTCTGCCAAAGGGCCATCAGCGGTTTGTCACAACAAGGAGTCATGACGATCAGCAGCAATCCTCTGAGGAATTGGATTCTGTCAAGGAATATAGAGATACACTTATTTATCGAGTGGAGGGTTGCATTGTGTAGGATGAGAGGGAGAAAGTGAGAGTAGAAAATACATCTAGACATTATATATTGAAAAGGAAGGCAGCAAAGCATTTCAACCCGCAGAAGCAGCTGCATCATCAACCAGAATATCCCATTCTTAAAGGAATATTAATGTTTCAAAATAAAAGCAGCTCCAATCAATAGTATTTGGAACATGGAGAGCATCATTTCAAAACTGTCAGAGTTGTAGTTCACCCCTTTTACCTAGTGTAAGCTGCCTCCCCTCAGAAGAGGAATCTGGTCTTTTGACCAGACAGCTCACAGCAAGGGACAATCTTCTTACAATGAAAACCCTGCCCCCCTTGACAAGTTTTTCAGGTTTTTCCCTTATCCTAATTGAAGATTGTCCCTCTCTGCAAGCCATCTGGACCCCACCTCTCTGTTCTGAGGTGAGCAGTGTTACATCAGTAAAAGGGGCGGGAGGGGGATACTTTATCATTCACTTACTCTTGAACTACAACTCTGACAGCATTGAAATAACACTCTCCATAGCCCAAATACTATGTGGATTAACTGGAGCTCCTTTTATTTTGAAACATTACTATTCCTTTAACACAGGGCAATTCATGGGTCTCAGCAGGGGCGGCAAAAACTCAACATTGTTGGTGGTGGCAGCACATCACTTTGGGACTTGTTCCCTGAGAATGAGTTGGTAACTGACACACAGCAACACCTTGTAACTCCTAGAAGTGTTCCCACTTCATGTGGGATGGTTTCTACATACTTGCAGGATATCTACGTTCTAGGTAGAAATAATGACACCATGGACTACTGGCAAACAAAGCAGTGTGTTGGCCAGCATTGATACATACTGCAGTGGAAACCACTAGTTGTCCTCCAGCAAGTGTTGAGTCTGAGAAGGTTTTCAGTGTGGCTAGTTTCATTGTCATTGACCACAGGACATGGCTATCAAGCAGCAATGTTGGAAGACTACCATTCTTAAAAATGAACCAACATCTCATAGCATCTGAGTATCAGGTAGCAGAAACCACACATGACAGAAAAAGTCAGGACAAATATATAAACATCAGCACAGATGAGGAGGAGGAGGAGGGATGCAAAGAAGGGTTACCACCATCTACCCCACTTGCGACCACTGCTATGACCAAAAATGAATGTGTGTTAATAATCTGAGAAGAAGGATAATGATTTGGCACAAACATGACAATGGTAAAAACTATATTCATACACAGATCACACCATAACAGCCAGTCCCCTACCTCCACCACTACAATGCACATCTGCCACATTGTAGGTTGTACTTTATTTTAGTTATTACTTGACATCATCATGAATATGTGCCAGTGTCACTTTAGCAGGAAGTTAGAGTTGTGGGCAAAGGACAAATGCATTCTGCATTCTAACACATTTTCCAAGACATGTGTTCCCATAGGACACACAACTTTGTTTTTCAGCAACTTATTTCTAAACTACAGCCCTCAGAAGAAGTAATATTGTAGCGGGAAATGTAGTACTCATAGGAAACGTAGGCAAAACATTTTTTAAAAAAGGCAAAAAGGAGGAAAATTTTGCATTGGCGAAAAGTCATGCAGGGAATTTTTCCCACTTTTTGCACACCTCTAATGCACTCCCTATTATCTTTCACCAATCTGCAACACTCATCATTTTCAAGTATCTCCATAAAAAAACAACTGTTCAAGGAGGTATCTCATTTACAACATTATCTTTATGCACATAGTTAATTCAAAAGAATTCTGCACTTCCCTTACAAAATCCTTTATCCTGCACTTACCATCCTCTAACTGTCTCTGTATGTTTTCACTATTACTAACTAGAACTGTAGGCTCTTTGGGGCAGGATGCCCTTTCCAGTGTATGAATCACTAGGTTGCACTTACCCCTGGCTAATTGTCACGAGGGACTTTCAAATAACCTCTCAGACAGGTACATAAAATCAATTCCACTATATTGAAAATGCTACAAGAAAAGTAAATATAGACACTTCCCCAACCTTCCCGGGGTCAGGCATGGGGACAGCTTGCAGTCCACTTCCAGGAGCTGACACTGAACCTTAGCCATACTGATGCACAAGCTAGGAGCGAACCAGTAGTGAGAACAGAACCACAGAGGTAGCAATAGTGGCAAGCGTGCTCTATAGCGGAGCGGAAACAGGAGGCCCACCAGCTAGAGTGCAAGGACACAACCGCAATACCCTAGAATGCTAGGGTCACAGAACACCGCTCACCCTAGAACACTACAGGCACAACAAGCCCCGGAGGACTTAGGCGCTGCTGCACTACTGACAGAAGCGACCAAGGACTGAGAATGAGAACCTGTCAGGGGAAGACAGGCCTCAGAGAACAAGAGAGACTTACCAGCCAATGGTCAAATGATTTGGGTAGTCAGACAAGCCTCAGTATTTAGCACGGAGCAGTTAATCAGCCAGGCCAGAGGTTATACACTGGGCGGGTAGTCAGACAAGCCAAGATCAGCACAGAGCAGTTAGCCAGTCAGGCCAAAGGCCATACACGGAGCAGGTAGACAGACAAGGCAAAGTCTGTACGGAGCAGTCACTAGCTAGGCAAAAGGTTCAGGCACAATTCGGTAGTCAGACAGAGCCAGTGTCATACACAAATCATATTCAGCAGCCAGGAACAGATCACAGCGGAAGACTCCGGAAGGTACACCCAAAAGGGCACTGAGGCAATGATAGAATGCAGCATATAAGGCCTGTCTAGGAGGCGGAGTCATATAGGTCAATCAAGGTGGAAACTATAAAATAGCGAGCACTCAGAATAATGCAGGAGTTACCAGGAAGTAGTCACCCGCCATGCTGCTGCCAGGCAATCACAGAAAAACAAATAGTCCAGTAAGAGCATCAGAATCACGGGCACCCTGATATAATAATGCAATGAGCACACCCCTGATGCTCTAATCTCTGGTTTCTATGTTTTTGAATTGTTCTAGTCAGTTGTACTCTGTTTCTGACAGGGCTGTATACGTGCATGGCACTATATAATGATTTATACATACATACATAAATAGAGAAAAACATTTTTCTATTTTTGAGATATTTCTACATATTTAAGAACAAGCCTTGTTGCATGACAAAGGTGTAAAATAGAATTCCTTTTCTCAATGTTTCATGTGAAAATAAAAACTGGCAGGTGTGAGCTGCTGTAATCCTTTCTGATTAAGAAATTTGCTTCAGATGCATGAAATGTGACAAACAGAATTGGCCATAGAGGAGAAAGGCTAGAAATGTTTCTCACTTGCATGATACTCTTTATTAATAAAGTCAGCTTCATCAATTTGAATATTTTTTGCCACCATTGAACCCCTTTCATAATTTTACAAAGAAAAATATATCTTTATATAATTGTTTTTATAACCTTTAGAACAAGGTAAAGTTCCTGTTGCAATACTGTCTGTTTTATTTTGCTAAGCTGCCTACAAAAATTAGAGCCTAATTGAATACAATCAGTAGTAGTTTTTCAATCTCCCTTTGGATACAAATGCATTGGGGCAAACAAATGTGAATTCTAAACATGCCATCTACAGCTATCAAGGTTGCAATAATATAGTATGTTAATTAGAGTCTTGCATGTAAGGGAATTATAATTCAGTCAAGAATATTCATTTTTTACATTGTCAAATTTAATAGTCTGGTTCAGCAATGTGTTGCACACCATCTGTCACTCAAAGGGTTAAATTTGCTGAGTAAATAAATGCATGTACCCGCTGCCTGACAGTGCATATATACTGTTCTTGAAGAATATAATTTTGCTACATGAGCTAAGAAAAAATAACAAGTAGTAAATCATGTAAAGGAAAGGAAAATTTTTTTATGATATAACATATATATTAGGTTTTTTCCTGCTGAAAAACAATGGTACGCCCACTGGTGGTAAATGCATCTTTTCAGAGTTATTATAGTTTAAACTGTTTTTTTTTTCCCATTAGCAGTGCCCTTTAGTTGCCAGATTTCAATTAGTTATTATTTTGCATTCTGTGAGAGCAGTGAGTCCCTGACAAACAATTCTCCACGGAATGTGATAGAAACTTTTGAGTCATTCTGGATAGGTTGAGCTTTTAGGAAGCAATGATACTTTTAGCATTTCCTGACAATCTGAAAAATTATAACTTTTGAATGAAACATATACCAGCAGTCGGAGTACACATGTTTTACTTGGCAGGAAAAGCTCTATAACATAAAGGTTTTAATTAAAAAAAAGTTTGCTTATCCTTTAAAGGATCAGTGCGTTTTGCAACACATTGCAAAGCAGTGAATTTCATACTACTGTGATCCTTAAGTGGTTAACTATAGATCAAACTTCTAGCAAGAGCACCAAGTAAAAAATGAACCATACTTTATTAATAAAATGCCATTTAATAGCTTAATCCTAAATAATGATTCTCTAAATTGTTTGTCAGAAGCCGTGTACACGGGCCACAGTGCCACCCAGCAACGGCCGTGGTGCAGTCATGCACAGTAGACACTGCCCATGAATCAGCTGATAACAGAGCAGGGCTCTGAATTCAGACCGCAGTCATCGACTACGGTCTGAATTCGGAGCTCCCTACTCCGTATGAGCCGCGGCTTGGGCAGTCTCTACTGTACATGACTGCACCACGGCCATTGCTGGGTGGCACTGTGGCCCATGTACACAGGCTCTTCAATTAGTATTTCATAATAGAATTAGACTTACTCTTGTTCCCAACCAGTGCCTTTAAGTGGAACTCTCAATTTGTGACAAACCAATGATTCTGAAAAAGCTTGCAATATCAGATATATTTATTTTAATTTTTAAATATCAAACAATAGTTTATAAGATATTTATTTGGTAGTTTCTGCAAATCAATTGGTATTGGCTGGTAGAAGTGGCAGTTGGGATAGGGAGCAGTGTGGAATGTTAGGATCTAGGTGTACCTGCCAGATTTGCACTAACTGATAAAAAAGGTAAGAATCTTATAAACTATTGTTTTAAATTTAAAAAATGGCTAACATAACTATGCACACTTTACATTCTCTTTTGATGATCAGGTGCCTGTGCAAGTGTCATTATATCTCTCCAACATCATAGACCAGGACAACAGATGAGAAGCATACAGAACATGCAAATAACGGAAGCAAGCAGATGTGCTCTGCCACCAAGCTTCCAGTGATGGTCCTACAGATAAAATGAGTAAGCTAACATAGCGTACCAAGTTCTTATGCATACATTCTCATAAGTTATGCCAGGTCAGTGACCCTGTACACTGTACATTTTATCACTGACTTTGAACATTTTTTTGGCACTTTGTCCACCAAGAATTAGTTGACATGGTACCTTTATTTTTAGAAAATCATCCCTGTTCATACAGCGAGAAATGTGTACTCATCAAGATGGTGGTTCTTTCAAGGTCCTGCTGGCATGAAAAAAAATCTGTCTTGGACAGAAAAAACAGGAAAGGACTAAGGCAAAAAGAAAAGCCTGGAACATGACACATGGTCCTTGACAAGAAGGGATAGTGTACAATGTACCACTAATCCTGCAGCACAAAAGATTGAACAGAAGGAACTTAGGAAGCTCTTAAGAACACTTATCAATTGATCAATTTATTGGAAGGCGCTTCACCGTGCAGCAGGACAATGCCCCCAATTATACTGATAAACCAACCAAGGAGTTTTTCATGGCCAAAAAGTGAAAAGTTCTTCCCCAACCTGCATTTGTTTCACTTGCAGAAGACAATACAGAAAGAAACATTCTTCAAAAACAAACAAGAACTGAAAATGGCTAAAACACAGACCTAGCAGAGCATCACCAAGGGAAATGCCCAGTATCTGTTAATGTTTATGAGTTACCTATGTCAGGCAGTCATCAGCTACAAAGAAATTGAAACAAAGTAGTAGAAATGACAGCTTTGTTTAAGATTATACCATTTGTTCAATTACTATTCGACCCCTGAAATGTAGGGACAATGTATAAAAAGGGGTGTAATTCCTACACGGTTTATGGTTTTTGTTTGTAAAAACCCTCAAATTAGAGCTGACAACCTTCACAGTGCCCTCCTCCTGTAAAGACAAAAGAAAAGGGAAGGAGAGAGAGGGGCGCCTCATAGAGTAGTATCATTGTATATCAATTTGACCCCCAACCAGTCCCAACATGAAGGTACTCACATAGATAAGTGGTCTACCACGCACATATATGCGAGCTAGATAAGAATAGCAGGTGAAAGATATTCTTAACCCACTTCGCTTGGGTCCGATCCTCCAGAATCACAAAGATGTTCACATTGACCACCAGGTACCATACAAAATGATCACCTCAATGGACCCAAAAATGAGAGAAAAGCCATTGCAAGTAGACAAACTTGATACTCAGAGAGCTATAAACATTGATTCAGGACTATTCAATATCAGGACTCACGGAGCTGATCTCACTGGTGTCTCAGATACACTGGCATCGCATGCAGGGAGAATATATTTGTCCCTGCTCAAGCAGCAAACTCTCAGGTCTTGGCTAGTAGTTGCCAGTATCCACAGGGTTATCATAGTAATAAACCACAGAGGGTGGTTAGAAGAAAAAGCTTTCTAAGCATGCTGAATATATAAAAAATATTTATTTAAAAATGTTTTGCATTTCTGTTTAACACTTAAAATAAATGCATATATAAAAACATCCAATCCACAAATATATTTATGCTCATAAAAATGTAACGCGTTTTGTAGCGTTTAACCGCTACTTTATCAAACCACTATGAGCTTAGTGGATAAATCACAGAAAACAAACAAACAGCACTCTTTGATTTTTTAACAACTTTTATACCCTCCCCTCAGCTTGAATCTCTCCACCTATGGAATCCCTATCAACTAGCCAATCAGCAACAATGTATCAACTATCACAGTGTTGCTATTCATTAACCCATATCAATGCAACCGCTATTAATTCTCCAATAAATCCTGTATCAATATCACCTAAACAGGGGGAATCATTTGAAACCAACCAATTTTCATATTTTTTATATATATATATCTCAGCTGACAAAGAACCATGACAAAGAACCGGAACACATTCCAGATTTACGGGCATCAATTAATACCAAATTAACCCCCTATATGTAAAGGCAAAAGTCGACAGGGATAGCATGTATCACTTTTAGCTTTTGTTTTATACAATGTAAACTAATAGCCTCAACAATAAAGATAATGCAATTATGTTGCTTCCTATTAGCGCTCATTAACACTGAGGTTAACTTGATAGGCACCTTAAATGCATTTGAAATACCTTAAACAGTGCCCAAAGTGGTGTATCAATGACTAGAATTAACTATTCCTACTTAAAGGCAAGCACAACAAATAAGAGACAGTATGACCCTCTCCTCTTTCTTATTCAAAGTAAGCAAATGGACTTGCATGTTTCAAATCACAATTTTTTATATTAATATCACCATCTATAAGCTCACAGTTACTCAAAAGTAACCCATTATTTGCTTTAGTCATTTAAAAATGCCTTTTAAGTTAACTTCAGTGTTAATGAGAGCTGATATATTGCACAGTTCCTTGTGGTAGTCTCTAACCCTTTCAGAGGACTTATTCTCACTTTGGGGTACATCTGTGGAACCCACCAAAGTATCAAGGGCCCTGGACAAAAAAAGCTGCTGCTCTGGTTGATCTAATAGTTGCTATGGTGAATGGTTGTAAGAGCTGGGGATTAAGACATCTGAGTGGCGCTACTGCTGCTGTAAGGAGTTTCCACAACCAATTGTTGCACCTCTCCTTCCTTGAGCGTGCACTACATCTCACACATCCTGTGGACAAGCTTGTCCCTCCAAGTTCCCAATATGTTATTTTTGTGTGCCATCTTTTCCTTTACCCTGGGTCACAGAGGATGGTTAGCATGTACTCTGGGGTATCCATGGTGACACTTATGTGACCTTTCACCTCTTCTATCAGCCTCCAAATTAGTATAGGAACCTCTGGATATAACCTGTTACAGGGACCATCATCACTGTTTTCAGAAAGCCCTTCATTTTTGTGGTCAGGGGGGTGAATAAGGGGATGACCTGACCCAGGCTAGCAGTGGTTTGACTTAAATTTTAAGTGACATCCTCAAATGGCTTGAAGACCATCCCTGCCTACTCAAATCCCAATTTCTCTCTGCCCAGTGGGCAGGACATCCCAATTGTCTTCTCAGAGGACATGGAGTGGTGCTCCAGGATCCTCTCCATCATCTCTGAGGTGGAGTTCCACCAATTGAAAACATCTTGTCATAGACCATACTGGGGTAGGCCCACAGTCTCCTGTCCCTTGCTCAGTTGTTGGCTTGAATTCACACTGTGTTGGAAGTGCCTGATATTCTTACAACAGTGACCAATGAGTTTCCACAGCCTACAGTCCCTTTCAACTGGAAAAGCTGCTCTTACCATGAGATACAGTATCTGTGCCGCACAACACATACCCACAAAGTCCCTGTCTTTGACTGTTTTCACCATGTTTGCTTCCTTGTAAGTCATCAGTAATCCTATTTCAACCCACTGTCTCAGCACTGCCAAAATGTGAGCTTATGTGTGCTACTCACCCATAACCTCAGCATGGAGAAAAAAGAGAAATACACCTGCTGTTCTCCGACCCAGTTCCACCCCTACTGTCACCTGATATGCCTGCAGACTTGGAGTTGCCACCAGTCTGCCATCGGTATAGGAAAGGAATGTTGTTCACTAGAGGCATTCCATAGGTTTGAGGTAAAGTAGACAGTCTGTCCAACAACCTTGGACAGCTTATACTTCAACAATGATACACACATACAGTACAGTAAGGACACTACATTCCTGCTGAAGGTGGCGCAAAAAGGGAGGCAGCAGTAATAAGTAGGGATGGGCTAAAATGTTCACCTCAAACCAAAATACAATTAAAAAAAACCATAAGACATGGTATAAAATGGGTCTATGGAGGGTGCCTGTGTTGGTGGATGGAGTCTGGGGAAAGAATCCTTTGAACAGGGAATTTGTTTTTTGGGGGGGGTTCTTGACTGGTATTGGGAGGACAGTTAATAAAAAAAATTAATAAAATCAAATAAGAAATGTGTACATAACACAATAGAGACAGGGAACCCCTGGCGTAAGATACTTGACTTGATAGAGTATTTTGTAGAGGATGTTTTGTAAGATTTGTTGTTAGAAGCCTATGACCTGAGGAAACATTGATTTGTAGGACTTAGACTTATTAGAGGCACAATACCTGAGGAAACATTGATTTGTAGGACTTAGACTTGTCTGGCACAAGCACTAAGGAAACATTGATTTGTAGGACTTAGGTTTGTTAGAAACAAGCCCCCCAAAATTGTTTCATTACTTTGTAGGCCTATGATTTTTTTTTTTTTAAAGCACAAGCTATGAAAAAAAAGTCATACTAGCCTAGTGCCAGCAAGTCATAAATGCCCTGATGTAGATGTGGAATTTGAGACTGCTGTTTTTGTTGCTGAGTTGTTTAAGCAGCAGGATGATTAGGCTGCTCAAAGGGAATGGGAAAAACAACAGCCTTAACATGGGTCATGGAAGATGAAGGTTCCATTTGCCATGACAAGCTCCAGTGACGCCCGTGAGGGAGTAGCAGCACCATAACTAGCCCCCCACCACTTCAGGTATAGGTGGAGAAAACACATTGTCCAATAATGCTTCTTCATCTGCCCCTCCTCCAAAATGATGGGTGTGTTGAGAATAGAAATGTTTCCTTTGAGAGCAGGAACTGTGCCTCTTGCATCAACTGCAATGTGCACAGTGTAAATAAAGGAAGGACTGGAAACAATTTGTACAGCTGCACTCACATGAAACACCTGGCACAACTCTATCCAAACACTATGACACTTAGGGTCCCTAATGTGAAATCCCCCCACCAGAAACCAAGTACTGCTGCTGTCACTATGCCTCTTGTCCAGACCCCACTAAGGACACATGATAACTTGTTGACAGTTTAATAGTAATAATGAACCCTCCCTGTCACCATCTTAGCATATTCTGCAGGATGGAATCTCCTCAGATGCCTCTTGATGCCCTGCTTGCGATTCTCTTCCACCACATTGTCATGTGTGGTCAGTGCACCACAAAGTGTGCAATGGGTGGGCATGAACTGCCATATCCTAACATCTACAGAGTGGTTATCATTTGGCAGGGGAGCTAACATTGAATGAGGTGGATTTCAGAAGCTGTATTTACCCTAGAGGAAGAAGGTGATGGCGAGCTAGTTGTTTTGCTTGTCATTGAACTTTCAGCCTCTGGCTAGGTTTCTCCAATTTTCTTCCTCTTTGATCTCTGCCTCACTTCTTGTTACCTTTCATGAGAGTCAGGGGGGTACAGCAACAGTGGGTCTCAATTTCTGTGGTGGGTGTTTGGCTTTAACATGTTTCACATAAATGTCATGGTGTCTGTGTTTCATGTGTGTTATCAGGTCGCTTGTGTCACAAATTGTGCACAGTGCCATTGTTGATGACAGTACTGTGCCTGCCTCAAGAGAAGAATAGTCCCACACTCATGATTACAGGGGAAAGGGAAAATGTGGAGAAGAATGACCTCTTTCTTCTTCTTCTCCACATTCCCCTTCATGGCTGGGTCAGAGGATGATGTTGCTGCTCTTGATGCTAGGGATTAGTGATGAGCGAGCACCCCAATGCTCGGATGTTCGGGTGCTCTGACCGAGCACCCCCTGAGGCTCGAGTGCTCGGCCGAGCACCCGAGCCCCATTGAAGTCAATGGGAGGACTCGAGCATTACACCAGGCACCCCCTGCTCTGATGAGGGGAGGGTGCCTGGTCCATAGGAAAAGGGCAGAAAAAGATGGAAACACTACAGAAATGGTTCAGGGACAGCATAGGGAGGATGTCTGGATGCACCTTGGACTCCAACATCGCTGCTGGGAACGATCTTTCGCCCGTAGTACGCCATTTTTACAGACTGACCGTAAAACACACAAAAAGGAAAATAAAAACGACTTTAGGCGAAAAATTGTTACCAAACAGTATTTGCTGTATATTTACTTGTATATCATCTGCAAATTCTCCCAAAAATTTCATCGATTTTCTGAAGTGAGGCCATGATTAAGAGGGAAACGTGCGCAGAGGCAAATTATCCCAAAAATTTCCTTGATTTTCAGAACTGAGGCCATGATTAAGAGGGAAACGTGCGCAGAGGCAAATTCTCCCAAAAATTTCCTTGATTTTCAGAACTGAGGCCATGATTAAGAGGGAAACGTGCGCAGAGGCAAATTATCCCAAAAATTTCCTTGATTTTCAGAACTGAGGCCATGATTAAGAGGGAAACGTGCGCAGAGGCAAATTCTCCCAAAAATTTCCTTGATTTTCAGAACTGAGGCCATGATTAAGAGGGAAACGTGCGCAGAGGCAAATTATCCCAAAAATTTCCTTGATTTTCAGAACTGAGGCCATGATTAAGAGGGAAACGTGCGCAGAGGCAAATTCTCCCAAAAATTTCCTTGATTTTCAGAACTGAGGCCATGATTAAGAGGGAAACGTGCGCAGAGGCAAATTCTCCCAAAAATTTCCTTGATTTTCAGAACTGAGGCCATGATTAAGAGGGAAACGTGCGCAGAGGCAAATTCTCCCAAAAATTTCCTTGATTTTCAGAACTGAGGCCATGATTAAGAGGGAAACGTGCGCTGAGCTGACCATCTAAAACATTATGGGTGAGGGTCTGCTGCAGAGCTGACCATCCTAAACATTATATGCGAAGGCCCGCTAGTGAGCTGACGCTATAAAACATTATATGAGAGGGCCCGCTAGAGAGCTGACCCAATAAAACATTATATGAGAAGGCCCGCTGGTGAGCTGACCTATATAAAAATTGGCAAACAGGGCCCGCTGGTGAGCTGGCCCTATATAAAAATTATATCACAGGGCCCGCTGGTGAGCTGGCCCTATATAAAAATTATATCCCAGGGCACGCTGGTGAGCTGGCCCTATATAAAAATTATATCCCAGGGCATATGGAAGAGGAGGAGGAGGATGAGAACATTAAGAGTCAACCATATACCCGTTTTTGGGGTGGAAGGGGTGAATGGGAATACAGAGTATTCCCATCATTGTAAATAACATATATAAAGTGAGTTTATGTTCCCCCGGGGCTTTCCTCCAGTGGAGTGGAGAAGTCAGGGGAAATCCAGGCCTTGTTCATTTTTATAAGTGTCAACCTATCAGCATTGTCGGTGGAAAGGCGGATACGCTTATCTGTTATGATGCCACCAGCAGCACTAAATACCCGCTCAGACAGAACGCTGGCGGCAGGGCAGGCCAGCACCTCCAAGGCGTAGAGTGCCAGTTCATACCACGTGTCCAGCTTGGACACCCAGTAGTTGTAAGGCACAGAGGGATCATTGAGGACGCTGACACGGTCTGCTACGTACTCCTTCACCATCTTCCAAAACTTTTCCCTCCTTGTGACACTAGGCTGCGCATCAGGGTGAGGGTGCTGGCGGGGTGTCATGAAGGTGTCCCACGCCTTGGAGAGTGTTGCCCTGCCTTTGTCGGAACTGCTGTGTGCTCCCCTTTTCTCCCCTTCTCGGTTGGCCAAGGTAGCACGTACTCTGCCGCCAGCGTTGTCAGATGGAAAATTTTGGAGCAATTTTTCAACAAGAACCTTCTGGTATTGCACCATTTTGCTTGTCCTCTCCACCGGAGGAATGAGAGATGAGAAATTCTCTTTGTAGCGGGGGTCCAGAAGGGTGAACACCCAGTAATCCGTGTTGTCTAAAATGCGTACAACGCGTGGGTCACGGGAAAGGCAGCCTAACATAAAGTCAGCCATGTGTGCCAGAGTACCAACAGTCAAGATTTCGCTGTCCTCACCAGGAGGCTGACTCTCAATATCCTCATCCTCTTCCTCCTCTTCTGCCCACCCACGCTGAAGAGATGGAACTAAAGTTCCATGGCTACCCTCTGTAGCGGAGGCAACCGTGTCTTCCTCCTCCTCCTCCTCCTCCTCCTCCGCCTCCTCCAATTGTCGCTGAGAAGACGAAGTGAGGGTGCTCTGGCTATCACCTTGTGTAAGCTCTTCCTCCCCCATTTCCACCTCTTCCACATGCAAAGCGTCGGTTTTAATTGTGAGCAGCGAGCGTTTCAGTAGACACAGAAGTGGGATGGTTACACTGATAATAGCGTTATCGCCGCTCACCATCTGTGTCGATTCCTCAAAATTGCGTAAAACCTCGCAGAGGTCTGACATCCATTCCCACTCCTCACTTCTGATTACAGGAAGTTGAACGGAGAGGCGACGACCGTGTAACAGCTGGTACTCCACTACTGCCCTCTGCTGCTCACAAAGCCGGGCCAACATGTGGAAGGTGGAGTTCCAGCGCGTGCTCACGTCACACAGCAGCCGGTGAGCTGGCAATTGTAAGCGCTGCTGCAGCTTCAACAGGCCGGCCGAAGCTGTAGATGACTTACGGAAATGTGCACACACGCGGCGCACCTTGGTCAAGAGATCATGCACATTGGGGTAGGTTTTTAGAAATCGCTGCACCACTAAATTAAATACATGCGCTAGGCATGGTACGTGTGTGAGCTTGCCGAGCTCCAAAGCCGCCACCAAGTTACGCCCATTATCACACACAACCATGCCTGGTTGCAGGTTGAGTGGCGAGAGCCACTGCTCGGTCTGGTGACTAATCCCCTGCAACAGCTCTGAGGCCGTGTGCTGTTTGTCCCCAAGGCAGATCAGCTTCAGCACGGCCTGTTGACGCTTCCCCACTGCAGTGCTACACTGCTTCCAGCTACTGGCTGATGGGGGAGTGGCGGTGTGTGTAGAGAATTCGGAGGTGGAAACGGAGGAGGAGGAGCCAATAACGTAGGTGCTGGTGGAAACCCTGATGGAGGTAGGGCCCGCAATCCTCGGCGTGGGTAGCACCCGTGCCATCCCAGGGTCCGAGTCGCTCCCAGCCTCCACGACATTCACCCAGTGTGCCGTCAGGGAAATGTAGCGTCCCTGGCCACAAGCACTTGTCCATGTGTCAGTCGTTAAGTGGACCTTCCCAGTAACTGCGTTGGTCAGGGCACGGGTGATGTTACGGGACACATGGTGGTGTAATGCGGGGATGGCACACCGGGAAAAGTAGTGGCGGCTGGGGACCGCGTACCGAGGGACAGCTGCTGCCATCAGGCTGCGGAAGGACTCAGTGTCCACAAGCCTAAATGGCAGCATTTCGATGGCCAGTAATTTTGAAAGGTGTGAGGTTAGTGCTATGGCCTGTGGGTGGGTGGCTGGGTACTTTCTCTTGCGCTCAAATGCCTGGGGTAACGACATTTGGACGCTGTGCTGGGACAGGGAAGTGGATGTGGTCGCTGATGGTGCTTCAGATGGTACAGGTGCAGGGCGGGAGGTATGCGGGCCTGCGCCTTCGACAGGCGATTGGCCGGCACCGAAAACAGGGGAAGAGGAGGCAGTGGTGTGGCCTGCAGACACAGATGGGCGATCCAGGCGTTCCTCCCACTTACTACGGTGCTTGGATGCCATGTGTCGGATCATGCTGGTGGTGGTGAGGTTTCTAGTGTTCATGCCTCGGCTCATTCTGGTGTGGCACAGGTTGCAAACTACAATTCTTTTGTCGTCCGCACTTTCCTTAAAAAAACGCCATACCGCGGAACACCTACCCCTTGGCAAGGTAGATTTATGCAAGGGGGTGCTCCGTGGAACATTTGCGGGCCGGTTTGGTGCGGTCCGCCTTCTTTCTGTAGCCACACCACTGCCTCTTCCAGCCTGTTACGGTGCTGCAGATGGCTCACCCTCAGGACTGCTGTCATCGCTCGGCTCTACACCTTCCCAGGTGGGGTCAGTCACCTCATCGTCCACCAAGTCCTCCTCCACTTCCTCACTCTGATCATCCTCCTCAAGTCTTGATCCCACCACATACTCAGTCATTGACAACTGTATAACATTCTCCTCAACAAGGTCTTGAGACGGAAATAGTGGTTGATTTAATGGCAACTGTGTCTCATCATCATCATCATCATCATCCACTACTTCCTTTGACCTTAAATGCCGTTCACATCTGTCATCTTCTTGTGATTGGGTAGCCTCTAGAGGTTGTGAATCAGGGCACAAGATGTCATGTTCCTCTGCAAGCGTGCTTGGAGAGAGGGTCAAATGAAGGATTGGTGATGAGACGAGCTCATCACTATATCCCAGTGTGGGATCACTTCTTTGACCAGACCGTGTATGGTGGGAGGAAGGATGATCAGAGTGAGGATTATGTTGACCAGACTCTTGGCTACTGAGAGTGGACTTGGTGGAAGACAGGGTGGTGCTTAACCGACTGGAAGCAGTATCAGCTGTCATCCAACCGACCACCTGTTCGCACTGGTCGGACCTCGAGAGTGATGTCCTGCGACGCCCTGTGAAATCAGACATGAAGCTAGGTATGGTGGATGTCTTTCTTTCTTGTGCTCTGGCACCAGGCACAGTTTCTCCGCGTCCTGACCCGCGCCCTGAACTTTCAGGATCACGTCCACTTCCCCGTCCCTTTTTACCCGCCTTCTTCATCTTACACGATATATATGACTTTAATATATATGAGTTTGAAAACTTAACAGTATTTCTTACTATTCTGCAACTCTGCAGAGTACACAGAATAGGCTGCTAAACTGCGGTGACACACACTGAATGGAATATGTGACTTTAATATTTGAGTTTGAAAACTTAACAGTATTTCTTCCTATTCTGCAACTGTGCAGAGTACACAGAATAGGCTGCTAAACTGCGGTGACACACACTGAATGGAATATGTGACTTTAATATTTGAGTTTGAAAACTTAACAGTATTTCTTCCTATTCTGCAACTGTGCAGAGTACACAGAATAGGCTGTTAAACGGCGTTGAAACACACTGAATGGAATATGTGACTTTAATATTTGAGTTTGAAAACTTAACAGTATTTCTTATAATTCTGCAACTGTACAGAGTACACAGAATAGGCTGTTAAACGGCGGTGAAAGACACTGAATGGAATATGTGACTTTAATATTTGAGTTTGAAAACTTAACAGTATTTCTTATAATTCTGGAACTGTACAGAGTACACAGAATAGGCTGTTAAACGGCGGTGAAAGACACTGAATGGAATATGTGACTTTGATATTTTAGTTTGAAAACTTAACAGTATTTCTTATAATTCTGCAACTGTACAGAGTACACAGAATAGGCTGTTAAACGGCGGTGAAAGACACTGAATGGAATATGTGACTTTAATATTTGAGTTTGAAAACTTAACAGTATTTCTTACTATTCTGCAACTCTGCAGAGTACACAGAATAGGCTGTTAAACGGCGTTGAAACACACTGAATGGAATATGTGACTTTAATATTTGAGTTTGAAAACTTAACAGTATTTCTTATAATTCTGCAACTGTACAGAGTACACAGAATAGGCTGTTAAACGGCGGTGAAAGACACTGAATGGAATATGTGACTTTAATATTTGAGTTTGAAAACTTAACAGTATTTCTTATAATTCTGCAACTCTGCAGAGTACACAGAATAGGCTGTTAAACGGCGTTGAAACACACTGAATGGAATATGTGACTTTAATATTTGAGTTTGAAAACTTAACAGTATTTCTTATAATTCTGGAACTGTACAGAGTACACAGAATAGGCTGTTAAACGGCGGTGAAAGACACTGAATGGAATATGTGACTTTAATATTTGAGTTTGAAAACTTAACAGTATTTCTTATAATTCTGCAACTGTACAGAGTACACAGAATAGGCTGTTAAACGGCGGTGAAAGACACTGAATGGAATATGTGACTTTAATATTTGAGTTTGAAAACTTAACAGTATTTCTTACTATTCTGCAACTCTGCAGAGTACACAGAATAAGCTGTTAAACGGCGTTGAAACACACTGAATGGAATATGTGACTTTAATATTTGAGTTTGAAAACTTAACAGTATTTCTTATAATTCTGGAACTGTACAGAGTACACAGAATAGGCTGTTAAACGGCGGTGAAAGACACTGAATGGAATATGTGACTTTAATATTTGAGTTTGAAAACTTAACAGTATTTCTTATAATTCTGCAACTCTGCAGAGTACACAGAATAGGCTGTTAAACGGCGGTGAAAGACACTGAATGGAATATGTGACTTTGATATTTTAGTTTGAAGACTTAACAGTATTTCTTCCTATTCTGCAACTCTGCACAGTACACAGAATGTGCTGCTACACTGCGGCGAAGCACACTGAATGGAATATGTGACTTTGATATTTTAGTTTGAAGACTTAACAGTATTTCTTCCTATTCTGCAACTCTGCACAGTACACAGAATGTGCTGCTACACTGCGGCGAAGCACACTGAATGGAATATGTGACTTTGATATTTTAGTTTGAAGACTTAACAGTATTTCTTCCTATTCTGCAACTCTGCACAGTACACAGAATGTGCTGCTACACTGCGGCGAAGCACACTGAATGGAATATGTGACGTTGATATTTTAGTTTGAAGACTTAACAGTATTTCTTCCTATTCTGCAACTCTGCACAGTACACAGAATGTGCTGCTAAACTGCGGCGAAGCACACTGAATGGAATATGTGACTTTGATATTTGAGTTTGAAGACTTAACAGTATTTCTTCCTATTCTGCAACTCTGCACAGTACACAGAATGTGCTGCTAAACTGCGGCGAAGCACACTGAATGGAATATGTGACTTTGATATTTTAGTTTGAAGACTTAACAGTATTTCTTCCTATTCTGCAACTCTGCACAGTACTCAGAATGTGCTGCTAAACTGCGGCGACGCACACTGAATGGAATACGTGACTTTGATATTTTAGTTTGAAGACTTAACAGAATGTGCTCTAATCTGCAACTTTGCACACTAAACAGAATGTGCTCTAATCTGCAACTTTGCACACTAAACAGAATGTGCTCTAATCTGCAACTTTGCACACTAAACAGAATGTGCTCTAATCTGCAACTGTGCACACTAAACAGAATGTGCTCTAATCTGCAACTTTGCACACTAAACAGAATATATATATTTTTTTTTTTTTTTTTTTGTTTTTTTCCCCCCACACCAAATAACCTGCTGCCCCCACACACAGTAGTCCTAAAAAGGACTTTTGGTTCTTTTTTTTTCACAATTTTTGTTTTTTTCCTCCCTACACTGCCTTTCCCTTCCTATCCTCAGCTCTCCCTGGCTCAGACTGAGCCGAACTCGATGGTCAGGTGCTATACAGCACCTGACCACGGGTTCTGGCCAGCCAATCAGTGTAATGCCAGCAGCCAACATGGCTGCTGGCATTACACCGATGTCAGAGCCTCCCTGCACGTTTATTGGCTGCGCAGCAGCCGCAAAACGTGCGGGGAGGAGACCCGAACATGGCGGGCGAGCACATGCGGTACTCGTACGAGTACCGCCATGTGCCGAGCAGAGCGATGCTCGAGCCGATCCGAGCATCGGCCGAGCATGCTCGCTCAACACTACTAGGGATGCACAAAAATTTTCACCTCAAACCGAAATCGGTGAATAATGGCACTTTCCACTTGGCAAATGATTTCCCAGGAAAAGTGCAGTTTTTTTTTTTTTTGCTCATTGAAATCAATGGGAAAAAAATTTTTCTACACCACATGAAAGTTTTATACACTCATATAAAATGGTGTAAGGCTATCACAGCATGCCATTCTATGTTTGTGGGAGGAGAGGGTAGCACCTTGTTTGAGCTAGAAAAGAGAAGGGATTGAAGTTTAGTTTAGGGAATCTTTTAGGTAGGACATTTGTTCCCTGTATTAGGAGAGTCAGTGGGGCACTCTGGGATAAGAAGGGAGGAAGGAGGTTGACACCAAATAATACCTCAAAATTCATATTGACTGACTGGCAAGACACAGGCAGCTGGGGACCTATTTTCTTGCTGATCTTGCTATTATTGTCTGTATGCTGTGTGGGGAAGTCTGGGAAAGAAGTTGTTTGTTTTGTTTTTCAGTTATATTTTTTTTGGACAGAGACAGACAGACAACAGGGTGAACAACTAAAAAAAAAAAATAGAATATAGACTAAATATATTAGGTGACAGTGACAGACAGCTGACTAGGCTTAGGCGATCTCCATCAGTTGTGTACTTTAGAGAAAAAAAACACAGTGTAGTTGAGTAATGTCCAGTAAATGCACAAGGGGAAGGGGGATGGGTAGGCGTGGCACATTGCAGGGATGTGAGAGTAAAGAAGTAGTTTAAAAACTGACTGCAGCAGTAGTTGCTGCAGTGTGTGCAATCAATGATGATGATGATCCCTCTACTCCAAGGAAGGATGCAGTTTGTCAAGGCCCCAGCTAGGGATGGGCGAAAATTTTCGTCTCAAACTGAAATCAGTGAATAATGGTACTTTCTGCTTGGCGAAAAATTTCCTGTGAAAAGTGCAGTTTTTTTCTCTTTTTTCACCTTTTCCGCTCATTGAAATCAATGGGAAGAAATATTTCTACATCACACACAAGTTTTCTACAGCCATATAAAAAGCTGTCAGACTCTCACTGCAGCCATTCTGTGTTTGTGAGAAGAGAGAGCAGCATGTTTTTTTTAGAGCAGATAGGCAAATAAAGGGGAATTGAAGCTTAATTTAGAAAGTCATTTAGGTAGGACATTTGTTGTCTGTATTAGGGGAGTCTGGGGGAACTATAGGGGATATAAAGGGAGGAAGGAGGTTGTCCCCCAAATACTCCAAAATTCCATGTGACTGACAGGCAAGACACAGGCAACCTATTTGCTTGCTGATCTTGTTATTGTCCCTGTGTTGGGTGGGGAAGTCTGGGGAAAGACATTGTTGATTTTCTTTTTCAGTTATAATTTTTTTTGGATAGACTGTGATAAAACAACAGGGTGGACAACTAAAAAAAAAATAAAAACAATTAAAAAAATAAATAAAAACAATAAAAAACAAAATATCTTAGGTGACAGTGACAGTGTTACGGTTTTCAGACACTCAGACAGAGGGTTAGATAAAACAAATACAATTTTATTAAAGCAAAAAATAATGACAAGGCCGCCCCTAGGGCAGTACTGACATAAGCAGCATAAGGGCTGAAATACCAGGTATAACAGGGAATAAATCACCAGATATAGCAGCACTAACAGGAGACAAGAGGTTAATAGCAATGGTAATCAGTGGTGTTAGGCACGCCCTTGGTGATGTATATAGCGATATGTGCTAGGTGATAGCATCTAGAGTCCATCCACTGTGTGAAGCTGTAGAATAGAGTTGCGACTAGAACTGGAGCTGCAGAGTGATATAGTGGTAGCCCCCACGGGTGTAACGGAACCCAACAGTACTGTGATTGATTGAGCCAATAGCCCCCACGGGCGTAACGGAGACCAACAGTATCATGATTGCTTGAGCCAATAGCCCCCACGGGCGTAACCGGAGACCACTAGTATTGTGATTGCTTGAGCCTATAGCCCCCACCGGCCTAACCGGAGACCAATAGTATCGTGAATGCTTGAGTCAATAGCCCCCACGGGCGTAACGGAGACCACTGGTTGCAGCACTGCTTGCCAATAGCCAACGGGCGTAACGGAACTACTGCTCTGTCAAGGTGGAGAGCCGCCAACTACCGAGGCCCACATGCGGCCGGCTCAAAGAGGCAGCGTAACAGTCTACGGCAAATGATGGTAAGAGTGGCAGTGATAGGATGGAGGCAACACCAGTGTCTAGGCACAAAATAGCGACACAGCACAGTAATGGTACAGACTCAGCACTAGGTCACTCAAGCAGACGGAAGGCTCAGCTAAACAACACGGCTCAGCAATGGTAAAACGGAGGCTCAAATCACACACTGCAGCTATCGGAATGTCGCCGAGGCGACAACAGGAGCCGTCGACCGGAGAACCTACCCAATGCAGAGGCTTTGTCAACCAATTGGAGATATTCTTTGAGCTCACGCCTCAGGCATTTCCTAATGATCGAAGTAAGGTTGGGTTCATGATCTCCCTATTAACTGGCAAGGCATTATCTTGGGCAAATCCTCTGTGGGAGAATGCCAAACCCTGCACCCTGAACTTTAAAGAGTTCGTAAGACCGTTCCGCAGAGTGTTTGAGGTACCTGGTAGAGCCGCTTCTGCTGCCAAGAGGTTGATGGAGGTACAACAGGGAGATCGTACCTTGGGCGATTACGCAATTGAATTTTGAACCTTGGCAGCAGAGGTGGGCTGGAATAACGAGGCATTAGTCGCAGCGTTTGCCCAGGGCATGTCAGAATCCATTAAGGATGAAATTGCCTCCAGAGACGTGCCTAATGATTTGGATGAGTATATTGACTACGTCATGCTTATTGACTCCCGCATTCGCGAGAGGCGGATGGCTAAGAGGGCGAAATCCAGGAATTATGGGCATGGCAGTCTTTTGAACCCACCCTCGCCACCCTGTCCTCCTGAACGTACAGCTGAAGCTGGGGAGCCAATGCAGCTCGGGTTCACCAGACTAACAAAGGTGGAGAGGGTGCACCGTAAAAGAATGGGCCTATGCCTATACTGTGGTAAAGCTGGGCACCAATTACGCACTTGCCCGGTTCGGCCAGGAAACAAACGCACCTAGGGTACCTTGGGGGACAGGCCCTAGGTGGCGTACAACAGTCCCTGGTAGTACACAGAGACCCATCATCCAGGTGGTATTCACGTGGGCAGACTCCTCTGTGTCAGTCATGGCTCTGGTAGACTCCGGTGCAGCCGGTTATTTCATGGATCATTCCTTTGCTGAGTTGCATAAGATTCCGGTAGTCAAAAGTCTCCTCTGGCTATTGAGGCCATTGATGGCAGGCCGTTAGAACCGGCATTTATCACTATGGAAACAACCCCTATTACTATGGCGATTGGGGCCCTCCACAAGGAGGAGATACGTTTTCAAATAATTAGTTCACCTCATCACGCAGTCATCCTGGGGTTTCCATGGCTATCGTTACACAACCCCCAGTTTGACTGGCAAAAATGTGAAATACTGTCTTGGTCAGAATATTGTGCAGACAATTGCCTCTCACACCCTGTCAGGTTATTGTGTACCTCTCCCTCCGTGCCAGCTGAATACCAGGAATTCAGTGACGTATTCAGTAAGGGGGAGGCTGGCGCCCTGCCTCAGCACAGACTTTATGATTGTGCCATTGATTTGCCCCTGGGCACGGTGCCTCCCAGGGGCCGCACTTATCAGTTGTCAGTGGAAGAGAATAGGGCAATGAAGGAATATATTGAGGATGCCCTCAAGAGAGGGATTATCTGCAAATCCACTTCACCGACGGGTGCCGGGTTCTTCTTTGTAATAAAGAAAAATGGCGAACTCAGACCTTGTATTGATTACAGGGGTCTAAATAAATTAATGTCTAGAAGTGCCTACCCCATTCCACTCATTACCGAGTTATTCGACAGGTTAAGGGGCTCTTCCATCTTTACTAAACTCGATCTCCGGGCTGCATATAACCTGATCAGAATTAAAGCTGGAGATAAGTGGAAGATGGCATTTAATACCAGATCAGGGCACTACGAATATCTGGTAATGCCATTCGGCCTATGTAATGCTCCTGCGGTATTTCGGGAGTTTATTAATGACATCCTTCGGGACATGCTCCAGTCCTGTGTTGTGGTATATTTTGATGATATATTGATTCACTCTACCAATCTTACCCAACACATCAAGGATGTTTCTGAGGTTTTGACTCGATTACGTAAAAATAAATTGTTTTGGAAACTTGAGAAGTGCAAATTTCACAGGTCCCAAGTACCCTTCCTGGGATTCGTGATCTCTAAAGATGGCATTGCTATGGACCAGGAGAAGTTGGCAGCAGTCCTACAGTGGCCTCGTCCAAAAGGGTTAAAAGCTATTCAGCGCTTTCTGGGCTTTGCCAACTATTATAGGAAATGTATTCAGAACTTTCCCACTATTGTGAAAACTTTGTCTGACTTAACTCATAAGGGAGCTACTCCTTCTCAATGGTCTGAGGCAGCTGAGAATGCGTTTGAGACATTGAAATCTGCATTTGCTTCTGCTCCAGTGCTGTCCCACCCTAACCCAGCCCTGCCGTTTACCCTGGAAGTTGATGCCTCTGAGGTTGGGGTTGGGGCAGTGCTCTCCCAATGCCCGGTGGGAGGTGGTACATTAAGACCTTGTGGGTTCTTTTCAAAGAAACTGTCCAGCGCCCAAAGCCATTATGAGATTGGTGACAGGGAACTCTTGGCTATCATTCTGGCATTTTAGGAGTGGCGTCACCTATTGGAAGGTAGTAAGACACCAGTACTAATTCTGACTGACCACAAGAATTTGACATATCTCTCGGAGGCTAAGAGACTCTCCTCACGTCAGGCCAGATGGGCACTCTTTTTGTCCCGGTTCAATTTTGTGGTTTCCTACCTACCGGGTTCCAAGAATGTCAGGGCAGATGCCTTGTCTAGACAGTTTGTGTAAGACATTGAGAGGGAGGAAGAACCAGTACCCATCATTCAGACAGATCGTATAATGGCCACTATCCGCACTAGTATCACTTTGCCACTGGGGGAAGAAATTTTGGCCTCTCAGGCTAGGGCTCCTCCAGAAACCCCGGTAGGAAAGTGTTTTGTCAATGAGCCATTCCGTTCACGTCTATTAGAAACCTACCACTCATCTAAGGCGGCTGGGCACATTGGGAGGGATCAGCTATGTTGGTCTCTATCCCAGTTGTTTTGGTGGCCTTCCCTTAGGGATGATTGCTCCGCTTTTGCTGCAGCTTGTGCCACCTGTGCCCGTGCCAAGACACCCAGGCATCTTCCAGTAGGTTTGCTTCAACCAGTACCTAATGGCGACCACCCATGGTGCCATATTTCCATTGACTTTCTGGGAGAATTGCCAGCATCTAGGGGGTACACGTTTATCCTTATGGTGGCTGATAGGTTCTCTAAAATGGCTCATTTCATGCCCCTCCCTGGTCTTCCATCGGCTCAGGAATTGCCTGTGGTATTTGCCAAGGAAGTGTTTCGGTTGCACGGGGTGCCTAGAGTGGTGGTGTCTGACCGTGGGAGCCAGTTTGTGTCTAGATTTTGGAGGGCATTTTGTGGGCAGATGGGCATCCAGTTGTCGTTTTCTTCCGCCTATCATCCCCAGACCAATGGAGCCGCTGAGCATGCCAATCAAGGACTGGAACAGTTCTTGCGCTGTTTTGTAACCGATCATCATGACAATTGGGCCGACCTGTTGCCTTAGGCGGAGTTTGCCAGGAATTGTGCAGTTAATTCATCGTCCGGGAGTTCCCCTTTTCTCATTAATTATGGGTTCCAGCCCTGCCTACTCCTGGACTCATTCCAGGCAAAACAGATTCCAGCTCTGGATGAGCATATCGAGCAGCTTCGTTCCACTTGGGCACAGGTGCAGAGGACCCTCAGCCAGTCATTTCAGCGCTACCAGAAGCATGCCAATCATAGACGGCTGCCAGCGGTTTCCTTTCAGGTGGGGGATAGAGTATGGCTTTCCTCCAGAAATCTCAAGTTGCAGGTGCCTTCCAATAAACTGGTACCTCGGTTCATTGGGCCATTTAAAGTCATCCGCAAGGTGAATCCAGTCTCGTATGCATTGGAACTTCAAGCTTCTATGCACATACATAATGTGTTCCATGTATCTCTGTTAAAACCATTGGTTTGCAACCGCTACACTACCACTACAGTGATTCCTGGGCCGGTGGATGTTCAAGGCCAGGAGGAATATGAGGTTCAGAGTATCATTGATTCCAGGAGATTTAGGGGGAAGTTGCAATACTTGGTCCATTGGAAGGGATATGGCCCTGAGGAACGCTCCTGGGTAGATCAGAGGGACCTCCACGCACCCAGGCTGTTGAGCAACTTCCACTCTAAATACCCTCAGAAACCTAGACCTCCGGCAGGGAGAGGGGGTCTTTGAGAGGGGGGTACTATCACGGTCCCCATGATCCTTTGTGTCACTCTCAACTATGCTGCTCCCTGATTGGTTGAGCTGTGTTCGCCCGCCCCTGGTTACCTGTTTTATTCTGGCCACTGGCACCTGTCAGGGGCCCTTTCGTGGTGTTTCTGAGCCAGCGTTGCTGTTGCCGTATTCCAGTATTCTGATCTCCTGTGTACCGACTAGATCTGTACCGACGACGTTCCTGTGTTCCTGTTCCGTGATTGACCCGGCCTGGCTGACTTCCTTAATGGATTATGACAAGCCCTGGGCAAACGCTGCGACTAATGCCTCTTTATTCCAGCCCACCTCTGCTGCCAAAGTTCAAAATTCAATTGCGTAATCACCCATGGTACGATCTCCCTGTTGTACCTCGCGAATGCGGGAGTCAATAAGCATGACGTAATCAATATACTCATCCAAATCATTAGGCATGTCTCTGGCGGCAATTTCATCCTTAATGGATTCTGACAAGCCCTGGGCAAACGCTGCGACTAATGCCTCGTTATTCCAGCCCACCTCTCTGCCAAGGTTCGAAATTCAATTGCGTAATCGCCCAAGGTACGATCATTAGGAAATGCCTGAGGCGTGAGCTCAAAGAATATCTCCAATTGGTTGACGAAGCCTCTGCATTGGGTAAGTTCTCCGGTGGATGGCTCCTGTTGTCGCCTCGGCGACAATCCGATAGCTGCAGTGTGTGATTTGAGCCTCCGTTTTACCATTGCTGAGCCGTGTTGTTTAGCTGAGCCTTCCGTCTGCTTGAGTGACCTAGTGCTGAGTCTTTACTAGGGATGAGCGAGCACCCCGATGCTCGGGTGCTCGGGTGCTCTGACCGAGCACCCCCTGATGCTCGAGTGCTCGGCCGAGCACCCGAGCCCCATTCAAATGAATGGGAGCACTCGAGCATTAAACCAGGCACCCCCTGCTCTGATGAGCGGAGGGTGCCTGGTCAATGTCCCCCTTCATCTCCGCTATGCCCCTCTTCCACAATGTCCCCCTTCATCTCCTATGCCATAGAGGAGATGAAGGGGGACATTGTGGAAGAGGGGCATAGCGGAGATGAAGGGGGACATTGTGGAAGAGGGGCATAGACTCTATGCCCCTCTTCCACAATGTCCCCCTTCATCTCCGCTATGCCCCTCTTCCACAATGTCCCCCTTCATCTCCGCTATGGCATAGGAGATGAAGGGGGACATTGTGGAAGAGGGGCATAGCAGAGATGAAGGGGGACATTGTGGAAGAGGGGCATAGCGGAGATGAAGGGGGACATTGTGGAAGAGGGGCATAGAGTCTATGCCCCTCTTCCACAATGTCCCCCTTCATCTCCGCAATGCCCCCTTCATCTCCGCAATGCCCCCGTACCTCCATTCCCTGGTGGTCCAGCGGAGCGTCTTCGGATCTGTGCCTCTTCCGGCACAGATCCTCTTCACCCGAACATGTCGGGCGAGCACATGGCGGTACTCGTACGAGTACCGCCATGTGCCGAGCAGAGCGATGCTCGAGCCGATCCGAGCATCGGCCGAGCATGCTCGCTCAACACTAGTCTTTACCATTACTGTGCTGTGTCGCTATTTTGTGCCTAGACACTGGTGTTGTCTCCATCCTATCACTGCCACTCTTACCATCATTTGCCTTAGCCTGTTACGCTGCATCTGTGAGCCGGCCGCGTGTGGGCCTCAGTAGTTGGCGGCTCTCCACCTTGACAGAGCAGTAGTTCCGTTACGCCCGTTGGCTATTGGCAAGCAGTGCTGCAACCAGTGGTCTCCGTTACACCCCTGGGGGCTATTGACTCAAGCATTCACGATACTATTGGTCTCCACTTAGGCCCGTGGGGGCTATAGGCTCAAGCAATCACAATACTAGTGGTCTCTGGTTACGCCTGTGGGGGCTATTGGCTCAGAGTGATATAGTGGTAGCCCCCACGGGCTTAACGGAACCCAACAGTACTGTGATTGATTGAGCCAATAGCCCCCACGGGCGTAACGGAGACCAACAGTATCGTGATTGCTTGAGCCAATAGCCCCCACGGGTGTAACCGGAGACCACTAGTATTGTGATTGCTTGAGCCTATAGCCCCCACGGGCCTAACCGGAGACCAATAGTATCGTGAATGCTTGCGTCAATAGCCCCCACGGGCGTAACCGGAGACCAATAGTATTGTGAATGCCTGAGTCAATAGCCCCCACGGGCGTAACGAAGACCACTGGTTGCAGCACTGCTCGCCAATAGCCAACGGGCGTAACGGAACTACTGCTCTGTCAAGGTGGAGAGCCGCCGACTACCGAGGCCCACACGAGGCCGGCTCACAGAGGCAGCGTAACAGGCTAAGTCAAATGATTTAATGATTTAAATCAATGGGACTTCTTGGGGATGTTATTTGTTCTCTGTGGTACAGCTGCTCTAGAATTACACTTTTTTAGCTTTTTGAATACAGCCCATGATCTCTAATTTGCTTTCCATATTTTTGCCTTTTATATAGCCGTACACTTTGGAAATGATATGGTGACATACTGTATAATGTGCTGATAGTTGTTGCTAAGGATAGCAACAGTAGTAAAATTTTGTATTTAAAAAAAAAAAAACAAATAGCTATCTAGTAAGACAGACAGACAGACAGACAGACAGACAGAGATCCCACATTAGCATTTAGCTAATAGAAGCAAAAACTGTAATTGCTAAAATGGGTTTTCTAAACTGCTTAAGTGTAATTAGGCTTTATGTAAAGTAATGCTGTATCTTTATATGCATTCTTCAATCATGAGAATTTGGTTTTCAAGCTTTCAGAGTCTATAAAAACTCTAATTGTTTTTATTATTTCTTTTTTCACTATCAAGTAGTTGAATAGATTATTCTAGAGGCTATTCTGATCAAAATATACACACAATTCAAGTATATTACACAGTAAAGACGCAGTAAATGTGAACACAGAATTTCCTTACTTTGGGTTATTAGATACTTTACCAAAACCATAACATATTGTTATAGTTGGACACAGAGATGAGCAATTCATTTGGAGGATATGGATACAATTACAAGACCATTTGATTTAGAGAACATGGATACATTTTGAATTAATACAGAATGAATCACAGAGTTTTGGGGAAAAGAATGGGTAAAGGGGGAGAGAGGTGGTGCCAGCCCACACTAGATGAGGCAAAGTGGGGACAAGTGTTAGAGAAGGATTGGGGAGCACAGAGACAGAGGTGGTAGCTGTCGGGAGCTTAGGGACAAAGGAAGCAACCGTATGGAGCATGATGAAAGGGGAGACAACCAAGGACAGTATGTAAAAAGAGAAATTATCAGTGGGGATCATGGGGAGGGAGTGTTGGAAAGTCCTACAGAAGTCCTGCTACCTGCTGATGAAGTTTCTTTACCTTGTAAACAGGAACCTATTTCACAGATGTCTGTATGAAGTGAACCTACTTTTTTATTATATTTTCTGGACATCATGTGATTAAAACTTTTCTAATAGCTGATTGGTTTATGCAGGAAGTAAAAATGAAACAACCAAGATGTATTTTCTATGAATAGTGAACTCACAGCATAGGTTCAATCATGCCTGACTGGGCTGGGCTATAGTGACTTCAAGACATACTGTTCTAAATATTAGAAGAGTTGTCTTAGCTACAAGTGTTGCCACAAAGATTACAACTGAAATGGACCTAAAATATTAGTCTAGCTCCATTTGAATTGAATTTGAAAGCTCTGTGATATCAATTGTGTAGCTGCATTTTAATTGCTAGCTCTGTAGTATCGCTAGTCTAACACAAGTGATACTACAGAGCTTACTACTGATATTGAGCTACACTAGGTATAAACATGAGGTGAAACATTTTATTGGTGCTACACTAGTGATGCCACAGAGCATATAATTGATTTAGTGCTACACTAGCGATACCACAGAGCTTGCAATTGAAACTGAATTACACTAGCAATACAACAGTGCTTACAATTAGAATGGGTCTACCTTAGTGGTAGCACAGAGCTTACCATTGAAATAAAAGTACAATTGATTTAAAAGGTTAGTAATGTTTTACAATAAAAGCAGCTCCAATTAATCTTCATAGTATTTTAGCCATGAAGAGTGTTATTTCAATACTGTCAGAGTTGTAGTTCAAGAGTAATTAAATGATATCCTCCTTCCTGCCCCTTTTTCTGATGTAACACTGCTCATCTCAGAGCTGCAAGACTGTCTGGATAGATCACAAAGAGGGACAATCTTCAGTGAGCAAAAGGAAAAACCTGAAAAACCTGTCAAAGGGGGCAGGGTTTTCCTTATGCTCACAGTAAGAAGATTGTCCCTTGCTGTGAGCTGTTCGTTCCTAGGACCAGATTCCACATCTGAGGGAAGGTGGCTTACACTAGGTAAAAGGGGTGGGAGGGGGATACTTTATCATTCAATTACTCGAACTACAACTCTGACAGTATTGAAATAACACTCTCCATGACCCAAATACTATGAAGATTAATGGAGCTGCTGTTTTTGTGAAACATTACAATCCCTTTAAATAGTACTAGTAATAACATGAATGTTACAGAGGTCTTCAAAGCTTTGGCTTGTGATGATTAGAGAGCTCTCTACCATTACAGTTGTGTAAAAGTCCGATTTAAAATAATGGGAATTTAAGGAATATTATTTGTCCCCTGTCCGCTTCACTGCATGATATGGAGAACACTAATGAATGCAGAAATAAGTCTGATGGATCTTAGTTAATGAGTTATTTCATTTTGTTTCTGTCATATCTTTGGTAGATTCTTGCATTACTATTTGCTGTTAGATCTTCTTATGTAATACTATAGGTTAGAACTGTCTGATGTTACCCATCCATTATAAAAATATAAAATGTTATGTTCACTGTGTATTGTTATTTAGGAGCTAGTGAGGGGGCACTTTTAATAAATGATTTTTGAGTGTTCACATGACATCACCATTCTCTTATTAGACTGATGAAAAACAACTTAATACTGGGAAGGGTAAATGCCTTGAAAGACTACACATATTAATAGAATGATGATCCATACCATAAATGGAAAAAATAAAACCTGGGGAATTGTTTAAATCACCAGTATGTCAGTTTTACTGTATCAACCAGTCACAGAGATATGGTAATATGTACTCTATATTGAAATGTCTAAGTCACTGTGCTTTCTCTCTGGTGATGTATTTGGAGGGGATTTGTAATAAAGGTCTGTTAAAATGTGAGAAAAAATTCTCCAGTCAGATAAACACAACACTTCATATGTTATTCTGTGAGGCCTATCACAAAAATGTCTCACCTTAATATACATTTTCTCACTGGAGTAATTCTGGAGCAAACCAGCTGTACCATAGGGGAGGTCTAGAATTATTCTGGAGCAAGTTACTGAAAAAAATTAAAATTCCCTAAGCACTGTTTCATTTCAATTAGATTTTTAACCCCATGAATGTTATTGAGGTCTCCAAAGTATGTTCTAGAAATCAAGAGGTTAAAATTTCTCTAGTTCATCTTAATACATATGCCACAATACATGTAATGATTAGTACTTAGTCTCCTCACCGAACAAAAAGGAAAAATAAACTGTGCATTTTAATACATTGTATAAATTACTTATTTGTAATACGCATGAAGATTTTTCTTTTTAGTCAGAAATACTCACATTTTGTCACTGGTCTTACCAATAGGTAAGCCATATAATAGTCAAACAAAAGCATAAACATATAATACACTGCAGGGCTTCGAACAAACCACCAGGGTTACATTTATTGCCTGTCTATTTCAGTTTTGAGCTCAGGTGACAGCTATAATTACATTTATATTAAAACTCACTCCCACTTTAGAATGCAGACATATTTTAGTATAATTGTCCTGACTGGTGTGACATTAAAAAGTATAGTAATATAACAGAAATGGATAATAATTCAGTTATGCTTGGCAGCTTGTCTATACTTATACTGGTGACTCATATACCATTAAATGCACAAGAGACATAGTTGTGTCCATCCAAGAGAATTCTCACATTTGCAATATTAATTTAATAGCCCAATTTCAAAGAGAAGCTAGCTACTGTGAAACAAAAATGACCATAAAGCATGGTTCATTTTTAATTAACATAATGTGTTGCTACAATAAATTATATTGCAAGCTTTTGAATGATTAAATGTTATTTTTCTTAAAGCGTTGCTTGTGAATTAAAAAGAAAATCTAGTTGTGATCAGTTCATAACCCTTTAATGGCCAACACATTTCAAAGCAACCCCCTGGTCCTTAAAGGGTTAACGTGACAGTATGAATGAATGAATATTTATATAGTGCCATATGTGTGCAACTTAAGGGTGAAAGTGCTTTACAGAGTGAAACAATGTAAGAGGGATTACTTCTCTTGAGCTTACAACAGTGGGGGACAATGTTAGGTCCTCCAGCTGCTGACAGACTACAACTCCTGTCATCCCAGTCACTGGTTATTGGTAGTGGGAGCGATGGGAGTTGTAATCTGGCGGTGACTGGAGGGCCTCATGTTGCCAATTTCTTTCTTACAATCAAAACTGAATGAAGGAGAATAGAATATCCATGTGTGGGTTGTCCTTAAGTGCCATGCATGCATGAAGAGTGAGTGTCATAATTTGCAATATTTTTTTCATATTTGCAAAATACTTCTTTCTTTTTCATTATTTATATCCTTTTGAGTGCCAGAGGGGTATGCATTGCTTTGCAATGCATTGCGTACCCCTCTGGCACTCAAAGGGATACTTCTGTACCTTTTTCACCTCAATGGTACCAGTCCTTTTCCTACTTTAGTGATGTCACCATGTTCCAATTGTAAAGTTAAACCTAGTTAAGGTCTGAGAAGGCAGGGATAGTGGAAGAGATGAGCAAAACTTATGCAAATTGTTTCAACCAAATTCATGTTCTGTGTGAGTTGATTCTGAATATGTAAGGAAAGAGGGATGGTAACAAGGACAGCAGAAGAGAGGGAAAAGGGAGATTTAAAGAGAGTGGGAGGTGGGATAAGTGGGAGAGCAAGAGACAGGGAAAGCAGCAGAAAAGGACATGGTAGTGTGAGAGGGAGCAGAAGATAGAGGGTGAGAGTAGGAGAGAGGGACAGGGAGAGGAGGAGTAGGGGAGATCATGAGAGAGCTTGCAAGAGAAGCAGGGGTAGGAGAGTGAGATAGGGTTACTTGAGGTCTCCTGCACTTTCCTGTCATATAAGTTGCAGTAAGTTGGTAACCACCTAGCAATCCTACCTTGTTCAAACAATTAGTGACTAACGGTGACCCAAAGAAAAACCTATTTTGCCTTTTAGAACCTTTATAATATATATATAATATATATTATAACCATAATATAATATATATGTATATAGTACTGTACAAAAGTTTTAGGCAGGTGTGAAAAAAAAGCTGTAAACTAAGAATACTTTCAAAAATAGTCATGTCAATAGTTTATATTTATCAATTAACAAAATGCATAGTGAGTGAACAGAAGAAAAATCTAAATCAAATCAATATTTGGTGTGACCACCCTTTACCTTCAAAACAGCATCAATTCTTCTATATACACTTGCACACAGTTTCACCCCTTAGCGACCCTTAACGTACCAGGACTGTCAAGGGTAAATTTGCTCCAAGGGCCCTTCACGGTCCAGGTACGTCAAGGGTTAAACTCTCCCATCGCGACCGCACGGAGAGATGGGAGAGTGTGGGCTGCTTCTTACTAAGTGTCCCAGTACCGGGACACTTAGTAAGAACCAATAGAAACTGTGTTGCAACATGCGATTCGCTTGATGAGCGAATCCCATGTTGCAAATGCTGAATGACAGGGACAGTATTTGTAAATACTGTCCCGGTCATATATCTCTGCCTTCCTCCATCTTGCACACTGCTGAGGTGGAGAGAGACAGAAATAGATCGTGCTACAGCGTTGCAGATCGTTCCTGAGTGAAAACCTGTGTAAAGAAAAAGAATTTAACCCTTTGATCACTGGTTTGCAGTGATCAATAAGTTCTCCCCCATCTGATCACTTTTAGAGTGATCAATATACTGCAGATCAGCGTTTGCTGATCTGTGGGACACCCCCATCCCCCTTGCATTTTTTCATTTTTTTTTAACATTTTTTTTTACATTTTTTTATTTATTTTATTTTTTTTTTTTTTAATAAAAATTGAATAAAAAAATATAGTTTAGGTAGTTTAGGTAGTTTAGGTAGGTATGTGGGTAGGTGGGTAGGTTTAGTGTAGGGAAAGGTTTAGGGACAGATTTAGGTTTAGGGGAAAAAAAAAAAAATATATATATAATAAGCATAGATTAGATAGGTAGCTCACTTGGGTTAGGTAGGTTCAGGATATACGTAGGTTAGGGTAAGTTTTAGGGATAGCGATAGCTTAAGAAAAAAAAAAGTTTTTGTAGTGGGCAAAATGCAGCGCAGGTACAGCGTTGAAGAGGCATGTGCCTTTTTGGCATCTGACTCAGAGGCAACAGACACTGCGTCAGATTTTGATGTAATGCAGTTTTCAGAAAGTGAGAGCAGCT
Organism: Rhinophrynus dorsalis; assembly: GCA_037306005.1. Taxonomy (NCBI): domain Eukaryota; kingdom Metazoa; phylum Chordata; class Amphibia; order Anura; family Rhinophrynidae; genus Rhinophrynus; species Rhinophrynus dorsalis. Next base: position 418,148,441 of record CM074723.1, read on the forward strand.
CTAGTGACGACGCTGGGTCTTCTGTCACGAAAAGACGTCCTGCTCCAAGAGCTGCCCCAAGAGCTTCCCTGGCAACTGCCCCAGCTCCTGCCAAAAATCCTGCCAAAAGATCTGCCAAAAGTCTTGCCAAAATACCTGCCAAAAGAAATGCCCTAACTGCTGCCTCATGAGCTGCCCTGGCAATTGCCCCAGCACCTGCCAAAAGATCTGCCCAAAGAAATGCCCCAACACCTGCCACTCCTGATCATAATGAATGGGTATCACCAATCAATTTTTGCCCACAAATCCCAGAATTTACAGGCACCCCAGGGATTCAAATTGATGTGGAAGGATTTAACCATGATAATTTTTTTGATTTGTATTGGGGGAAGACATTTTAGGTGAAATTGTGTCCCAAACCAATTTGTATGCAGCCAAGTATACTGCCGCCAACCCTACAGCTTTCGTAGTTAAGGAAGAAATATAGAAACCCATAGACATCACAGAATTTAAACAATGGGAATAATAAAAAAAGCCAAGTATCCGATCCTACTGGAGCAAAAACCCCATATGTGATACCCCTATTTTCCCCAAGACTATGACCAGGTCCAGATTTGAAGTCATTTTGCACTTTATGCATTTTAGCGATAATTCACTGTGCCCCCCAAAAGAACACCCCCAGTATGATAGACTGTACAAAATTTGTCCCCTAATAAACCATTTACAGAAAACGTTTGCCCAAGTGTATATGCACCAAAAAAGAAATTAGTGTAGATGAATCCCTAATGAAATACAAAGGCAGGTTAGGGTTCAAGCAGTACATCCCCTCAAAGCATTCCAAATTTGGTGTAAAATAATGTAAATTGTGCAAAAGTGCCACAGGCTACACCCAGGCTTTTAGAATTTATGAGGGCAAGGACAGCCAACTTGATCCTCCTGGGTGCCCCGAATTTATGGGAACAAGTGGGAAAATAGGTTGGGATTTAATTTACCCCTTATTAAATAAAGGCTATCAGTTATTCCTTGATAATTATTACACCAGCCCCCTTTTATTTAAGTCTCTATTTTGTTTTGACACCGTGGCCTGTGGCACTGTCAGGCGCAATTGCAGGCAGTTGCCCAAAATACTCATAGATACCAAATTAAAAACTGGGACGTCCTTATCTTTGTGCCAACAGGAGCTGCTGGCAGTGAAGTTTAGGGACAAAAAAGATGTCTGCTTGCTGACCACCATGCATGAGGACAGATCTGTGGCAGTCACTGTTCGTGGCAGGACAGGGGTAATGAGAAAGCCAGTCTGCATTAGGGACTATAATAAAAACATGGGGGGGTTTGATCTGTGTGATCAACTAATGCAGCTATATCTCGCAATGAGAAAGTGTAGGGCATGGTATAAAAAAGTTGCCATCTATATGATGCAGACTGCTGTACATAATTATTTTTTACTTTTCAAACTGGCAAACTCCAATCAAAAATGTAGCTTTTTACCATATCAGCTACAACTTATTTCCATATTTTTATTTCATGCTGCGTCAGAAATAATTCCACCAAGACCCGGGGTAGTACATTTTATTTATAAAATCCCCCCAACTCCCCAAAAGAACAAACCACAGAAGCGCTGCAGGGTTTGTTACAGAAAGGGAATACGGACAGACACCACCACTTACTGTCCTGATTGCCCTTCCAAACCTGGCCTCTGCCTTGGTAACTGTTTCAAGGAATACCATTCAGGCACAATGCAGTAGTGCTGTAAAGGTTCTTTTATTATTTGGCCACTTTTTCCCCCTGAAATAGCCTGTTTTTTATTTTTCAAAACACATCCCTCCTTAGATCTAACACTATCAAAATATATCTTTGATAATGGAAACACACATGTTCCCTACTGAAGTCTAAGTGTGAAAAATGCTGGGTTTTTATTTACTTACATCAAGGTTTACGAGGGATTGGTGGTAAAATGGTTGTGTACATAATTTGAAAACACACCTAAAACGAAAGACTGGGGTGTCTGCTTTCCAAAAATATACACTTTTGGGGGGAAATCTTAAAAAAGAGCACTGTTACACAGCCCAAATGAGAAATGGCACCAGTAACACAAGCTGTGAAGATTCAAAGTATGAACCTGGAAACACACATGTTCCAATTTGGGCCCCGTAGCTCCCCCAAACCATGAGAAAGCTATGCATATGGGTTATTGCCGTACTCAGAAGAAGGAGCCGAACACTAATCAATGCAGTTTATGAAATCTTCACCTATTCTGTGTTGAAATTCACATCAACACTGAAATCTAAATGTGAAAAACGCTGTTTTTTGTTTTACTTACGTCAAGGTTTACGAGGGATTGGTGGTAAAATGGTTGTGTACATAATTTGAAAACACACCTAAAACGAAAGACTGGGGTGTCTGCTTTCCAAAAGTATACACTTTTGGGGGAAAATCTTAAAAAAGAGCACTGTTACACAGCCCAAATGAGAAATGGTACCAGTAACGCAAGCTGTGAAGATTCAAAGTGTGAACCTGGAAACGTGCATGTTCCAATTTGGGCCCCATAGCTCCCCCAAAGCATGAGTAAGCTATGCATATGGGGTAATGCCGTGCTCAGAAGAAGGAGCCGAACACTAATCAGTGCAGTTTATAAAATCTTCACCCATTCTGTGCTTGAAATCCACATCAACATTGAAGGCTAAGTGTGAAAAATGCTGAATTTTTTTACTTACGTCAAGTTTTCACAGGATTGGTGGTAAAATGGCTGTGTGTAAAATTTGAAAACACACCTAAAACGAAAGCCTGGGGTGTCTACTTTCCAAAAATATACACTTTTGGGGAGCACTGGAACATAGCCCAAAATGAGTAATGGCACCAGTTAAGCAAGATGTGAAAATTCAATAGTTGTTCAAAATTGGGCCCCGTAGCTCCCCCAAACCTTGAGAAAGCTATGCATATGGGATATTGCCATACTCAGAAGAAGGAACTGAACACTAAACAATGCATTTTTAAAAACCTGGGGTGTCCACTTTCCAAAAATATACACTTTTGGGGGGAAATCTTAGAGTGGAGCACTGTTACACAGCCTCAAATGAGACATGGCACCAGTGATGCAAGCTGTGAAAATTCAAAGTGTGAAAACTGGAAACGCGCATGTTCCAATTTGGGCCCCGTAGCTCCCCCAAACCTTGAGAAACCTATGAATATGGGGTATTGCCGTACTCAGAAGAAGGAGAAGAACACTAAACAATGCATTTTTAAAAATCTTCTCCTATCCTGTGCTTGAAATTCACACCAACATTGAAACCTAAGTGTGAAAAACGGTGAATTTTTTACTTACATCAAGATTTACGAAGGATTCGTGGTAAAACGGCTGTGTAAAAAATTTGAAAACATACATAAAATGAAAGCCTGGGGTGTCCACTTTCCAAAAATATACACTTTTGGGGGGAAATCTTAGAGAGGAGCACTGTTACACAGCCCCAAATGAGACATGGCACCAGTGATGCAAGCTGTGAAAAAACTAGAAACCCGCATGTTCCAATTTGGGCCCTGTAGCTCGCCCAAATCTTGTGAAACCTATGCATATGGGGTATTGCCGTACTCAGAAGAAGGAGCTGAACACTAAACAATGGATATTTGTAAATTTTCAACTATCCTGTGCTTGATATCAACAGTAATATTGAAATGTAAGTGTGAAAACTGCAAAAAAAACAAAATATTACCACAATTTTTAAAAATATTTCTGGAAAAATAGCTGCATAAAAAACTCCAAAATTCTCCTGATTATTTACCTTATGTTGTCTAGTTTTCAGAAACATATACATTTGTGGGACATTTTTGGTTCTGGCACAGTCAACTAAGCGATGATGCTTGAAATACTAGGCATATGGGGTACTCTTAAATTCAGGAGAAGCAAATGAATATATTGAGGGGTATTTTTTGTCATAAACTAATTGTATGCTAATCCTGACAGGAAAATATAAGCAAAATGTTGTTTTTGCTTTTTTTTTTTGCTCTTTTTTTCTATTTTAATCAAATTAAATGATGAGGTATTCATATAATTGTGGTATCAAAAGAAAGCTCTACTTGTGCTTAAAAAAAACAGTATATAATTTGTGTGGGTGTACAAAGGGAATTAAAGAGCAAATATGGTTGAACAAAGACATAGTCAAAAAAGTCAAGATTGCTCCGGTCCTTAAGTCAAATCTAACTCAGATTTTCCCGGTCTGCGGAAATGCAGCCCAGAACTTTCAAGGAACCTCCACCATTCTTCACTGTTGCCTGCAGACACTCATTCTTGTACTGTTCTCAAGCCCTTCTGTAAACAAACTGCCTTCTACTACAGCCAACTATTTCAAATTTTGACTCATCAGTCCAGAACACCTGCTGCCATTTTTCTGCACCCCTGTTCTTGTGTTTTTGTGCATAGTTGAGTCACTTGGTCTTGTTTCCAAGTCGGAGGTATGGCTTTTTGGCGAAAAGTCTTCCATGAAGACCACTTCTGACCATATTTGTCTGGAGTAGTGTTGAGCGAGCATGCTCGGCCGATGCTCGGATCGGCTCGAGCATCGCTCTGCTCGGCACATGGCGGTACTCGTACGAGTACCGCATGTGCTCGCCCGCCATGTTCGGGTCTCCTCCCCGCACGTTTTGCGGCTGCTGCGCAGCCAATAAACGTGCAGGGAGGCTCTGACATCGGTGTAATGCCAGCAGCCATGTTGGCTGCTGGCATTACACTGATTGGCTGGCCAGAACCCGTGGTCAGGTGCTGTATAGCACCTGACCATCGAGTTCGGCTCAGTCTGAGCCAGGGAGAGCTGAGGATAGGAAGGGAAAGGCAGTGTAGGGAGGAAAAAACAAAAATTGTGACAAAAAAGAACCAAAAGTCCTTTTTAGGACTACTGTGTGTGGGGGCAGCAGGTTATATTGTGTGTGGGGGGAAAAAAACAAAAAAAAAAAAAAAAAAAATCTGTTTAGTGTGAAAAGTTGCAGATTAGAGCACATTCTGTTTAGTGTGCACAGTTGCAGATTAGAGCACATTCTGTTTAGTGTGCACAGTTGCAGATTAGAGCACATTCTGTTTAGTGTGCAAAGTTGCAGATTAGAGCACATTCTGTTTAGTGTGCAAAGTTGCAGATTAGAGCACATTCTGTTAAGTCTTCAAACTAAAATATCAAAGTCACGTATTCCATTCAGTGTGCGTCGCCGCAGTTTAGCAGCACATTCTGAGTACTGTGCAGAGTTGCAGAATAGGAAGAAATACTGTTAAGTCTTCAAACTAAAATATCAAAGTCACATATTCCATTCAGTGTGCTTCGCCGCAGTTTAGCAGCACATTCTGTGTACTGTGCAGAGTTGCAGAATAGGAAGAAATACTGTTAAGTCTTCAAACTAAAATATCAAAGTCACATATTCCATTCAGTGTGCTTCGCCGCAGTTTAGCAGCCTATTCTGTGTACTGTGCAGAGTTGCAGAATAGGAAGAAATACTGTTAAGTCTTCAAACTAAAATATCAAAGTCACATATTCCATTCAGTGTGCTTCGCCGCAGTTTAGCAGCCTATTCTGTGTACTGTGCAGAGTTGCAGAATAGGAAGAAATACTGTTAAGTCTTCAAACTAAAATATCAAAGTCACATATTCCATTCAGTGTGTTTCACCGCCGTTTAGCAGCCTATTCTGTGTACTGTGCAGAGTTGCAGAATAATAAGAAATACTGTTAAGTTTTCAAACTCAAATATTAAAGTCACATATTCCATTCAGTGTGTTTCACCGCCGTTTAACAGCCTATTCTGTGTACTCTGTACAGTTGCAGAATAATAAGAAATACTGTTAAGTTTTCAAACTCAAATATTAAAGTCACATATTCCATTCAGTGTGTTTCACCGCAGTTTAGCAGCCTATTCTGTGTACTCTGTACAGTTGCAGAATAATAAGAAATACTGTTAAGTTTTCAAACTCAAATATTAAAGTCACATATTCCATTCAGTGTGTTTCACCGCCGTTTAACAGCCTATTCTGTGTACTCTGTACAGTTGCAGAATAATAAGAAATACTGTTAAGTTTTCAAACTCAAATATTAAAGTCACATATTCCATTCAGTGTGTTTCACCGCAGTTTAGCAGCCTATTCTGTGTACTCTGCAGAGTTGCAGAATAATAAGAAATACTGTTAAGTTTTCAAACTCAAATATTAAAGTCACATATTCTGTGTAAGATGAAGAAGGCGGGTAAAAAGGGACGGGGAAGTGGACGTGATCCTGAAAGTTCAGGGCGCGGGTCAGGACGCGGAGAAACTGTGCCTGGTGCCAGAGCACAAGAAAGAAAGACATCCACCATACCTAGCTTCATGTGTAATTTTACAGGGCGTCGCAGGACATCACTCTCGAGGTCCGACCACTGCGAACAGGTGGTCGGTTGGATGACAGCTGATACTGCTTCCAGTCGGTTAAGCACCACCCTGTCTTCCACCAAGTCCACTCTCAGTAGCCAAGAGTCTGGTCAACATAATCCTCACTCTGATCATCCTTCCTCCCACCATACACGGTCTGGTCAAAGAAGTGATCCCACACTGGGATATAGTGAGGAGCTCGTCTCATCACCAATCCTTCATTTGACCCTCTCTCCAAGCACGCTTGCAGAGGAACATGACATCTTGTGCCCTGATTCACAACCTCTAGAGGCTACCCAATCTTAAGAAGATGACAGATGTGAACGGCATTTAAGGTCAAAGGAAGTAGTGGATGATGATGATGATGATGAGACACAGTTGCCATTAAATCAACCACTATTTCCGTCTCAAGACCTTGTTGAGGAGAATGTTATACAGTTGTCAATGACTGAGTATGTGGTGGGATCAAGACTTGAGGAGGATGATCAGAGTGAGGAAGTGGAGGAGGACTTGGTGGACGATGAGGTGACTGACCCCACCTGGGAAGGTGTAGAGCCGAGCGATGACAGCAGTCCTGAGGGTGAGCCATCTGCAGTACCGCAACAGGCTGGAAGAGGCAGTGGTGTGGCTACAGAAAGAAGGCGGACCGCACCAAACCGGCCCGCAAATGTTCCACGGAGCACCCCCTTGCGTAAATCTACCTTGCCAAGGGGTAGGTGTTCCGCGGTATGGCGTTTTTTTAAGGAAAGTGCGGACGACAAAAGAATTGTAGTTTGCAACCTGTGCCACACCAGAATGAGCCGAGGCATGAACACTAGAAACCTCACCACCACCAGCATGATCCGACACATGGCATCCAAGCACCGTAGTAAGTGGGAGGAACGCCTGGATCGCCCATCTGTGTCTGCAGGCCACACCACTGCCTCCTCTTCCCCTGTTTTCGGTGCCGGCCAATCGCCTGTCGAAGGCGCAGGCCCGCATACCTCCCGCCCTGCACCTGTAGCATCTGAAGCACCATCAGCGACCACATCCACTTCCCTGTCCCAGCACAGCGTCCAAATGTCGTTACCCCAGGCATTTGAGCGCAAGAGAAAGTACCCAGCCACCCACCCACAGGCCATAGCACTAACCTCACACCTTTCCAAATTACTGGCCATCGAAATGCTGCCATTTAGGCTTGTGGACACTGAGTCCTTCCGCAGCCTGATGGCAGCAGCTGTCCCTCGGTACGCGGTCCCCAGCCGCCACTACTTTTCCCGGTGTGCCATCCCCGCATTACACCACCATGTGTCCCGTAACATCACCCGTGCCCTGACCAACGCAGTTACTGGGAAGGTCCACTTAACGACTGACACATGGACAAGTGCTTGTGGCCAGGGACGCTACATTTCCCTGACGGCACACTGGGTGAATGTCGTGGAGGCTGGGAGCGACTCGGACCCTGGGATGGCACGGGTGCTACCCACGCCGAGGATTGCGGGCCCTACCTCCATCAGGGTTTCCACCAGCACCTACGTTATTGGCTCCTCCTCCTCCGTTTCCACCTCCGAATTCTCTACACACACCGCCACTCCCCCATCAGCCAGTAGCTGGAAGCAGTGTAGCACTGCAGTGGGGAAGCGTCAACAGGCCGTGCTGAAGCTGATCTGCCTTGGGGACAAACAGCACACGGCCTCAGAGCTGTTGCAGGGGATTAGTCACCAGACCGAGCAGTGGCTCTCGCCACTCAACCTGCAACCAGGCATGGTTGTGTGTGATAATGGGCGTAACTTGGTGGCGGCTTTGGAGCTCGGCAAGCTCACACACGTACCATGCCTAGCGCATGTATTTAATTTAGTGGTGCAGCGATTTCTAAAAACCTACCCCAATGTGCATGATCTCTTGACCAAGGTGCGCCGCGTGTGTGCACATTTCCGTAAGTCATCAACAGCTTCAGCCGGCCTGTTGAAGCTGCAGCAGCGCTTACAATTGCCAGCTCACCGGCTGCTGTGTGACGTGAGCACGCGCTGGAACTCCACCTTCCACATGTTGGCCCGGCTTTGTGAGCAGCAGAGGGCAGTAGTGGAGTACCAGCTGTTACACGGTCGTCGCCTCTCCGTTCAACTTCCTGTAATCAGAAGTGAGGAGTGGGAATGGATGTCAGACCTCTGTGAGGTTTTACGCAATTTTGAGGAATCGACACAGATGGTGAGCGGCGATAACGCTATTATCAGTGTAACCATCCCACTTCTGTGTCTACTGAAACGCTCGCTGCTCACAATTAAAACCGACGCTTTGCATGTGGAAGAGGTGGAAATGGGGGAGGAAGAGCTTACACAAGGTGATAGCCAGAGCACCCTCACTTCGTCTTCTCAGCGACAATTGGAGGAGGCGGAGGAGGAGGAGGAGGAGGAGGAGGAGGAGGAAGACACGGTTGTCTCCGCTACAGAGGGAAGCCATGGAACTTTAGTTCCATCTCTTCAGCGTGGGTGGGCAGAAGAGGAGGAAGAGGATGAGGAGATTGAGAGTCATCCTCCTGGTGAGGACAGCGAAATCTTGCCTGTTGGTACTCTGGCACACATGGCTGACTTTATGTTAGGCTGCCTTTCCCGTGACCCACGCGTTACACGCATTTTAGACAACACGGATTACTGGGTGTTCACCCTTCTGGACCCCCGCTACAAAGAGAATTTCTCATCTCTCATTCCTCCGGTGGAGAGGACAAGCAAAATGGTGCAATACCAGAAGGTTCTTGTTGAAAAATTGCTCCAAAATTTTCCATCTGACAACGCTGGCGGCAGAGTACGTGCTACCTTGGCCAACCGAGAAGGGGAGAAAAGGGGAGCACACAGCAGTTCCGAGAAAGGCAGGGCAACACTCTCCAAGGCGTGGGACACCTTCATGACACCCCGCCAGCACCCTCACCCTGATGCGCAGCCTAGTGTCACAAGGAGGGAAAAGTTTTGGAAGATGGTGAAGGAGTACGTAGCAGACCGTGTCAGCGTCCTCAATGATCCCTCTGTGCCTTACAACTACTGGGTGTCCAAGCTGGACACGTGGTATGAACTGGCACTCTATGCCTTGGAGGTGCTGGCCTGCCCTGCCGCCAGCGTTCTGTCTGAGCGGGTATTTAGTGCTGCTGGTGGCATCATAACAGATAAGCGTATCCGCCTTTCCACCGACAATGCTGATAGGTTGACACTTATAAAAATGAACAAGGCCTGGATTTCCCCTGACTTCTCCACTCCACTGGAGGAAAGCCCCGGGGGAACATAAACTCACTTTATATATGTTATTTACAATGATGGGAATACTCTGTATTCCCATTCACCCCTTCCACCCAAAAAACGGGTATATGGTTGACTCTTAATCTTCTCATCCTCCTCCTCCTCTTCCATATGCCCTGTGCTATAATTTTTATATAGGGCCAGCTCACCAGCGGGCCCTGTGATATAATTTTTATATAGGGCCAGCTCACCAGCGGGCCCTGTGATATAATTTTTATATAGGGCCAGCTCACCAGCGGGCCCTGTTTGACAATTTTTGTATAGGTCAGCTCACCAGCGGGCCTTCTCATATAATGTTTTATTGGGTCAGCTCTCTAGCGGGCCCTCTCATATAATGTTTTATAGCGTCAGCTCACTAGCGGGCCTTCGCATATAATGTTTAGGATGGTCAGCTCTGCAGCAGACCCTCACCCATAATGTTTTAGATGGTCGGCTCAGCGCACGTTTCCCTCTTAATCATGGCCTCAGTTCAATAAAATCAAGGAAATTTTTGGTAGAATTTGCCTCTGTGCACGTTTCCCTCTTAATCATGGCCTCAGTTCTGAAAATCAAGGAAATTTTTGGGAGAATTTGCCTCTGCGCACGTTTCCCTCTTAATCATGGCCTCACTTCCGAAAACCAAGGAAATTTTTGGGATAATTTGCAGATGATATACAAGTAAATATACAGCAAATATTGTTTGGTAACAATTTTTCGCCTAAAGTCGTTTTTATTTTCCTTTTTGTGTGTTTTATGGTCAGTCTGTAAAAATGGCGTACTACGGGCGAAAGATCGTTCCCAGCAGCGATGTTGGAGTCCAAGATGCATCCAGACATCCTCCCTATGCTGTCCCTGAACCATTTCTGTGGTGTTTCCATCCTTTTCTGCCCTTTTCCTATGGACCAGGCACCCTCCCCTCATCAGAGCAGGGGGTGCCTGGTGTAATGCTCGAGTCCTCCCATTGACTTCAATGGGGCTCGGGTGCTCGGCCGAGCACTCGAGCCTCAGGGGGTGCTCGGTTAGAGCACCCGAACACCCGAGCATTGGGGTGCTCGCTCATCACTAGTCTGGAGAGTAGATGGGTGTACCAGGGTCCCACTGTTTTCTGCCAATTCTGAGCTGATAGCACTGCCGGACATCTTCCAATTGCAAAGGGAAGTAAGCATGATGTGTCTTTCATCTATTGTACCAAGTTTCCTTGGCCAACCACTGCATCTACGGTCCTCAATGTTGCCTGTTTCTTTGTGCTTCTTCAAAAGAGCTTGGACAGCACATTAGGAAACCTTGAAATTTCTGCCTAGGAAAGACCTATCACGGTGCCCATGCTCCCTTGTTTTTGTTTTTCTGTCAGTTATCCTGTGTAATGCTCTCATTGGTTGCCCTGTGTTGAGCCCGCCCAGTATGGCCGTTATATACTGGGCTCCTGCACCCACACGATGCCCTTTCGTGGTGTTCCTGTACCAGTGCTAACTAACTGCTTAGTGTTCCCAGTGTACCGACTTGGCCTGCCTGACTACTCTTCAGTTCCTGCTCCTGTGTACTGACCCGGACTGCCTGACTTCTCTTCAGTGTCTGCTCTTGTGTATCGACCCGGCCTGGCTGACGTTCCTGCTCCTGTGTACCAACCCGGACTGGCTGACGTTCCTGCTCCTGTGTTCTGACCCGGCCTGGCTGACGTTCCTGTTCCTGTGCACGACCCGGCTTGATTGACGTTCCTGCTTCCTCTGTCCTTGTCGCCTCAGCGACATTCTTAGTCCTCAGACAATCCGGTTACCATTGGCTTGTCCTCCGCTATTGTTCCTGCAGGTTGCCAGTGTTGTCTCAGTTACTGCTCCGACAGAGCGCCTCTGGCTTAGTCCTCTGTTACTGTCATACCGGTTGCAAGTGTGTGCCTCCGTGATTGCTCCGGTAAAGTGACATTGGCTTGCCCTCCAATACTGCTCCTGCAGGTTGCCAGTGTTGTCTCAGTTACTGGTCCGGCAGTGCGCCTTTGGCTAGTCCTCCGTTATTGCTACACCGGTTGCAAGTGGCTGCCTCCGTGATTGCTCCGGTAAAGTGCCATCGGCTTGACCTCCATTACTGCTATTCCGGTTGCCAGTGGTTGCCTCCGTTATTGCTCCGGCAGTGCTCATTCTACCTCAGTTGAGCTCTGGCAGTTCACATATGTTCGCTGACTTTGGCTTGTTAAAGTATCAATCCAGTACCTTCACATATGGGACTGTTTACCATCATTGATGAACTTTAACTCCTGCAGTACCGGAGTCCTGGGAACCTACTTCTCTTGCCTGACCTGTGTCAGTATTTACTGTCTGTACCTTCATATTATGCTGGACCTGTGTGGGCATTGAATAATTTACCTGTCATGTGTCTGTACTATACTGCTTGTATACTACAGTACCTTGAGGGTTCTTACTGTATTGTTTAATTCAATAAAACTGTGTTTTTATCCTAACCACTGTGTCTGTGAGTCGAACAAACCATTACAGTACGAAAGGGCCATGACCTCAGACAATAAAGGTGAAGGTAATACACAAAACATCCACTGGAGTATGGATGTACATGAGCAGCGTTTGGACCAGTTAGCATTGGCTATTATTCTTGAGCGTATGGTGCACCTTGATAAGCCTGTTCTAAATCCAGTGGTCTCCCCAGTTTCGACACCGGAGAGTCAGCCCGTGACTTCTGTTGCCTCAGCCAAAGGGTTAACCTCTTCTGCTCTGTTGCCATTCAGATACGATGGTGAACCCAATTTATGCAGAGAGTTTATTAACCAACCAGAGATATTTTTGGAGTTAACCCCTCATGCCTTTCCCAATGACCGTAGTAAGGTCGGGTTTATGATATCTTTACTGACCAGCAGAGCCCTGGCAAGGGCCAATCCCTTATGGGAAAATGCTAAACCTTGCACCAGGAATTTCAGGGAATTTGTGCAAACATTTTGTAGAGTATTTGAAGTTCCTGGTAGAACCGCCTCTGCTGCTAAACGTTTGATGGAGATACAACAGGGCAATCGTACGGTGGGCGATTACGCCATAGAATTTCGTACATTAGCAGCAGAGGTAGGTTGGAATAACGAAGTATTGGTGGCAGCATTTGCCCAAGGTCTGGCTGACCATATCAAAGATGAGACAGCAGCGAGAGAATTGCCTAATGATTTGGATGAATATATTGACTATGCTATTCTGATTGACTCTCGGATCCGTGAGAGACTTGTGGCTAAAGACCGTAGGCTACGGCCTAGAAGCAGCGGGCATAGCAGTCTTTCAAGCCCACCCACCCCTCCCTCTTTGCCTAAACCTCTGGATCTTAAACAAGAACCTATACAACTAGGATTTACCAGATTAACGAGGGAGGAATGGGCACACCGCAGGAGGCAGGGGTTATGTTTGTACTGTGGTAAAGCTGGCCATATGTTACGTACCTGCCCCCATACGTCTGGGAAACAAACGCACCTAGGGTACCTTGGGGGACAGGCCCTAGGTGGTGTTCAGCAGTCCCTAGACCCAATCATGCATAAACCCACGATCCAGGTGGTATTTTCTTGGGCAGAACACTCGGTGGAGGTTCTGGCTCTGATTGATTCTGGCGCAGCCGGTTATTTCATGGATAGTTCCTTTGCTGCGCTACATAAAATTCCGCTGGTTAAAAGGAAATCGCCATTAGCCATTGAGGCCATTGATGGCAGACCATTTGAACCAGCTCAGATTACAATGGAAACCATTCCACTGCCTATGACGATTGGGGCCCGCCACAGAGAGGAACAGCAGTTTTAGATAATTCATTCCCCTCACCATGCTATCATTCTTGGGTTCCCTTGGTTGCATCTGCATAACCTCCAGTTTGGCAGAGTTGTGAGATTACTTCCTGGTCTCAGTATTGCATGAAGCATTGTGTGTCACATCCTGTCAAGATCCTGTGTGCCTCTCACTCCTTGCCAGCCGAATACCACCAATTCAGTGACGTTTTTAGTAAAGGAGAGGCTGGCACCTTGCCCCAGCACAGGACATACGATTGTGCCATTGATTTGCCCCCGGGGTGGTGCCCCCTAGGGGACGCACGTACCCAATGTCATGCGAAGAGAATCATGCTATGGAGGAATACATTGAGGATGCCCTAAAAAGAGGGATCATTAGGAAGTCTACCTCACCTGCTGGCGCTGGGTTCTTCTTTGTTAAAAAGAAGATTGGCGAGTTAAGGCCGTGCATTGATTATCGTGGTCTAAATAAATTAATGCCCAAAAATGTCTATCCCATACCACTTATTACTGAACTATTTGACAGGTTAAAAGGTTCTTCCATTTTTATAAAATTAGATCTACGTGTGGCCTATAACCTGATCAGGATAAAAGCTGGGGACTGCTCCTGTGTATCGACCCGGACTGGCTGACGTCCCTGCTCCTGTGTACTGACCCAGACCGGCTGACATTCCTGCTCCTGTGTTCTGACTCGGCCTGGCTGACGTTCCTGTTCCTGTGCACAGACCCGGCTTGATCAACATTCCTGCTTCCCCTGTCCTTGTCACCACGGCGACATTCTTAGTTCTCAGACAATCTGGTTACCATTGGCTTGTCCTCCGCTACTGCTCCTGCAGGTCACCAGTGTTGTGTCAGTTACTGCTCCGGCAGTGCGCCTGTGGCCTAGTCCACCGTTACTGTCATACCGGTTGAAAGTGTGTGCCTCCATGATTGCTCTGTTAAAGTGCCATTGGCTTGTCCTCCGCTACTGCTCCTGCAGGTTGCCAGTGTTGTCTCAGTTACTGGTCCGGCAGTGCGCCTTTGGCTAGTACTCCGTTATTGCTACACCGGTTGCAAGTGGCTGCCTCCGTGATTGCTCCGGTAAAGTGCCATCGGCTTGACCTCCGCTACTGCTATTCCGGTTGCCAGTGGTTGCCTCCATTATTGCTCTGCAGTGCTCATTCTACCTCAGTTGAGCTCTGGCAGTTCACGTATGTTCGCTGACTTTGGCTTGTTAAAGTATCAATCCAGTACCTTCATATATGGGACTGGTTACCATCATTGATGAACTTTAACTCCTGCAGTACCGGAGTCCTGGGAATCTACTTCTCTTGCCTGACCTGTGTCAGTATATACTGTCTGTACCTTCATGTTATGCTGGACCTGTGTGGGCATTGAATAATTTACCTGTCGTGTGTCTGTACTATACTGCTTGTATACTACAGTACCTGTGAGGGTTCTTACTGTATTGTTTAATTCAATAAAACTGTGTTTTTATTCTAACCACTGTGTCTGTGAGTAGAACAAACTGTTACAAGACCTTGCTGATGAAGTGTAACCTTGTGTCTTGTTGCTGTGCACAGTCTTGCAATGATGTATACCTTTTGACATGAAACCATCTTCAGCAACCTGACCTTGTTAGCTGAGTTTGGATGTCCCTTACCCCATTTTTTTCCTCCTACACAGCTGTTATTTGTTTCAGTTAATGATTGTGTTTCAAACTACATATTACATTGATGATCATTAACACCTGTTTGGCATAATTGTTTAATCATACACTTGACTATATGCTTAAAAATTCTGTGAGCTTTGTGCAAGTGTACCTAGAAGAATTGATGGTGTTTTGAAGGGAATGGGTGGTCACACCAAATATTGATTTGATTTAGATTTTTCTTCTCTTTACACACTATGTATTTTGTTAATTGATAAATATAAACTAATAACATATCTACTTTTGAAGTCATTCTTACTTTACATAATTTTTCACACCTGCCTACAAGTTTTGTACAGTACTGTGTGTGTATATAGATAGATAGATAGGTAGATAGATAGGTAGATAGATAGATAGATAGATAGATAGATAGATAGATAGATAGATAGATAGATAGATAGATAGGTATTTAAGTAATTTTAAGTATACTCAGCCTGGAGATACTCCAAGCACCCAGCATCACAATAGATAGCACACAATTAGAATGAAGATAAAGACTTAATTTATTGCATCCATATCAGCCAAATGATTTCGGTCCACTCAGGACCTTCCTCAGTGCAAAATATTGTCTGATATGGATGCAATAAATTAAGCCTTTATCTTCATTCTCTTTGTTTGCTGTCTCTTGCAATGCTGGGAGCATCTCCAGGTTGAGTATACTTAAAATTATCTAACTTTATGGGACGTGCACCAACCATAATTTTGTTGTTGTTTTTTTTTTGTTTAATGAGTGCCGCTGTCAAATTTTGCAGATATATTACATCACAAGATCATTTTTCCTACTATCTGATTAGTTTGAACAGCAAATGAAACACGACAAACACTTGTTTCATAACACATTTTGGGTCTTGTGAAACAGCTTGTTTTGTATGAATAATAACTTTACAGAATGTATTTGTTCATGCTAAATTACTGTTAAAAATAAATTTCACATACATACATCACACTGTGTGCAAGAAGTGGATCTTTGAAACCCACACCCTTCATTTATCTCTCCTATAATCTACCTATTTTATGCACAGGAAGGGATCAGGATCACCAAGCCTGGTCTCTCCATTTACTTCCCCTGTGGCTAGGCTGTGTCTATGTTCAGGAAGGAAGTAGGATCTGGTATTTTGGCACAGGTCATTGAAACCATTGAAGTAGTTGCTTGTGTTTGGCATGATCACATCTGATTGGCTGAAAACCTTGCATGTCACTGCTTGCATGTTTCAAGTTACATGTATTATGGCCCCATAGGCAAAGAAAGATGCAACACACTGCAGTTGTAATTGTCACTGTAATCACATAGGACAGAAGAAGGATCATATTTATTCAGAGTAAGAAACTCCCTAGAGTGTTAAATGCATAGGGGAGTTTTAGCTATGATCATGCCAGGGTCTTCTACAGATCTACTTTTGAGACTTCAGATTTATGAATGAATTACCAGATCTCCTGGAAAAATATTCTAATTCTCTGCTTGTTGAGTTCTATGGTAAACCCACCCATTACCCACTCTCGCCCAGTGATTCCCACTTCCATGCCCATTTCAAGGCAAACTCTGGCTTTCCACCTCCCAACCTCACATACCCATGTTAAGCCCCATCCACATAATGATGCAAATTGGTTCATTTGGGTACTCCTAACCCAAGCCCTACATGTGTCTCAGGGGACATGAGAGAAGAAGGTTCACAGGTATAGCCATGATAGCCATACTACCATGTTAAGCTGTGTGTGGTTTGTGTAATCCTAGTGCTTCTGTAACAGGACCCTAGTTTATTTTTAAATATTGCTGTAATATTCTGTTTATATACTAATAAGTATGCTTACATTTTTGTGTGTGTTTGAATGTTATAAACTAAGCAGTTATAAGGATACCTGACCATTTGTTTATCCCTAAACATTGAATGAGAATGATAGGCATGTAGTCCTGAGCAGCTGGAAGGCCAATGATTGACTACCCCAGCCTTAGAGTATAGCATTCAAACTGTCCTTATTCTAAGGCTTTAGGCAGAAAACTATACATGCTCAATTCTGTGTCAAAGCAACTGCAATATACAGCACAAATGAAGATTCCCATTTATTTAAAAGTAGTTTTTTTAACCCTCACATGAAGAGATTGTCAAGTTAGTGCAACACAATGCATTGTAGACATCTAACAGTGGAGGGATTAAAATTCTGTCTGAAGTAATCGGAGAATAGGGAGTTTTTATTTTCCCACTGTGGTTCAGTTGGTGTGCTCTAGGATTTGCTTTCTGCTAAGACCCAAAGGGATTTTCCATTGTTTTTTCTAGAGATTAATTTAAACACCAAATCAGATTTAGCATTATGCCTATTTTAATTTTCCAAAGAGAAATAATCATGTCTGTTTTATCAGCCTCTTACATATAGAGCTAGTGATTATTTCTACTATTAATCCTTTAGTGAGCCTGATAAACTACCAAAAATTGGAGCAGTGGGGCAAACCAACTGCGTCATAGACAAACACCAAAAATTCACATTCATGTAAATGCATATGCATTGCACACACTCATTTTCATGTACAATAACACATGCATATTTGTGCACACATGTTCACTTGCAAGTGTGCGTACATTTTCACACACACATGTTCATTAAAGGGATAGTAATGTCTATATTAAAGTTCTTCTCCGAGTCTTCTTTAAACTTTTTATAACACGTAGAGGTATGTTTAAATACTTAAAAAGCACAAAAACTAGTGTTGTATTCCCCTAAAAACTACAAGGCAGTTCCAGGGTTTACACACTCAGGAGACGCCTAATCAATATATTGTTCTATAGAGATAAAAAGTCTTAAAATAGTGCCCCCCTCCCCCTTTTTTCTGGATGCCAGAAGGGCATGTGGTGCACTGCTTGGGCAGTGTGCGGTGTGCCAGTCTGGCATTCGGAGGGTTAGAAGTAGTCCCTTTTGGGTTTTCATATAGAAAATTTTTATATTTTTTTTATATGTGTTGTATGTGCCCATAGTTTATACAGGCAATGAAAAGGAATGAAAATCTTTATTCAATTACTGCATGTGGCTACGCTGACCTACTTTTCCATGATGTCGGCTGTCTATTTGCATTGGGATATTTAGAGCTCTTGGCACATGCGTGTTGCATATCCTGGACGGAAATGGGGCTTCCAGGATGGGAGGAGCGCTATGCATTCCAAATGCTGTACTCATGAGTGGGAGCTTGCGATGTTTCATGTTGGGGACGGCATGGGATTTTAGAGATGTGGGGGAGTTTGGCACCAAGTAAGTTTGTTAACATCATTATTGCTTTGTATTGTCACTCATGATATTGATATAAATAGATCACTATGTTGGCATTCCTTATAGCTCCCGAAGAAGAAACACAGGTTTCGTAACGCGTAGAGCAGTCCATTTGTTATATTGTATTTAAATAGATTGTAAATATTTTTATCTTTGCTAACGGATAATAAATTCTGGAATATATTTGTTGCTTCAGTCTGAGTGCTCTAGTATATTTATTCATATACCCACTTAGCTCATTTAAGATGGATTTATCGGGCATACAAATATCCGCTTGGGATTATACCTATAGCGTGAAATAGCGTTGCCCTAAAGTATTTGTTCCAGCTTACGAAGGAGCATTGGGAGATCTGGAGGAGAATCTTGTGGGAATTACCGACCTGGGGTTTATACCAGGAGTGTTTTTACGATCTAGAGGCGATCCATTATAGCCTCCATCTATGTGAGTAATATTTCTCGAGCACTGGGTGATGGTGTTGGCAATAAGTTTTATTATATACTACGCTTAGATGGATCTTCCTGCGCTGCTGTTTTTCTTGTTTAAATACTTACCTGTCTATAGTTCAAAAGATATTCGAACTGAAAGGATCCCCTTTCCGCCCTTCTGGCTGCCCCCCTTAGATCTGCAATCCAGTTGTGGGAATGGGCGGATGCAGTGAGGGACAATCTTCAGTCTGTAAATATAAGGAAAACCCTGTCCTCCTTGAAAAAAGGAGGACAGGGTTTTCCTTTTGCTTACTGAAGATTGTCCCTTGAGGATCTCCAGCAGGACAAGACTGAGAGGATCAGTGACACGGCCAGAAGGGGCGGGAGGGGGATCGTTTCAGCTTAAATATCTTTTGAACTACAGAACTGTAAATACTAAAACATACTGCATTAGCATGCACAATTGCACAGGAACATGCTTGCACATTTAAGCACACATTTATGTATGGACACATTTACATATACAAATATTCACACACACACTTTTGCACAGGAACATATTTGCATGTAGGCATGTTCACACATGTGCACATTCACTCACACACACATACACACACATTTGAGAGCACACTCATTTGCACACACGTGCATCCAAATCCACACATTCGAACATATTTGTACATACATTCAGAGACAAATCCACATATATCTGTTGACAGACTGTAAATATAAATTAGGAAAGGTAACAAGAGGGAAGGTGACCTCATGGCAGAGAGGTTACTGCCTAACACAGGAAAAGTAATAAAATAATCCTCTTTACATATATCTTCTGTTGATTCCCCCAGCCAGTTTGCAATCTGAGTTTGTCAGATACATATTATGTAAAAAATATAAATAAAAAATAACAGTAAAATGTCATTTTTAAACCAAGATATTTTATGAATTAACTATTCAGATGCTAATAATGATATTTACTGGACAATTACAAAAGGCAAAACCCCATTATAGTTCCATTTAATGTGATAGTAATACTTAAAATGTAAGGGTTTATCCTCTTCAGTAAAACAAGGGTACTCCCACTGCATTTCTTAGGTGCAATATCACTGTGGTCTGAAATTGTAAAGTGGCGCTGTTACTACACCATCCTATGGAGATATATGGTCCTGGTACCATAGGATGGTGTAGCAACAGCACCACTGTACAATTTCAGGCAACTTTGATATTGCACTTAAAAAATCAGCTTTGAGCTGCAATAACTTTTGAATGAAATATCTCTCAGCAGTGGGAGTACCCTTGTTTTACTCAGGGGGATAAACCCTACAACATATTTTTGTTTACATTTTAACCCCTTAGTGACAGGCCACGCGCACACGCGGCCGGCACTTAACGCCCGTGTTTTTTTTTCTCAGCATTATGCCGAATAACTTCCAGGACGTACATGTACGTCCTCTGTCCTCCTGGGACATCCGGTAGGGACGCACATGTACGTCCTGGGACGGGAAGGGGTTAAGTATTACTATCCCTTTCAATTCTTGAATGGTATCCAAAATAAATGTGAAACAAGTGCTGGAGACCTCTCTAGCATTTAAGGGGCTAAATCCCAATTTAGATACCTGGGGATGTTATCCAGGATGGTGCCTTTGCTTCTCACCATATTTGCATTGCTTTGTGTGTGTTGGAGACCTCTCTAACATTGAAGGGGGTTAAAGCCCTTGTTTATCCCTTTCAGCATCACAGGGGTGAGCAACACATTGCTTTGGAGTGTGTTGTGCACCTCTTTGGCACTCATAGGGTTAAATCAGTGGTAATTTGGAATATTTTTATTTGTCCCCTAATCTTTTGTTTTCTGAATACAGTCATCTCCAGTGCCACAAGCAACAAAAATGAAGTTGTAAAATCTATGAGCAGATGGTTACTGTGTTTCAGACGAATAATGCATACATATGTGTTTGAGTATGTCATGTTAGTATATATACATTCATACATAAATCCTATCTGTGTCCAACAGTGTTTACATGTCAGCATGAGTGTGATTTAATGATGTCATTTATTTTCCAAAGAGCAGGTGTGTGCATGGTATGGAGCTTTGTATGAACTTAATCACAGACAGCAAAATATGACCTTCCAGCAATGAGATTGATAGGGAGGCAAGATGAGCTATCCCATCCACAATTTGCTTCCATAGTCAATTTTCCCAATCCATTTTAACCCTCTGTGAGGCACTGCTTTGGAGACCCCTCTAGTATCCAATGTGTATATTGTGTGACAAGGTAGTGAAGAGGAGGGGTCACAACTTGGCACATCTACCCTAATAAAGCGCATGCGGTATAATCATTCTCTGGTGCATATAAAAACATGTATAACTGTTCCCCAAGGGAAAAAAAATCAGGCGCTGCTGTCACTATGCCCCTTGTCTATCCCCGATGACAAAAACAATGTGGGTCAAAATGTATTTGTAGATGAATATAACACCTTCATCATTACCATTTTTCCTAGGGTCTTGGATAATAGCCCCATTGTGTCCAAGTACCCTCCTTGGGACTGCCATTGTTGCCAATCATACCTCCAGCAGACAGTGAATCTGGATATGTGAGCACCTGGCATGACCAATGTTCCTTGACTATTAGCATGCAAGAATAAGGGATCATCTGGACTTTCCTTTCTGCAGAACATGCAAATCTCCTAGCAGGAGGGGTAAATTATTTTTATCAAATGTTATGACCTATGGGAAGTGTCAGTCACCAAACAACACCACCACCCAGTGACTTATTTTGTGGAATGGACAAAGGCCACAGCAACTGACTGCACCAATTTGTTGGGGGATGATTTTATATTGTCAACATAAACCTCAAGGTGGTAGTTATGTTTGTTGTGTTAATTAGAGCAGATGTTCCAAGTCTGATCCCAGTCCTTCCCCCTCTCATGACATTTTCACACACATTATGCACATTGCAGTTATTGATAACTGAACAGTACCTGTATGCTTTTCTGTCTTGTGTGTTTTTCTGATCCATGATACTCATATGGTACTAGATGTTGGCTCATGCCTAAAAATGTAAATACATTGCTGCTAAATATGAATATCCTACTATCATTAGCGACGTAACCAGCAGCACTGAAAACTTACTTTATCTGTATACTTGCTGGGGGGCAGCTAAGGGTTTCCAGAGCAGTATGTCAGTGCTGCCAACACCTATATTGTTTTGGTTGCCAGTACTCAAGTGGGGCATGATTTTGGCCTATCCTGCAAGAATGCTGTAACCATCCCACATGCTGTGTGCCCACTCCTTGGAGACAGATGGCATCCTTGTGCATTAGTTACCAACCTATATTCTGGGAGCAAGTACAATAGAGATATACCAGTGTTGCCACAAGTGTTAAGACTGCCACCCCTAAGACACATGAATTGCGTTCTGTGATGATAATAATGTGTTTTAAAAATGTTGTGGTATTGTTGCTGATGTGGGTATAAACACTTTGCTGACCTCCTTTTTACTATGCTTTCTCTCATCCCTACAATGCAATCTTCCATGTGATCTATAAGGATTTATTTGAAAGGGAGGATGATATACTATATATCCGGTATGAGGAAACATTTCTCTATTGAAATTACACTTTTGAAGAATTAGGGGAGAACTGTGTTCAGATGAATTTAAAGAAAAAAATCAATACTGCTGACCTTTTTAGAGGCTTTGAAGATTAGTGAGTTACTATGTGAAATTTAAAATCCATATAAAAGGAAAAGGATGAAGGATGGTCTGATAACTGGAAAAAATTTTTATGCTATAAGAACAACAAATTGATCAGGTAAGGAAGGCTAGATGAAAGGCTTTCATCTAGCCTTGCATTTTGTTACAACATTCAAATGGTATTGCTTTATTGAAATTTCAGTTTAGAAACATTTTCAAAATTGTGCTATGTGAAGTGGAATTAATATAAAAATTACCTGATACTTCAATAGAATTAGCACAGCTTCTCTAGCTGAAGACAGACCAGTGATTCTCAGCTCCAGTCCTCAAGGAGTTCCAAAATATAATGTATTCATGATATCCCTAATTAAGCACAGGTTGATCAGGCACAGTTACTGAGCCACTGATTACTCACCTGTGATGAAGCAGGGGTAAACTGGAAACCTGCACTGTTTGTGTGCACCAAGGGCTAACACTGAGAAACACTGAGATAGAGGAATGGCAGTTGGAAATGTAATTGTGTTAAGCAACTTATCTGTGCATTTTCATAAATATTGTGTTTAGGTGCTAGGTTCACGGTTCTCATAATAAGATATTCTTTAATTTACTAAGTTTATTAGAGGTAAAAAGAATAGGGCTACAGACTTTTGGATGAGAAAAGAGGTATGTTTGGGTATTTGTAAGCGGTTCTATGTGTCATGTAGGTGTTTGGAGATTTCAATATAATCATTAAACATTTAGACAGCAATGACCTTACATCAATGCAATCTCTAATATTATTATAAAGCAGAAAATATGAAACATGACCTTTCCCTAGCCATAATGCATGCAAACGGTACTGTGTTTATTTAGTATAATTTTTGCTACTGGAGGGATGCCAGAAATTAAAACTCAAGTGAAATTTCAACTCATAAGGCTAACAGAGAAAAAAAATTAGTTTGAGGTTGGAATAGGGATATTCTTATTTTTATTAACACCGTGAGGGGGATTCAGATGGTGCGTTTAGGAAATATAAGCCCACTTATCGGATGTCGTGATTTTTTTTATTATTATTAGGATTTGAGGAAATGACCATAAGAATTAAGAGTCAAGGGAGCAATTTAACCTTTTGTGTGTCAGAGAGGTACCTCTTTGGCACTCAAATGGTTAATATAATATATATACCTTCAGTGGAGGTTAGACAACAACAGGGATAATCTCCATATATTTAATGAAGCTATATGTCTTGGCAATGACATAAAGCATAGGTCCCCACAGACGTTCTGTATTGGACTTGAAAGAAGTTTGTGATTTTGAACCATGTACTTCCAGGTTGCATTCCAGCTGAAGGGGTCAGTTTTCCGATCCCCCTAAAACTGACAGGAGCCATTTTGTGGGTATCTGGCTTAGTAAAAGATGATAATTGTGCTTTAAAGGACCATTTTTATTTTTTGTAGTTACATCTTTTAAATAAATATATATTCTCCAAGTTTCCCTTAACTCAGTACATGATTTCTTTTGCAATCCTTGGGGGATACGAGACCAGGCTGATAACAGAGTCCTTATGGCCATTCAGCAAGCAGCGACCCCCTGCTGCTCTAGGATCTCTTGTATGCTTGTTGCCTGGAATAGAGTTTATGTAGCAGAAGATATTAGCAGACATAACACTTCTCTGAGATCATGTATTTTGCATCAAACATCCTTTTTTCCATTCTCCTATCTCTCTCAGAGGTGGTGGCTTAATGGTGGTGGTGGGGATAGCTTCCTGAGGTATTTGAGGCATGCTCATGTCCTGCCTGATCATTCTGCTCTTAACTACCTCTAGATTCCACCTCCAGGGGAGTGGGACCAGGCATATCTCTGTGATGGGGGTGGGGGGCTGTGCAACGTGGGGGTAGTTCTGAGAGCCTCTTATTTGGATCTTGAGAGTGATAATGTTTTTTTCTGAGATGAATGGGTTTTGTTCTCTGTTGTTTGTTGTTGTTTTTGATCTGTTCTTGGGAGCTTACACATTCAAAACTCAATGTGATGTTACAGTATGGTCATCTATCCCCAGCATAGAATGGAGGTGGGGATGTACTCCCTGAAAGAGATCCTCCTTTGGCTTAGTTTATACATCAGCCAGCCTGGCACTTCCACCTCACGTCATGACCATCATACCTAACTCTAGTAGACAGATGAGCCGCTGCCAACATCAAAATTATCTCTTGGAATGTCAGGGTTATTAACAACCTTATTAAATGTACTAAAATGTAATCTAATCTAAATTGAGAAACAGTGGGTGGGGCAATGTATATACTCCTAGTGTAAGGCTAAGAAAAGGGGGTGTTGCAATACTGTTTCATAAGAACTTGACTTACTCCATACATGACCAACTTACTACTTGATGGTTGATTGCACAATAGATGGATCTCAAGTCACTTTGTGTAATTTTATGCTCCAAATGAACCTTTTGTTACCTATTTTATGGTATTCTTGGCAAACTCACAACCTTCCCGGTGTCACCCCTGCTTCTGGGGGGGGTGTTTTAATTGCTTGGCAGATACAAAGCAGGACAGTCAGGGAAATGGGATTCCCGGGACCACAGGTAGGACTACTTGCGGGACTGCTTAGGGATGGCAAGTGTGACTTAGGGTCCCTTGCTGTCACACTTGGCATCATATTCTCTGTCCCCCCTTCTGAGTATTACAAGGCAAACTAGCAGCAGGTTCAGCACTGGTGGCAGCAGGGGCAGCCCATCTGACAGCAGGCACAACTCTAATGGCAGCAGAGGCAGCACATTTGACAGCAGGCACAGCAAAGGTGGTATCGGTAGCATGGGCAGCACATCTGGCAGTGGGTACAGCACATCTGGCAGCAGGTATAACACTAATGGCAGCAGGGGTATCACATCTGGCAGCAGGTACAGCAAAGGTGGCAGCAGGGACAGCACATCCTGCAGCAGGCACAGACAGCTGACCTGTCCTGCTCTGACTACTACCCTTTTCTTCCTCCCTTCCCATTAAATTCCCCAAGATCCCTAGGGGTGATTTAGGCGGACTGGACAGCATTGGTTCAGTTGGGCTCACTTCCTCCTTCTCCTCCTCAGATTCAGTGGTCCTTCCAGTTGCTCCTTCTATTAGTTTTAAGCCTGCTCCTAGTGATAACAGTCACTATGAGCGTCTCTTGCCTCAGTTTTACAAACAAGTCACAGCAGAACAGCACAGCACATCTACCTTGATCTGTAACGGCTTCTATTATGTTTCACTTCCGCAAATTGTCATGTTTTTATAGCGAAAAAGCGAAAACCACATAATCAATGGGCGGACATTTTCTAGCCACTGAAAAATTGGCAGGGAATTTTGGCCAATGGGCAAAAAAACACAAACATTTTAATTGCTATTTTAAAAGTGGATTTGTCTGTGACAAAGCAGACAATTACGTGTTTTTTGCGGGATTTCTTTCAGGAACATGATGACAACTTTTGTCCACCCCTACTGGAATAGGTGAAATGGAGGAAAACTTTACATTGGAGAAAAGGAGAAAACTTTTGAGAAAAAAAGAGAAAAATTGTCTGTTTTTCAAGAAAAGTCATGCAGGAAATTGTTCTCACTTTTCACCCACCCCTACTCCTGGAGTGCTTAGTTGGGTCTTTTGACTTGTTGATGCTGTGTGATGCTATGGATGGGCCTGGCTGGCTTGCGTGACTTCTTATGTGTAGGAATGCATGGCTCCCACTATTCTGTTCTGTTATGTTCTGTTTGGTTTCCTTCTTCCCTTAATTTCACCTTATGCTGGGTCTCTCCTCTGAGATATTCAAACAATGGTAGATCAATAATACTAAATGCTCACTGGGGTTTCTGTATTACATATTTTATATCTTTATTTGTGACATATTATTTTGTAACTGTTTTCTTGCTGCCTATAGTGGTTGTCTAATATAAATGGTTATTAACAAAAAAAAAAATAGAGGACCTTTGTTAAGATTATCATTTTTACTAGATACATTCTACCAAATGAGGAGATATAAAAATTATTTCAATGTAAGCGGTCCAACCGTACGTTTGTCAAAAAGTGGTCTAAAGTTTTTTCCAACAACATCATACACGTTCTTAGAAAGTAGTATACTGTCACGGTTTATTATGACTCTCAGACACAAGTTTTAGGTAAAAAATCAATTTTATTGAAATAATAAATTGATAACTTAGGATGGCAATAACATACATATATATATATATACAGAATATAGCACAGACAGAAAGCAGACTCTACCGGTCCTGTCAATATACCGGACAGGACAGTCTTTAGGCTCTACCGGCCTTGCCAATACCGGGTAAGGCAACCTGCAGATGGAATAGCATAACGGTTCTACCGGCCTTACCAAATTCCCGGGCAAGGCAGCCTCAATAGATACACAATGTAGGCTCTACCGGCCCTGCCAATACCGGGTAAGGCAACCTCAGATGGAATGTGGCAAAAGGTTCTACCGGCCTTACCAATACCGGGCAGGGCAGCCCAGAGACAGTAGCAGCAGTCAGATGAAACTGGCAAATTAGCAGAATCATTAAGCAGCAAGGCTTTGGAGCAAACCAGCGTCCGCACGCTGGGAACAACACTGAATAGTATAGCCATTAGGCTTTGCGAGCAAACCAGTGACCGCACACTGGAGTAACAAGTGAGTAGTATAGCCGCAAGGCTTAGGAGCAAACCAGCGTCCGCACGCTGGGACCAACACAGAATTGTATAGCCGATAGGCTTTGGAGCAAACCAGTGACCACACACTGGTGTAACAAGCGAGCTTGCATAGTCGCAAGGCTAGGAGCAAACCAGCGTCCGCACGCTGGGACCAACACAGATTTGTATAGCTGATAGGCTTTGGAGCAAACCAGTGACCGCACACTGGTGTAACAAGTGAGTTTGTATGGCCGCAAAGCTTAGGAGCAAACCAGCGTCCGCACGCTGGGACCAACACAGATTTGTAGAGCTGATAGGCTTTGGAGCAAACCAGTGACCGCACACTAGTGTGACAAGTGAGTTTGTATAGCCGCAAGGCTTAGGAGCAAACCAGCGTCCGCACGCTGGGACCAACACAGATTTGTATAGCTGATAGGCTTTGGAGCAAACCAGTGACCGCACACTGGTATAACAAGCGAGTTCGTATAGCCGCAAGGCTTAGGAGCAAACCAGCGTCCGCACGCTGGGACCAACACGGATTTGTAGAGCTGATAGGCTTTGGAGCAAACCAGTGACCGCACACTGGTGTAACAAGTGAGTTTGTATAGCCGCAAGGCTTAGGAGCAAACCAGCGTCCGCACGCTGGGACCAACACGGAATTGTAGCAATGTCACCAACGCGACCAGGCAGAAGGTCGCCAGGATACTGAAGACAGGTGATGAGATGACAGGAACCAGCAACCATCAGTCAGGTCAGGAAACAGCAGAGAAAAAGTTCAGCAGTAACTGCAACACCAGAGACTAGGCCGGAACCAGGACTGGAGTAACTCAGCATCCAGGAAACACTGGAACAGTAGAGATCAGGAACTCAGGAACACAGGAGATCAGGAACTCAGGAACACTGGAACAGAGGCCCAGCTATCACTAGCATAGTGATAGCAAGAAGGTCAGAAACAACACGAAAGGGCACTCAAAGGGTGCCCAATCCAGGTTTAAATAGTCAATAAGAGGCGGGCTATCTGCAGACAGCCAATAGAATCCCCCTACTGGTGACAGACAAGTAACTGCAGCAAATCACGGGCACCGTGATAGTACCCCCCTTTCAAAGACCCCCTCTCCTAGAATAGGGTTTAGGTTTCTGCGGGTAATTGGCATGAAAGGCCCTAGTTAACCTAGGTGCATGAAGGTCCGTACTATCCACCCATGATCGATCCTCAGGACCATACCCTTTCCAATGTACCAGGTACTGTACCCTTCCTCTAAGCCTACGGGAATCAATAATGCTCTGAACCTCGTACTCCTCCTGGCCCTCGACCTCAACAGGTCCTGGCACCACAGGTGTGGTAGTATAGCGATTGCAAACCAGAGGCTTAAGAAGGGACACATGGAACACATTATGGATACGCATGGATGCAGGTAGGTCTAGTGCATAGGAGACAGGGTTAATTTTGCGAATAACTCTGTATGGACCAATAAACCGAGGAGCCAACTTATTAGACGGAACCTGCAGCTTGAGATTTCTGGAGGAAAGCCATACTCTATCCCCAACCTGAAAGGAAACCGCTGGAAGCCTTCTGCGATTAGCATGGCGCTGATGACGCTGAAATGACTGACCAAGTGCCCTCTGAACTTGTGCCCATGTGGAACGGAGTTGCTCGATATGCTCATCCAGAGCTGGAATCTGTTGCGTCTGAAATGAGTCTGGAAGCAAACAGGGCTGGAACCCATAATTAATCAGAAACGGAGAGCTCCCAGACGAAGAATTGACCGCACAGTTCCTGGCGAACTCTGCCCAAGGCAACAAGTCGGACCAATTATCATGATGGTCAGTAACGAAACAACGGAGAAATTGTTCCAAGCCCTGATTAGCTCGTTCAGCGGCTCCATTGGTCTGGGGATGGTAGGCAGAGGAGAAGGACAGCTGTATGCCCATCTGTTGGCAAAATGCCCTCCAAAATCTAGACACAAACTGGCTCCCCCTGTCAGACACCAGTACCCTAGGCACTCCATGCAACCGGAATACTTCTCTGGCGAACACCATTGCCAATTCCTTCGCTGAAGGAAGACCACGGAGGGGCACGAAATGAGCCATTTTAGAAAACCTGTCCACCACCATGAATATAAAGGAGTACCCCTTGGACATAGGCAACTCTCCCATAAAATCAATGGAAACATGAGACCAGGGGCGTTCACCATTAGGCACCGGTTGAAGCAAGCCCACAGGGAGATGTCTCGGGGTCTTAGCGCGGGCGCAGGTGGCACAGGCATTCATAAATTCGGCACAATCGTTTCTCATGGAAGGCCACCAAAATAACTGAGAAAGGGACCATAACAATTGGTCTCTACCAATATGTCCCGCAGCCTTAGAGGAATGGTAGGTTTCGAGCAGCCTAGTACGAAATGATTCAGCGACAAAACATTTGCCCACTGGGGTTTCATGGGGAGCGGACCCCTGAGAGGCCAGGATCTCCTCCCCTAGAGGAGAAGTGATACTCGTGCGTATAGTAGCCAGTATTCTATCAGGTTGGATGATAGGTGCTGGTGCTTCCACTCTGTCACTGTCGGCCTCAAATTGTCTTGACAGTGCATCAGCCCTGATATTTTTTGACCCTGGTAAATATGATACAATGAAATTAAATCGAGACAGGAACAGTGCCCACCTGGCCTGACGAGAGGACAATCTCTTGGCCTCCGAGAGATAGGTCAGATTCTTATGATCTGTTAGGATTACGACAGGATTCTTAGTACCTTCAAGCAAATGACGCCATTCCTTAAGAGCGAGGATAATGGCCAATAATTCTCTGTCACCTATCTCATAGTGGCTTTGAGTGACAGTCAACTTTTTAGAGAAAAACCCACAAGGTCTGAGAGTTCCACCTTTATCGTGTCGTTGCGAAAGTACTGCCCCGACCCCAATATCTGAGGCATCAACCTCTAACGTAAATGGAAGTAGAGGATTGGGGTGGGATAACACAGGAGCCGCAGCAAATGCCAGCTTCAAATTCTCAAAGGCTTTCTCAGCAGATACCGGCCAACAAGAAGGATTAGCACCCTTGTGCGTAAGATCGGACAGAGGTTTGACAATGGAAGAAAAGTTCTTAATAAACCTCCTATAATAATTAGCGAAACCCAGGAAACGCTGTATGGCTTTAAGACCCTTGGGTTTTGGCCATTGTAGGACAGCTGACAACTTTTGTTTGTCCATGGCAATGCCATCATTGCCAATTATGAACCCCAAGAATGGCACACTGGTTCTATGAAACTCACATTTTTCCATTTTACAAAATAATTTGTTCTCACGGAGTCGTAGCAATACTGCGGATACATCTTTGATGTGCTGTGCCATGTTTTGGGAGTAAATCAGTATATCGTCGAGGTACACCACAACACATGTCTGTAACATATCTCTCAGAACATCATTTATCAGTTCCTGGAAAACTGCGGGTGCATTACACAGCCCAAAAGGCATTACTAGATACTCGTAGTGCCCAGCTCGAGTATTAAAGGCAGTTTTCCACTCATCACCTGCTCGAATGCGAACCAGATTGTAAGCGGCCCGTAGGTCCAATTTGGTAAATATCGACGCGCCCTTAAGCCTGTCAAAAAGCTCGGTGATGAGTGGTATTGGATATGCGTTTTTTGCCATTAGTTTATTCAAGCCCCGGTAGTCAATGCATGGTCTTAATTCGCCATTTTTCTTTTTTACGAAAAAGAACCCAGCCCCAGCTGGAGAGGTAGATTTTCGTATGATCCCTCTAGCAAGGGCATCAGAAATGTAATCCTCCATAGCCTTATTTTCATCACAAGATAATGGATAAGTGCGTCCTTTTGGAGGTACTGCACCAGGCTGCAATTCAATGCAACAATGATAAGGTCTATGCTGGGGTAGCATACTAGCCTCTCCTTTGCTAAAAACATCGCCAAACTGTTGGTACACATCCGGCATAGCAGAGGAGGTGCACATGACCTTAATAGGCTGGATGACGCACTTGTCCATACAAAACTGGGACCAAGCAGCAATTTCACACTTTTTCCAATCGAATTGTGGGTTATGTAACTGTAACCACGGAAATCCCAATATCACCGCATGGTGCGGAGAATTAATCAGTTGAAACTGCTGCTCTTCTCTGTGAAGTGCCCCAATAGTCATAGACAATGGCATAGTTTCAAATATAACCTGAGGCGGTTCTAAGGGTCTACCATCAATCGCTTCAATAGTCAAGGGGTTTTCTCTTTCAATGCGTGGAACTCCGTGCAATTCAGCAAAGGTATTATCCATAAAATACCCTGCTGCACCGGAGTCAACCAAGGCCAAAACCTCCACAGAGCGTTGTGCCCAAGACAATACCACCTGTATGGTGGGTTTCATTATGCCCGACACTGGGGACGATTGTACACCACCTAGGGCCTGTCCCCCAAGGTACCCTAGGTGTGTGCGTTTCCCGGACATACCGGACAGGAATTTAGCAAATGCCCTTTTTTACCGCAGTATAAACACAACCCTTGTCTTCTGCGATAAAGTCTCTCAGCCTTGGTTAGTCTAGTGAAGCCTATTTGCATAGGTTCACTTGTCTCCCGTACAGGTTCACTAGACTTAAATGCCAAGGGAGGGATGGGTGGGCAAAACATGCCACTAGGCTCATTATTCTTTGACCGTAACTTACGATCTCTGGCAATTGATCTCTCACGTATTCTGGAGTCAATTATCATAACATATTCAATGTAGTCATCTAGATCAATAGGTAGATCTTTAGCAGCGATTTCGTCTTTAATGTGGTCATTCAGGCCTTGAGAAAAGGCTGCCAATAATGCCTCGTTATTCCAACCTACCTCTGCTGCCAATGTGCGGAATTCGATGGCGTAGTCGCCTACTGTACGCCTGCCCTGATGTATCTCCATAAGGCATTTGGCAGCAGAGGTAGTTCTACCAGGAGGCTCAAACACTCTTCGAAAGGATTGCACAAATTCTCTAAAGTTTTTTGTACAAGGTTTAGCATTCTCCCACAAGGGGTTAGCCCAAGCCAAAGCTCTACCAGTGAGCAAAGATATTGTAAACCCCACCTTACTACGATCATTGGGAAATGCGTGTGCCGTCAATTCCATAAAAATCTCGAGTTGGTTGATGAACCCTCTGCAGAGACTAGGGTCACCATCGTATCTTAGCGGCAAGGGTGCAGAAGCCGTTAACCCTTTAACAGTGCCCCCTAGGGGTCTGGTATCACTCTCCGGTGTCTGACTTGGCGAGACCACCGGGCTAGAGCTAGATTTGTCAGCAAGTACCGTGCGTTCAAGGATCGTTTGAATTGCGACTGCCAACTGATCCAAACGTTGCTCGTGCACATCCATCCTCCAATGGATATTCTGTGCATTACCTTCACCTTTGCTGTCTGAGGTCATGGCCCTTTCGTACTGTCACGGTTTATTATGACTCTCAGACACAAGTTTTAGGTAAAAAATCAATTTTATTGAAATAATAAATTGATAACTTAGGATGGCAATAACATACATATATATATATATATACAGAATATAGCACAGACAGAAAGCAGACTCTACCGGTCCTGTCAATATACCGGACAGGACAGTCTTTAGGCTCTACCGGCCTTGCCAATACCGGGTAAGGCAACCTGCAGATGGAATAGCATAACGGTTCTACCGGCCTTACCAAATTCCCGGGCAAGGCAGCCTCAATAGATACACAATGTAGGCTCTACCGGCCCTGCCAATACCGGGTAAGGCAACCTCAGATGGAATGTGGCAAAAGGTTCTACCGGCCTTACCAATACCGGGCAGGGCAGCCCAGAGATAGTAGCAGCAGTCAGATGAAACTGGCAAATTAGCAGAATCGTTAAGCAGCAAGGCTTTGGAGCAAACCAGCGTCCGCACGCTGGGAACAACACTGAATAGTATAGCCATTAGGCTTTGCGAGCAAACCAGTGACCGCACACTGGAGTAACAAGTGAGTAGTATAGCCGCAAGGCTTAGGAGCAAACCAGCGTCCGCACGCTGGGACCAACACAGAATTGTATAGCCGATAGGCTTTGGAGCAAACCAGTGACCGCACACTGGTGTAACAAGCGAGCTTGCATAGTCGCAAGGCTAGGAGCAAACCAGCGTCCGCACGCTGGGACCAACACAGATTTGTATAGCTGATAGGCTTTGGAGCAAACCAGTGACCGCACACTGGTGTAACAAGTGAGTTTGTGTGGCCGCAAGGCTTAGGAGCAAACCAGCGTCCGCACGCTGGGACCAACACAGATTTGTAGAGCTGATAGGCTTTGGAGCAAACCAGTGACCGCACACTGGTGTAACAAGTGAGTTTGTATAGCCGCAAGGCTTAGGAGCAAACCAGCGTCCGCACGCTGGGACCAACACAGATTTGTATAGCTGATAGGCTTTGGAGCAAACCAGTGACCGCACACTGGTATAACAAGCGAGTTCGTATAGCCGCAAGGCTTAGGAGCAAACCAGCGTCCGCACGCTGGGACCAACACGGATTTGTAGAGCTGATAGGCTTTGGAGCAAACCAGTGACCGCACACTGGTGTAACAAGTGAGTTTGTATAGCCGCAAGGCTTAGGAGCAAACCAGCGTCCGCACGCTGGGACCAACACGGAATTGTAGCAATGTCACCAACGCGACCAGGCAGAAGGTCGCCAGGATACTGAAGACAGGTGATGAGATGACAGGAACCAGCAACCATCAGTCAGGTCAGGAAACAGCAGAGAAAAAGTTCAGCAGTAACTGCAACACCAGAGACTAGGCCGGAACCAGGACTGGAGTAACTCAGCATCCAGGAAACACTGGAACAGTAGAGATCAGGAACTCAGGAACACAGGAGATCAGGAACTCAGGAACACTGGAACAGAGGCCCAGCTATCACTAGCATAGTGATAGCAAGAAGGTCAGAAACAACACGAAAGGGCACTCAAAGGGTGCCCAATCCAGGTTTAAATAGTCAATAAGAGGCGGGCTATCTGCAGACAGCCAATAGAAGCCCCCTACTGGTGACAGACAAGTAACTGCAGCAAATCACGGGCACCGTGATATATACCCAGATATTGAATGACCTGTTCTGCCCAGTGGAAGGGAAATTGATGCCACAAATGAGAAGTAATGGAAGAAGGGTTAGTTAAGTTCAAAATCTCCGATTTATGGACGTTCACTTTAAAGAGAGAAAAATCACTATAAGAGTGCAAGAGTTGCGCCAAAGATGGGAGAGTGGACTGGGGTTGTGATAAGAAAAAGACCATATCATCAGTGAAACATGACACTTATGTAGACCCATTGCACATAGAGGCCATGAATAGCAGGAGGCAGTCTAACTGTACTCAAGAAAGGTTCTAAGGACAAAATGAATAAGAGCGGGAAAAGAAGGCAGCCCTGTCCAGTTCTGTTTGAGATAGGGAACAAATCGGACAAGGAGTCATTAATCTTTATTTTTGCTGAAGGCGAGAAATAAAGGCTTATGACATGCATAAAACATTTAAGCCCCATACCAAAGGGTCTGAGGAACAATGAGTGATATGGCCACACTAACCTATCAAATGTCTTTTCAGCATCTATGGAGAGAAGGAGGAATGGTATCCGCTCTGAGGTAGCTCTGTGAGTGTGATTGTTTTAGCAAGATTAACCTTAGTTTCCCTTTGAGGAACAAACCCAGCTTGATTTGGATGGATGATGAAATGTAACAGGGGTTTCAGGTGATTGACCATGACTTTGGCAAAAAGCTTCAAGTCAGCATTCAGTAAGAAGATTGGCCTGTAATTATTGCAATTCAAAGGGTCTTTGTTGGGTTTGAGAATGACTGTTATATGCACCTCCAAGGATTGCTTTGGAAAGGGGGTTCCATTTGCTATTTGGTTAAATGCAAAGTAAGGTGTGGGGTAAACAGAGAAGCAAAGCACTTGTAGTACAGGGAGGAGAATCCATCAGAGCCTGGACTTCTATTGTTGGAGACATCTTTGATAGCATCATTAATCTCAGAGTCAGTGAATTGGGATTCTAAGGCTTCAATGTCAGAAAAAGAAAGTTTCTGGACTTGGGAGGCCGAAGAAAACATTCTATGGCTTACTGCCAGCCAGAGGTCTGTATTGGTTTGCCTATCCAAAGGAGATATACAGTCTCTCATAGAATTTACACCAGGTTTTGGCTAAAACAGGAAAGCCTCGTGGGTGACACCTAAATGATCATAGATTTTGTCAATATAAGAGGCATTGAGCTTAATTTAAACAATTTGAATGAGGAGATTCCCACATTTGTTACTGTGAAGTACGATTCATACTTGCTCTACTGAAAGGACTTAAGTACTTTATT
Organism: Rhinophrynus dorsalis; assembly: GCA_037306005.1. NCBI lineage: Eukaryota > Metazoa > Chordata > Amphibia > Anura > Rhinophrynidae > Rhinophrynus > Rhinophrynus dorsalis. The sequence continues at coordinate 418,183,798 of CM074723.1, forward strand.
AGAAAGAAGCTGGACTAAGGCTAGTCTAGATTCAGATTCAGTCTATCGAGCGAGTCTGCCGTGACTGTTTGTTTATGTATCATTTTATGGTATTTGACCTCCTGCACAAGGCTTGGTCTGGAGCTTTTTCTTTCGAGCACCCAGTTTAATGAGCTCTAAATGGAAAACACATTTATGTGCCTCTGAAAACGAAGGAGGTGGACATCAGGAGGGCCATGGAGAGTGTTATTTCAGTACTGTCAGAGTTGTAGATCAATAGTAATTGAATGATAAAATATCCCCCTCCAACCCCTTTTACCTAAGCAGCCTCCCCTCAGATGTGGAATCTGGTCCTGGGACCAGACAGCTAACAGCAAGGGACAATCTTCTTACTGTGAGCATAATGAAAACCCTGCCCCCCTTGACAGGTTTTTCAGGTTTTCCTTATGCTCACTGAAGATTGTCCCTCTCTGTGATCTATTTGGACAGTCTTGATGCTCTGAGTTCTGCAGTGTTACATCAGTAAAAGAGGCGGAAGGGGAAAACTTTATTATTCAATTATTCTTGAACTAAAACTCTGACAGTCATGAAATAATACTCTCCATGACTCAAATACTATGAAGATTAATTGGAGCTGCTTTTATTGTGAAACATTATTATCAATTGAAGGGAAAAGAAGTCTGAGATGCATTTTTCCAGGTGTGTGCTGATCTCAGGATGAGACAGGAGTAGTTCATTCGGGCGCCATTAAGGCCAGGGTCGAACCCTAAGGATAGTTTTAGACGGAACCAGACTGGAGAGTGATTGGAACAGGAGGCAGGATCTATACCGGCCAATCAAACCATATGCAACAAGGCTTGCTCCATAAGAAAATAATCAATATGGGAGTATGAGTTATGACAGGAGAAGTAAAATGTATATTCTTTACATGTGGGATAGAGTAGCCTCCAAACGTCTAAGAGATGCCAGGTGGAAATTAACTTTTGGAGAGTCCTATGTGAAGAATCAGAGTATTGAGATCTTTATACAGAGGAGTCAAAAATAGGGTCCAAGACAGCATTAAAGTAAACTCTCAGGATAAGATTCCCCACAGAAAAGGACTTAAAGGCAACTAGTGTGGTAGTAAGAGGCCCAAATTAGGAGCATAAATATTTGCAAAGGTGAAGCAACCGTTTGAATCCTGCCTTTAATAAATAAATATCTCACATCCAGGTTGGCCATCTTGTCCTCATGTAACCAGGGAACATTTTTATGAAAGAGAACCGTAACTCCCCTCTGCAGAAGCCTGCAAACATCTGGTGTAGTGCCAATTACTAAATCTGGGGGATCATGAACCCTGGAAACGGGAAGTTGAGACCCTTAACATTGAGGGAGCTGAGCTTTAGTTCCTTAAGCAACATATTGTTCGATCAGGTAGAGTATATCGGAGGCTCCATCGTTGGGGCCTACCTAACCCAACTAGATCCTGGCCAGGAGGGATTGGGGCCCCAGTACCATGCCCCAATATCTCCATGGGGATGGGGTCCAAGCACACTCAGGTGAGAGGGGGAATGGTGCATCATAAGGGGAAGAGTGGGAAGGGAAAGATAAGGGAAAGGGAGAAAGAAAAATACAAATGAGGCTGAAATGGGAATTTTGGTCTGAGTACTGAGAGTATGTAGCATGATAAGGCCAAAAAGGCATGGGGGGAAAGTAAATAAGTATCCTCCCACACACCAAGGAGAAGTAAGGAAGAAGCCAATCAAAAGGCATAATGTCCTACTGAGGGATGCATGGAGGGTAATGGTACAAATGCACTAGAGTTGTCATTAAAACGTAAGAATTTTAAGCAATGGTTTCTGATCAGCTTTGCTGTCAGTAAAGTGGCATGTCAGTAGCAAAGTCAACTGATGTACTACTGAAAGTAAGAACCTTTATAAACAAATATAATTATCTGATTAACTGAAAGTATTGTTTTACAACAACAGTATAGGAATCTGCTAATGTTTGGGGCACATGTTACCTGAAGTTTTGCAGATGGCTTGGACTTCCAACTCTCCCACAACCTTCAGACTGCCATATGCTTCCATACTCTGAAGGCCCTAGCCTCTCGTTTGGATAATAGAGAATCAGGGAATTGCCCTAATTTGTATACAATTAAGGATTGAGCAGGAGTGGCTAATTAGTGCTTTGGTTATGCCACAGCTTCTCCACCCATCCTCTTGCCAAAATCCCTAAAATGCTATTTACACCTGGTACATACACATTTGTACCCCAAAGGGAAATTAATAGTGGAACAAGACAATGTAAAATAAAGTTAATTTATGGTTATCAACTAAACTTAAATTCTCTTCTCCAAGTATTTGTGATTTTCCACAAAAGATAATTTTTATTTTCCGTTTTTATGTGTTTTTATTTTCTGTTCCTCAATTCATTTCCAAAGAAGGACATAAAGGTATAGCATAATTTCCAGATGAGTTAGCAGCTTTCTCTTTTTGTGGTTCTTGCAGCTCCCTGGCCAGACTTGTTCAAGGATTCATGGAATCCCACTGTGTTGCTACACATCTGGGTATGCTGAAATTCAGGATAATAATTTCACCTTGGCTCCATGGGTATGGAGCGTCTTGTCACCATTCACCAAATGTAAATGGTTCCTTTTCTAAGAGATGAGCACAGCAAGGGTGCATTATACCAGTAATCAATATCCAACAGTGGTGTAATGTTTACTGAAAGTTTTCACAGGCTCTTCCACTCCTATGCACAATTCTTCTCTGGTGTTATAGCTTGCAGGCATTATTAAAAAAACTGTCCCTGCTCAGGTTAACACTCAGATTTTTCAGCAAGAATGTTGTAAGGGATTAGTTTCATGAATGGCTAAGATGGCTGTTCAAGTATAAAAATGCATATTTATTATACAAACAGCTACACTGGCAGCAAAAAAAAGGGTATCTTCAAGTGTATTGAGACACTGGCGTCTTTTTCAAGAGGAAAAGCAAATAGCTGTCTATTATACAATAAGTTATATATATATATATATATATTATTATTATTATTATTATTCTTTATTTATATAGCGCCAACTAATTCCGCAGCGCTGTACAATTGGGAATAGACATACAGAGGTATTAAATAGTACAATCAGATGTGGAGAACAGGATGATCAGAGGGTCCTGCTCGTGAGAGCTTACAGTCTAGAGGAAGGTAGGTTTGATACAGAAGGAGTAAGTGCTATTGCGTTTAAGTGCCTCCTGCCACATGAACTGCCAGTCAGTGGGTGGATGTGAGAAGTGCCGTTGAGTGCAGTAGTCCGTGCAAGGGGTGAATCTTGGTGATGTTTATGGAGGCAGTTGATAGTTGATATATATATCAACTATATATATATATATATATATATATATATATATATATATATATATGTTTTTTTTTTTAATTACCTCCCATTTGATCATTTCTGGCTCTCTGTGTGTTTGTAAACAATTCTGACTATTTCAATGCTGGTTAGTTACAGGGACTAATACATTATACTATTATAAACATTTTAAAAAGGGATATGTTTCCTTAATATTACATTCACAATTTACACATTTTCACCTTTTGACCTACATCAATGAAAATGTAATAAGTGAAAAGATTACTAGAAGACTTAGTCTGGCATATCAGTCTTAGTAAAGGATGGACAAAACTTTTCACTTCATAAGCTAAAGATGCAAATAATGGCACCTCTCTGTCATGAAAAATGTCCAACAGAATTGCAATTTTACTGATTTTTTTCATTGCATTGAAACCAATGATGATAACGTTTTCCCTCGTGAATCAGCAAATTATTATGCTAGAGATGACAGTAAAAAAAAACAGGAGCTGGATTTGCTTTGCAGGAGTCTTGGTGGAAGCCAAATTACTGTGTGTGTGTGTGTGTGTGTGTAGGAGGGAGAAATAAGTGTTACCAAAGTTAAAAAAAAAATTGACTGATAAGTGACAGACAGGAGATTTTTTTACCTGAGCTGTGACTAAGACTGACAGTGACAGATACTATAGACAGAGACATGCGCCGTACATTATTTTTAGATAGACAAAACATTACTCTAAGTTCTGCTTTGTTCTTTAGAGTAAAAATCATCATTATTTTCAATATGACCAGCAAATGCACTAGGGGCAGAGGTAAGAGGAAAGGAGTAGGAGGATGACTTTTTCGCTTTTATATATTTGCATACTTTTGCCAGTTCCTATTTGGTCTTTTGAAGAAGACGCTGTAGCTTCGAAATGCATCACTACAGGTATATTATTGATGGTTTTTAATATTGGCACATATATATTTTACACTTTAAACCTTTAAATTACAAGTGGATCCGGATTGTTATTTCTGGTGGGAGATGACAGCCGTAGCAGGGCAGCTTTGATACTCTGCTTGAATTTCCCTGTTATTCTCACAACTGGCCACCAGCAAGACTATCTGTGAGTACTTGGTTGATATTCTACATCCACAGTTGAATAATTGGATTAGACTGTGGCAACCACCTGAATAACAAGGTGCACGTCCCATAAAAAAGATAAATTAAGGGAGCTTCATAAGAGACATCACACAGGATCCAGAAACACAGGATCCAGAAAATGTTGCAAAAAGGTAGTTAGTTTATTGCATCCATGCCAAATGTTTTTTGGTCCTCTAGGGACCTTCCTCGCTCAGGGCAAATGGTTACAATAAGAAACATTCAACCTCAAATAGTTTAGAAATACAATTCATACCTCATTCTCAAATTTTCTAGGTGTCAAAATGCAGCATTCCCACAAGCTCCGAGCGATGACATCATAATGGGTGAAAAACAAGTTGCTAAGCAACAAGGCAAACAAAACATTAACACAGTACATCCTATTCTATAACATGCTGGGTGAGATGGAAACCTGGCATGTTGAAGCAGTAAAGCTAAAGGTACACCTAAAAGAGCTTATGGCTAGAACAGAAGAAAAACAAATGAAGTGAAACAAAATACGAATCCAGTGCATTGCGGCGCTACTGTAGATGCTGTAGGTACTGTCCATTCAATAAATCCATATGTGTTAAGAAAGCAAAATCACTTACAGTTCTCCATTGCATTGCAGCACTCAGTTCATATTGTCCCCAGGTGACAGCAGATATTATAATAGTGCCATACTGCTGTTATTAAACATCCACAATGCTGTTCTGCTCTAGCTGAGTCTTAGCTGTTAATCCAATCTTACTAACATTGAATCACTTCCATGCCTCGGGGGATCCAAGTTCCATGGTGTATCATAGTGTCATGTCAGGTCTCCATCGAATCCTCTCTTAATGTGATACCTCTCCTATTCGGTTCATGGCTCCACAAGAGCAACTCACTTATGATAATTATTAAAAGTGGCATCATAATGATCTCAGAGTAATTCTTCAATAAAAATCACAATGAGGCGTCAAGTATGTTCACAGTGCCGGCACAGCAAATTCCACTGCTGTCAAACTTAGTGTTATTCTGCGCTTAGTAAGACATAGCAGGTAATCAAGTTTCAGTGCCACTGGATCCCTTATATGTCTCGGGTTCCTGGCTCTGTGTCAAACCATCAGGCCTATTCAGAGGTCAAATCCTGCAGATACATATGGAAGCACATATCATGAATGAATCAGAAGAAATAACAGGTCTTATATGATGCTAGAACTACATCCAGTGGATTATACCACAAAGAGGACTCACATAGTACACCATTTATCAGTGAGTCAGTGTGATAGAAAGAGGGTAAAACATATTGAGCTGACAAGATGGATGAAACCTATTGACAGGTATATTTTCAAACATAATAGATGCCCAGAATTTGCCCAAAAATGGTGTCCTGATAACTACTGAAAAAACACACATAGGCACACTAATAATTGCATATTCAGTACCTAAGTGGAGAGCAAGGCCATGTCACCCAGCTGCAAAACTTATAACTAACTACCTTTTTGCAACATTTTCTGGATCCTGTGTGCTGTCTCTTACAAAGCTCCCTAGGCTACATCCATAGTTTATTGGTGGTTTGCGCTCCTTCTGGTTTTGTTATTTTATGTTCTCATCAAGGGTCCTGTGAGTCTTCCTTGCATGTTGGGAATCGGCATCTACCTTCCACTGAGGACTGACTAAGTGAGGGCAGTCTGGAGTCCCTCATCCATTTTACTGACCACTCGTAGTGGTTATACATATTGTGAGTACCGTGGTGTACTGATAAAGGTCTACATATAAGAGGTTATTGTGCTAGGAAGCGGCCCTTTTCTCCTTTTTGTTCTAAAAACTGACTGTGGACTTTGTTGCTGTAGCTTGTACAATAAATGATGATGATCCTTTTCCACTGTTTAGGTTGTTTGCATAGTGAGACAAAAAGTTCCACTACCACCAGTAGTAGTATTAAACCTTTTAAGAACACTAAAGATGAGTCACCGTCTGGTGTTGTTGCCATAGCAGAAGAGGGTTTAGCATGTAAACCAGCTGCTGCTTTTGACAGTGCAAGTAACATTCAGCCACAAAGTAGTGCTCAATCTTCTGTAAATCCCTCTAAGAGGAAAAGTAAAAATAAACTGTTTGAGACTTCAAAAACCCTACAGCAATATAAAAGTAGGAGGGGGGAAGAATACAATGTTGATATAGAAATATCCCTCTACCATCCTCGTCATCTTTTGATACAGATGAAGTAGAGAGAGTGAGAGCAATGACTATGTGGCCAGAAAATTAGATTAAAGGTAAATACTCAGGGTTTGATTCAATATCCACCGTTAAAAAAAATGACAACGGTAGTTTTGCAAGCACAGTTTGCTATCCTATTACACGTGTTTTGAAACTCTAATGTGCGTTAAAAAATGGCAAGAGAATCTAATATTTTGGCCATATGAGAACAAATGAACAACCATTCAATTATGTGCTGTGAGTACTATCACATGGTAAACAGATACATTTACTAATGGTAATTTGTGGCCTACTTTTCTTGGCATAAGGCACATAACAAAGCTTAAAAAACCCTGTGATCACCACAAAGCAGGGAATAAACAGACCACACAACATAGCACACTAACAACAAAAGCAAAATTAACCCCTGTAATGCCAAGGAACTAACTGTAAAATGTGCATGCTGTAAACATAAATACTGGATTACAACATTAACCCATCAAATCCCCTGAGGAACAAGGAGTTTGCAAATCAATGTCAAACAATCAGTGGCATGTATGTCCAATCAACACAATATGCACACCTGTGAATTGCTAAGCAACTGAAGCCTGGCTGTACTAGATCACTAGCCAATGGAGAACCAAGATGCACTGGACAACATCACACATGCCTGACAGGTAAACAGCAGTTACACCAAACACATTCAAACACTAATAGCCATACCACCATGCACTCACCTGGACAACGCCCTCATTCCCATTGGTCCCTTCATACCTGGTGATGACTGCTCCTGGCCAACACCATACTACTGTCTAGAACTAGACAGGGTTGCCTTCTTTTCCTGGTATTATTCATCATTCATTATTCTGGGTATACTACTTTCTAAGAACATGCATGATGATGTTGGAAACAACTTTAGACCACTTATTGACACAGTAAGGTTGGACCTCTCATATTAGGACCAGGAATGCTATAGAGAGCACCTTTGGCCTTCTCAAAATGAAATTCTTGTGCCTGGATAACTCAGGGGGAGCTCTTTAACATGCACCACAGAAAGTCTGTGATATCTTACTAGCGTGTGCCATACTCCACAATATTGCAGTGGAGATTTGGATTCTGAACCCATTGAGGAGGTGCCTGTTTCCCCGCTTGATAATGAGGAGACCCTGAGAGGGGCGGAGACACAAGACAGGCTCATCAGGGACTACTTTACTTGTGAAAATGCTACTTGAATTATGATGATTATGCATGGGAAATGTGTGGAAAGATAAAGACATGTTTTACTCCCCACAAGATGACTGAGATCCACATAGGCCTCCAGCCTTGATATTGCCTACTTGAACATCACAATAATATATATGTCACTGTCATAGACAAATGCAGCTGCCATTCAATGGATGGGTCTAATTGAGGTGGTGAATTCGACTAACATCTGGAACTCAGGCATGATGAAATTGTCCTTTTTGGATATCAACTCTCCCATTTTAAATACTGGTACACCCCTATTCCCTATGTCTGTAATTTTTTCTGAGATATTACAAACATCAAATTATCAGATTTAGAGCTGAAAATATTCACATCAAGCATATAACCCTTTGAGCATTAGAGAAGTATCCAATGCATTTAAATACAGTACATTTGATACCCCTCTGGTATTCCAAGTGTTAAAGAGGTAGTAGAGGTATTAGGAAAACTATAGATTTGTGATGCCTAATCTAGCTGAATAGGGATGGATTTCCATTTAAAAGTATTGACTAATTGTAACGGTTTTATGTTCACTCAGAGACGGAAGGTTTTGGTAAAACACAGTTTTATTAAATTGCACAGAATAATAGTAACCCTCGCAGGTCCAGCATATAAATACAGTTATAACACTGACACAGGACAGGTTACAGTGACATAAATAACCCACACAGGTCCAGTATATGTTAAACAATTTACAATACTGACACAGGTTAGGTACAGTTCGTATGATTCAGTGAGACAATGGCAGAATGGTACTATTAGGCCAGGAACAGCGGATAGGCCCTAATAGTGGAAGGCCCACAATAGCGACTGTAGCCACAAAGGAGCAAGTGGAGCCCAGGATATGCAACTGGCTACTGCAGCACCAGAGGTAGGCTGCAACCGGAGGTGCAGTGTAACGTCAAACCGAGACTGCAATAGACTGTGACCCAAGTGCACAGCACCGGGAGGTGCAGTGTAACGCCAAACCAAGACTGGGACCTCCACACCAGAGTGAGGGAGGACAAGGCACTATGGAGTGATCGGGTCACAGTATAGAACTGCCTGAGCAGTAACCGAGGCAACTGGACAGTAACACACAGAGCAGGAATGTCAGCCAAGCCGGGTTGGTACACAGAGCAGGAACATAAGCCAATCCGGGTCGATACACAGAGCAGGAACATCCGCCAAGCCGGGTCGGTACACAGAACAGGAACGTCAGCCAAGCTGGGTCTGTATACAGAGCAGGAACATCAGCCAAGCCAGGTCTATACACAGAGCAGGAATGCCAGCCAATCCGGGTCGATACACAGAGAAGGAACGTCAGCCAATCTGGGTTGGTACACAGAGCAGGAACGTAAACAGGCAGAGTAGTCAGGCAGTCCGGGTCATACACAGGAATCATACGATATAACGGAACAAGCGCTAGCAACGGGAACACCACAAAAGGGCACTGCATAAGTGACAGGACTGAGTATTTAAGGGCTGTCACTGGGAGGAGCAACATAACGTTAGCCAATAAAAAGATCTCAGGAAGTAGCATAGTCAAAATGTCGCCAGCATAGCACGGGCACCATGATACTAATACATAGGAGTAACTAATTGAGAGGAGGTTGGCATGTCCAGCTTGCTGACTTCTGTGTGTGCAGCATAGTGACAATAGGCTGGCACCAGAAAGCAGCTTCTGCTTAATAGAGGGTTAGTTAAATTACTAGGTTATATATTGCTATGATGTCCAGTTCACACATTCATTTGGTGGGTTATCATCCTCTCGTTCTTAACTCAATGAGTTCTAGAGGGTTATACAACCCATTGCAAGCCATGTTGCTATCTATTGTCAGTGTAAAAAAAATATAAGCAGAGGGAAGCAGGATAGCATCAAAGTGCAACCACAGGCCTTATTGGGAGACACACCAGTAGCATGTCAGAGGCGCAATGATTTGCACCAATAGAAGCAATCCAAAAGTTGCACTGGGTCCAAGAGACACATGATCATAGATGTCTCAGGAAGTGGGAAAATATATAACACCCATGTCTACTACCGTTGTTGTTGTTCAAATATATGGAGTAGGATGACTGAGTTAGTTGGAGATAACAAGAATCATATAGACATCACAATCACTGCCACCACCACCACCATCACCATGTCATGGTGTTAAAATAATTATATGCAGTTCTTCTCTGAGCTGCCAACCCACACTTACAGAGTTTTTAGTAAGTAGTAAAAAACTGCATAAAAATTATCTAAAACAATACTGTGGAATGGGTAGGAAGTTTCTCTTGAAATTGCTGGTTTTCCACAAAAATTTCTGCAGGAAAAAATGTTTTAATATTTGCCCATCCCTAGTCATAACATAGTCTATATTATGATCTAGCAGTAAAACAAACAACTAAATGTAACACCTATAACACAGACTCTAATACTGTGGATGAGCACCAAACAAGTCAAAGGATTCTGTCCTTGAGAGACTAAAGGACTGGTGTTGTGATACTGTACAGGTAAGTGACATAAGGTATAAATGCTTCAGCCACATGGCTTATAAGGTTGCAGAAGTTTGCTTTGTTTATCCAAGGAAAAGCTTTGCTGGTCACAAGTCCAACTCCCAAAATAATAATTTTCCATTTGCAGATCTTATCTTTTTTTAAATTGATTTATTCAAAATAATTTAGATTTTTTTTAAATAAAAATGTATATTGTTTCATATTATAGCAAATAGTTGCAGACAGAATTCCAATAACTGCTGGATTCCAAATTGCTGTGGAATCCAACAACATTGTTTAAAACTTTTGTTAACTGGAAGGGTAAGACTACCGATTCATCATACCGTTTCAAATGTCGTATTGTGTTCTTGTCAACTTGAAAATGCCTTTATTGATTTTAATTAAGTTTATCATATATTTCTAAGCCCTGAGTGTCTATAGTCAGCCTAGATCTCAGAATAAATATTCACAATCTTTTATCTTTTCAAGAGGAAAAAAAATAAGCTTGTCACTTCTATGATGAAACTAAGCATTTAATTATAGTTTGGTGGTTGTTTTCATTTTTTGTAACATGATCATTTAGATAACAAGCTGCTTACCAATGCAAAAGCCATCTACATATTCTAATGGTCTGTGTGCTGAATTGATCAAACATACTATTTTATTGGATTCACTGAGTCATTTTCTTTGGAATTCATGTTTAAATTTGTATATTTAAATTTTATTCAGATTCTGTTTTTCTTTAGCCAAAATGCTTGGATAATTTGATATATAATTCTATGCTGCTGTTATACTCACTATTAAATTATTATTATATATGATATGATGAATAGACTCAATATAATAACAAGTGAAAAGTTTCTTTCACTAGTGTATTGAATTCAATGTCAGGGTTTCTGAGTTATGAATGAGTAGATTCCACTAAAGATGACAACAACCATTCATAAAATCAGTCCCTCCCAAGTATTTTCTACAAGGAGATAATATAAACATTTAATTAAATTATATCAGTGATCATGCACTTGTTAAATAAAATTTAGAAATTTATCATACGCTAATTATAAAAATAACACAATAATAAATTGATTGAGGTACAATACAATAAAACACAATAATAGATACAGAATGATACCTGAACAAAACCATACACCGCAATTATAGACACCCTCCTGTTACAGTTACCTTGGGCCTACAGGGACATGAGTATTTTATCTAAAGAAACAGAGTAACCAACTCTCTTACAACACTAGATATTACCTTAACCACGTATTTCAAGATCTCTCTACTTTACTTAAAACCAATAGGTCTAAAATACTAATTGTAGCATCCTAACTTAACTGGTTTACTCTGCATAATATATGTTGGATGATAGATATGACTAAATCAAATATTTCCTGTCTGCAGTTAGAAAATCCGATACAGCTAATATCTACTCTATCCTTACACTTTAAGGCAATGTAATTATTTGATCAGTCTCATAACACATGCAGAGAAACTAAAATAAAATAGAGTTTAAAAGAAATATATTTACTGGCCCTTTTGCAGATCCTGAAATATGGGTGTAATGGAGACACTTCCCCTGGGGTCTCACTGACTCTGCCTGAGTATCTCATGGGAATGTCTTGGGATCTGGCCTCTCCTGTGGAACTTTGGACGTCTTCTGGATTTCTGACCTCCTCCTGCTCTTTCTTGGCACTACTAAAATGGTGACTGGTTTACAGGAAAAGAAATATCAGGAAAGACAAAAGGATCTGAATATGTATAGCTCGGAGGAGAGAAGAGAGGGGATATGATTTAAACATTCAAATACGTGAAGGGATTCAACAAAGTGCGGGATGGAAGTATATTTCAAAGGAGTAAAAATGTTAGGACAAGAGGCCATAGCCTAAAACTAGAGGGACATAGGTTTAGATGTAATGTAAAAGTTTTTCTTCACTGAGAGGATAGTAGATAAGTGGAATAGCCTACCAGCAGAAGTGGCAGAAGTTAATACAGTGACAGTATTTAAGCATGCATGGGATAAGCAGAAGGCTGTCCTTAACGTAAGAAAAGACCAAGGACCAAAAAAGGTTTGATGTTTTTACTGTAGGAAAATGGACTAGATGGGCCGAATGGTTCATATCTACTGTCAAATTCTATGTTTCTATGTTGGCCAGAAGCTACTGGCCATTGTCAAATGCCCCGGTATAATTGCAGAATTTGCGAAAGCTGTTCTTGCTGCTGCTGAGTTGTTTAAACAGCAGGATGATTAGGCAGCTCAAAGGGAATGGGATCAACATCAGCAGTAACATGAATGACAGATAATGAAGGTTCCTCTTGCTACTACTAGATCCAGTGATGCTGCTCCTCCAAAATCATGGACGTGTTGTTAGAACAGAATTTTTTCTTTTGAGAGTAAGAACTGTGCCTCTCATCAGCAACTGCAATGTGCACAGTGTGTGTGATAAATAAGGAAAAGACTGGGAAAAATGGGCTCATCTGGACTCACATCAAACACCTGACATAACTGTAACCAAACACCATGACAGGGTCCCCAGTGTGAAAACATCCCCCCAGAAAACAAGTACTGCTGCTGTCACTATGCCCTTTGTCCACGCCCCGCTAAGAACACATGACAACTTGATGAACTCTCCCTGCCACCAGCTTAGCTTATTCTGTGGGATGGAATCTCCTCAGATGTCGCTTTATGCCCTGGTTGTGATTATCCTCCACCACACTGGCGTGTTTGGTCAGTGCACCACACAGTATGCAATGGGTGGAGACCAACTGCAAGATCGTGACATCTACTGAATGGCTATCAACAGGTGGGGGAATTAAAGATGAATGAAGAGGATTGCCAGAATATGTAGTTACCCTAGAGAAAGAAGGTGATGTCTCACCAGGTGTTTTGCTCGCCATCAAACTTTCAGGCTCTGGATGGGTTTTTCAGTGCTAGCTCCTCTTTCATTTCTACCTCACCTCTTGTTGACTTTGGGGAGAGTCAGGGTGTACAGCAACAGCAGTGCCCAATTTCTATGGTGGATGTTTGGCTTTAACGTGTTTCACATAAATGTCATGGTGTCTGTGTTTCATTTGTGTTATCTGGGCAGTTGTGCCAAGGTGCATTCCCTCCTTTCCCCTTTTCACTAACTTGTCACAAATCATGCACAGATCCATTACTGATAACTGCACTGTGCCCACACCCAGGACTTTAGAGGGAGGGGAAAGGTAGAGAAGAATGACATCTTTCTTATTCTTCTCCACATTCCCATTCACTGGCTGGGGCAGAGGATAATGTTGCTTCTCTTGCTGCTACTACCTCAGACTCAGCACTGCAACTAGGACCAGAAGTATTTGTTCATGGCAATTGGAACCTGTTCTAGTCAGCATCACTTTGCCCCATTCTCACTGTGTCCATGGTTGTCTGTGGCACACTAGGCTGCTCCTCAGCATCCTGCTGCCCTTGTAACTCAGCAGTAGCAGGAATGTGAGCAGTAGCAAAGTCTGCAAATTCCAAATGTTCACTGCTGGTGGTAGTGGTGATGCCCATCCCCATTCCTGTATCCCATTCCTTCTGAGTTTGGGCTAAAAAGGCCTCTTCCACCCCTACTTCTCCACCATCATCATCACCACCCCAACAGTCCCTGCTTGATGCTGCTGATCTATTAGACGTCTCCCCAATTGAAGGAGGTTATGAGAAATGTTAGATAGTCTCCTAATGTCCCACTTGCCATTCCTTATTGACCTGAAGAAGGCAGACTGGCAGCGCTAACAAAAGGCACAGGCAGCTGATGTGCTTCTGGTGGTGGTTTCATTCTTGCTGCAAGCCACCAGTTCTGGCTTCTTCAGGATCATGTTCCATATGAACACTGAAGTGGGAACTTTGAAAAAGGTGACTCCCATGTTCAGGGGAATATGGGCTCCCTTGAGAACTATTCTTGCCACTCTGCATTACTTCACCTACCACTCCGCTAATGCTAGTCGCACCAGCTGCTTCGCCATCACTATTGCTACTAACCGACCACATCAATTTCTGTCTGAGTCTTCCTCCTCACTAGTAATATGACCATCCTCTCCCTCACTCTTAACACTCTGTAGAAGCTGCTGGACCTTCTTAGTAGTACTAGTGGAGTGACTGCTTAGGGTCCCCTGCTTTCACGATTGGATTCATCTCCTTCCCCTTCCTGATAATTACAAGACACACTGGCAGCAGGTGCAACACTGGCAGCAGAAGCAGCACTGGCAGCAGGCACAGGTAGCTGACCTGTCCTACTCACACTACTACCCTCTTCTTCCTCCTGTGAGATAAATTTCCCCAAGATCCCTAGGGGTGATGTAGAGGGACTGGCCATCATTGCATCTGGAGAACAAGGGCATCCAGACACTTTCATGTTGGAAGTGGTCACTTCCTCTTCCCCATATTCACTGGATGAATAACTAACCTTCCAACTCCTCCTTTTATTATTACTATTATACTTGTTCATAGTAATAACAGTCACTATGAGCATCTCCTGCCTCAAGTTTGCAAAACAACTCACAGCACAACAGCCTAGCACCCCCACTCTCTCTCTCTCTCGCCATGTAGCTGCTTGTATTGTGTTTCACTTCCTGGAAAATGGCACGTTTTATAGAGAAAAGTCAACAAAGGTGATTAAAGGGGCAGAAACTTTCTAGCCATTGAAAAAATAGTGAACAATTTTTGCCAATGGGCGAAAACAGCAAAGATTTTAATCCCATTATTTAAAGCAGTGGTTTTCACTGATTTTTTACAGGATCCAGATGGGACCTTTTGTCCACTCCTACTCCTGAGGTGCAGCACCGTAGGTGGATATCCATAGCCTCGTCCAATTCCTGTCAAAAACAAAATCTAAAAAAGTGCACTGTCTCAGACCGATCTCTGTAAGCTACAAACTTTTCAAGCAAACTGAGTGGTGTAAGATCAAATCATTACATTATTCAAATTCCTTAGGAAGCCACACAATACACACACAATCACAATTCATACACACACACACACATCCACACACAATACATACACACACAATACATACACACATACACACAATCACACACAATGCTATGCCCAAAATGCAAACTGCTATTCACAAAATGCAATATGTAAAACGCTATACGTAATATGCTGTATACATTACGCAAACTGTTATACACAAATTGCAAACCTCTATATGCAGCACACAAACTACTATAGGCAACACGCAAAATGCTAAAGGAAACTGCTATACACTAAACACAATAAACAAAACTGTATGCAAAAAACACAAATCGCTATAAGCTAATCCCAAAATGCTATACATAAAACATTATACACAAACCGATATACGCAAAACTATATACGCAAAACACTTTATGCTATACGCAAACCAATGTATGCAAAACATTAAAAGCTATATGCAAATGGCTACATGCAATATTGTAAGGGGAGGTACTTTTTGTGGTCTCCTCATGGGTGGCCAAGGGTTAACTCTCTGCACGTAGCAGAATAAACAACAGAGAAACAGTTATGCAATCCTCAGTTATGCAATACTTTTTATCCTGTACTATGATAGCCTTATATCATATCAATTAGGGCGTAGTTTGTATGTACCTCACATTAACAAGTTGCGACACGTCTCTAGGTTCTCAGAGCCATTTTGAGACAGAGAGAGCGTGTATCTCATCTCAAGCCTGTGTGTTTAAAAGATTGTTGCTGCAGGGGCGTATGGAGGGCTCTCCCATACTGATGAAAACTCCGGCGGTAGCCAAGTATTTTTTATGTTCTCTTTTTGTAATGCATATTTAATAAACAGTAGTTATAGTTTTCACTACCACTGTGTGTGTCTCTTTATCTTTAGTGGAATTCAACGACCTAGCAAAACAAATATGCAAACTTCTATAAACTGCAAATGGCTTTATGCAAACCAATATGCGCCAAACGCTTTACACTATATAGAAACCGATATACGTAAAACACTACATGCAAAACCGTTTATGCAATATGCAAACCACTATAAGCAAACTACAATACATTGCACAATATTTTGGTGCTGAAAGTCTAAGCACTAAACATTTAACAAGCCAGCCCTTAAAAATATTGCCTTCTTTCTCAATTCACCTATATGTCAGAGGAAAATAGTGTTACTCGTAAATCCACTTTTCATTTTTTTAACCCTATTAGTTTCAGACACGTATCCAAAAGCATTGGGCTGCAATGTAGTGGATAACACAAATAATGGCTACAAGAATTGAAGTGATTATGGCATCTGACCTCTTTATTGATGAGTATGTTGATTTATAATATGTCTCTCCACTCTCATCACCTTCTCTTTATACAGATGAAGAAGAGAGTGAGAGCAATGATAATATGGCAATGTAAATTAGCTGAAATGGATTGAACTTGGAAGCAGCGATGTTGATGAGGATTACTGAGATGATTTGTTGAACATAATGATGCCAATGTTGATTGTTACTTTAAAATACACAACAAAGTTCTTACCATACAGAGCAATGTTTCTGTCTGAAAATAAGGTATATCTGTCATTATTACTCTCTCTTTTTTCTTTTTAACTATCCCTGTTGATATCATAGTCACTGTGAACTAGTCACATCTACACTTCATGTATTTGTTTAAAGAACTAGTTAGTAGTAGCACCAATACTCTTTAAATCAAGTAAAACCAGATCCCCTTCTTTGCATCTCTTCTTCTAATGTCAACATTTCAACAGATTTCTCTTTTTCTCTTGGTCTGCCATGTTACCATGCAGGACAGGTTAAACCTGCCATGAAGGACAGAGTGCACAGCAGCTGCTAGAACACCACCACACATCAGTATATACTTGTCCCACTTCTTCTTTTCAAATGCAATGGTGCATGTGTGTGTATAACAAGTTGTGTAAGTATGTCGTGTTTTACCTGCCTGTTTCTCTTGAATTATTCAGTGAATTAAGCTGCTGAATTTAAAAAAGGCACCATTTAAGAAAAAAGGAAATCATGAAGAGACAAATAAAAACATTTTTTATGGATGAAATGCATATCCAAATGCCGTATCACAATATCATTATTTTCTAGTCATACACCTACTTAATTCCAATTTACTAATGCACTGTCTGATCAGTGTTACTGCAAGCTGCATTGACATGCCTCAAAAGATACATTGAGCTTTAACCTTTGAGTGCCAGAGGGGTAGGCAATACATTGCAAAGCAATATGTTGCGTACACCTCTGGCACTCAAAGAGTTAAGTATGAAACCTAACTTCTCCACAGGGGACACATAATTTCTCACCAAATTCTACTTATTTCAAATGAGGTTATTAATTTTTTTGTATGCTAAAGCTTTGCAAAACTTTGGAAACTTTGCCATCTTACAAGAGCTTGAGCGGTCTACTTAATGGGGATTTCCATAGTACAGCTGTTTTGCTCCAGAAGTGCACCACTTGCATACCTAAGGCACAATGGGTAAAGTGGGGAGATTTAGTGGCAAACCAACAGCACCATAGGGAACAAAAAATGTTCACAAAATCTCTAACGATTTAAAATGAACCTTTAACCTCATGAATTCTGTGGGGGTCTCCCTTGCATTCTGAAGCATTATGAAGCATTGAAAAAGGTCCAGCTTAAATTGATTTATTTTTTCCCCCATGGTGCTGTTGCTTTGGCCCAGAATTACTACACTTTGTCTTTAAACATTAGACCCATGATATAAGTTTTATGCTTTTTCTCATGCACTTGAAATGATGCAATCAAGTCGCTTGTGTGTGAACTTACACTGAAAGATACATTAACACCAAATAAGGAAATAGGTTGATGTCATTTTAAATATTACCTATTTTCAGCTAGCATATGTAAAACTTATTCATATATTACATTCCTAAAACATAATCCTAAACTTGCTTTTTCAGTTTTACATGTTAATGATCCTTTAAGTAATATATAGCTGGCTGGATGTATGATAAATATCACACCAATTTCTGCCCAGATTGGAGTTTCAAAACATTTGTACGTGATACTGCTTCTACATTGTTCATGACTGTTGGAACTTACTATCAACAAGGAAACTAATGTACACAAATAGAAGTCTAAAAAGACAGTTGGGGAGAAGTATAGGGCACTGGTAAGTTATTACTGTGCTGTAACGTAAGGTATTAAAATATGTTTGCAAAACAACATTAATATGACATCTGGACCTCAATTCCATTGCAACTGATAAATGTTTTACAGATTTTCACTGAAGACTACGATGAGATTTATAGATAAAACATTTGATTAACTTATCAACTAACTGTGATGGAATCCGGTGCTGATTAAGAAAAATTGCATCATGAGCACAACTGGCCAATAAAAATAAATATAATGTGTACATTTCTATTTTAACCCTTTGTGTGAAGTGGGCAAAAGCATGCTGCTCACTCAACTCTTTGTGAGATAGTTATTGTCTGCTAAAGTGTAAGTATGAGACAATCTAATATCACCATAATTTCACTCAAATTTAATTGCATTACATAAAACATTGCAGTCACACAACTGACCCATTATTTTTAGTGAATTTCTCCCTTCCACTCACTACTCAAAATTTTCTCCTGGGATTTTTATTAATGTTTCTAAACTTTTCCATTTAGCATTACTAGAAAGCCCTTACTCCTACAAATATATTGCATTGACCTAACAATTTTGTTATTTATTGCTTCGCTACTTTTTTCCACTCTTTTCCAGATAAGATTGATTTCCATAAAAATATTTTTCAATAACCATAAAATAACTACAGCCATGCAAGTTTTTCTGAAATCTTTTAATTACTAGGAAAAACACCATAAAATATATTTACAGTGACTTGCAGACCTAAGGCTTTAGTTGCAACCCTGTTTACAAAGGACACTCTAAACTGATGTGCCATGCACTTTTGTCTGCTACTTTTGCCTCTTGTTCTTCTGGGAGTGTGCTCCCCATCTCCTGCTGATCTCAAAGCCGATTGGCTGCTAGGCATTTCAGCCTCATATAAGGGGCACAAAAAAGACAGTTCTAGGGCAATCATAGAAATGCTCTGCTTTCACCTTCTGACTGAGTACTGTTTCTGCTCAGTTCCACAGATACCAGAAGAAGACATAAGCTACCGGAGAAATCGTTACCTTGGTATGAGTTCAGTACTTCCAACCTATAAAGTTATAGTTCTGAGGTATGAACCTTGATGTGTTGGCAACACCTTAAATGCCCTGTAGATAATGGATAATAAATTAGTAATCCTGTAATTAGTCTGTGGCCAAACTTTTGGTAATATAATGATCATTTTCCCAAAGTGCTTCGCCCCCTGCCTACTCAACCAACTCGCACTGTATATTTGGTTGAGAGGCAAATAACATTCTTTGTTTGGCTTTGCTCTCTGTCTTCTCCTCAGTCAAATGAAAACCTGCCCCACAAATCCTGTTGGCTGGCCACTGGCAGTAAGCCAGCTCCAGGGTGTCAGTCTGCTTCAATTACACATCCAATGATTTATCCACCTGTGCTTATGTGTGGAGATCCTTAAGTGCTACGTTTTTTATGTGTCCTGGGAACTGGAGTTGGGAATCACTACAACGGATGATAGTATTAATATACTTTCCATCAATATGACCTTTCTGGATTTTATTCAAGAAGTTAAGGAAGTTCAGCATTGATGTAAATGAACTGCAATATAGGGTACATTTAACATTTGAAAACTTTAATTGATTTCAATGTGGATTTTATCTCCTTAATTGCTAAAGCATTGAGAAGCAATGCGTTGGAGACATCTCTACCATGCTAAGGATTAAAAGCCACATTTATTTAATTGGGGATGTTTATTCCTGCCCTATGGTGCAATTGGTTTATGCTTCAATTCCACATCCTAAACTTTTGCCATATGTGTATTATTAATTCCTTTCCGGAGAGGTCTCCAGATCATCATGAAAACTCTTTGAGGAAACTCTTAAGTACCGAAAGCTTTAAAAGGTTTTGTTAACTAAGACTGCATATATGTGTAGATTTTATGTATGCTTTGATTTCTTCTTCTAGACACTAGCTGAGAAATATTTCATTATAATATATTACCATCACAAAAATGTTTGTTTTCTGATCAGATAATTATTTTTAACAGTGGTTGTTCAAATGTGATTCTTGTATTGTGCTGCTGTTATTTATTGTCAGAACAGTGGCTTGGTGACTCAAATGCCCCATTTCAAGCTGTGAAGCTACTATGCTCCTGTTTAAAAAGATTGAAAGCTATTTTAAATGAATAAAGCATACATGTTCCTAGGGAAGTTTAAAAAATGCTTCAAAATACAAACATAAGGATTTAGCGCAGAGATGTAATTCTGTAGCAAGAAAACTGAACCATAGGGAAAAAATAAAAAGGTCCATTGATTTAAATGAGGCATTTAACCCCTTGATTGTTAAATTTCTCCAGTGCATTGCATCATAACAGGGCCTATTTTAAGAGAAATGTTTCAATACGATCTAGTATTAAACTACATTTAATATTAATATTATCTTTAACCCTTGGATGCTAGAGGTCTACACCACATTACAAAGCAATACCTTAGAGACCTGCTTAGCATCCAAGGGGTTAAAGCTTTTGATTGTTGGGGTTCCACAGAGATATCAGTTCAAGCTAAATGATTCTCGGTAACAAAAAGATCAATGTAGTGTATGTAATGTAACACACACACACACACACACACACAATAATAACAATTTTAAACATGTAGTTGGTGAGCAGCAGATGTGCTTAGGGGTGGAACTATTGTTGGTGCAAACCATGTCAAGCACTGGGGCCCAGAGCCCATTGGAGGCCTTGAGCTGTGTCTCAGGTCACCCACTGAGCAAGCTGCCCTGGCATATTAGGACTATCAATGTGCCATTTGTCCACCTGTCTGAAAACAAGTTTTACATTGTGTCAACAATGAGCAGTTTGAGTGCTCTCAGAATATTAACTAATCATCTGTTTAGTGCACAGTGTTCTCACACTGTTCTGTCTCTGGAATCTTCTTCTCATGTCAGGAAGATAGGTGCACC
This sequence comes from Rhinophrynus dorsalis, assembly GCA_037306005.1. Classification (NCBI taxonomy): domain Eukaryota; kingdom Metazoa; phylum Chordata; class Amphibia; order Anura; family Rhinophrynidae; genus Rhinophrynus; species Rhinophrynus dorsalis. Next base: position 418,205,104 of record CM074723.1, read on the forward strand.
ACACAACTACAATCTGGCTCCACACCCTTCACCCTGGAGATGTTATTTTGTGTTCTGCCACCTGTTCCTACATAGTCCGTACTCACTGCACTTTATTCTAAGGTACTGCGCACTGAGATACAATGAGAGATGGAGACTATTGTGAGAGACAAAAACACAGGTAGGAGAAACAGAGGAAGAGGCATATAAGAGACGTTCTTATGAAAAGAGTGTGACAGGGTAGCCCCAAAAGGCTAGAGATAGAGCAGTGTAAGAGAAACAAGGAAGGAATGGAACGGTTAGTATGAGAATGTGAATGAAGATTGACTGAAGAGAAATAAAGGAGAGAAAGAAAAGGATAGAGTAGAGACAAATGGAAGAGAGGGCATTACAAAGACTTTCAATATAGGAAATTAGCACCTCATTTGTCCTACAGTACTTTCTACCTCATGTAGTTAAAGAACCAACAGCCCTTCAGCAATGCATGGAGAGACCAGGATAAAGCTTTATATGTCCAGTTGCCCATTGAAAAATGTCTGTTGTTAGGACTCTAGAGCCAACTTGTAATGTAGATCTCAGAATCTCAGTTTTTTGTATAGACACAGTACTCCTGCTGTTATTTTGTTGTCTTTACATATAATTATTTGCAATGTAAATTTCTAAACCTTATATTAATACAATATGTTATGTAACAATCATTTTTGTATTTATGAAGCTAGATAACCTTCCTCAGTGTCTAGAGCAGATATAAAGAAAGCGCTGTACCTTGAAGAGTTGGCACTCTAGTGTATAATGTGTATACTGTTACAGGGTATTGAGAGGAGGAACCGCTTTTCCTGAAAAGCTATTGCTTTACATGAAATATGAACATAATATGATGTAATAATTTTAAGTCAAACCAACTGCACCATAAGGGACAAATAATAATATCCATGGATTTAAATGTGACTTCTAACTCCTTGAATGCTAGAGGAATATCCAATTCATTGCAAAGCAACCAGTTGTATACCTTTCAAGATTTCAAACTGTTAAAAGCCCATTTTTATACAACTGGAAATTTTAATTTGTTCCCTATGGTACAGTTGGTTTAGTTCAGAATTTCTTCAGTTTTATCTTTGAGCATATACTGTAAAACTGCTCTGTATATTAGAGTGTGAGCAATGTATGGTAGTAGCCACTTCCTCTACTATATAAGGTTAATTAGGATTCACATGCAACAAGGGGTGGGCAGTGTAGGCAAAACAATGCGCTAAACATTCTCACTGATTTAAATAGGGATTTTTTTAGTCCCTTTAACCCTATAGAAGTTCTGCCAGCATTTCAGGAATTCAGATATCCATTGAAATCAATGGGAATGTTTAGTTCTCCTCTATATTGCAAATGTTTTGCCCCCAAATTGCTCCACTTTTCTTTTAAAAACATACATTCCAAGAGGCATATATTTCTTAATCAGTACTGGGATTGTGCAGTGGTTAGAGGTCCATTCTAAAACCCACACCATCTTCAGACTAGGAAAAAGAGAGAAAGTTAATGTTGCATGAAACAGAATAAGGTTTTCATGCACATAACTATAATTATGATATTCACTGCTGAAAACAGTTTTGTATGAGTCTGTCACATTCCGCTGCACCTCCTGGTCTACCCCCACAGGCACATGTACCCTTTCATAAAGCTCAGTCTCAATGTCGCCTAACAGAAATGTATCAACAGCAGTGTTAGGGGTATTGTACATACGTACATTGGGGTATAGACCAAACATGGTGGGGTATCCTGAGTCACCTTTGGCTCAACCGAAGGGGGCTATCTGGCTTCGCAGCCAGCACCTTTATACGGCTTTGGCCGCAGCACACCCCACTATGTTTGGCCTATGCAACCTAGCCACGCACACTAGCGATGCTCTCTAGCTTCTAGCCCCAATCACTCTTGTTGGAGGAGTCTCATCTTTCTTCATACCTCCCTAGTATTGCTAGCCACCTTCCCTGGTAGCACGGTTACACAGTGTATTTAGTGACATTTGTGACAGGTGTGGAAAGAGTTAATCATCATTTTTATTATGCCTGAAGAATAGACCTAAGTTGTCTTGAAACTTTGCATTCCAGAGCCACTCAGTTAGCCAATAAAGGTATAATTTATACTCTACAAGTCTGTCAGTAGATTCTAGACATAATATGTTGATGGTCTGATATGTACGGCAAAAAATGTATCCATTTACCAAGCGATAAATGTTAGTGCAGGTCATTGAATCATTCAGTGTTTTTGTCTTTTCTTTGATTTCTATCATGTAGTATTTCAGAGGTCGATGTCTAAAGAAAGCTCCCTTAATTTTTTAACATTAAATATCTTACATGGCAATTTAGACCTCCAGTAACACCAATTTAGTTTAGATCAGATAACTGAATAGAGCCCATTGAGTGTTATGCAGAGAACTAAGAAGGTTCTACCCCCTTAAGGGCTGGGCAAATCAGGGATGGTTTGCACTTAGACCGGAGCATTTTTTTTTTTAAGTTTTTAAAAAGGTAATTGAAATTAAAAGATCATAACAGTAAAAGCAACAACAAGCTGTTGTAAACCCAGTAATACAAAGTGTAAATAAATGTCAGACATATTAACACGAGGTTAAAAAAAGATAATACATTACATCAGGTGCAGTAGGATGAGTAATAAATACACAGTATAGCTGGATGTGGCAATGGACAGAAAAGTATGGGAACAGGCGTAATCACATCTTAAAGAAGGGAAAAAAAAGGGAGGGTCAGGGGGATGGAGGTATAGAGTTCGTTGAAATATATACCAAACAGCTAAATGAGGAGAAGATGCTGTTCACACCTCTACACCCCACGATCTGACCCAACTTAGAGAGAAAAGAGGGTATTATCCAGTACAAAAATACTAAAAAAAAAAAAAAAAAAAAAAGACTGTAATTGTTGCCGCATGGTACTTGCTAGCGAGAAGCTCATTTGCAATACTCTCAATGTTTGGTCCATCAAAACATAAGTCCTTCTGTACCTATTCATACTGAGCTTTACTATAGGTATGTGCAGAAACGGATGAGGAGAGAGTAAATTAAAGAAGATTATGGTTGTATTGGGTGAGTCTGTAGCCAAGTATCCCACTTGCTATGGTAAAGTGGGAGAGTATAAGTTGAGATAGCCCAGTGTTGTTCCATTAATAAATTCAAGTCAACCACAGAGTGCCAGTGAGATAAAGTGGTGTCATTAGGTTTCTTCCAATACAGGGGGATTAGAGATTTAGCTGTGTTAAGTAGTATAGGTATACAGGACCAAAGAGAGGATTTGTGCCAAGGCGGGACATGGTGAAAGAAATAGACAAAGTATTGGATCAAGGGGTACCTGTAAATTGAGAGTACCACTGATGTGCAATAAAATGTATTTCCAAAAAAGCTTGATGACAGGAAAGGACCACCAGATATGTAACATCGTTCCAGGATGGGACAAACACCTCCAACAGATATTTGGCATGTTAACTAGTGTTGAGCGAGCGTGCTCGGCCGATGCTCGGATCGGCTCGAGCATCGCTCTGCTCGGCACATGGCGGTACTCGTCGAGTACCGCCATGTGCTCGCCCGCCATGTTCGGGTGGCGGGGATCTGTGCCGGAAGAGGCACAGATCTGAAGAAGCTCCGCTGGACCACCAGGGACTGGAGGTACGGGGGCATTGCGGAGATGAAGGGGGACATTGTGGAAGAGGGGCATAGCGGAGATGAAGGGGGACATTGTGGAAGAGGGGCATAGACTCTATGCCCCTCTTCCACAATGTCCCCCTTCATCTCCGCTATGCCCCTCTTCCACAATGTCCCCCTTCATCTCCTCTATGCCCCTCTTCCACAATGTCCCCCTTCATCTCCGCTATGCCCCTCTTCCACAATGTCCCCCTTCATCTCCTCTATGGCATAGAGGAGATGAAGGGGGACATTGTGGAAGAGGGGCATAGCGGAGATGAAGGGGGACATTGTGGAAGAGGGGCATAGCGGAGATGAAGGGGGACATTGTGGAAGAGGGGCATAGCGGAGATGAAGGGGGACATTGCGGAGATGAAGGGGGCATTCGGAGATGAAGGGGGCATAGCGGAGATGAAGGGGGGCATTGACCAGGCACCCTCCCCTCATCAGAGCAGGGGGTGCCTGGTGTAATGCTCGTGTCGCCCCATTCATTTCAATGGGGCTCGGGTGCTCGGCCGAGCACTCGAGCCTCAGGGGGTGCTCGGTCAGAGCACCCGAGCATCGGGGTGCTCGCTCAACACTAATGTTAACATAATATCTAGCTAGCTTTTCTGGGGTCACATACCATCTTGAAAGCAATTTGGAGCAATTTTGACTTTTTTTGAGTATGTCTTTGTTCAACCATGTATTCCCTCTAATTCCTTTAGTATATCCACAAAAATGATATACCATTTTAAGCACAAGTAGAGCTTTCTTTTGGAGCACATTTATATGAATATCCCACTATTTTATTTGTTAATAATAAAGAAAAATATTTTAAAAAATTAAAAAAGCACAACTTTTTATCAGTTCTTCTGAGATAATTTGTGCTTAATTGGTTAATTTTAGAGGGGTACTGTCCCTCTGGGTAGAAAATCCCCATGTCCCTTTTTCCCAGCATGATGCCCCACTTTTTTTAGAGATTAAACTTTGTGTTGTGTATATAATTGTTTTGTATTGCTCCACAACAATAAAACTCACATTAATCTCTATTTAAACTTCTGTATATGTGTTTATAAATTAGGTTGTGTAAATAAAATACTTTGAGATTGCTCTAAATCAGTGTATCTCAACAGTGTATTAACAGTGAGTTAATCATTGTGAATGAGCCTCTGATCCCCACACATGTGCTCTAGCAGAGAAATTCCTAAGTCCTGGCCTGTTAGTGGGTCCTGAAGACAGTTGAGAAACACTGATCTAAATAATGCATTGGTTTAAACAAAGAAGTATCAGTAGGTCATACAGTGACCTACACTTAATCTTGCCCCCAGCAACAGAAATTTTACTTAAATTGCCCCCCTCTTTGGCTAGTTTTATTTTATGTCTATTCTCTGCTTCTCTCTCCCTTATTATCACAGCAATGAAGAGAGAACAGTGACAAAGGCAATGTACAGAATGCATTGCTTTTGTCATTTACTCAGCCATTACAAGTGATACATTTAGCAGTGATCACATGTACCGGCAAAACAGGGAAAGCCTGAAACTGACTGCTCTGGTCCTGGAGCAATCAGTTTCAGCCTCTCCAGCATGATCACAGCATGCCCTGAGGCACACTGCGATCATTTAACCCATGACATGCAAGGACCATCACTGGTCCTTAAGGCACAAACACCTGTGATGGTCCTTGGCGGCATATCAAAGGTCCTTAAGGGCCTACTCTGGAGAAACTGCACTATGGGGAGTTATTTGAATTGATTTAAATGAGGTCTGTTTTGAACCATTTGGATTCTAGAGAAGTCTCCAACGCACTGGTTTGCAATGCAATGGGAACCTCTCGAGCATTAAGGGGGTTAAAAGCCCCATTTAAATCAATGGGAATTTGAGAAAGGTTTATTTGTTCTTTTTTGTGCAATTGGTTTGCTCTGGCTTTGCACCTATTTAGCATTAAACATAAGGCCCACAGTTGCAGGTATCATCACATAAATACTACAGTTATGCAGTATGTCTTGTAAAGAAGTGTCATATCACAGCAGTAATGAGTTTTTGCTATATCTGTTCTTGAAAACAAGTAATTTACAGCCTCTTGTGACTTGGAAGAGATTCCCCTTGAACAATTTCATGATGTTTTAGCAACATTTAATAGATTAAGTAAATTATTATTAATTGGCAATGTTCTAGCTAATTAAAATCTACTAGCAAATGACAGTTCCATCCCTACAGACTGGCATGTCTTTTGAATAAGGCATTATGTTTTTTACTAGTTTCATATTATGTAATGGCAAAGTTTGTTATTTTGTTTGAAATTACTTTCTGATCAGGTAAACAGAACAGGGAGGGCCATATGCATAAAGAGAGATGATCAGTTCTGGAATATACCAAACAAATAGAGATGACCAAATTCCTCATTGATTTAAATGTGGATATTAACGCACTGAATGCTAGAGATGTCTCTGAACAAATTTAGTGTTAGTAATGTCCCAGAATAAATATTTATCATTTTGTACTGTTTAAAAAGTTGAACTGAATGCAAAAAACCCTATCTCTACAACCGCTATGGTTTGAGAGATATTCACTGTCAACTCCCCACCCCCTCACTCCTCTTTCCCTGACATCAGCTCTGTACTGACTGCAGGAGAATCCTGTCAGGAGACCAACTGGTGGCTCTGCAGCAGAGCCACAATCGCGTTATTTAAAAAGAATGACTTCATTGCAAAGGTCTACAAAGTGTGACTGGTTTGCAAGCACACTTTGTAGACCATTCCAATGAAGTAATTAGTTTTAAATAACAAGATTGCAGCTCTGCTGAAGAGCCTCCTCTTGTCAGCCAACACGGCTCTACCCCCTTAAGGGCCAGGCGAATCAGGGATGGTTTGCACTTAAGGACCGGATCAATTTTTTTTTTTTTAAGTTTGAGAAAAGGTAATTGAAATTAATATATCATAACAGCAAAAGCAACAACAAGTTGTTGTAAAACCAGTCATAAAAAGTGTTTAGATATGTCAGACATATTAACACGAGGTTAAATAAGATAATACATTACATCAGGTGCAGTAGGATGAGTAACAAACACACAATATAGCTGGATGTAGTAATGGACGAAAAAGGATGGGAACAGTCGTAATCACATCTTAAAGAAGGCAAGAAGAAAAAAAAGGGGGGTTGGGGGGGATGGAGGTATAGAGTTTGTTGAAGTATATACCAGACAGCTGAATGAGGAGAAGATGCTGTTCACACCACTAGACCCCACGATCTGACCCAACTTAGTGAGAAAACAGGGTATTATCCAGTACAAAAAACAAAAAAATAGAAAGGCTGTAATTGTTGCTGCATGGTAGTTGCTAGCAAGAAGCTCATCTGTAATACTCTCAATGTCTGGTCCATCAAAACATTATAAGTCCTTCTGTACCAACTGGCTGCTCTTCAGCAGAGCTACAATTGTGTTATTTAAAAAGAAAAAGTCTACATGTGCCTCGTGTGCAAGCACAGTTTGTAGACCATTCCAATGAAGTAATTTGTTTTAAATAACATGATTGCAGCTCTGCTGAAGACCCTCCTCATGTCGGCCAACACGGATCTCCTTCTGTCAGCTTTACAGCTGACAGCAGGAAAAGTCAAACTTTCACAGTGAATATCTCTCAAACCATAGCGGTTATAGAGATAGGGCATTTTTGCATTTAGTTCAACTTATTAAGCACTACAAAATGGTAAATATTTATTCTGGGACGTTACTAACATTTTAACCCAGGGTTAACTAAAGGAGAAATGTTTTGGTGTACTTTGTTTGCTACAGAACTGTTCATCTTTTGCTTTCTGCATAATGACTTTATTCATTAACCCTGTGTGTTGCATGTGCATTGCATACCCCTCTGGCACTCAAAGAGTTAAACAAAAGATGAGCAATTCTGTTACAAACCAAGTACATCATAGGGGACAAATGTCAATTCAAAACATTTTGCATTAAATGAACCCTTTGAGTGCCAGAGGGGTACGCAACTCATTGCTTTGCAATGCGTTGCGTACCCCTCTGCCACTCAAAGGGTTAAATGAGGTTTTTAACCCACTTTGAATACATTCCATTGAAGACTGCTCTTCATTCATAGAGTTAGAAGCTGAAAGTAAATCAATATGAATGCAGCTGGTATGCTCCAGAATGCTAACCTTTTGCTTTCTGCATAAGGTCCTAACTTGTTTACAAAGCAATTGTAAGATGCAGATGTAAAAGAGAGTTCAGCTTGTGTTATTTTATCTATTAATTCATGGTGCTTGTGCCACAAAGCAAAGTTATTTTGGACAGTAACAATCATATTTTTGCCAGGTAATTACCTTGGATCTCATTTTGTTTGTTTACCAAGCATAACTTTTCCTATCGAATTCACCCAAGATTAAGCTCCTAAACAATTGCAATCCCTCCCAAGAGCTACAGCTCTAGATTAAGAAATAAAATGTGCTTGGTTTGCAAGAGAAAAATATTCTTGAGCTATCTTTCAGGCATGGTTCAGAGGAATAGTATATTGAATTATTCTTTACATATGTCAAGACTGGCAAAAAGAATTTTAATCAGATTCAGACCTCTGAAGCAGTGATTCTTAAGCCGTGTTTTGTGACACACCAGTGTATCGCTGCAACTAGCTCAGTTTGTTGCCTCATTTTATCCTATCAGAGATTGTGCAGGTGTGGAGTGGTCTCTCTATTTGTCTATACAAAAGAAAAAGATAGATGGACAATTGTTAAGGGGTGCTGGCAACCAGCAGATTTGCCTCAAATATACCGCTCTTTCTGTGACTCTCAGGCATGTTTTGGTCTGAGAGGCAATGTCTTTTATTTGGGGAGTACATAGGAAGTAAGATGTCTGTGTAGTTCCCAGACAACCATAACAAAAAGCAGGGGGGACTCCCAAGCTCACACCGCTATGGAAAAAATGCCTGTTCAACCTGTACAAGTGGTTTTTGCTACTGATTGCTTGTACAGGCTTTCTTACATTTTCCTCCATTCCCTTTAACTCTTCTATCTCAGGGAGCACTCTGTTTGCCAACCCAACCTAAATTCCTATTCCAGGTGGCAGTAGACCTAGCAATGACCTGGAGGAGACACACAATATGGTGGGGACACATATAAGGACATATGGAAATAGACTGAGAGCAAAGACCTCTTGAACAAAATAAATGAAGGCTGGGGCAAAGGTTTCTTCTATTCTAGTGACCCATTAATAAAAAATAAGCTCCAACTAAAAGCTGATTGGCTGGGAAGTGTGGTTACTGCAGGGCATGTTCCTTGCCCTGTATAACTCCACATCCCAGCCAATGGGAGCTTGCAAACAGTTTTAAGCAGAGACTGTTCATTTCAAAATCCAGTCCCTGTTCAAATTTCCCTCAGTTTGCATTTGGCAATAGTCTGAAAGGTACCATTTTAGACATATATTTTTTTTGTTCTGCCACCTGCTGTGGCTTTAGTTTAAGGGTCCAGTGCAGTGCTTTACAGAAGAAGAGTTAAAAAAAAAAAAAAAAAAAAGAAGAAGGAAGCATACAGAAAACTTAAAGAGGAACACCAGGGTGCAGAAGACCCAGCTGGGCCTTAGACTTACAAGTAAGTATTTAATGTTAATGGGTTGGTGTTGGCTTTTGGGGGATTAATCATGTGAGTGCCAGAGGGGTATGCAATGCTCTGAAATGTGTTGCATACCCCACTGGCTCTCAAAAGGTTAATGTTTTTGTTAATTTCCCTCATGTTTTTTCTACCTTGGAGGTATTGATATGGGGCTTATGGCCCCATATCAATACATCCACGGATCACTATTGTGGGATCTCTAGTTGCACATGGTTTTCTTTTTCTTTAATACATTTCAATTACATGTCGGTGGTTATGAACATTAGTTAGGGACTCAACGCCTAGTTTTCTATTGGCAAATTTTACACAAACACAGAGAGTCTTTAATGTATGTTACTAGACACAGCACGTAACTGAATCGCAAATTCATTGGCTTTCTCATTGATCTCAATGGATTCTAATTTAGCGCTCATTGTTCATTTTTACCATTCGGTAGTTGGTCACAACGCAGGTAATGGAATACCTAATTGTGACTTAAAGTGGATGCATCACCTACATATAAGCCTACTTCATGTAACAAGTACTCTCATACCATTAGTGAAACAGTTTATGAAAAAATTCTAATTTTTATCTAGTTTTAACCCCTTAAGGGGTTCGGGGAGTCCAGAATCAGATTCTGAAAAGAAAAAAAAATGGTCCCTGGTCCTTAAGTGACCACAACCGTGCGCGCTCAGCCAGTCCTTAAGGGGTTAAAGATTTCAGTGGTTACTTCACCCATTTGCTTGCTACAACTAGAGTTTAACAGCAGCAACTGCATGCAAAGTAAAGCCACCTCCCTTCCTACATATGATCCCTCCCACCTTCCCTCAAGATGTGGTGCGCCGGCAGCTCACCGATCGATGCGTGTCCAGGTCCTTGATGGGAACAAGCCTCACACGTTCACAGAACAATCTTTTTATATATATATATATATATATATATATATATATATATATATATATATATATATAAAAAGAATAAGCCTCATTGCATAATTTATGGTACCTCACACACAGAACATAATTTATGTCTCCTCAGAAAACACACACATTGAACAGAATGCCTCATTACATAATTTATTTCTCATTAGGAGACACAACTCCTATTGGGTGATTGAATGGGGACTTTACTGCTCCCATTGGGTGATTGAATGGGGGCATGTTTATCATACAGGGAGTTGGCCCACCCCCTCCAGCCCACCCAACACTATCCAACTGACAAAAAAATATAACTGCCACTCGCTCCTGAAGTAGGGGATATCAGTAACTTCTCCCGGTCCACACACACTCACTCAGGATCATGACCCCACAAACACACTGTTTCACCTCCCACAGATAATTGTAACCCTCCATACACTCTGTTTCAGTACAAGGGTGTAATGTTCCCATAAAATACAAACTCAGGGATAAACTTAATAGCAACTTTTTTATTTAACTCTTCATCTCTTCAGTCACCTCACTAACTGTCTCAACTGTCACTCCTCCACTTCCTGCTTCCTGATTCCCGCCCTTTCTCCTTAAAGTGAGAGAGATGCTTTGGTGTATGTTACAGAGGGAAAGCCTCAAACACCACTTTCTATTTGTTCCCTCAGCATATTGCTATACTGCCTCAACTGAAGAGCCACCGTACATACACTGTGTGTGCCCCCCCTGCCCACTGGTATCCACAGATTCTCTACGTACACTATATAACCCCCCTAGCCTTGCTCCCCTGCCCACTGGTAGCAGGGCCCCCCCCCAACAATCTTATTCCCCTAACCACTGGTAGCCACAGATTCTCTACGTACACTATATAACCCCCCTAGCCTTGCTCCCCTGCCCACTGGTAGCCACAGATTCCTTACATACACTATGTGACCTCCCCTAGCCTTATTACCCTGTCCATTGGTAGCCACTGATTCCCCACATACACTGTGGACCCCACCAGCCTTATTATCCTGCCCACTGAAAGCCACATATTCTACACATACACTATATGACCACCACCATCCTTATTCCAATACCTACTGGTAGCCACTGATTCCCAACTATCACGGTGCCCGTGATTGCTGCATTCAGGTGTCTATTACCTGTAGGGGGCTCCCATTGGCTGTCTGCCTTCAGCCCGCCTCACATTGCTTTTTAAACTCATTCTGGGCACCCTCTAGTTGCCCTTTCGTGTTGTCTCTGACAGCAGCCTCCTTCACCTTGCTACTGTTGCTATTTGGGCCTGTTGCTGTGTTCCTGAGTTGCTGAGTCGTCCCGTTCCTGAGTTCCTGCCTGCTGAGTCAGTTCCAGTCCGGTTCCGGTTGTCATAGTGAGAGGTTGCTGTTCCTGCTGCCAGTCTTCTCTTGCCGTTCCTGAGTTGGTTGACCATCTCTGCTGGTTCCTGTTCATTTCCGTCTTCCAGTTCCTGCACTTGTGGCGACATTGTCATCAGTCACCTCGGCGACAGTCGCTATCCTGCTGGTTCCCAGCGTGCGGACGCTGGTTGCTCCATTAGCCTTGCGGCTATGCTCTCAGCCTGTTGGTTACAGCGTGTGGAAGCTGGTTTGCTCCATTAGCCTTGCGGCTACGCTCTCAGCCTGTTGGTTACAGCGTGCGGACGCTGGTTTGCTCCATTAGCCTTATGGCTACTCTCACAGCCTGTTGGTTCCAGTGTGCAGATGCTGGTTTGCTCCATTGGCCTTGCGGCCTAAACACAATACTGTTGGTTCCCAGCGTGCGGACGCTGGTTCGCTCCTTGGCCTTGCGGCCTATACTTGATATTCTTGGTTCCCAGCTTCCGGACACTGGTTCGCTCCATTAGCCTTGCGGCTACATTTATAGCTTGTTGGTTCCCAGCGTGCGGATGCTGGTTCGCTCCTTGGCCTTGCGGCCTATACTTGATATTGTTGGTTCCCAGCGTGCGGACGCTGGTTCGCTCCATTAGCCTTACGGCTACATTTACAGCTTGTTGATCCCAGCGTGCGGACGCTGGTTCGCTCCATTAGCCTTGCGGCTATACTTATCAGCCTGTTGGTACCAGTGTGCGGACACTGGTTTGTTCCTTGACCTGACGGCTTTTCTGATACTAGCCTGCTCCCTCCAGCGTGCAGTCGCTGGTTTGCTCCACTACCTAGCGCTACATTATTTGTTGGTTACCAACGCGCGGGCGTTGGTTTGCTCCATGACCTGTGGGTTTACTCAATATTATGCTTGATGTTTCCCAACGTAAGGGCACTGGTTTACTCCTTGTCTCTTGCTCTTGCACTTGAGGCTTCTCAGTGCGCTGTCCAGTCCTAGACAGCTACCATTCTGATGTACACGGATACTGAGTGTCAGACTCTAGTGAAACCACTGACCTATTCGTCACTACTGTCTATTGATCATCTGACAGTCCCTGAGGTCATTGTGGTTGTCACCTTCCTACAGGGCTGCCTTGCCCGGTATATTGGTAAGGCTGGTAGAACCTCCTACTATTCCATCACAAGGTTGCCTTACCCGGTATTGGCAATGCCGGTAGAGCCCACTACATCTATTCTATCAGGCTGCCTTGCCCAGTATATTGGCAAGGCCGGTAGAGCCTATTCTTTGGTCTCCATTAGGCTGCCTTGCCCGGTATTTGGCAGGGCCGGTAGAGCCACCTATTGGTATTCATCCAGGTTGCCTTGCCCAGTATATTGGCAAGGCCGCTCCATACTGCCTCCTCTGGTACTTCAGGTGCATGTTGATGACCTCATCGCAAAGCACCAGGAAGTGCTAGAAGAGCCAGTGTGGAGCGAATGGCTGTGGGCTGAAGCTGATAACAGAGTAAGGCAGCAGCCTGCTGTTCCAAGCTATATATGCCCACAAGTTGCTGGGCAGCAGCCATCCAGCCTCAGGATAAAAAGCAGGAGGAGTGAGTCTGCTGATTGTCTGACATTCGGGGCTGCCCACTGACACACTCGGGGCTTCAGCCCCCTTAGCCCACCCCTAGTGACGCCCCTGGGGTACACAACGCATTGCAAAGGGTTAAGTAAGGAGGAGTTACTGCTCCCATTGGGTGATTCAATGGGGGAGTGATTTAAATCATGCAGGGAGTTGGCCTGCCCCCACTATCCAGCCCGCCCACCACTATCCAAGTAACTGAAAAAACAAAATGGCTGCCACTTGCTCCTACACCACAGACGCAAACACACACACACACACACTCACACACACACTCACACACACACTCACACACACTCTCACACACACACTCAATCACACACACTCAGTCATTCACACTCAATCACACACACACACTCACATTCTCTTACTCCCACACTCACACTCAATTCCACACACTCAATCCCACACACTCACACTCAATCCCACACTCACACTCAATCCCACACACTCACACTCAATCCCACACTCACACTCAATCCCACACACTCACACTCTCTCAATCACACTCTCTCACTCGCACTCAATCACACACTTGCACTCATTCTCACTCACACTCATACACCCTCACACTCATACACCCTCACACTCATTCTCAATCACACTCATACACCCTCACACTCATACACCCTCACACTCACACACTCACTCAATCACACACACTCACGCAATCACTCACTCTCGTACTCACACCCCGGGAGCCAGCACAATCCACCTTCCACCACAGTCTCACTCACACCCTGGGAGCCAGCACGATCCACCTTCCACCATAGTATGTGCAATTACCACATGCATTTCAACTATATTAATGAATGCCACAGTGGAGGCATAAGTACAAACACACACTCATTACAATGACACCAAAGTCACCCCTTATGACTCACTTCTGTGTGTGCATGTATGTCTCTGTGTGTGCCTGTGTGTGTTGCATGTCTGTATCACACTCTGTGTCTGCATGTTGTGCATTGCATGTATGTATGTATGTATGTATGTATGACTGTGTCAATCTTTATGCATCTCAGTGAATGCGTGTGCATTTGCGTGTGTGTCTCTGTGTGTGTTTGTCTTGCATCCGTGTGCGCATTAATTCCCTATATATCCTGACGGGCAACGCCGTCCCACATTGCTAGTTATATATATTCAAAAGCAGGGGGACAATGGCAATCACAACTATTATAATAAATAATAAACTCGCAGTATAACTAAATGGTGCATGCCCCACAGAAATACCATTTCCAGGTATATTCAGCCTGGGGTATCCAGGATCGGGGCAGACAGCACACAGTCATCAAATGGGAAACAAACAAAAAAGAAACAATAAAAAAAAAAAAAAAAAAAAAAAAAAAAAAGTTTATTAACCCTTTGAGTGCCAGATGGGTATCCAGCCCATTGCTTTGTTGAATACCTCTTTAGCACTCAAATGGTTAAATAAGTAAACAATGTCCATGAAAAATGTGTGTCTACAATATTACCATAGTAAATTTCAGTTCAATGCATCAAAAGTTCACACTTTAAAATACAAACGATTTTTAACTGTCAGGACCATAGAAATCACAGTGAAAATATATAATAAGTTGATGAAATGAGTCCAGTGTTTCACATTTTATGGTCTTTATTTCTGTGATGTTACAACATATTTCAGTGTCGGGGCCGGTGTTGGGCCTGCAGCTTCCAAACTCTCTGTATGGAGCGGTGCTGGGTTTGCAGCTTTTTAGGGGTCATGATGTTGGACTGACACCTTTCATATTCTTTGTAGCTCTTTGTCTTAGGCTTGCGTCCTTCAGTATCTTTGCAGTGCTTGTTATTTGAAGACACTTTGCAAATTATGGTGTTGGACCCTTCGATTAAAGTGAATGTATAGGAGCCACTGTTGGAGTTGCAGCTTTTAGCAGCTGTGTGGGGCCTGCTGTTAGAGTTGTGGCTTTCTGAAGCTGTGTGCGGTCTGCTGTTAGAGTTGTAGCTTTCTATGGCTGTGTGGGGGCTGCTGTTTGATTTGCAGCTTCTCGAGGCTCTGCAGCAGTTTGCGCTGGACTTTGCCATCTTTTGGCGTCCCTCTTGCCTTCTAATGGCCATCAAAGTGGCAAAAAGTAAGGCGAATAACAGAATAGGGTAGAATAATAGAATAGGGTAAAAATTGATCTCGGTGTAATTTTTTGTATCTAGATGAACCATCTCAATCATCTCGGGGTAGAACTCATTCTTCTCAATGAGACTTGTAGACTTTCCAGTCACTGGTTTTTGCACTAGAAGTAAAATTAATAGCATCCTCCAAAATCCTGAGTGCCCTAGTGAAGCCATGACTTTCCACCAGTATGTAATTCTCAGAACTGATCGAAATTAACTGAGAGACACCCAATAACTGATTCCATGGAACCGCATCACAGTGGCCTCACAGTCAAGGTAAAATTCCATCTGACCACAAAATTTTATGATGTCACAGAGGAGCAGGTAATATCTGGCTCTGCAGCTAATAGAGACTACAACTGTAATAATTCCCAAACAGCCAATCTCTGGATGTAAATGATGGGACTTGTATCCACAACAGCTGGAGAGACACTTGTTGCCTATTTCTGAACTGTTTGGTAAAGTAAGCCTTACTGCTGGAGCTGCAATACTTGGAGACAAAGGTTGCTTGAGGCTCATTAACTAACTGTCACTGTATTATGATCTGTAAAGCCACTTAAAGCATACAGAGACCTTAGTCTTTGGTTCATAAAGATAGAGACCAGGTAATAAATAGTTTTAAAGTCATGGATTTTGGGGCCTTAGAATTAACCCACTGCACACCCCTTTGGCAATCTAAGGGTTAATAGGGTTTCTGTGTCAGTGAAATTTAAAGTGGAACTTACACTATATAATAGTATAGGTGATTTTGAAAGAGCTTTCAAAGTTATTTATATTTATGTTAGTCATTTTTTATTTAACCCCTTAACGACCCTTGACGCTCATAGTACGTCATGGGTTGATCTGAGTTAAAAGTATTGGGCCAATTCACATGGTCACACCACAAATGGCACTGGCAGAAGCATACAAAAAAAGTATTTGGACGTGTAAGAAGGTGTAAATGCTGTGAGGATATATTTCCTTACATTTTCTCTCCCTCCCATCATATATTTAATCTATATATATAAAAGAATAAGCCTCACTGAATCATTTATGGTTCGTCACACACACAATATAATTTATGTCTCCTCAGAAAACACACACACATTGCACAGAATGCCTCATTACATAATTTATGTCTCATTAGGAGACACAACTTCCATTGGGCGATTCAATGGGCACATTACTGCTCCCATTGGGTGATTGAATGGGGGCATGTTTATCATACAGGGAGTTGGCCCGCCCCCTCCAACCCGCCCACCACTGTCCAACTGACAAAAAAAAAATATAGCTGCCACTCGGTCCTGAAATAGGGGATATCGATAACTTCTCCCGATCCACTCACACTCTCCTCACTCAGGATCATGACCCCACAAACACACTTTTCACCTCCCACAGATAATTGTAACCCTCCATACACTCTGTTTCAGTACGAGGGTGTAATGTTTCCGTAAAATACAAACTCAGAGATAAACTTAATAGCAACTTTTTTATTTAACTCTTCATCTCTTCAGTCACCTCACTAACTGTCTCAACTGTCACTCTTCCACTTCCTGCTTCCTGATTCCCGCCTTTTCTCCTTAAAGGGAGAGAGATGCTTTGCTGTATGTTACAGAGGGAAAGCCTCAAACACCACTTTCTATTTGTTCCTTCAGTATATTGCTATGTTGCCTCAACTGAAGAGCCACCGTGTGTTATATTGCTATGTTACCTCAGCTTAAGTAAGGAGGAGTTACTGCTCCCATTGAGTGATTCAATGGGGAGTGATTTAAATCATGCAGGGAGTTGGCCTGCCCCCACTATCCAGCCCGTCCACCACTATCCAAGTGACTGAAAAAACAAAATGACTACCACTCGCTCCTACACCAAAGACACAAACACATCAGACACAAACACACACACTCTCTTACACTCACACTCTCTCACACCCTCTCTCTCACTCACACTCTCACTCACTCACACACTCACTCAAACACACTCACTCACACTTACTCAACCTCACTCACACTCACTCATACACACACTCAATCACACTCACACACACACTCAATCACACACACTCAATCACACACTCAATCACACACAATCACACACTCAATCACACACAATCACACACACTCTCACTCACACTCACAGGCAATCACTCACACTCAATCACTCACACTCACACACTCACTCCCGCACACTCACTCTCACTCACACCCCGGGAGCCAGCACGATCCACGTTCCACCATAGTCTCAGTCACACTCACTCACACACGGGGAGCCAGCACGATCCACCTTCCACCATAGTATGTGCAATTACCACATGCATTTCAACTACATGAATGAATGCCACTCACACACACACTCACTCACAACCCAGGAGCCAGCACGATCCACCTTCCACCATAGTATGTGCAATCACCACATGCATTTCAACTATATGAATGAATGCCACAGTAGAGGCATAAGTACAAACACGAACTCATTACAATTACACATAAGTCACTCCCTTATGACTCACTTTTGTGTGTGAGTATCTCTGTGTGTGCCTGTGTGTTCCTCACTGTGTGTGTTGCATGTCTGTATCACACTATGTGTCTGCATGTTGTGCATTGCATGTATGTGTGTATGACTGTGTCGATCTTTATGCATCTCAGTGCATGCGTGTGCATTTGTGTGTGTGTATGTCTTGCATCTGTGTGTGTGCTTTAATTCCCTATATAGCCTGACGGGCAGTGCTGTCCCACATTGCTAGTGCATATATATATATACAGGGCTTATAACTTTAAGTCCTTTGCTACTAGCCAGACCTGAAAAGTTACTCGCCACTGCAAGCCAAAACATACCCACCAGGGCTGAATTTCTACTCGCCAGGGATAAATTTTCACTCGCCATTGGCTAGTGGTGAATGGAAATTTTGAGCCCTGATATATATATATATATATATATATATATATATATACATATATATACTAGTGTAAAAGCCCGTGTACACAGGCCAAGGTCCGGGTGATATTAACCCTTTGAGTGCCAGAGTGGTATGCAAAGCATTGTTTTGCAATACGTTGCGTACCCCTCTGCCACTCAAAGGGGTAAGAGACCAGTCCTGCTCTGCGTCCTGCCGCCGACACAGTCATGCACTGTAGTGACTGCCTGAAAGCACAGAACTCCCAGCATTCTGTGCATTTGGGCAGTCTCTACTGTGCATGACGGTTTCTGACAAACATCCTAGTGAATTATTATATATGGTATTACGCACACTTGCTAGTCTTTTTATAGCATTCCAGCAAGGGGAATGGAACATGCATGAAAAGAGCACTGTATATGAGTCAACTTATTATACTCAGAAGGTATACATTTCATATAAATTAAAAATATTTTCGGAAATCATTATTAACCCCTTAAGGACCCATGACGGTCCTGGCACGTCATGGGTCTACCGTCGTTCTGCGAGCCCTGAACCGGATTGGCAAAAAAAAAAGGTCCATGGTCCTTAAGTGCCAGCCAATTGCACGTGTGGGGGTTAAGCATTTATTACCTTGTATTGTTATTATCATTTAGTGTATATAAATATTTACTTATATACAAAAAAGTTTGACCAAAGGTATATGTGTATATATATATATATATATATATATATATATATATATATATATATATATCTGTGTGTGTGTCTCTCTCTCTATAAATAAAGATGCACATATTTATATAGGAAAGAAGGATAAAAGGACTTTCCTGACACAAAAATATATGAGATCACTGTAACTTTGTGGTTATTTCTTTAGATATTTACAGACACATTCAGAATGGGTAACTCATGAGTGCCATATTGGATCACAACACATGGCCTGTCAGTGAATTCCCGATCTAATAGTTTTTGTATGGTCAACAATTGGTAGGATTCACAAGAGTCTATTACAAAGGGAACAATCATTAGGAACATGAATATATGTATAAATGAGTCAACGTTTCAATGAACTCTTATATATGTTTATATATAGCAAGATCCAAAAAAAGAATTGCATTCACAATATATATATATATATATATATATATATATATATATATATATACTAGCAATATGTGACAGCGTTGCCCGTCATTATAGTAGGGTATGTGTTATGTAGCATTTTTTGTTTGAAATGTTGTAGGTGGCATGTTGAAGGTATTTTGTAAGAATTTTTTTGTTTGTTTGTATTGTACATTTCATTTAGCTGTATTGACTGATGATGTTTTCTTGTGTACTGTGTGAAACAGAATCATATTGCACACATACATAGACATACACAGATGCAGTGACATATACAGACATTGATCATACATACATACACACGTACATACATGCGTACACACACACACACATACAGATATTATTACGGTCCTGTAAGTGCCAGAGGGGTAGGCAAGGCATTGCTCATTGTGTTGCTTAATCATCTGGTACTGGAAGGGTTAACCAGCTGTCCCAGTATGTAGCAAGAGTCATGGAGTCTACAGTCCCTGAAGTGAACTCTGTACATGCACACTCAGAGGCTGCCAGACAACCGCCGGCCCGGCTACCTGGCCAGGAAGACACCTCCTGCCCCAGGCCTCGGCCAAGAGTGTTACTAGGGATGCAGCCCGGGCACCGAGAGCGGGAACTGAGGAGGGATGGTGTGTGTGGTTGGAGCAGGGATGGTGTGTGTTGTTGGAGCAGCTATAGTGCGGCATGTATATTTTTTGTGCCAGGGTACTTACACAATGCAGATGTGTGAGCGCGAGCAGAAAGCGGCGGTGAAAAAGCTTGTGTGTAAGAGTGTGTACTACAGAGTGGCCCCAGCATGGTCTGTCTCCAGCCCCTCAGCCATGGGTAATAGCGGCATCCAGCTGCTGCTTGTAGAGAGCTCCTTGAAGGGCCGCATGATCAGGCTGTTGCGGGGTGGAGTGTTGTGCTTCATGAAGGGGGAACATGAAGGATTTGGTACTGGGCCTGCCTGCCTCCGAGCTACATGAAGCAGATGGGCTTCCTGCAGCAGAAGCACATTGTGCACCAGGAGCCGAAAGCATTGTTGTGTTGCGGATACCAGAAATGAAGGTACACTAGATCCGATCCCGCCCTCTCTTTGTTGTATCAGCTCATTGTGTGCCTCAGGTTGGTGGAGGGACCCCTGGGGACTGTGTGTGTGTGTGTGTGTGTGTGTGTGTGGCTTTTGTGTGTGTGTGGCTTGTGTGTGTGTGTGTGTGGCTTGTGTGTGTGTGGCTTGTGTGTGAGTCTGTGGTGTAGGAGCGAGTGGCAGACATTTTGTTTTTTCAGTCACTTGGATAGTGGTGGGCAGCCGGATAGTGGGGGCAGGCCAACTCCCTGAATGATTTAAATCACTCCTTCATTGAATCACCCAATGGGAACAGTAATTCCTTACTTAAGCTGAGGTAACATAGCAATATAACACACAGTGGCTCTTCAGTTGAGGCAGCGTAGCAATATGCTGAGGGATCAAATAGAAAGTGGTGTTTGAGGCTTACCCTCTGTAACATACAGCAAAGCATCTCTCTCCCTTTAAGGAGAAAGGGCGGGAATCAGGAAGTGGAGGAGTGACAGTTGAAAACAGACAGTGAGGTGACTGAAGAGATGAAGAGTTAACCCTTTGAGTGCCAGAGGGGTAAGCAACGCATTGCAAAGCAATGTGTTGCGTACCCCTCTGGCACTGAAAGGGTTAAATAAAAGAGTTGCTATTAAGTTTATCCCTGAGTTTGTATTTTATGGAAACATTACACCCTCGTACTGAAACAGAGTGTATGGAGGGTTACAGTTATCTGTGGGAGGTGACACAGTGTATGGAGGATTACAGTTATCTGTGGGAGGTGAAATAGTGTTTGTGGGGTCATGATCCTGAGTGAGAGTGTGAGTGGACCAGGAGAAGTTATTGATATCCCTACTTCAGGAGCGAGTGGCAGCTATATTTTTTTTTGTCAGTTGGATAGTGCTGGAAGGGCTGGAGGGGCTGGGCCAACTCCCTGTATGATAAACACGCCCCCATTGAATCACCCAATGAGAGTTGTGTCTCCTAATGAGACATAAATTATGTAATGAGGCATTCTGTTCAATGTGTGTTTATTTTCTGAGGAGACATAAATTATGTTCTGTGTGTGAGGTACCATAAATTATGCAATGAGGCTTATTCTTTTATATATATACTAGTTGAAGAGCCCATTACATGGGCCACAGTTCCACTGGCAGCCGGTCGCGGGACAGTCATGCTCAGTAGAGACTGCCCGCGCCGCAGCTGATACAGAGCGGGAAGCTCCATCGGCACTCCCCGCTCTGTATCAGCCTTTTCACTGGCAGTCTCTACTGCGCATGATTGTGGCGTTACACACGTTTTAGTGAATTATTATATAGGATAGATATATACACACACACACACACACACACACACATACGCTTTGCTCTAAGAATTACAGAATTGTGCTATCTAATTGCTCCCTAGGGAGATTTTTGGACAAGGTTCAAATTTACATAAATGGACCATGGAATAATGCCTATACAGAAGTTGTAGGAGCTGATGGAGCTCCTCTTAGACTTCAATAGAACGTTGTGTGATAAACATTTATCACCTGCAATGGAATCCAGCACAGAGCAAGGGAATTCTATTTTTAAATATGGAGTAAACAAATTTGAGGATTTTAAGGGAACTTAAAAAAGGTGGATGTTACAATCAATTCAAATCTGCCATAATTTTATATAAAATAATGTGATACTTACTGCAGATGAGGATGAGTTACTTCCAAGTTTTTACTCTAACTGAACAAATACAAGGATTATTCTTGAAAACGTAACAGATGACACTGTACAAGAAATGAGGAAATACAAACTTTATTGACTTTTCCCTGCTAAATGTATTGTCACATGGCTGTGGCATCTGTAATTTAGTAAATAAAATAATGTAATAAACCAGATACACACAGAACAAATGACAAAGTTTTCAACTTCTTATTTTCTTATTTTAAAAAAGAAAAGGTAGCAAAATGCTAATAATTTTATTTAATGTGTTTACAACACAAGCAGGTGGCGTTTAAGTAGCCTGAAGAGAGGAATTATATGCCTCAAAACATGTGTTCCACAAGACATATCATGGGTATATCTCTCTAAAGATCCCTATAGATCACAGAATAAAAGAGAAATTAGCCATTAGGAATAGATTATAATGTGTGATTATTGCTTTCTCAACATCGTATACACAGTTCTGTTTCTTTATTATTCTACTATAGTACACTTTTTTAAGCATAAGTTTTGCTATAAATATGTTTAACTACAGAGAGAGATGATGTACTAAGAATAACAATAGCAAATCTGGAGGAGACTAACTGCACAATATGGAGTTAAATAAGTCTGTTAACCCCTTGGATTTTAGAGTAGTATCCAGTCCTTTTCTTTGCAATGTGTAGGAGACCTCCCTGGCATTTGACTTGATTATTTATTTGTCCCCTATAATTCTTTTGATTTGCCCTAAAATTACTCTGGTTTAGTAAATTGCCCTCAGAGAATATAAACAAGAACTAGAATAAATTATAATAAATAACAGAACAAATGGAAATACACTTGCACTTATATGACAAGGCTGAAAATCCTTCCTCAAACATGTGACTTTCAGCAAGTGTGTCAGGAGAGTCTGAGGCTGTGAGACGGAAGCAAAGGAGAGTTACCCCAAATATCCTAAAATTTTGTGTGACTGACTGGGAAGACACAGGCAACCATGATCCAAGTTTATTCCTGGTTTGGTTGTTATCTCTGTCCTAGGGGAGTCTGGGGAAAGAAGCAGCTGAACAGGGAGTGTAGTTTTTTGTTGTTGACCGTGATACTGTTAAGGGGACAGTTAATTAAAACAAATAAATACATAAAATTAAAAAAAATTGTGAGGTGACAGACTGGAACCCTGACGTGCTGTGACTGAGGCAGTCTGATACTAGACTATACAGAGTATTTTGTAGAGCCCCAAGGCAAGACATTGCACATAGTCAGTTCAATTGTGTACTTTACAGTAAAAAACACACACATGCATATGTTACTGTAGGATAGACTTGTGCACAACAAAAATTTTCGGTAAAATTCGATGTTGGATGCATTTTTTATTTTCATTCGTCGACTCTGCAATTCAGATCCGACCTGTTCGTTTTGGAAGAAAGTCGGCGATAGTCCAAATTATTAGGTGACTTTAAAATACCTTTAAAAATACAATAAAAAATTAAAATTAAATGAATGGAACCATTTCCAGGGTCTAAATGAAGATGGTGTAACAGGGTAAGGTGGGCATTTAGCCTTATGGTACTATGGATGAAGTAGCTAAAATATGGATGTAGCAATAATGCAAACTGCCTGCCTTCACAATACATGTACACAACTGGCTGTATCTGGCTGCTGGATGAAGTGTCACTTTAAAAGTTATTCAAACAAAGCCCTAATATTTATTTTCAGTTATAACATAAAAATAAAAAAGAGAGAAGAGAGTGCCCTATGGTGTAATAAGGTCACTATAACAAAATACTCAAATAAAAGTAACTTATTGCACTCACATTTATCAATGGTCAGACAGTTGTTATCGACAAATCTGACAGAACCGCTTGTGGAGACATTTCCTCCGTCTGCACTCGGAGGGATGACAATCAGCTGGACTATGGCACCAAGCAGACAAACAGACAAACAAACAATATGACGGCTGTCTCCAAAAATATATAAAATTTATCCCGACTTGGATAAAAATAATAATAAAACTTGTGGCTAAACACTAACACATTTTGCAGCAACCCTGCCACTTTCTCAAAGCACCGATAACGCCAAACAAAGGAACACACAGCCGTCATACACTTAACATTAAATAGGATTGCATCCAGTTGTAACTGAGCAGATTCAAACCAGAGGTAACAAATGATAACCGATTATTATTGTAATTGGATGCAAATAATCAATATGTCTAAATGACAAACTAATAATAAACCCAATTTCAAGTGGAGCAACAGTGTCACGGGCACCCAGGAAAGCTCAGAACTCAGTACGGTAATGTAATGCAAAATATTTATTAGAATAAATCACAGCAATAAATATGTAGTACAACAAGCAAAGGGTTACTAGCTGGCGACACTACTACCAGAAATAGTAGGCCTCACACTAGACCACAGTGCTGGAGACTGGGCCGAAGCCCCTGTGAGTCTCAGCAGGAAACAGGAACGCTAGCTCTTGATCCGTCGACTGGAACACTGGAACAGTAATCTTGATCCAATGAACAGGAACACAAGGACTGCTGGACTGGAGAACTGACCCATGCCTGCAATCACCGCTAAGAGACCCTGTGACTCATGCCTGCAGTCACTATATCGAGACGCTGTGACCGAGACCCTGTGACTCACGCCTGCAGTCACTATATCGAGACCCTGTGACTCACGTCTGCAGTCACCAATCAGATTCTCTGTCCACAACAGTGGTCTGTCTTCGACCAATAGTACAAATTGATCACAGTAAGGGGTACTCGTGATCACTGGGTAATACACAGAGAGGGTTCTCGTACTTAGCTGGGTCATACACAGAGAGAGGGTTCTCTTACTTAGCCGTGTCATACACAATGCGGGTTCTCATAAATAGCCTGGTCATACACAGAGTGGGTTGTCGTAGATAGCCAGGTCACACACAGAACCCAAGTACTTCACCTAAGAACAACAACGCAAGGGCATCTGAGTCAGGCCTCAGTCTGCCTTATAAACCCCTCCACAGGAAGTAGGAAGAGCAGCTCAGAGGGAGGAAGTAGGTAGGAGGAGACTACAGTAAGCAAACAGATAAAACAGAGGCCTGCAGCCTGCTTGAAGCCTCGCACCTGTAATCATGCTGGAGTCAAGGTAAGCTGTGACAAACAGAGATGTATGTCATGCTGGACATTCACCATACGATCGACCTTGAGCCTCTTATATAATGACAGCGCTCCGTGAGCCTGAATCAGCATATCGGAGTGATCAAAAAAATAAACGATAGGCTTTCCAGTTTATGATGGCTCCAGCAGCACACAGCTCTATATAACAAATAGTCCAGGCAAATAATCAATGGACTAACAACAACATTATCCTCATCATGACTACTAACATTAATACAAAACTGACATCAAATATAGAATAATTATGATAATAAAAATAAATACATAATATATAAATTACATATTATATAAATCATAAATAGTGCTCTACATATAATCTCCGTATATAACATTATATGAATATATATATATATATATAAACAATAATACCACACACATATACTATATGGAAAAAAACACCACATATGTGCAGTGATGTGTATACCTAAGTGGACAAAAAGTATAACATCGAATAATTCTAATGTTGGTGAATCGGTGGTAACCGTCTACAAACTGGATAATAGCAAAAATCTTTATAATATATGAAAAATAAATGAAGTGATATATACCTCTTTATAATAATAATGTGATAAACTGGTGGTGAAACTAATAAAAAAACATGAAAATATACAAATATATGTAAAAAACGATCCAAAAAAGTGAAAGAAAAAAATTAACTAATAATAAATAATAAAAATATAATGATAAAAATGAGTGATCAATGAATACATAAAATAACACTACTGAAAACCTCAGACCAAATGTATATACTAACATCAATATCACTAACATCAAACTAATTAGACTCTGGGAGTCTCAATATACTCGTTCAGTCCTAAAGGGGCTAAAGTAGACAGTCTAAAAATCCCAAAACTCTCCCGGTTAATCAAACGCTGCATTCTATCATACGTATTAGATGGTAACATATGTTCAGTTGGTATTGCTTTTAAACCAACGGTGCTTTTGTCATGACAATGTGCAAAGTGTCTTGAGACACTATATAGCATTAGTCCATTGTAGATATTCCTTTTATGTTGTCCCATTCTGGTTCTAAAGTTCTGTGTCGTCCTTCTGATATTGTAAATGACAACTACACGTCAGAAGGTAGACAACATAACTTGAACAGCAGTCCATCCTACTTATAATTGTAAATACCTCCGATGTAACAGTAGAAGAAAAAGTACTGATCTGATCAACTATAAAAGCACATATAAGACATCTCATGCTGTTACATTTAAAGGCCCTAGACCTCCTTATATTATATTGGGTTTAAAGAAGTCACTAATCAGACCCTTTCTACACATTATCTCACTACTACCCGTAGATGTAACCGTTGCAAATTTACTTGGGGCCAAGATGTTCTTCAAGGTCTTAGATCTCCTATATATCACTCTGGGCCTAGCTCCCGGATCTTTTTTAAGCAACGGATCCATTGTTAGGATATTCCAATGTTTATTAAAGATCTTAGAAATTGCATTACCACCCTAGCTACATTTAGTGATAAAAGAAGGACTGTGAGATGAAATAATAGAATTCTAATTTTTGGTCACACCCCCCAGTTAAAATCCTTAAATTCTCTAGCCCAAAAATAAGAATCCCTCACTATAATGTTGTTGGCTATCCTTTTTCAAGGAACCGTTCTCAATATTTGTGATTGTTCATCATAGATGTCAATTAAGGAACAATTTCTCCTTATCCAAAAAACAGATGGCGCTTCAGATACTAAAAAATGTCCAACTAAATATACCCTGTGCAGCTACAATAAACCTCCCACTCCCCTAGAAGGACAAATAAAATATACATCAAAAAACCTGTTGAGCACTCCTATGGAAAATATCAGACAGGAATCCAACTTTATCAAAAATCAGATTAGTGTTTATTCCAATTAAACCAATATACAGAAAACTTCTAATATAACTCCTAATAGGCTGGGACAGTATTATTCACATCCATCTGTGGTCTGTAGTACCGAATCACATGAACACCTACCGTAGGCAACCTCTAACGTCACCTTGCATCAAACAGTTTAGCGATAAACGTTACCCACAAGTCCAGTGCACTATTAAGATATTGGATCCACAAACAGATACCGTGTGGAAAAACATGTAACTCAACCCACGAGTGTCAAAAAATCACTAACCACCGTCTTACATATAATAGTCTTCAAATGCAATGATAGTAATAAAACATATCACAATAAAAACAATAAAAATATTGATGATCAGAATGACCTATCCAAATCAGTCTGTTCATCAATACAGACCCCTACTAATCTATGACCAATGTTCCCGCCATGGATCACCCGTCCATTCAAGGAACATCTAGTCACATAAAAAACAATAAAAAAAAAAAAAAATATATATATATATATATATATATATATATATAATAACCCCCAAAAATATACCCTCGAGGGCTAGCACCTCCAAAAAATAAAACATAAATCCATACACTAATACCTATTAATAAATCCAAGGAGACTAAAAATATATTGGAATGTCCCACATTAATTCCTCTTCCGATATATTCCAACAGAGAAGGTTGACAATAATCCTCCTTATTGAATGATCTCTTTTCTTTATATAAATTTTCTTAAGTTCTTCTCACAATTGTATCACCTCGTAACACAATGCTCCCAGGAAAACAAGTGACATAACCGTTAATTAATGTATCAGCCTCCTTCTCACCGCACCCGCTTTCTACACAGGTTCATTCATAAATACATGTGCAATATACTTGATACCTTGTAATCAGGACTATATATTTATCTCTTTCCTTCCTCTTGCTCTCTTTTTCTGGTGTTTCGTCACCCAACTGTGATCTCGGTGTTGCACTCCTCCACCTCCACTTGTTAACTTTTGCACACACCGGAATGAACGCCTGTATAGTCAAAAGGCATCCGTCCTGATTACCTAAACAGCAGTGATTCTCTTTTTGTCCCTGAGGAAGAAACTGGTTAAGTTTTGAAACGTGTTGGAGGAAGGTGTAGGAATGGAAGTTTGACATTGGAAGTGACTACGTGATATATACATGTAAGATGTACAGCCACTATTGAGAACACCACAGATTTAATTTTCAGCTATTTATTTCTCCACTTCAGCCCTCAGAAGAAATAATATTGTGTCAGGAAATCTTTCCATCATAGAAAACATAGGAGAAAAATGGCAAAATTCTCTCTGGAAATTTATTGGCAGTGGTAAAAATATTATGTATTTTCTATGTGAAGGAATTTTCAAGAAAAAAATCAAGAAATTATTTATTCACAGAAATTCCTGTTAGAAATTTCTCTGACTTTTTGCCCATCCCTAAACCTGAATGTGACAGGGTTCTCGTTAGCATATATGGGGTTAAAATTCCCTTTTAACTCAATAGGGATTTAGAGAGTGTTTACGTGTACCCTGCATGCTACGTTTGCTCTAGAATTTGACTTAGTACATCAGCCTCAGTGTTTCTGTTACTCGATCCAAAGGGCGTCTTCTCTGATTGGCAGGCTTTGAGGATTTTTTTTTTATTTTCAAATAAGCTTTATTAAGATAAAAGTAAATAACAATGAAAGAGCATTACACTATCACGTTCCTTGTTTTTTATTTTTCTGTCAGTTATCCTGTATGAGGTCCTCATTGGTTGCCCTGTGTTTAGCCCGTCCAGTATTGCCTTTATATACTGGGCTCCTGCACCTTATCACTGCCCTTTCGTGGTGTTCCTGTGACAGTTCTACGTTTGTATTGAGGCTTCCAGTGTACCGACTTGGCTTGCCTGACTACTCTCCCGTTCCTGCGCCTGTGTACCGACCTGGACTGCCTGACTATTCTCCAGTGATTGTTCCTGTGTACCGTCCTGGCCTGGCTGATGTTCCAGCGCCTGTGTACCGACGCAGATTGGCTGACATTCCTGCTCCTGTGTCCTGACCCAGCCTGGCTGACATTCCTGCTCCTGGATCCCGTATTGGCAGTTCCCCGTTGTGGTACTAGTCGCCGACATTCTGACTTCCAGTGCCTTACCGTTTGGCACCTCTGCCTTGCAGGCTTGCGTGTCTTCCATTTGCTCAGAGCGCCTCTGGCCTAGTCCTCCATTCCATACCAGTTGCCAGTGTTGCCTCCGTGAGTGCACCGGTATTCTGCCATTGGTTGCTCCTCTCTGTCAAAACCGGTTGCTGTGTTGCCTCCGTAATTGCACCGGTATACCGCCATTGGTTTGCTACACTCTGCCTAAACCGGTTTCAAGTATTGCCTCCGTTATAGCACCGGTACATTGCAATTGGCTACGCTCTGTCTACCCGGTTGCAAGTGTTGCCTCCGTGATTGCACCGGTATACTGCACTGGTTCGCTCCACTCTATCAAAACCGGTTGCAAGTGTTGCCTCCGTGATTGCACCGGTACATTGCACTGGTTCACTCCACTCTGTTTAAATCAGTTGCAAGTGTTGCCTCCATGATTACCACTGGTTTGCTCCACTCTGTCAAAAGCGGTTGCCAGTGTTGCCTCCATTATCGCACCGGTACATTACCATTGGTTTGCTCCACTCTGTCAAAACCGGTTGCAAGTGTTGCCTCCGTTATAGCACCAGTACACTACAATTGGTTGCGCTCCACTTTGTCAAAACCGGTTGTAAGTGTTGCCTCCGTTTAGCACCGGAACTCTGCCATTGGTTCCGCTCCACTCTGTCATAACTGGTTGCTATTGTTGCCTCCGTGTCAGCACCGGTAGCTCTCCTGATTTTCTCAGTGGCCTAGTATACTGTGTACTCTATCTGTGGCGTCTTCTGATGCAGCTGGTTGCCAGAACATATGGGACTGTTCTCCTTTCCTCTGAACATTAACTCCTGCATTTCTGGAACCTGGAAACCTTATCATTCGCCTGACCCGTGTCAGCATAAACTGTTTGTCTCCTTTATATATATGCTGGACCTGTGTGGGCAAAATTAACCTGTCGTGTGTCTGTACTATATGTGTTATATTACAGGACCTGTGAGGATTCTTTATGTATTATTGTATTTAATAAAACTGTGTTTTTATCTTAACTCTATGTCTGTGAGTCAAACAAACCGTTATATACACCCAAGGGATAATACTCTGATATTTGCAATGGAGAACAGAACAAACATGACCATACCATGGAAGATGGCTTTGACCACAATAAATGCAACAAAACAGTCAGATAATAGGCATTGGGCAATATATATATATATATATATATATATATAAAACAAACAGAGTCATTCTATGGGCTGTAGTTCAAATAGAGTAGAATAGAGGAGAAGAAGAAAGAAGAGAAGAGAAATAGAGAGAGAGAGAAAAATAAGGGATGGGGGTAGAATAAGACAGTGGGAGAGTAAAGGGAAGGAATTGGGAAAGGGAATGAAGCTGGACATGAGTAATTAGATCATGGTTGGAGGTCAGAATATAGCAGAGGGAATTAGAAAGGACATGTGGAAAATAATCCGGATCCTATCTGTGCCTGACAAAATGCATTTGCATCATAGAAATATGTGATCTAACAGTGCATGCCCACTCCTGCAAGGTAGGAGGCTTTTCATCTTTCCAATAACGAGGGATGAGTGACTACGAGCAACATAGTGTGGAGTAAACATTTCTTCAAAAACAGAAGTTTAGGAAGATGCAAGAGAAACAGTGATTGCCAAATGTCCTTGGAAAGAGAAATATCCAGACAACTTTGTATGGAATCTAAACATTCCATCCAAAAAGGGCGGATCTTTGTGCAAGTCCACCAAACATGTGAAGGGGTTCCACTGTCCACGTGACATCACCAGCAAAGTGAGCTGATAGACTATGAGATCTTATGAAGATGGTAGGGAGTTAAATACCATTGGGAGAGGAATTTAAAATGAGACTCCAATGTAGAGGCTGATATAGAAGCAGAGCTCGCTACTCGCCAGATGTGGTCCCACTCCTCAATGCTCAGCGAAGATTTTAAGTCCTTTTCCCAGGAAATAGCATATGCGGGTTTGAGGGGAGTTGGAGAGGAGGATATGATAGCATATAACTTGCCAAGAGAGCCAGTAGGCCGGGCTGGGGTCAAAAGAAGGGGTTCAAAAGCCTTAGGAAGAATTTCCACATCTCCAAGACAGGCAAAACATACTTAGTTCTCAAATCCTCAAAATGTTGTATCCGACCATCCTTAGCCAGATCAGCAATACGCAAGGAGCCAATTGCCACCCATTTAGGAAAGGATGCAGCAGGAAGGGAGAAGGGTGTATCACGCCTATAAAATACTGGGGAGGCTAAAGAGAGGGAGGCAGAGAGGGAATTATTTATATTGCATAAAGACCATATAGAAAGGACATGAGA
The DNA here is from genome assembly GCA_037306005.1 of Rhinophrynus dorsalis. NCBI lineage: Eukaryota > Metazoa > Chordata > Amphibia > Anura > Rhinophrynidae > Rhinophrynus > Rhinophrynus dorsalis. The sequence goes on from CM074723.1 coordinate 418,236,479, forward strand.
AAGGATAGGGTGAGACCCCAACTGCCGACATCTCATATGTGGGAGAAGGAAAGATTCAATTATAGGGTCCCCAGAAGAAGTCTCAGCTCATTCAATAAGAATCCACACTTTATCGGCCCCACTGTGGGCCCAGTCAATAACTGAAGTGCGAGCTGAAGCACGATAATATTTAACAAGATTGGGTAGACCCAGGCCACCTTTATGTTTATGCATGCATAGATACTTGTCCGCTAGTCTGGGGGGTCTAGACTGCCATAGGAATTGACGAATGACACGATTGACAAGAAGAAAGAAAGAGGAAGGAATATGGATAGGCAAGGTTTGAAAGAGATAGAGAAAGCAAGGAAGAACATTCATTTTTATGACGTTCACTCTACCATACCAAGACAAATAAAGAGTGGTCAATTTATCTAAGTCCTGCTGGACTTTTCTTAGAAGGGCAGGGAAATTGTGGGTAAAGATAGCATGGAAGGATGAAGGTAAATTGACCCCTAGGTATTTGATAGACGAATTGGACCATCTAAAGGGGGTGTTTTGTTGAAGGTTCTGTAAAAGAGGGAGTGGAAGACCCAGATTCAAGGCTTCAGATTTTGCGGGATTAATTTTAAATCCCGAAATTTCCAAAAAAGTGTCTAATTCCTAGAGGACCGATTGCAAAGACTGGTCAGGGTTTGTAACCGTGATAGGAACATCATCAGCAAACAGCTAATTTATGTTCATCACCTAATTGAATTCCCTGAACGTGAGCATTCCAACAAATATGTTGAACCAGGGGTTCCATGGCCAGAACAAAAAGGAGAGGGGAGAGGGGGCAGCCCTGCCTAGTACTATTGGAGATAGTAAAGTGGTCCGAAAGAAGACCATTAACCCACACTCTTGCGGAAGATGTGGAAGATGTGCATCACACAGATATTTAGAAATGCAGGATTCCAAATCAGGCAAAGAGGAGGAGGAAGTATAATCCTTCAAATTATATAGAGAGGCATAGTAATCTCAAAGTAATCTCTGCCTTGTCATACACCAGTCTATTAGAGGAAGTGCAAATGGATGGAATGTAATGAGAAGCGTATTTAGAACGAAGCTGACGGGCAAGTAGGGATCCTACTTTGCTGCCATGTTCAAAGTATTGGCATTTGGTCTTGAAGAAAAGACGTTCCTTTTTAAGGTTGAGTAGGGATAAAAGCTGTGACCTAACTTGAGTAAGAAGAAGCAAGTCCTGGCTGTCACCAGAAAGCTTGTGTCTGGACTCTAAGCTAGCAATATCATTCAGAAGTTGTGACATCTGAGCAGCACGTCATTTCTTCCAGATAGATGCCAGTTTTATGAACTCTCCTCTAACTACACATTTATGCTCCGCCCAAACTGAAAGAGGAGAAGTAATCCCATCAGCATTTTCAGCAACATAGTGGTCTAGGATTGAGTTAATGTTCTACTGCCTCACATCATTGCAGCAGGAATTCATCTAGAAGCCAATTGGGGAGATCAAGGGAACCTGAAGCCATACGCAAATCTAATCAAATAGGAGCGTGATCAGACCACGTAATATTATCAATCGCCGCAGCTTCCAGTAGATGTAAGTGGTCATGAGAGAGTAAGAAATAATCAGTGTGGGAATACAGTTTGAGGATGGGAGTAAAAACAGTATTCTTTCCGTGATGGGTGGCAAATCCACCAAGTGTCAAGTAATCTATGAGCCTGTAAGGTACTAGAAATAGACCACAGAAGGGATTTAGAATAGGAGGAGCCTCCAGAAGAGCATTCAACAATGGGCTGCAAAGGGACATTTGAGTCTCCCCCTACCACCAAGACCCCTCACGAAAAGCTGCTAGTTTATCTAGAGTAGAGGCTAGAAAGGAATCCTGCTCCGTATTCGGTGAGTATAAACATGCAAAAGTATATATTCAAGAGTCAATGGTACCTTTGACAAAAAGAAATCTACCCTGCGGATCACACATGGAAGAAGCGAGCACCTTTTTGTGTAACAGAAGCACTATTCCAAGTTTCTTCTGCACAGCGGAGCTAAAAAAGCCTGTGAATAGAATTTATTAGTTAGGGTTAGTTCTCTGGAACATTTAAAATGAGTTTCCTGAACAAATACAATGTCCCCTCTAAGGCAATGGAATTCGTGAAGCACCATGGATCTCTTGAATGGAGAGTTTAACCCCTTCACATTGCATGACAGAAAAGACAAAGAAGTTTTAGAAGGAGGGGGAGTTGGGGTATGTAATATTCTAGATGCCATTATATTTCACAGAAAAGGGAGCTACAGATTGAAATCTGAGAAACATGTCCAAGCCTCCATGGGAAGGAGGTAAAGGGAAACTGGTAAGGAAGAGGGGAGGAGAAAAAAAGAAAAGGGAGGGGAGGAAGATGTTGGTTTTACCTTCTTCAGACTGTAGAGTACCCACAAAAATGACCTCAATGACCAGGACTGTGCAAGTTCAGTCCTCAAGGGCCACTAACAGGCCAGGATTTAGGGATTTCCCTGATTAAGCAACGATGAGTCAGTCAAAATGAATGAGTCACTGATTAACTCATCTTTGCTTAATCAGGGAAATCCTTAAATCCTGTCGTGTTGGCGGCCCTTGAGGCCTGAACTTGGACAACCCTGTCATAGACTATAAGCACTAAAGTACTGCAATTCTTCTTACGGCGCCATTCTGAAATTACATTATTACAATTTGATATACTATAACCAGAATAATAGAGTATAAACAGTAAAATAAATGTTGCTGGTGACAGATATTTGCTATAGAAAGGTTGTTATAAATTACTGTTATGTTAATAGTGATAATAGTTAATTGTTTCACATAAAAAACAAGCATACAAACATGTATGGCATTACAGAATTTGTACGAAATAATGAAACATTTAAAACTGATTTGTTTAACAGTTTAATGTAAAGTTCAAGCTTGAAATATGTTTCACATGAAAAACTAGCCATTTAAAAACCATCATAACTGTTACATTATTGGAAGTAATACATTTTCAGGAATTGTAATCCACAGACAGAGATTAATATCTAATGCAATATTCTCTGATTAATTCCCTCATCCTCAGATTGCTTTCTAATGCATATGAAATATTAATGCACATTTAGTAGTTCTACATCCCACTTTCCATTCTCTGTGGAAATATTTATTATCCCAAATCTACTAAAAGTATGTGAGCAAAGTGAAGCTGAGCTTAATACCCAAATGAACGTGTTTTGTACACTGTATATTAGAATGTATGTCATTTTTTTTTCTTTTGGAATATCCATTGTGCAAGATGCTTGATAATGCCTGTCAAAATAAAATCTATGAGATAAAGCTATGGAAATAATAAATGCATAGAATGAGCCAGAAGATAATGTTGTGTTTCCAGTATTCTGATGAGATATTAGGCAAAAAATTGTAAGTAAGCAAACAAACAAGTCAATTTAGCATTTTGTCTTTAACAATATTGTTTATTTATAATCACAATTATAATGTTTAACATAATTGAAAATTCAGATTAAACTAGAACAGGATAACACATTTTCCAAACAGCAGATGTACACGTTGTCTCATCATTGAGCTTGCATGCAAATGTGGCCCAAGTTTTATTGTTTCTGCTATACTGTATGTTGCTGCAGTGCGGCAACTATATTCAAAATGTGCAAGTGCAAAGCTGTACATAGATCATCTGTACTGGGCAACTCACAAACTTTGGGAACTACATTCAATAGAAAACTGGAGTCATTCTTTAGCAGCCCAGCTGGACCATAAAGGAGAAATAAAAACTCCATTTGATATAAAATTGTGCTTTTAACCACATAAATGCTAGAAAGGTCTCCAGTGGGAATTCTGAGAAATTGTATTTCAACTGTGGTTTACCCACGAATTTCTCTAATTTTATTTTAAAGGGATAGTAATACTTCAAATGTCAAAAAATATATGTTGTAGGGTTTATCCCCCTGAGTAAAACAAAGGTACTCCCACCGCTGAGAAAGATTTTATTAAAAAATTAAACAGCTCAAACTTGTATTTTTTAGGTGCAATATCACAGTGGCCTGAAAATTTACAGTGGCATTGTTGTTACACCATCCTATGGACTGCTCTGGTCTGTATACCATAAATCTCCATAGGATGGTGTAGCAACAGCGCCACTGAAAATTTTCAGGCTACTGAGATATTGCATCTAAAAAATTCAAGTTTGAGCTCTTATAATTTTTTAATAAAATATCTCTCAACAGTGGGAGTACCCTTGTTTTACTCAGGGGGATAAACCCTACAACATCTATTTTTTTTACATCTTAAGTATTACTATCCTTTTAAACACAGAGAGCCAACAGAAATAAAATATTCTTATCAGACGCATGAATAAACATTTTGACATAAATCCTCCATTTTTATTTTTTTTTACAGAATTCAAAACAAGGGTACTTTTTTTTAATTATGGATACACCCAAAATGCAGTTTTCTTTTTCTTTATTATTTTAAGAGCTGGAACATTATTCATGAAGATAAAGAGGTACAAGTCTGAATCAAACTGGCTGCTTTATAAGGTTGAAATGAAATCTCTTATGGTTTGCACTGATTTAAAACATGCTGTAAATCACTTGAATGCTAGCGAGGTCTCCATCATATTGCTTTGCTTTACAATGAAGGACTCTCTAGCATTCAAGGAGTTAAACGTCCCATTTAAACCAATGGGAATGTCCATTCTCCCTCATGGTACAGCTAGTTTGCTCCAGAACAGCATCTCTTTAGCTTGATGAATAAGGACCTATGCTTTCTTTTTTTGTATTCTCAAAGATGGCAGCTGTCAGGATGGGTGCCATTTTTCAACTTAAAAGTGAAATAGGTGAAAAATGGCACTTTGCACCGAGTGGGAAATTTCCTGGAAAATCTGGCGATTTACTGCTTTTTTCTGCAAGGACTCCCCACTGCACTGTAGCCATAGAATCACATATACCAACCTGCTGTCCTGTTCTATCCTGCTATTCTGATAGAACAGCACATACTCATCCCCCAGTCATGTCCCATGTACTGGTAGCCATATAACCACACATGTACCCCTCCCAGCCTTATTTCACATCACTGGTAGATATAGAAATACTTACTGACCCCCAGTTCTCCAGCTGCTGCTAGACTACAACCCCCATCATTATCTGCCAGCCATCAACTGGCAGAGAATTATGGGATCTATAATATGGAAACAGCTGGTGAGTCTCTCATTGCCCCTCATCACAGCCTTGTCCATTGGTAGCACAGAACCATACATACTGAAAACCCAGCCTTATCCCACTGCACCGGTGGCCACAGAAACACTCACTGACGTCCCAGCCTTGTCTTATGCACTGACAGCCAGAGAACAACAAATGCTGACCTCACAGGAGTCCCAGCCTTGTTCAATTCCAATGGTAGCAAGACAACAACACACACACTGAGTCTGAATGGTAAATTCTTGGAAATAGGAAGAAAATTGCAAAGTTCTTGTGGGGAATTTATTGGGGTTAGTGAAAAGGAGGTCATTTTATGGATTTACAATGTTTGGAAGATTTCACAGGAAAAGCACGACACTGTGTTTTTTTCCCAAACGTTTATGTAAGGAAAAAAGTCTTTCTTTTCACCCATCTATAGTCAATAGGATTATCTATCCAGAATCTATGAGCCATTTTTATTTCTCAAATACCTGTAGTATAATGCAAGGTTGGGCCTGGTGGTATTATCATTTTTAAGAGCACTTATTGAAAAACCAAGAACATACTTAGTAAAAAAAGTAACATAAAGTAAAAGGTGTGCAGTTGAAATCACGAGTTGCATCCAATAAAACATCCATATTACAAAAATAAGGCATAGGTGTCCCTCACAAGAAACAAATTGTACAGGTAAAGTACTGACCTTAACAATATTAAACTTTTACAATACTTGAATGGACCCCATTAGTATAAATAATGAGGGGGAAATGGTAAATAAAGGAAAAGCATGGAAAAGGAATGGGTAGGGTAACAGGATTGACTTGTAATCCAGAAAACACAGTATGGCAGCTGCTGCTACTGCCTCAGATTAAGTAATGCACTTAGGACCAGGAGTATTGATGCTGCTGACAAGTGGAAACTGTCCTAGTCCCAAATCACTTGTTGACCCCATTCCCACTGTGTCCACTGTGGTCTGTGGCACACTAGCTTGCTCCTCAGCATCCTGCTGCCCTTGCATCTCAGTAGTAGCAGGAATTAGAGCAAGTGCAAATTCCTCAAATTCCAAAATCTTACTTCTAGTGGTGATGGTGATGCCCATCCTCATCCCTGTCTCCCATTCCATCTCAGTTTCTGCTAAAAAGGCCATCTATGTCTCTTCCACCCCAGCTTCTCCAGCATCATTATCATCACCACCACCACTAGTCCCTCCTTGCTGCTGCTGCTCTATTATCACTGCTGCTTGGAGGAGGTGACGAGCAATGTGACGGAGGGTCCCCTAATATTACACTTAGCCTTTCTTTTTGACTTGAAGAAGGAAGACTGGCAGCTGTAGCAGCAGGCACAGGCAGCTGATCTGTGTTCCTGCTGGTGGTGGTAGTATTAATTGTGCACCTGCTTTCCCCCAACAACAGTTCTGGCCTCTTAGTCTTCAGGCTAGTGTTCCACTTGGACACTTTAGTGAAGGGAAGGGGAGGACTCCCAGAGTCAGAGGAAAGGTGTGGGCTCCCTTGACCGCTAGTCTTGACACTCTCAAATGCTTACCCTGCCCCTAACACTCGTCCCACTTGGTGCTTCACCATTACTGCTACTACTACTAACACCAACCACATCAAGTTAAGTCACAGAGTCTTCCTCCTCACAGTTACTATTAATTTGAGGATATTGATATGATTACCCCCTCCTAACACTAAAAAGCTGCTGGGCCTTCTTAGTAGTAGTACTAACACTGGCAGGACTGCTTGGGGATGGCAAGTGTGACTTAGGCATCATGTTCTCCTTCCTCCCCTCCTGAGTATTACAAGACACACTAGCAGCAGGTTCAAACCTGGTGGCATCAGTGGCAGCATGCCTGACAACAGGCACAGTATTTATGGCAACAGGGGCAACACGTCTGACAGCAGGCACAGTACTGGTGGCAACAGGTTCAGCCCTGGCAGCAAGCACAGCACTGGTGATAGCAGGGGCAGAGCTGGCAGCAGGCACAGCACTGGGGACAGCAGGGGCAGCATGTCTGACAGCAGGAACAGCACTAGTGGCAGCAGAGGCAGCACGTCTGGCAGTAGGTACAGCAAAGGTGGTAGCAGGTACAGCAATGGTGGCAGTGGCAGCAGGCACAGGCAGCTGACCTATCCTACATTCACTAGTACTACCCTTCTCTATCTCCCTTGCCACTAATTTCCACAAAATCCCTAGGGGTGATTTAGGGGGACTGGACAGCATTGGTTCAGTCGTGTTCACTTCCTCCTCCTCAGACTCAGTGGACACATAAGGGTCCTTCCAGTTCTTCCTTTTACTATTTTTAAAACTGCTCATAGTGATAGAAGTCACTATGAGCCTCTCCTGACTCAGTTTTAAAAATAAATAAAAGCAGAACAGCACACCACATCTGCCTCGGTCTCTAGCTGCTTCTATTGTGTTTCACTTCCACAAATACGTCAGGTTTTTATAGCGAAATGGCGAAATCCAGGTAAATCAATGGGCGGAAAGTTTCTAGCCATTTAAAAATTGGCGGGGAATTTTGGCAAATGGGCGAAAACCACAAAGATTTTAATTACAGTTTTAAAAGTGGACTTTCCCGCAAAAAAACAGACAATAATGTGGTTTTCGCAGGATTTCTCACGGGAACACGGCAACAACTTTCGCCCACCTCTACCCAACACACCTGTATCCTCTGCATCCCCTGTAGTTATTCCCCTGTTACAGTCTCTTTACACTTCTTCCTTTGTGCTTGTTTGTTCTTATTGGCACAGCATGCTGATAATGAGTAAGTTTGCAGTGGATCACATTACCTATAAAATCTCCCTATTTAGGTCTGTATCAGCCTATCATTAGTCTTTATTTTGTGCACTCATGTCAACTTGCCATTTCATCACTGGATATACTGGTTCTCCTCTGACCACCGACCATTTCCTGACTACCATCTCCCTACTGCTGCTTGTCATGACCTCTATGTGCTTTAGTTTGACAGTGTTCAACCTCTGGCTTGTATTATTGGCTTTCCTTCTGAACTGCCTGCTCTGTCCTTGGACTGCCTTTGACCAAGTGTCTATCCTTCAACATCATGCCACAGCTATTCCTCTGTGTTCGGACAATTGTTGGGGCTCATCTCCTGGGCGTTAGCAGATGCTTTTATGCAGTACAGAATTGACCCCTGCAGCTGTTTCCACAATCTGCATCTGCTGAGCAACAGCCATGCCTAAAACAAACACAACAATTCACACCTAATGTATATTCACGTACAATACATTTTTACTACTTAAAACATTTTATTTAATATATTATGTTTACATAATTTGACCAAAGGTGTGATTAGGTTGTACAACAGATTAAGCTAATGTTAATTTAAGTCTAAAATTCCATTTTATAAAATGTTATATCTTATATGTGAATTTTCTTCTGTTTCTTTCTTTAATCTTGTTCAAGGAGAGTCTCTGCAGGATATTTATCACAGTAATCTTAATTAGTAGCGCAGCTTCAATTGTATCACAAATAAGTATCTCTATAAAAAAGAGGTGAATGTGAGTTTGAAAATAACAAATAGAAAAGCAGACAAAAACACCTTTTGTCTTTTCACATAATGAACTTGTTTCTTATTTCTTTAAATACACACTATAATTAAATGTAATCATAAAAAAGCAACTAGTTATAAAAATTACAATCTCAATTATAGCTGTCAATAAGACTAACAATAGCAAATATGCAAATGCAGTTAGTTTCATACTGTCACGGTTTATTATGACTCTCAGACACAAGTTTTAGGTAAAAAAAATCAATTTTATTGAAATAATAAATGATAACTTAGGATGGCAATAACATACATAATATATATATACAGAATATAGCACAGACAGAAGGCAGACTCTACCGGTCCTGTCAAAATACCGGACAGGACAGTCTTTAGGCTCTACCGGCCTTGCCAATACCGGGTAAGGCAACCTGCAGATGGAATAGCGTAACGGTTTACCGGCCTTACCAAATTACCGGGCAAGGCAGCCTCAATAGATACACAATGTAGGCTCTACCGGCCCTGCCAATACCGGGTAAGGCAACCTCAGATGGAATGTGGCAAAAGGTTCTACCGGCCTTACCAATACCGGGCAGGGCAGCCCAGAGATAATAGCAGCAGTCAGATGGAACTGGCAAATTAGCAGAATCGTTAAGCAGCAAGGCTTTGGAGCAAACCAGCGTCCGCACGCTGGAAACAACACTGAGTAGTATAGCCGTTAGGCTTAGCGAGCAAACCAGTGACCGCACACTGGAGTAACAAGCGAGAGTATAGCCGCAAGGCTTAGGAGCAAACCAGCGTCCGCACACTGGGACCAACACAGATTTGTATAGCTGATAGGCTTTGGAGCAAACCAGTGACCGCACACTGGTGTAACAAGCGAGTTTGTATAGCCGCAAGGCTTAGGAGCAAACCAGCGTCCGCACGCTGGGACCAACACAGATTTGTATAGCTGAAAGGCTTTGGAGCAAACCAGTGACCGCACACTGGTGTAACAAGTGAGTTTCTATAGCCGCAAGGCTTAGGAGCAAACCAGCGTCCGCACGCTGGGACCAACACAGATTTGTATAGCTGATAGGCTTTGGAGCAAACCAGTGACCGCACACTGGTGTAACAAGCGAGTTTGTATAGCCGCAAGGCTTAGGAGCAAACCAGCGTCCGCACGCTGGGACCAACACAGATTTGTATAGCTGATAGGCTTTGGAGCAAACCAGTGACCGCACACTGGTGTAACAAGCGAGTTTGTATAGCCGCAAGGCTTGGGAGCAAACCAGCGTCCGCACGCTGGGACCAACACGGAATTGTAGCAATGTCACCAACGCGACCAGGCAGAAGGTCGCCAGGATACTGAAGACAGGTGATGAGATGACAGGAACCAGCAACGATCAGTCAGGTCAGAAAACAGCAGAGAAGATCAGCAGGAACTGCAACACCAGAGACTAGGCCGGAACCAGGACTGGAAGTACTTCAGCATGCAGGAAACACTGGAACAGTAGAGATCAGGAACTCAGGAACACATGAGATCAGGAACTCAGGAACACTGGAACAGAGGCCCAGCTATCACTAGCATAGTGATAGCAAGAAGGTCAGAAACAACACGAAAGGGCACTCAAAGGGTGCCCAATCCAGGTTTAAATAGTCAATAAGAGGCGGGCTATCTGCAGACAGCCAATAGAAGCCCCCTACTGGTGACAGACAAGTAACTGCAGCCAATCACGGGCACCGTGATAGTACCCCCCTTTCAAAGACCCCCTCTCCTAGAATAGGGTTTAGGTTTCTGCGGGTAATTGGCATGAAAGGCCCTAGTTAACCTAGGTGCATGAAGGTCCGTACTATCCACCCATGATCGATCCTCAGGACCATACCCTTTCCAATGTACCAGGTACTGTACCCTTCCTCTAAGCCTACGGGAATCAATAATGCTCTGAACCTCGTACTCCTCCTGGCCCTCGACCTCAACAGGTCCTGGCACCACAGGTGTGGTAGTATAGCGATTGCAAACCAGAGGCTTAAGAAGGGACACATGGAACACATTATGGATACGCATGGATGCAGGTAGGTCTAGTGCATAGGAGACAGGGTTAATTTTGCGAATAACTCTGTATGGACCAATAAACCGAGGAGCCAACTTATTAGACGGAACCTGCAGCTTGAGATTTCTGGAGGAAAGCCATACTCTATCCCCAACCTGAAAGGAAACCGCTGGAAGCCTTCTGCGATTAGCATGGCGCTGATGACGCTGAAATGACTGACCAAGTGCCCTCTGAACTTGTGCCCATGTGGAACGGAGTTGCTCGATATGCTCATCCAGAGCTGGAATCTGTTGCGTCTGAAATGAGTCTGGAAGCAAACAGGGCTGGAACCCATAATTAATCAGAAACGGAGAGCTCCCAGATGAAGAATTGACCGCACAGTTCCTGGCGAACTCTGCCCAAGGCAACAAGTCGGACCAATTATCATGATGGTCAGTAACGAAACAACGGAGAAATTGTTCCAAGCCCTGATTAGCTCGTTCAGCGGCTCCATTGGTCTGGGGATGGTAGGCAGAGGAGAAGGACAGCTGTATGCCCATCTGTTGGCAAAATGCCCTCCAAAATCTAGACACAAACTGGCTCCCCCTGTCAGACACCAGTACCCTAGGCACTCCATGCAACCGGAATACTTCTCTGGCGAACACCATTGCCAATTCCTTCGCTGAAGGAAGACCACGGAGGGGCACGAAATGAGCCATTTTAGAAAACCTGTCCACCACCATGAATATAAAGGAGTACCCCTTCGACATAGGCAACTCTCCCATAAAATCAATGGAAACATGAGACCAGGGGCGTTCGCCATTAGGCACCGGTTGAAGCAAGCCCACAGGGAGATGTCTCGGGGTCTTAGCGCGGGCGCAGGTGGCACAGGCATTCGTAAATTCGGCACAATCGTTTCTCATGGAAGGCCACCAAAATAACTGAGAAAGGGACCATAACAATTGGTCTCTACCAATATGTCCCGCAGCCTTAGAGGAATGGTAGGTTTCGAGCAGCCTAGTACAAAATGATTCAGCGACAAAACATTTGCCCACTGGGGTTTCATGGGGAGCGGACCCCTGAGAGGCCAGGATCTCCTCCCCTAGAGGAGAAGTGATACTCGTGCGTATAGTAGCCAGTATTCTATCAGGTTGGATGATAGGAGCTGGTGCTTCCACTCTGTCACTGTCGGCCTCAAATTGTCTTGACAGTGCATCAGCCCTGATATTTTTTGACCCTGGTAAATACGATACAATGAAATTAAATCGAGACAGGAACAGTGCCCACCTGGCCTGACGAGAGGACAATCTCTTGGCCTCCGAGAGATAGGTCAGATTCTTATGATCTGTTAGGATTAAGACAGGATTCTTAGTACCTTCAAGCAAATGACGCCATTCCTTAAGAGCAAGGATAATGGCCAATAATTCTCTGTCACCTATCTCATAGTGGCTTTGAGTGACAGTCAACTTTTTAGAGAAAAACCCACAAGGTCTGAGAGTTCCACCTTTCTCGTGTCGCTGCGAAAGTACTGCCCCGACCCCAATATCTGAGGCATCAACCTCTAACGTAAATGGAAGTAAAGGATTGGGGTGGGATAACACAGGAGCCGCAGCAAATGCCAGCTTCAAATTCTCAAAGGCTTTCTCAGCAGATACCGGCCAACAAGAAGGATTAGCACCCTTGTGCGTAAGATCGGACAGAGGTTTGACAATGGAAGAAAAGTTCTTAATAAACCTCCTATAATAATTAGCGAAACCCAGGAAACGCTGTATGGCTTTAAGACCCTTGGGTTTTGGCCATTGTAGGACAGCTGACAACTTTTCTTTGTCCATGGCAATGCCATCATTGCCAATTATGAACCCCAAGAATGGCACACTGGTTCTATGAAACTCACATTTTTCCATTTTACAAAATAATTTGTTCTCACGGAGTCGTAGCAATACTGCGGATACATCTTTGATGTGCTGTGCCATGTTTTGGGAGTAAATCAGTATATCGTCGAGGTACACCACAACACATGTCTGTAACATATCTCTCAGAACATCATTTATCAGTTCCTGGAAAACTGCGGGTGCATTACACAGCCCAAAAGGCATTACTAGATACTCGTAGTGCCCAGCTCGAGTATTAAAGGCAGTTTTCCACTCATCACCTGCTCGAATGCGAACCAGATTGTAAGCGGCCCGTAGGTCCAACTTGGTAAATATCGAAGCGCCCTTAAGCCTGTCAAAAAGCTCGGTGATGAGTGGTATGGGTATGCGTTTTTTGCCATTAGTTTATTCAAGCCCCGGTAGTCAATGCATGGTCTTAATTCGCCATTTTTCTTTTTTACAAAAAAGAACCCAGCCCCAGCTGGAGAGGTAGATTTACGTATGATCCCTCTAGCAAGGGCATCAGAAATGTAATCCTCCATAGCCTTATTTTCATCACAAGATAATGGATAAGTGCGTCCTTTCGGAGGTACTGCACCAGGCTGCAATTCAATGCAACAATCATAAGGTCTATGCTGGGGTAGCAAACTAGCCTCTCCTTTGCTAAAAACATCGCCAAACTGTTGGTACACATCCGGCATAGCAGAGGAGGTGCACATGACCTTAATAGGCTGGATGACGCACTTGTCCATACAAAACTGGGACCAAGCAGCAATTTCACACTTTTTCCAATCGAATTGTGGGTTATGTAACTGTAACCACGGAAATCCCAATATCACCGCATGGTGCGGGGAATTAATCAGTTGAAACTGCTGCTCTTCTCTGTGAAGTGCCCCAATAGTCATAGACAATGGCATAGTTTCAAATATAACCTGAGGCGGTTCTAAGGGTCTACCATCAATCGCTTCAATAGTCAAGGGGTTTTCTCTTTCAATGCGTGGAACTCCGTGCAATTCAGCAAAGGTATCATCCATAAAATACCCTGCTGCACCGGAGTCAACCAAGGCCAAAACCTCCACAGAGCGTTGTGCCCAAGACAATACCACCTGTATGGTGGGTTTCATTATGCCCGACACTGGGGACGATTGTACACCACCTAGGGCCTGTCCCCCAAGATACCCTAGGTGTGTGCGTTTCCCGGACGTACCGGACAGGAATTTAGCAAGTGCCCTTTTTTACCGCAGTATAAACATAACCCTTGTTGTTTGCGATATAGTCTCTCTGCCTTGGATAGTCTAGTGAAGCCTATTTCCATAGGTTCACTTGTTTCCCGTACTGGTTCACTAGACTTCAATGCCAAGGGAGGGATGGGTGGGCAAAACATGCTACTAGGCTCATTATTTTTTGACCGTAACTTACGATCTCTGGCAATTGATCTCTCACGTATTCTGGAGTCAATTATCATAACATACTCAATGTAATCATCTAGATCAATAGGTAGATCTTTAGCAGCGATTTCGTCTTTAATGTGGTCATTCAGGCCTTGAGAGAAGGCTGCCAATAATGCCTCGTTATTCCAACCTACCTCTGCTGCCAATGTGCGGAATTCGATGGCATAGTCGCCCACTGTACGCCTGCCCTGATGTATCTCCATAAGGCGTTTGGCAGCAGAGGTGGTTCTACCAGGAGGCTCAAACACTCTTCGAAAGGAACGCACAAATTCACTAAAGTTCTTAGTACAAGGTTTAGCATTCTCCCACAAGGGGTTAGCCCAAGCCAATGCTCTGCCAGTGAGCAGTGATATCGTGAACCCCACTTTACTACGATCATTGGGAAATGCGTGTGCCGTCAATTCCATAAAGATTTCGAGTTGATTGATGAACCCTCTGCAGAGACTAGGGTCACCATCATATCTTAGCGGCAAGGGTGCAGAAGCCGTTAACCCTTTAACAGTACCCCCTAGGGGTCTGGTATCACTTTCCGGTGTCTGACTTGGCGAGACCACCGGGCTAGAGCTAGATTGGGCAGCAGGTACCGTGCGTTCAAGGATCGTTTGAATTGCAACTGCCAACTGATCCAAACGTTGCTCGAGCACATCCATCCTCCAATGGATATTCTGTGCGTTACCTTCACCCTTGCTGTCTGAGGTCATGGCCCTTTCGTACTGTCACGGTTTATTATGACTCTCAGACACAAGTTTTAGGTAAAAAAAATCAATTTTATTGAAATAATAAATGATAACTTAGGATGGCAATAACATACATAATATATATATACAGAATATAGCACAGACAGAAGGCAGACTCTACCGGTCCTGTCAAAATACCGGACAGGACAGTCTTTAGGCTCTACCGGCCTTGCCAATACCGGGTAAGGCAACCTGCAGATGGAATAGCATAACGGTTTACCGGCCTTACCAAATTACCGGGCAAGGCAGCCTCAATAGATACACAATGTAGGCTCTACCGGCCCTGCCAATACCGGGTAAGGCAACCTCAGATGGAATGTGGCAAAAGGTTCTACCGGCCTTACCAATACCGGGCAGGGCAGCCCAGAGATAATAGCAGCAGTCAGATGGAACTGGCAAATTAGCAGAATCGTTAAGCAGCAAGGCTTTGGAGCAAACCAGCGTCCGCACGCTGGAAACAACACTGAGTAGTATAGCCGTTAGGCTTAGCGAGCAAACCAGTGACCGCACACTGGAGTAACAAGCGAGAGTATAGCCGCAAGGCTTAGGAGCAAACCAGCGTCCGCACACTGGGACCAACACAGATTTGTATAGCTGATAGGCTTTGGAGCAAACCAGTGACCGCACACTGGTGTAACAAGCGAGTTTGTATAGCCGCAAGGCTTAGGAGCAAACCAGCGTCCGCACGCTGGGACCAACACAGATTTGTATAGCTGAAAGGCTTTGGAGCAAACCAGTGACCGCACACTGGTGTAACAAGTGAGTTTCTATAGCCGCAAGGCTTAGGAGCAAACCAGCGTCCGCACGCTGGGACCAACACAGATTTGTATAGCTGATAGGCTTTGGAGCAAACCAGTGACCGCACACTGGTGTAACAAGCGAGTTTGTATAGCCGCAAGGCTTAGGAGCAAACCAGCGTCCGCACGCTGGGACCAACACAGATTTGTATAGCTGATAGGCTTTGGAGCAAACCAGTGACCGCACACTGGTGTAACAAGCGAGTTTGTATAGCCGCAAGGCTTGGGAGCAAACCAGCGTCCGCACGCTGGGACCAACACGGAATTGTAGCAATGTCACCAACGCGACCAGGCAGAAGGTCGCCAGGATACTGAAGACAGGTGATGAGATGACAGGAACCAGCAACGATCAGTCAGGTCAGAAAACAGCAGAGAAGATCAGCAGGAACTGCAACACCAGAGACTAGGCCGGAACCAGGACTGGAAGTACTTCAGCATGCAGGAAACACTGGAACAGTAGAGATCAGGAACTCAGGAACACATGAGATCAGGAACTCAGGAACACTGGAACAGAGGCCCAGCTATCACTAGCATAGTGATAGCAAGAAGGTCAGAAACAACACGAAAGGGCACTCAAAGGGTGCCCAATCCAGGTTTAAATAGTCAATAAGAGGCGGGCTATCTGCAGACAGCCAATAGAAGCCCCCTACTGGTGACAGACAAGTAACTGCAGCCAATCACGGGCACCGTGATACATACATCCATGAAATTATTTGTTCTACTTTGGTTAAAAGATTGATTGCTAATGAATACTGCTTCCCTCAAATGGCTCATTAACACACACGCACACATACACACACACATGCGCACACATATACAGATAGATAGGTAGATATACACAAATACACACATCTGCAACCCATTACCAATGCCCTTCTTTACTGGTAATGATAGAGATGTCTATATATGGGAGTGTGTATGTGTATTCTGCTCCGTGATAAAAAATATATCACTCTTATCATTGGCATTATCAGAGAAAGCCAAACTGATATTTTATGTGACTTTTTCCAGCCAGCCAGCCAGCTAGTCCTGAACCCCAGGATACATTGTACTGCAGGCTTGATCTGGTTCATACATCCTACTTTTCCTACCTCTGCTCTAGGGCCTCAGAACAAGGTAGCATCAGGGACATTGGGGTCTGATAGGCCACTTATCCTTGTGGCTTGGAAAATGCAGATGTATCTCCGGAAGTTGCTTTCTTCAGGTTGCTCTGGACCTTATTCTGTATGGAGAAAGCAACTGGTAAAAAGCCACATATTAGCCATTTAAAACAGTAATAGGCAGTGGGGGATCAGAATTCCCTTAGTGGGCTTAATGGACAACAGAAAAGAGAAGCAATTATTGAGCAAAGAAACCATATCACAGAGAACAAGTAAATATTGGGAAGGAAATACAGTTAACACCACAGGCACAGTGGAAAATATGAATAGACTATTGTTTTTTCAAGTTGTATTAAAAACAAAACGCTGAAGAAATTACATATATGTTATATGGTTTATTTTAAGTTGCTGGGATGTATTGTTCCCAATGTTTTGTTACCTTTCTTCGTGGACTACAATTCCCCCAAAAAATACTGTGGTCTGTAACTTTTGAATGCTGCATCTCCCAGCAAAGGAATGGTTTTGTCCTACAAGTATTTATTTCTGATGGATATGTAAAGATATTTTACCTAAGAGCCATACAAGCAAAGAGGTCAGAGACATTCTGTGAAAAACACCATAGGAAACAAATACAAATTCCCAACTGATTCAAACAGGGCTCTTAAACTCTCAAAAGATAAGGATGTCTCCAATGCATTGCTTATCCTTAAATGGGATAAACATAATTTATCTTTCATTCACCAGGAAAAAAACAATATAGAT
Source organism: Rhinophrynus dorsalis (assembly GCA_037306005.1). Classification (NCBI taxonomy): domain Eukaryota; kingdom Metazoa; phylum Chordata; class Amphibia; order Anura; family Rhinophrynidae; genus Rhinophrynus; species Rhinophrynus dorsalis. Next base: position 418,253,878 of record CM074723.1, read on the forward strand.
TTTCTTCTACTACAGATGCAAGGACATTCTGGTTATAGACATTTAATCTTTTGAGTGACGGGGGCGGGGGTATGCAATGCATTTGAGCAATACTGTGACAAAACATCTGCACAATAGGTAACGCATATTGTTTCAAATAAGGCTTTTAAACACTAGAGAGGTCTACAATGCATTGTCGTCACTGGGACTTCTCTACAATGAAGGTGGTTAAAATCACCCTTTAAACCAATGGAACATTTTTATATGTTTCTTACAAGTTAGTTTGTCCCAGAATTGCTTCACTACTCATTTGCATGTATGTTCAGTAATGATTTTCATGCTTCAGGCAAACTTATATAACCCAAGATAAACCGCAAATTACCTTCTCTGAAGATAGGCTAGCTTTTCTAAAAAAAACTATATTTGAAGAATGTATTTAAAAGGAAGATTACAAGGGAGAGAAATTGGGAAAATATGGAAGGAGAAAGGAAACATTAATGCTAGTAGTAACAGTAGGTAACAGCTATCATCACACAATTAGTCAGTGTGCAATACTGAGAGAGCATATATTATTCATTAAACAATACAAACATCATGCCAACAAAATTCAAAGAGCAGAATATATAATCATAGGCACAGCAGAAAGGAACAGTAGCTTGGTGAAACACTATGGTGAGATTATCAGTGGGAAGAATATCAACACTGTTCAGCTTTTTTCAAATAGATCTGGGACTCTGTTGCTTTGCAAGTGAGTTTATATAATGGGAGACTGGCATACCCAAAAAGAACCACTGGTTTAGATAGGGCCTTCAAGATTAATAGGATAAACTTGACAGGAAGGATGTTGATAGGTTTCCAAAAGCCCCAGGGCTTAGGAAAATGTCATGAATTATGTAACATAGTAACATAGTCATTTAGGTTGAAAAAAGACTTGCGTCCATCTAGTTCAACCCTTTTCCTATTCCTGTTTACCATTGATGATCCAAAAGAAGGCAAAAAAAAACCCCTCAATACAGCAATTTCAAATTCTGCCTTGAATGGGGGGAAAAATTCCTTCTTGCTTCCAAATAGCAATCAGATTTCTCCTTGGATCAACAAGCACTAACTAAATATTAATCAACACACCATGCAACCCAATTGCATCATTACTACTGGGGAGATTTGCACCATTACATGCAAAGAGATGGCAACAAGACCCATGTTCTAAGCAGTGTTAAGTGGGTCTTTGGCCCCTTCAGCCTAAGAATGTCTCTGCTTCCTAGCATACAAAAAATCAAGCATAGAAAATCTCACTGACTCAGTATCTACCACAGTCCCCAAAATAACAGCATGAGTTTCTAAAATAATCAAATTGTGTACATTTTGTACAAAGGATGAGGTCAGAATGTGATTATATAGGGTCATTACCCTATAGGGTTGGACGAAAGGTCCCACCATGATCCCACGAAAAAAATCAGTAAAACCGTTGTGTTGTTCACCTTTTCATGGGAAAATCCACTTTAAAAACACCAATTAAATCTTCGCATTTTTCGCCCAAAAATTCTTCACTATTTTTTCAATGGCTAGAAAGTTTCTGCCCACTGATTTACGTGTTTTTGCCTTTTTGCTAAACAAAACGTGACGTATTCCAGGAAGTGAAACATAATAGAAGCAGCTACAAAGTGAGATCGATGTGCTGTGCTGTTATATTTTTGCAAAATCGAGGCAGGAGAGGCTCATGGTGACTGCTATCAATATGAGATAGTTTAAAGATAATAAAAGGAGAAATTAAGGATCCTTATATGTCCACTCAATCTGAGAAGGAGGAGGAAGTGAGCACTACAGAACTAATGCCGGCCAGTCCCCCTAAATCACCTATAGGGATCTTGGGGAAATTAATGTCAAGGGAAAATGAAGAGGGTAGTAGAGAGAGAGCAGGACAGGTCAGCTGACTGTTCCTGATGCTAGACATCCTGCCCCTGCTACTACTATTTCTATACCTGCTGCCACCAGTGCTGCCCCTGCTGCCACCAGTGCTGCGCCTGCTGCCACCAGTAGTGTGCCTGCTGTCAGGCATGCTGCTCCTGCTGCAACCAGTGCTGTGCCTGCTACCAGTGCTGAACCTGGTGCCACCATTACTATGCCTGCTGTCAGACGTGCTACCCCTGCTGCCACAAGTGCTATGCCTGCTGCCAGTGCTGAACCTGCTGCCAGTGTGTCTTATTATACTGAGGAGGGGGGAATGAGATGACAATGCCAAGTGTGATAGCAGGGGACCCTAAGTCACACTTGCCATCCCCAAGCAGTCCCTCCAGTGCTAGTACTACTACTACTAAGAAGGTCCCACAGCTTGTTAGTGTTAAGAGTGAAGGAGGGGTAATCATCATATTACTAGTGACTGTGAGGAGGAAGACTATGGGGCTGAAATTGATGTGGTTCGTGTTAGTAGTTGTAACAGTAATGGTGAAGCAGCTGGTGGGAAAAAAGTTAGGGGAGTTGTAGGGGAAGCAATTGAAAGAATCCAGACTAGCTGTCAAGGGAGCCCATGCCATTACCTTGGGTGTCCCCTTACAACCACAGTATTGTCCAGGTGGAACATGATCCAGAACTGGTGACTAGCAGGTGCAGCAATAATACCACCATGACAACCACCAAGAGCACAGATCAGCTGCCTGTCCCTTCTGCTAGTGCTGCCAATCTGCCTTCCTCAGGTAACCAATAAATGGAAAGTGTGACATTACTGGACCCTCTGTCACATTTCTTATCACCTTCTCCAACCAGCAGTGAGATGTCTGTAAAAGAGCAGCAACATGGAGGGACTAGTGGTGGTGGTGGTGGTGATGATGTTGGAGAAGCTGGGATGGTCTTTTTAGCCAAAACTGAGAAGGAATGGGAGACAGGGATGAGGATGGGCATCACCACCACCACCAGCTGTGAGCTTTTGGAATTTGTTATGTTTGCAACTGCTCTAATTGCTGCTGCTGCTGAGTTGCAAGGGCAGTAGGATGCTAAGGAGCAGGCTAGGGTGCCTCAAACCACCATGTACACAGTGGGAATGCGGTGAACAAGTGATGCAGGACTAGGACAGGTTCCACTTTCCAGTAGCCACAATACTCCTGGTCCTAGTTGCAGTGCTGATTCTGAGGCAGTAGCAGCAACAGCTGCATCATTCTAGTCTGCCCCAGCAAGTGAAGGGGAATGTGGAGAAGAAGAAGAGGCCATTCTTCTCCACCTTTTCCATCCACCCTGAAGTCATGGGTGTGGGACTATTTTTGTCTTGGGGCAGAAAAATTGCAGTCATCCCCAACGGCACTGTGCACAATTTGTGACAAGTCAGTGAGAAGGGGAAAGGAAGGAGGAAGAACAGAGAAACGCAGGCAGAGGCTGGAAGTTCCATGATGAACTAAACAACTAGCTCGCCATCACTTTTTCCTCTAGGGTAACTAAATCTTCTGCCAATCCACCTTGTTCATCGTTACTTCCCCTGCCAAATAATAGCCACTCTGTAGATGTTAGGATGTGGCAGTTCATGTCCATCCATTGCATACTGTATGGTGCACTGACCACACATGGCAGTGTGATGGAGGAGAATTGCAACCAGGCATCTGAGGAGATTCTGTACCACAGAAAATACCAGCTGGTGACAGGGAAGGTTCATCATTACTATTAAACTGTCTGCAAGTTGTCATGTATCCTTAGCATGGAGTGGACAAGGGGCATACTGACAGCAGCAGTACTTGACTTCTGGTTTGGGGGGATTTCACATTGGGGACCTTAAGTATCATGGTGTTTTCATAGAGTTGTGCCAGGTCTTTGATATGAGTGTTCCTAGTTGTGGTGCTGCTACTGCCTCAGGCACCTCACTGGAGCTAGTAGTGGCAAGTGGAACCATGATCATCATCAACCAAATCACTACTGATCCCATTCCCTTTGAGCTGCCTAGTCATCCTGTTGTTAACTCAGCAGCAAGAGCAGCAGTTGCAAATTTCTTAATAACACTATGGGATTTGACAATGGCCACTGGCCAACACGACATGACCTGCTGTCACTAGGCGAATAGGGATTTTTTTTGTCAGGGCTTGTTCTTATAAAAATAAAAAAAAGGCATACAAAAAAATAAACAATTTTGGGGGGCTTTTTTCTAACAAGCCTAAGTCCTACAAATCAATGTTTCTTTAGGACTTGGACCTCTAACAACAAATCTTACAAAACAATCCTCCACAAAATACCAGTCAACTATCAGTTTACCCCAGTGCAGCTTGCGTCAGGGGGTCCCTGTCTCTGTCATGTTACACAGAAATTTCTTATTTTATTTATTTTATTTTTTTTCAATACCAGCCAACAAACCCCCCCCCCAAAAAAACAAATTCCCTGTAAAACTGATTTCCCCAGACTCCACCCACCAGCAACCTCCTCAGAACCCTTTTATATCATGTCTTATGGGGGGTTTTAATTGTATTTAGTTTGTATTTTTTTATTAACTGACCCCCAATCCCAGTAAACAACCCCCCAAAAACGTTCCCTGATCAACTTATTCTTTCCCCACACTCCACCAACACAGGCACCCTCATACCTCTTTTATACTATGTCTTTGGGAAATAAAATAACATTTGCTATGTGTTTTGTGTAAATTCAATGTTCCCATTGATTTCAATGGAATGAGCTAAGTGAGTGCCCACACATTCCCCCACAAGTCCTGCTGTTAAAGGAATAAAGTTACATTCTGTTCTGTCATATACATCCAACCCACACTTAATGAGTTCCTGGGATAGAGTAAAAATCTAAAGTCAAATCAGAAACACAAAAATAATCCCAAAGTACATGGAAAGGCAATGTTGCCAAAATATTGTCAGTTGACATGCTGCCTCATTCTTTTGTAGAAAATAGAGCTTTTAATGAATCAATGCCATGTATTGCAACTGACCTCCATAGCCAAGATCCAAGGATGGCTGTGCCAGAATTGTATATGTAGGTCATTAGTGTGTTGGGAGAAAGGCTGGAAACCTTATACTGGAAGAAAATTCACCTGGCAACAGATATATGGACAGACTACAGGCTATATGACTGTCACTGCTCACTGGGTTTCCCTCCCACCAGTGGGCAACAACAGAATGTAACCTGTCACAGGTAGTGATCATGCCTTTGGTTCTGGCTGTCAGTGCTGCAGGTCTGGGCTCTTTATGCAGCAGGTCCAGGCTGCGGATGGGGTTAATACTACTGGCGTCGCTTCTCCTCTTCTTCCACATCGGCTCTGCGGCGGGTCACGTGATGCATCGGCGCGATGATGTAATCGCGATGGTCCCTTTAAATGCCCGGTGTTTCCTGGACCTGGGGCTTCCCAGTACTAGTTACTAGCCTTCCCCAGCATGTCCTGTGTGCCTGTGCTCCTGTCTTAAGAATTTCTTATTGCTGATTTACTGTGCATGACCCTGGCCTGTGATCCTGACTCCTCTCCTGCCTCATCCTGTGGAACTATTGCTGATCTACTGTGCATGACCTTGGCCTGTGATCCTGACTCCTCTCCTGCCTCATCCTGTGGAACTATTACTGATTTACTGTGTATGACCCTGGCCTGTGATCCTGACTCCTCTCCTGCCTCATCCTCTGGTACTGTTTGCTAATTTACTGTGAAACAGCAGCACGTAGGGACTAGTGGTGGTGGTGGTGATGATGCTGGAGAAGCTGGGGTTGAAGAGACATTGATGGCCTTTTTAGCAGAAACTGAGAAGGAATGGAAGACAGGGATGAGGATGGGCATCACACCACCACTAGCAGTGACATTTTGGAATTTGAGGAATTTGCAGATGCTCTAATTCCTGCTGCTGCTGCTGAGGAGCAAGCTAGTGTGTCACAGACCATTGTGGACACAGTAGGAATGTGGTCAACAAGTAATGCGGGACTATGACAGATTCCACTTGCCAGCACCAACAATACTCCTGGTCCTACTAGTTGCAGTGCTAAATTTGAGGCAGTAGGAGCAACATAAGCAACATTATCTGCTGCCACAGTGAAGGGGAATGTGGAGGACAAGAAGAAAGAGGCGATTTTTCTCCACCTGTTCTCTTCCCCCTAAAGTCATGGGTGTTGGACTAATTTTCTCTTGGGGCAGGCACAGTGCAATCATCACCAACACACTGTGCACAATTTGTGACAAGTCAGTGAGAAGAGGAAAGGAGGGATCACACATTAGCACAAGTTCCCTGATATCACACATGAAACACAGACACCATGACATTTATGTCAAACATGTTAAAGCCAAACACCCACTACAGAAATCAAGCACCACTGTTGCTGTACCCCTGACTCTCCAGAAAGGCAACAAGAGGCAAGGCAAAGATCAAAGAGGAGAAAGAGTAGAGCAACCCAGAAAAAGACTGGTAGTTCCATGACGAGTGAAACAACTAGCTCTCCATCACCTTCTAGGGTAACTACATCTTCTGCCAATCTACCCTGTTCATCGTTACCTCCCCCACCAAGGAATAGCCACTTGGTGGGGGAGGTAACGACATTCTTACTTCTGGGTTTGTGCCTGGTTGCCTCTTATTGGTGCTAGCTGGCTAGCCCCTCCCAGGGCTAGCCTTTATATACGCCCTCCTGTCATTGGGCCGGTGCCCTTTCGTGGTGTCTCAGACCTTATGTTTCCTGTGCTCCTGTTCCGTATTTGATCCGGTTTTCTTCTGACCTCATTCCTTTGCTGCTATTGTATAGCAGGCTTTGGCTGACTACTGCTCTTGTGTACCAATTCTGGCTTTGGCTGACTACCGCTCTTGTGTACCGAACCAGGCTTTGGCTGACTACCGCTCTTGTGTACCGATTCAAGCTTTGGCTGACTACCACTCCTGTGTACCGATTCAGGCTTGGGCAGACGACCGCTCTCTGATCCAGGCATTGTATGACTTACATTGTTTGTGCCACTCCCGCTATTGTCAGATTGGTTGCTCCGATTACTTTACACCTGTGTATCAGTGTGGCCTCCGCTACGTGCATTCGGTCTATACTGTCCAGTCACTAAGCGGTTAACGTTGCCTATCCATATACGCCCAGCCTGTTCCTCTCTGTGGCCTCAGATACGTACACCAGTCAGTGCTATCCAGTCACTAAGCGGTTAACATTGCCTATCTATATACGCCCAGCCTGTGCTTCTTTGTGGCCTCCGATACATACACCAGTCAGTGCTATCCAGTCACTAAGCGGTTAACGTTGCCTATCCATTATACGCCAGCCTGTGATTCTCTGTGGCCTCCATTATGTACACCGGTCAGTGCTATCCAGTCACTAGCAGTTACGTTGCCTGCCTATTACCTCCTATCTACCAGCATCACAGTAGAGCCGCTCAGGTCCTTGTTGCACCATATTACAGGCTGCCTTACCCGGTATTCGGTAAGGCTGGTAGAGCCTCTGCAGTTCCTTGTTGCACCAGATACAGGCTGCCTTACCCGGTATTCGGTAAGGCTGGTAGAGCCTCTGCAGTTCCTTGTTGCACCAGATACAGGCTGCCTTACCCGGTATTCGGTAAGGCTGGTAGAGCCTCCTCAGTTCCTTGTTGCACCAGATACAGGCTGCCTTACCCGGTATTCAGTAAGGCCAGTAGAGCCTCCTCAGTTGCTTGTTGCATCAGATACAGGCTGCCTTACCCGGTATTCGGTAAGGCCGGTAGAGCCTCCCAAGTCCTTATTGCATTTGCCTTCAGGCTGCCTTACCCAGTATTTGTTAAGGCCGGTAAAGCCTACAGTATTGTACTGCTATTTGTATGCCCTGTCCTGTGTCAAACTTGCTTACTGTTGTAATAAAGTTTGGACCCGTGAGGGGCCTTGTTGCGCTTTATATTGTCTAATAAAGTTTTTTAACCTACCCGATTGTCTGAGTGTTCATTAAAACCGTGACAAGATGTTAGGATGTGGCACACTGTGTGGTGCACTGACCACACATGCCAGTGTGATGGAGGAGAATCGCAAGCAGTGCATCAAGTGGCATCTGAGGAGATTCCATCCCACAGAATATGCTAAGATGCTGGCAGGAAGGGTTCATCATTACTATTAAACTGACAGCAAGTTGTTATGTGTCCTTAGCGGGGTGTACACAAGGAGTATAGTGACAGCGGCAGTACTTGGGTTCTGGTGTCATGGTGTTTGGATACAGTTGTGCCTCCAGATGTTATTTACCACATACACTGTGCACATTGCAGTTGCTGATGAGAGCCACAGTTCCTGCTCTCAAGGGAAAAAATTATATTCTAATAACACACCCATGATTTTGGAGGAGGTGCAGGTGGATAAAAATTATTGGCCAACTTCTTTTCTCCACATAGACTGGGGGCTACTTATTTTGCTGCACTGCCTCAGGCACGTCACTGGAGATAGTTGTGGAAAGTGGAACCTTCATCATCCATCACCCATGTCACTGCTATTGTTGATCCCATTCTCTTCCAGCTGCCTAATCATCCTGCTGCTTAAACAACTTAACAGCAGCAGTAAGAACAGCAGTTGCAAATTCCACAATTATGGACTCAGGAGGACATTTGACCAGAAGTCCATCCCAGTGGCAGCTTATGTTGGGGGGTTCTATCACTTTACATACAAATTTCTTATTTTATTTGTTTTTTATTAACTGTCCCCCCCAATACCAGTCAAGAACCCACCCCCCAAAACAAATTCCCTGTTCATCTGATTCATTCCCCAGACTCACCCACCAACACAGGCACCCTCCTCAGACTCCTTTTATACAATGTCTTATGGGGTATTTTATTTGTATTAGGATTTATTTTGTATTAACTGCCCCAGTAAACAAACACTCCCCCCCAAAAAAATTCCCTGTTGAACTGATTCTTTCCCCACACATCACCAATACAGGCACCCTCAAGCCACTTTTATACTATGCCTTTGGAAATTAAAATAATATTGTCTTTGTGTTGTGTGTAACTTCAATGTTCCCATTAATTTCAATGGAATGAGCTAGGCAAAAAAAGAGGGAAAAGTGGAAATTCTGCACTTTTCACAGGAACTTTTCCATCAATTTCAGTTTTTGAGGCGCAAATTTTCACCCATCCCTAAAAAGCAGATCCGATGTCATCCTGTCCACTCTTTAGGACAGGATATTACATCTCCATCCCAAATGATTCTCTAAATAAAAACACCATAAATGACCTTATTCCACCTTGGTATAGTTATATAAGTATACCACTCCCTAAAATATAATGTAACACCAGTAATCATATTAATCATAATAATCATATAACCAATGGCACTAATACTCACCAATATGAACAAATATAAAATCAATCACTATATAGACCTATTCAACATATATACGATTATGCTCTGTCAATGTGTCACCCGATATGTGCTCTCCAGAATACTGCCAACCCCTAAGAGATCAGCACTATAGACGGAACCATAAGAGAGTAAAGGATATCCCCTAAGCTATATAACTCCCTATGTGTCGACACCAACATAAGAAATAGGTCATTTGAATAGATTTCAACGATTGCAAAAAATACAAAAACGATGCGCGCAGTTTAACAATATAGTGTCAATTCTTATACACCCTTTTATGCAATGTATATTACTGATGGCTGTATTATCATATTAAATACATAGATGGGTAACATTCATATCTTCAAAAAAGCTCCGTAATACAATTTGCTTTCATCCAGTGCTGGAATTTGTAAATATCTCTTTAAACAGACATATGAATAACTGTATTTTATTCAACTTTCATGTGGATTAAATGGATCTTTTCCCAGATATATACATTTATATCATTTGATAGAATTTCAGAGATCTTAATCTGATAGCAGCAAAATGGGGATTCTTGTTAATAATCCCATATTTGCCACATATACAATTCTCTCATTGAGCGCCGAATATTTGTGGATTTGTTGTATACTTGGATACCTTACTTCATCTCTCTGTCAGGCTCTGAGTCTCCTCTCAGGTCCACCTCTGTTTCCTCTCAGCGCAAGACAAGCAGACTAGAGAGCAGACTGAGAGGTGGACCTGAGAGGAGACTGACAGCCGGATAGTGAGATGAAGTAAGGAAAATGTGAAGGAAAGGGAACGAAGGGGGTAAAAGAAAGCATCAGCTTTTTGACAGTGAAAGATATCCTATTGAAATGTCGCCCTCTGTATTGCGACCCTTAAGCATGCCGCATCAGAATGTCCCTCTTTTGATACATGTGACATTCTGATGTCACCCTTTTGATGCAGGCGACATTAAGATGTTGTCTTTTTGATGGTCTCCAAATAGAGTGTGACATTTCAATAGGATACCTATTGTAAATGGCTGTAGGACAAATTAATCAAGGAACAGTGTTGTTAGATGTTCATTTCTAAAAATGAACCACCATCTAATACCATCTGAGTACCAGGTAGCAGACGTGGACAAAAACACCCAAGACAGGAAGCCCACCGTACATGTACTATTAACAGCAGAAATGAGAAAGAGGAGGAGGAATTTGAAGGGTTGCCACCATCTATTACAGCTACTTATGCAAAACACATTGCAGAGTTATACTGGCTGTTATGCAGCCCAGCAGAATGAGATATTATCAATTACAAGGAGGTCTGTTCACTATCATTAGATCTTTGGGTGCTAGCAAGGTCTCCAATGCAAAAAATTAAAAGGTACTTTCAAGCTAATATATGCAAATGAAGCAATTTAAGCTGTTCCAGTTTTGTTGAAAAACTGTTATATTATTTGGCAATTCAAATTTTTGCCTTTATTATACATTACAATACCTACAAATAATCATGTTAATGAACGATTTCAGCTTTAACATTTTATTTTTAAAACAATTTGCATGACATTATTACTATATTGCAATATGATGGGCATAATTAATATGCTGCTTTAGTGATATTTTAATATGCATTGATGTGACTACTGTTCTCATCCCCAAGTCAACATCAGTATGATTATTTTAGGAGCTGATAGGTGTCTCAGGATTTGACTAGGATGCTCCTTATATATATTGGATGATCCTACTTTGTACTTTATTATTGTGATTATAAAGATGATAGTCCCCAAGCTGCATATTGTTAGATTTTATTTTTATAGGATCGTTGAATAATAATCGTTAGAGATCAATGATGTGCAGTGTACCTGCCATGCAGAAAATTCCCCTGCAAACAATGTCCATACAGAAAAGTATTCATTGAAGCAATGCTTGGGCTAGGACATTAACTACTCAGAAAGTAAAGGTAAAGAGAGACCTAAAGAGTCCCATTACAAGCGTTTAGGGAATTAATAATGTCAGTATGATGTAGGGTAATGAAACATCTAATAAATAAAATGCAAAAAATGCTGTCAATGTAAATAATAAAAAGCAGCTCAACAGCTGCTTGGGTATGTTAATGATGTGGAATGTGGAATGCCCTTAAACATAATAAACATTCACTATTGCACTAATTATAAATTTAACAACTATACAAATCTGCTGTAATGGGGAATAGACTTAAGGCTGTGTGAACAAAGCAAGTTTAACAATTCTGGGACAAAAGAGATGCATCATAAAGAACAAATAAAAACACCCAATAAATGTGTGTGTGTATATATATATATAGATAATCCGTAGAAGAATGACGGCACTCACAGGAACTGTTTTTCAAAACATCCTTCAAGTTACATTTTATTGAAATCAACGTTTCGGCTGTCGCCGCAGCCTTTCTTGAGAAAGGCTGCGGCGACAGCCGAAACGTTGATTTCAATAAAATGTAACTTGAAGGATGTTTTGAAAAACAGTTCCTGTGAGTGCCGTCATTCTTCTACGGATTATCTGCATGATTTATCATTTGATGAGCACCCAGGTCACTTTGAACGATTCGCAGTGAGTGCATCCCTAATATCCATTGATTCTATATATATATATATATATATATATATATATATATATATATATATATATATTAGTTAAAAGCCTGAGTACACTGGCCCTGGTCTGGGTAATGTTAACCCTTTAAATGCCAGAGGGGTACGCAACACATTGCTTTGCATTGAGTAGCATGCCCCTCTGGCAATCAAAGGGTTAAGGGGTCGCTACCTCAGTGCTACACGCGATGCAGTCTTGCGTTGCCTCACTCACGCGATGCAATCATGCACAGTAGGGACTGCCCAAACACGGGCAGTCTCTGCTGAACATGACTGCATCGTGACAAACATCCTAGTGAATTGTATAGGATATATATATAGTAACTTCGATGTGTGGCCCTTAAATTACATTTTGGGGTTCAAACATCAATAGAATGAATGGAACATCAGGCAAATAAACTCCAGGCAAAATACTCGTATATCTGTTGTTGGATGATCTTCACCAAACAGTAAGATAAATTGCTGTCCTATATAAAAGTGTCACAATTGTGGAGAATCCAACTACATCATAGGAAAAAATAAAAATTACACAAATCTACATTGATTTAAATGAGGTGTTTAACCCACTGTGAAAGGGTCAATAAAAATAGCAATTTTATGTATTGTGTAACTCTGTCTAGATTAATTCATAGCACAGCACAGATGTGTTAATATTGTCCCAGCTTATTTGTGTAAAGTGCAACACTGAGCCACCAACAAATAAAGGTCAGTTTTCTCAAATACTACTTATTTTATAAATAAATGCCTCATATAACATGTAGAGAACTTTGATTCCCTTAACGACGAGAGGTCTGTGGAAGTGACCTTACCTTAAGGACAGCTTTGATCTTTGTCAGATTGCCGGCACATGTGACTGATAACCTTTCCCGGCGTGCCCAATGGGGGTCTGAAAGAGAGACTGCTCTGGTCTTGGAGCAGTCAATTTCAGACCCCACTAGTGCTTACAGTGCTCTCTGGCATTACAGGGTGAATTCAAAGTGCCCTGCTCCGTATCAGCCACGGTGCGGGCAGTCTCTACTGTGCATGACTGCGCCTCGGCTGTTGCTGGGTGGCACTGTGGCCCGTGTACACGGGCTCTTCAACTATTAACTTATATTTGAGTAACAGATTGAGTCTGAGAACATATTAACCATTTGAGTGCCCCTCTGGCATGCAAAGGGTTAAGTCATTTTACCAAACAATCTATTTTGATGCATTTAATTCTTAATCAGTGGATGAATACATTCTCGTTTTATTTTGTGAGCTAGAAAAAGTTAAATCTCAAATGAGAGATCGAGCAGGATTATTAAATACAATAAAGGCATTCTTGATTTACAAATTAAAATGGGGGCATTTTATTGGTCTGAGGGCTTCATCTCTGTTGATACAATTTTGGAGTCACATACTGGTATTGCAACTCTAAACAAAATAAAGCAGATTTTACATGTAAAAATAATAAAAAACAAACGAAAACCTAAAAAATGATATACATGCATGGAATACTTGCCTAAAACCCTTGCCCCACTAGTAACACCCATCCTGACTAGTAATAAAGAGGGAGATATGTGTGCCAGACTACAGTGTGATATGGTCACAACAAATGCAAGGAAAAATACACGCGTTCTTGGGTAACACTGCTCTCTGGATGTTCTATGAAATTTTCATAATGTAAGATAAATCTGTTTATATATATATATATATATATATATATATATATATATATAAACAAAATCCCTTTCAGTGGCACTCACTGTTAGTAGTCTCAATGCCCGGGTGCAATCCAGTAAACGATAAATCCAGAGAGTAAAGTAATAGATAGCACTCACAGGAACTTCAAAGCAAAGAAATCAAATGATGTTTATTCTGATCGACGTTTCGGCTACATTACATAGCCTTTATCAAGATGGCTATGATAAAGGCTATGTAATGTAGCCGAAACGTCGATCAGAATAAACATCATTTGATTTCTTTGCTTTGAAGTTCCTGTGAGTGCTATCTATTACTTTACTCTCTCTCTCTATATATATATATATATATATATATATATACACATATATATACACACACACGCACACACACATACAGCCAGGCTTTATTTGTTTCTGAGCGATACACTATTTCCTTTCTTCAGAAGTGAAAAGTGGTAGTGTGGTAGTTCTCATTCTTGAGGAGTGAGTTGTGTACATCCTGACCAGATTAAATTCAGCAGTTGGTACATCACATTGCGTAAGTGTTGTTTTTATTATTGAAGTACTGAATCCATTCCAGCAAAGGTACTGTCATCTCCTACATTTGTCTTCCATTTCTTATTTATGTTTAAGGGATCCATAAGGGTTAACATTGCTTTTAGTGGAGCAGGGACATTAGCTGTGAATATCTGAGAGAAGTTTGCATCCTTCATATGTGCACCTGACCTCTGATAGCTTTTTACCTTAGTGTAGTACTCTAGTGATTGGTGTTAGTTTCTACAATATTTTATACTGATTACACTATGAGTGCCCCTTATTTATTCTGATCTGAGGTGCATGTTTGTTTGTGAAAGAGAGGAAAACGAGAGATGTGTGTTTTATGACTGTATTATGTCTGATAGTCTAATCACAGACTGGGAATAAATACTTTCAATATTGCACTTTCACTAATGCGCAGACTGAGAACTGATACTTTCACTATCAATTATATGTCTCTACTTTGGAAGAGTGAAACATTGTATCAGTGTTCTATTTTATTATAATATATCTCTCTTCTTTTGCAGAGAACTTCAGAAGTTATATTTTTCAAAATAAGAGTAATTCTGTATATGTACAGCCAGAAAGACCTGAGGCCAGGGAAAATTGACCCATGTTGCCCTCCTCTGAGTTAAAAACTCAAAGCCCTCATGGTCTGATCTCTGAGTGGAATATAAACCACCTTATATGATAAACAGTTTATCTGGTTTTCTCTTATGTCCTTTCTTTTTGAGTCTATTTTATATTACTATACTGCCTAAAGTGTACTGATTTAAAAATAATATATATATATATATATATATATATATATATATATATATATATATATATATATATATTTCAACTAAGCAGATGATCATTCTATCTCACTGAGAGCAGCTGCTATCCTTGTTTGTTGCAGAATTCTGTCTAGGATGTGGAGACTCCTTAGGATGCTGGCACAGATTTAAATCTGAAAAATTAATTGCCCTGGTAGGATCAAGATGATATTGTACTAAATCTGCAATCACTGAGATAGCAGGACACTTTTGTTTACAGTGGTCTGACTCATGTTACTCTGCCCACTCTCCTGCATGTGCTACCTGTGCTATCTGCACTGATGTAGCCTTTCTGACTAAACTGCTGCTTACCATCTTGTCCTGCTCCTGATCTGATCTGTGTGACCATGCTCCAGTTGCTACCTGCCCTGATCCAAATTTTCTGGCTATCACATACTCTTCCATCAATTCTTTCAGTATCCAATACCCATATTCATTTTTCAGCTACTCAATTCAACAACAGCCACATATTCAAATTATTATATGCTTCTAAGCAATTGGGCATGTGGCATAGGGAGCAACTGTCACCAGAATTGATCTGATGGAGCAGATGTGCAGACGAAGATGGGGCTGCATTATGAGTCCTAGGGGACCAACAGGGTATCAGGAGATCTGAAAAAAAGACCCCAAATACACCACTTTGGTCCCATGGGAGGAGACTGGGTCTCAAGCTATTGTGAACTACAGTTTCCATCATCCCCAGCCTGCTGGTTGGCATGGAATGCATGAATTATTGAGACTATCTGATCGTCTATCCAGAACCTGGGGCATTATTTATCTAGTTAAAAACATGCAGTTATGGAACATATGTGGCTAAGATAGCAACTGGCTTGTTAGTGGCTTTGAAAAAGCGGCTGTGTAGCTGCGAAACGCGTTAGCCTTTAAGTCTTTATTGTTTTAATTATATTTTGTGAGTGAATAAATTTTATATGGTATAAAGTTTTCTGTTCCGCCTGACACTTGGATTTAATGGATCTACAACATATATGAGTCCCGAACGGAGACGGGTTAATTTCTCCGCTGGCTTGATCGTCAGTGAACTCTGGTATCGGAGCTCTGACATTCTTTGAATGTGAGTATAATTTATATTTTGATACATTGTATCGCTTAACTACTGAACTTCACTATTGGCGCCCCTCTGTTGTCTTTTCTATACTTTTATACCGAGGAGGGTGATCGTGCTATTCTGAGGGAGCAGCCAAGGATTGTGTTTCACATTTGAAGGTGATTGATTTGAAGATTGGAATCCTCCTCTTCGTGCCTGTTTTGTTGGTTCCGGCATATGCCGCCACTGACACAGGCCCATTGTGAGTGTACACAATAGGGTGTGGTGGCGGTATCATTAATTAATAGCAATATTGATACGCACAGGGGCGCCCCTTGCTGTTTTTTTCCCTTTCTTCTTGTCCTAGAGTTTTAAAACTCTTGGATGCTAAGAAGGAGATGAGTTAGTGTTCTTTCTAGCCTTAAAGGGGTTTAAAATTCCTATTTAACCCTTTAAGTTAATGATGGGAGTAGTAGTGTGGAAGCAGTTGGAGGGCCTTTCATTACCCCCATCTCAATCATGTCATATGGATGCCATAGGACAACACATACTTACTCCCTTCTATCTTGTCCCACCGCACTGGTAACCATGGACACACACATGCTGACCACCCAGCCTTAATCCATGGTAGCCATAGAATGGACATACTGATTTCCACTCCTTTGGTAGACATAGAACCACACACACACTGACACTCCCCAACCTTGTCCCACAACACTGGCCACCATAGAAACACTTATGGACCTCCAATCTTGTCCCATGGTAGCCTGCCAGCTGTGATCTGGCAGGGAATGATGTGAGTTGTAGTGTGGAAGCAACTGAATGGTCTCTCCTTCCCCTCCCATCTCAGCCTTGTCCCATGGATCCCATAGAACACCACATACTGACCCAACCCCCCACACACACCTTTGCCTTGTCTCAATGCACTGGTAATCATAGACACACACATACTGCCCCCCCCCAGTCTTTATCCATGGTAGCCATATAAAAATACATACTGACCTCCGAGCCTTGTCCAACCACACTGGTAGACAGAGAATCATGAATGCAGACCTCCAAGGAGTCCAGCCTTGTCCGTAAAACTACATACTGAGTATGCATCGCTGCAGGAATTCTTGGGAATAGGCAGACAGTGTCAAAGACGTTGTGGGAAATGTTTTTGGCTTAGCAAAAAGTGTACATTTTATGGATTTTCAATATTCTGGAAATTTGTAAAAATTTCCTGCAAGATAAAATCTGACATTTTGTCCATCTCTAATCCGATGGTCCTGTTAAAAACTGTTATGTTTCTTTGCATGGATATAATATCCAAAGCTGACTGGAGATGTTGTTTTTTTAACAAAGGCAGAAGGGAATAAATCATAGGGATACATTGGAATTTTCTGGCTATAGTAAAGTAAGTGGGGAGTTATTTCTATTAAGAGGTGTTCGTTCCACTTTAATTCATATTAGACTACTCTCATATATACTTTGTTCAAAGCTGCTATTACATACTGGAACACAGGGGCTAATATACATATTCATCATTATTAGAATATTTCATCACCTGCAGGCATAGAAAATTATTTTATAAATGTGTTCGGTATTCAACTTATAAATAAAAAATATAAAACCACAAAAACACATTTAAGTGAGTAATAGAAATGTGTGCCAGGTACAGCTCTGAACAAACAGTTTTTCTTTTATGCTTTTTTCATATGCAGCAAAAAAAAAGAAAATCAAATGATCGATCACTAAGACTTAAAATATATATATCTATAGCAGCCACTACATCAAACTCTCTGGCAGGTCTCTCCAAAACATATTTTCTCTGAACTTGCTAGAGCATTCTTCAAAAAGCCTGGTCTCAATGGATGCAACATCTTGATATCAACGTATCCAAAAAGATATAAAGTAAACTTGATCATGGTACTTGTACAAAAAATGTCTATTTTAATTAACCCTCTTTTGCATGAAAATAACTCAATCAACAATATGTACTCAAATTTTAAAATAAAATATTACCCTCCATTAGTAAAATTAGTTTGGTCATATGTGTATAAGGAGAAGTAAATTTTTTTTTATGAAAAAACATATATTGTATGGTGTTTCCTGTTGCGTAAATTAAGGGTACTCCAGTCCTGAGAGATGATTATTTCCAGAGTTGTTATGATTTAACATTAGCAGTGCCCTCTAATGGTCAAATTCCAATTAGTCTTCTGTTACATTCTAATGAAGACGAAAGTCAGTGACATTCACTTCTCCACAGAATGTAACAAAAACTATTAGGTCACTTCCTGTCAGTTAGAACTTCCAGGAAGTAAACAAACAGTGAATCCACTTCCTGGTTATTTGAACTGTTATATCATTCGAATAAAACAACTGACAGCAGTGAGAGTTCCCTTGCTTTACTCAGCAGGAAGAGCTCTGTAGGTTTTCATAAAACGTTTACTGCTCTTTTAAAGGAGATTTAGCATGTTTCTAATAATAACCCCCATATAAAATGCTATGGCCAGGAATTGATAATAAAAACTTTGAATGTTGCCCTTGTACCACTGACTTTGTTCAAGAAATACCATCTTCAGATATGACCATTGCTGACAAACTGAAGCAAACAGATCTCATAAGCCTATTAAAAAAATACAGTGGAGCATGCAATGTCTTGCAAAGCAGTTATTATACACCCCCTCTGGTCTTTAAGGGGTTAAGATTACCATGTGCAGTGAGCAGAGTTTGATAACATATGGTCCTGCTAGCAACTAGTCATGTCCATCTCCATGTACATGAGATCCAGATCTCTGCAACTAAGGAACAAGGGAGACATTCATAGGGGTTATTAGGATTTTCTGTCAATAGTAAGGTAAGTGTAGTTATAATTAGGAGATATTCATTCTCTTTTAACCCCTTAATGACCAGCCACAGCAGTTAAGAACCACAGGATTTATTTATTTTTGCCAATGGATTCCAAGGTCCGCATGTGGAATGCAGCAGTGTGAAGACCCCGGAATCCCATGATGTGCCAGGACCGTCACCAGTTCTCAAGTGCTGGGACTGTTGTGACAGCACATCAAGGGTCATTAAGGGGTTAAGCATCGTTTTATGCACATGTATATAATGACTCAGCTGATATTTATCATTTGTACTAGTTCACCCAGTTATTTCCTATATGTCCCAGTGGTTAAATATATTTACCATATTAACCCATTAACATGCAAACAAGTAAGTTTACTTACCTATATACAAAGTGTATATACTAATAGTCTAGCTGATTATTCTGTGCTGCATGAGATGCACTTGGGGCAACTAGCCAGCTACAAAAGAACCTCTAGGCCTAAAGCAATATATATACATTCCTATTCCTCCATCCCCCCTCCCCCACACACACACACACAAACACACCCATCTTTATTACCTGTTACAAAACCTCAGCCAGCCACACATTAGGAACTTTTAACTATAGGGCATTTAAAATCTCCCTCTCTTTCACTTGTGGTGAAATTACTTAAAGGGTTTCTAACACGTCCTAATAATAAGCCCCCTTACTTACTATGGCCTGAAAATCCAAAAGGTCTCTATTAATATTGCCCTTGTGTCTCTGTTCAAGAGATAACATCTTCAAACAATTCTGTATGCAATGTCCACAGAGGTCGACACAGAAGATGCTTCCAGTTTTTTAAATTTAAGCTGGCAGATTACATAAACCTATTTTAATCTTTATAGACCACAGCTGTATGCAACCCATTGCAAATTAATGCATTGCACACCATCTGGTCCCTAGTGTGTTTAGATTAACATGTGCAGTGAGTAGAGTTTCAGACCTTGTTATCCTGCTAACACTGTTATTATGTCTACCTCCATGGACCTAACATCCAGTACTTATTGAATAAATTATCAGTTGAACCTAAGTGCAAGGTCAAAATTAATAAAGGTAAGTTTTTTATGGCCATAGTAAGGTAAATGGGAAGCAATTTATATGCAATAGGGTAATTTAACAAAAGGCATCCATTTGACCAAAATACAAAAACAATAAGAGTATTTTTCTAGTGCATTATGGGTATGTTCAACATCCTGGCTCTTCATCAGTTACAAGATATTTTAAATCAATAATTCAAAATTACAGGCATTTTTCCATGCAAAGTGTTTATAAATAAATGCAAGTAGTCCCCTTCAAGCTAACGAGGTATTGAGTACTGTGTTCCTCTATCAAATGTCATTGTACACAATCTGTATCAAATTCACTTTAAAGTCTGCTTAACTGGTCCAAGAAGAAATCCAAGATCAACATGATATCATGAATTAGAAAGTCTTCCATTGTTACTGTTCTTTATATTATACGATTAATGGCCTCACTTAAGCAGACAGAAGTGTATGTTTTTTGTGTTTTAAATATATTGCAAATTATTAAAAAACTAGTTGAAGAGCCCGTTACATAGGCCACAGTGCCACTGCCACCCAGTCGTGGGGCAGTCATGCGCAGTAGAGACTGCCCGCGCTGCGGCTGATACAGAGCTGGACACTCCAAAGGAGCGTCCAGCTCTGTATCAGCCGCAGCGCGTGCAGTCTCTGCTGCGCATGACTGCAGCATGTGCAGCAGTGTCTACTGCACATGACGCAGCGTTACACACGTTTTAGGAAATTATTATATAGGATGTGACTGATGTCAGTAACTGTTTAATACTCAGAGATTTAAAACAATGCCTTGGTACTGGCAGCCCATCCGGTGATCATTAACAGTGAGACATTTATATCAGTGTGAAAGGTATTAATGCATCCTGAGTATTCACTAAGCTTCAGGCAGAGCTCAGGAATTAAAACAGCTCACTCTGAGATAAATGTCCTTGTTTAAGTGCATGCCATGTCAAGTTGCCATAGCAACTGGTCGACCTACCATTCAGCCCCTCTACTGGAAAAGGGGGGTGATATCGGGGAAAAGGAGAGAATAGCGATATTAAGCATTTACTGGTATTAAACTGGTATTAAAGAGTGGGAGTGAAAATAAAGCAAAATTATTTTGTGTATGTTACTTTTGGAAAAAAAATTATTTACATTTTTGAAACTCTCCCATTTATGAGTGGGATCATTCATCTTGTAAGAGCGTATAGAGTCAAACTATTTTTATTTATTACTATTCAGAATGAACAACAGTACAAATCATGATATGAATAAGAAGACATAAAACAAAACATTTAGAAGCATTGGGATAAACCACCGATATTATTGAAGCATCTCAATCAAGGGTAAAGGAAAAAGATAAGCGAGGTATGAAATTGGGGTAGAAAAATGAAGAAGAGACATCATAGGTATAGAATCAGAAAAAAGTGTCTCAGTAGTGGGGAGGATATACTATAATTTCCCACCTCTGGGTCCAGACTCTGAGGTCTCCCATCAATATAAATATCAGTGGTTATGACAAATCAGCCATCAGGTTATGAACAAAACAAATAAGAGACGAGAAGAAAAAGAAGGTAAAAGAAGAATGAAAAGTACAATCTCCCGCATCGATCCCTATCCCCGGCACAACCCCCCACAGTAGTCACCAGTCCCCGGGTAGTGTGAACACAAGAAAATATCATAATTCAAAAATAGGTTGACTGTGATCGTTATGTGGGATATCCTAAGTAATCATCCAAATATCACGAAGAAGGCTCCAGGATGTGTGCTGTAGACTGAGCATGCAGCTGCTGACATAGTCAATATATAAGGTTCCCAAACCTGCCAAAATCTGAGCCCTAAAGTCTCCCTCCTGCCAAAGAGGCCAACCATTCTGCTTGTAGGACCAAATTAGTTTTGTCACACCACTGCTGAACCGTAGGGGGATCTTGTATATGCCATTGAGTGAGGATAGTCTTGATGGCAGTGAGTAGTAAAACATGAAACAATTTTGCCTGTGACTTAGTAAATTGATTAAAAGACTGATCTACTCCCGATCCAGAGCTCCCCATTGGAGTTTTCAGAAAGCTCTTCCACTACCCAGTCCCAAAATGCTCGTATTGCCACGCAGTCCCACAAATTGTGGAATAGCATGGCCCCAGACAAGTTTCATTTAAAACAGGAGTCTGAAGTCAAGAGATGCATTTACTTAGCCTGAGAGGGAGATATATAAGTATGGTGAAGCAGTCTATATAGGGTATCATGAAAATAGGCCAACAAATTAGATTTAAGTCTCTTAAGAAAAGCGTTATACAAATCCACTATGTCCAGATCAGGAAAAACTGCTGTCCATTTCAGTAGCCCACCTGACTGTAGGGGAGTGAGCCGTTCAAGTTCCCGGGAAAGGATGTAATAAAAAGAAGCCGTATGAGGTTTGCCCTCAGCAGTGGCTGATATATACTGTACCTATTTAAAGCTGTGGAAAGCGGCTTCTCTGGCAGAAGTTGTAAGGTGGTACTGGCATAATGTCGTGCTTGAAAGAAAAGAAAAAGATGATTATTAGGTAGTGTTGAGCGAGCATGCTCGGCCGATGCTCGGATCGGCTCGAGCATCGCTCTGCTCGGCACATGGCGGTACTCGTACGAGTACCGCATGTGCTCGCCCGCCATGTTCGGGTCTCCTCCCCGCACGTTTTGCGGCTGCTGCGCAGCCAATAAACGTGCAGGGAGGCTCTGACATCGGTGTAATGCCAGCAGCCATGTTGGCTGCTGGCATTACACTGATTGGCTGGCCAGAACCCGTGGTCGGGTGCTGTATAGCACCTGACAATCGAGTTCGGCTCAGTCTTAGCCAGGGAGAGCTGAGGATAGGAAGGGAAAGGCAGTGTAGGGAGGAAAACAAGCAAAATTGTGAAAAAAAAGAACCAAAAGTCCTTTTTAGGACTACTGTGTGTGGGGGCAGCAGGTTATTTTGTGTGTGGGGAAAAAAAAAAAAAAAAAATATATATATTCTGTTTAGTGTGCAAAGTTGCAGATTAGAGCACATTCTGTTTAGTGTGCACAGTTGCAGATTAGAGCACATTCTGTTTAGTGTGCAAAGTTGCAGATTAGAGCACATTCTGTTTAGTGTGCACAGTTGCAGATTAGAGCACATTCTGTTTAGTGTGCAAAGTTGCAGATTAGAGCACATTCTGTTTAGTGTGCAAAGTTGCAGATTAGAGCACATTCTGTTTAGTGTGCAAAGTTGCAGATTAGAGCACATTCTGTTAAGTCTTCAAACTAAAATATCAAAGTCACATATTCCATTCAGTGTGCGTCGCCGCAGTTTAGCAGCACATTCTGTGTACTGTGCAGAGTTGCAGAATAGGAAGAAATACTGTTAAGTCTTCAAACTAAAATATCAAAGTCACATATTCCATTCAGTGTGCTTCGCCGCAGTGTAGCAGCACATTCTGTGTACTGTGCAGAGTTGCAGAATAGGAAGAAATACTGTTAAGTCTTCAAACTAAAATATCAAAGTCACATATTCCATTCAGTGTGCTTCGCCGCAGTTTAGCAGCACATTCTGTGTACTGTGCAGAGTTGCAGAATAGGAAGAAATACTGTTAAGTCTTCAAACTAAAATATCAAAGTCACATATTCCATTCAGTGTGCTTCGCCGCAGTGTAGCAGCACATTCTGTGTACTGTGCAGAGTTGCAGAATAGGAAGAAATACTGTTAAGTCTTCAAACTAAAATATCAAAGTCACATATTCCATTCAGTGTGCTTCGCCGCAGTGTAGCAGCACATTCTGTGTACTGTGCAGAGTTGCAGAATAGGAAGAAATACTGTTAAGTCTTCAAACTAAAATATCAAAGTCACATATTCCATTCAGTGTGCTTCGCCGCAGTGTAGCAGCACATTCTGTGTACTGTGCAGAGTTGCAGAATAGGAAGAAATACTGTTAAGTCTTCAAACTAAAATATTAAAGTCACATATTCCATTCAGTGTGTGTCACCGCCGTTTAGCAGCACATTCTGTGTACTCTGCACCGTTGCAGACTAGGAAGAAATACTGTTAAGTTTTCAAACTCAAATATTAAAGTCACATATTCCATTCAGTGTGTGTCACCGCCGTTTAGCAGCCTATTCTGTGTACTCTGCACCGTTGCAGACTAGGAAGAAATACTGTTAAGTTTTCAAACTCAAATATTAAAGTCACATATTCCATTCTGTGTTCGTCACCGCAGTTTAGCAGCCTATTCTGTGTACTCTGCACAGTTGCAGACTAGGAAGAAATACTGTTAAGTTTTCAAACTCAAATATTAAAGTCACATATTCCATTCAGTGTGTGTCACCGCCGTTTAGCAGCCTATTCTGTGTACTCTGCACAGTTGCAGACTAGGAAGAAATACTGTTAAGTTTTCAAACTCAAATATTAAAGTCACATATTCCATTCTGTGTTCGTCACCGCAGTTTAGCAGCCTATTCTGTGTACTCTGCACAGTTGCAGACTAGGAAGAAATACTGTTAAGTTTTCAAACTCAAATATTAAAGTCACATATTCCATTCAGTGTGTGTCACCGCCGTTTAGCAGCCTATTCTGTGTACTCTGCACAGTTGCAGACTAGGAAGAAATACTGTTAAGTTTTCAAACTGAAATATTAAAGTCACATATTCCATTCAGTGTGTGTCACCGCCGTTTAGCAGCCTATTCTGTGTACTCTGCACAGTTGCAGACTAGGAAGAAATACTGTTAAGTTTTCAAACTCAAATATTAAAGTCACATATTCCATTCTGTGTTCGTCACCGCAGTTTAGCAGCCTATTCTGTGTACTCTGCACAGTTGCAGACTAGGAAGAAATACTGTTAAGTTTTCAAACTCAAATATTAAAGTCACATATTCCATTCAGTGTGTGTCACCGCCGTTTAGCAGCCTATTCTGTGTACTCTGCACAGTTGCAGACTAGGAAGAAATACTGTTAAGTTTTCAAACTCAAATATTAAAGTCACATATTCCATTCAGTGTGTGTCACCGCCGTTTAGCAGCCTATTCTGTGTACTCTGCACAGTTGCAGACTAGGAAGAAATACTGTTAAGTTTTCAAACTCAAATATTAAAGTCACATATTCCATTCTGTGTTCGTCACCGCAGTTTAGCAGCCTATTCTGTGTACTCTGCACAGTTGCAGACTAGGAAGAAATACTGTTAAGTTTTCAAACTCAAATATTAAAGTCACATATTCCATTCAGTGTGTGTCACCGCCGTTTAGCAGCCTATTCTGTGTACTCTGCACAGTTGCAGACTAGGAAGAAATACTGTTAAGTTTTCAAACTCAAATATTAAAGTCACATATTCCATTCAGTGTGTGTCACAGCCGTTTAGCAGCCTATTCTGTGTACTCTGCACCGTTGCAGACTAGGAAGAAATACTGTTAAGTTTTCAAACTCAAATATTAAAGTCACATATTCCATTCAGTGTGTGTCACCGCCGTTTAGCAGCCTATTCTGTGTACTCTGCACAGTTGCAGACTAGGAAGAAATACTGTTAAGTTTTCAAACTCAAATATTAAAGTCACATATTCCATTCAGTGTGTGTCACCGCCGTTTAGCAGCCTATTCTGTGTACTCTGCACAGTTGCAGACTAGGAAGAAATACTGTTAAGTTTTCAAACTCAAATATTAAAGTCACATATTCCATTCAGTGTGTGTCACCACCGTTTAGCAGCCTATTCTGTGTACTCTGCACAGTTGCAGACTAGGAAGAAATACTGTTAAGTTTTCAAACTCAAATATTAAAGTCACATATTCCATTCAGTGTGTGTCACCGCAGTTTAGCAGCCTATTCTGTGTACTCTGCACCGTTGCAGAATAGGAAGAAATACTGTTAAGTTTTCAAACTCAAATATTAAAGTCACATATTCCATTCAGTGTGTGTCACCGCCGTTTAGCAGCCTATTCTGTGTTCTGTGCACAGTTGCAGACTAGGAAGAAATACTGTTAAGTTTTCAAACTCAAATATTAAAGTCACATATTCCATTCAGTGTGTGTCACCGCCGTTTAGCAGCCTATTCTGTGTACTCTGCACAGTTGCAGACTAGGAAGAAATACTGTTAAGTTTTCAAACTCAAATAATAAAGTCACATATTCCATTCAGTGTGTGTCACCGCAGTTTAGCAGCCTATTCTGTGTACTCTGCACCGTTGCAGACTAGGAAGAAATACTGTTAAGTTTTCAAACTCAAATATTAAAGTCACATATTCCATTCAGTGTGTGTCACCGCCGTTTAGCAGCCTATTCTGTGTACTCTGCACCGTTGCAGACTAGGAAGAAATACTGTTAAGTTTTCAAACTCAAATATTAAAGTCACATTTTCCATTCAGTGTGTGTCACCGCAGTTTAGCAGCCTATTCTGTGTACTCTGCACCGTTGCAGAATAGGAAGAAATACTGTTAAGTTTTCAAACTCAAATATTAAAGTCACATTTTCCATTCAGTGTGTGTCACCGCAGTTTAGCAGCCTATTCTGTGTACTCTGCAGAGTTGCAGAATAGTAAGAAATACTGTTAAGTTTTCAAACTCAAATATTAAAGTCACATATTCCATTCAGTGTGTGTCACCGCCGTTTAGCAGCCTATTCTGTGTACTCTGCACAGTTGCAGACTAGGAAGAAATACTGTTAAGTTTTCAAACTCAAATAATAAAGTCACATATTCCATTCAGTGTGTGTCACCGCAGTTTAGCAGCCTATTCTGTGTACTCTGCACCGTTGCAGACTAGGAAGAAATACTGTTAAGTTTTCAAACTCAAATATTAAAGTCACATATTCCATTCAGTGTGTGTCACCGCCGTTTAGCAGCCTATTCTGTGTACTCTGCACCGTTGCAGACTAGGAAGAAATACTGTTAAGTTTTCAAACTCAAATATTAAAGTCACATTTTCCATTCAGTGTGTGTCACCGCAGTTTAGCAGCCTATTCTGTGTACTCTGCACCGTTGCAGACTAGGAAGAAATACTGTTAAGTTTTCAAACTCAAATATTAAAGTCACATTTTCCATTCAGTGTGTGTCACCGCAGTTTAGCAGCCTATTCTGTGTACTCTGCAGAGTTGCAGAATAGTAAGAAATACTGTTAAGTTTTCAAACTCAAATATTAAAGTCACATATTCCGTGTAAGATGAAGAAGGCGGGTAAAAAGGGACGGGGAAGTGGACGTGATCCTGATAGTTCAGGGCGCGGGTCAGGACGCGGAGAAACTGTGCCTGGTGCCAGAGCACAAGAAAGAAAGACATCCACCATACCTAGCTTCATGTCTAATTTTACAGGGCGTCGCAGGACATCACTCTCGAGGTCCGACCACTGCGAACAGGTGGTCGGTTGGATGACAGCTGATACTGCTTCCAGTCGGTTAAGCACCACCCTGTTTTCCACCAAGTCCACTCTCAGTAGCCAAGAGTCTGGTCAACATAATCCTCACTCTGATCATCCTTCCTCCCACCATACACGGTCTGGTCAAAGAAGTGATCCCACACTGGGATATAGTGAGGAGCTCGTCTCATCACCAATCCTTCATTTGACCCTCTCTCCAAGCACGCTTGCAGAGGAACATGACATCTTGTGCCCTGATTCACAACCTCTAGAGGCTACCCAATCACAAGAAGATGACAGATGTGAACGGCATTTAAGGTCAAAGGAAGTAGTGGATGATGATGATGATGATGAGACACAGTTGCCATTAAATCAACCACTATTTCCGTCTCAAGACCTTGTTGAGGAGAATGTTATACAGTTGTCAATGACTGAGTATGTGGTGGGATCAAGACTTGAGGAGGATGATCAGAGTGAGGAAGTGGAGGAGGACTTGGTGGACGATGAGGTGACTGACCCCACCTGGGAAGGTGTAGAGCCGAGCGATGACAGCAGTCCTGAGGGTGAGCCATCTGCAGCACCGCAACAGGCTGGAAGAGGCAGTGGTGTGGCTACAGAAAGAAGGTGGACCGCACCAAACCGGCCCGCAAATGTTCCACGGAGCACCCCCTTGCGTAAATCTACCTTGCCAAAGGGTAGGTGTTCCGCGGTATGGCGTTTTTTTAAGGAAAGTGCGGACGACAAAAGAATTGTAGTTTGCAACCTGTGCCACACCAGAATGAGCCGAGGCATGAACACTAGAAACCTCACCACCACCAGCATGATCCAACACATGGCATCCAAGCACCGTAGTAAGTGGGAGGAACGCCTGGATCGCCCATCTGTGTCTGCAGGCCACACCACTGCCTCCTCTTCCCCTGTTTTCGGTGCCGGCCAATCGCCTGTTGAAGGCGCAGGCCCGCATACTTCCCGCCCTGCACCTGTAGCATCTGAAGCACCATCAGCGACCACATCCACTTCCCTGTCCCAGCGCAGCGTCCAAATGTCGTTACCCCAGGCATTTGAGCGCAAGAGAAAGTACCCAGCCACCCACCCACAGGCCATAGCACTAACCTCACACCTTTCCAAATTACTGGCCATCGAAATGCTGCCATTTAGGCTTGTGGACACTGAGTCCTTCCGCAGCCTGATGGCAGCAGCTGTCCCTCGGTACGCGGTCCCCAGCCGCCACTACTTTTCCCGGTGTGCCATCCCCGCATTACACCACCATGTGTCCCGTAACATCACCCGTGCCCTGACCAACGCAGTTACTGGGAAGGTCCACTTAACGACTGACACATGGACAAGTGCTTGTGGCCAGGGACGCTACATTTCCCTGACGGCACACTGGGTGAATGTCGTGGAGGCTGGGAGCGACTCGGACCCTGGGATGGCACGGGTGCTACCCACGCCGAGGATTTCGGGCCCTACCTCCATCAGGGTTTCCGCCAGCACCTACGTTATTGGCTCCTCCTCCTCCATTTCCACCTCCGAATTCTCTACACGCAGCGCCACTCACCCATCAGCCAGTAGCTGGAAGCAGTGTAGCACTGCAGTGGGGAAGCGTCAACAGGCCGTGCTGAAGCTGATCTGCCTTGGGGACAAACAGCACACGGCCTCAGAGCTGTTGCAGGGGATTAGTCACCAGACCGAGCAGTGGCTCTCGCCACTCAACCTGCAACCAGGCATGGTTGTGTGTGATAATGGGCGTAACTTGGTGGCGGCTTTGGAGCTCGGCAAGCTCACACACGTACCATGCCTAGCGCATGTATTTAATTTAGTGGTGCAGCGATTTCTAAAAACCTACCCCAATGTGCATGATCTCTTGACCAAGGTGCGCCGCGTGTGTGCACATTTCCGTAAGTCATCTACAGCTTCGGCCGGCCTGTTGAAGCTGCAGCAGCGCTTACAATTGCCAGCTCACCGGCTGCTGTGTGACGTGAGCACGCGCTGGAACTCCACCTTCCACATGTTGGCCCGGCTTTGTGAGCAGCAGAGGGCAGTAGTGGAGTACCAGCTGTTACACGGTCGTCGCCTCTCCGTTCAACTTCCTGTAATCAGAAGTGAGGAGTGGGAATGGATGTCAGACCTCTGCGAGGTTTTACGCAATTTTGAGGAATCGACACAGATGGTGAGCGGCGATAACGCTATTATCAGTGTCACCATCCCACTTCTGTGTCTACTGAAACGCTCGCTGCTCACAATTAAAACCGACGCTTTGCATGTGGAAGAGGTGGAAATGGGGGAGGAAGAGCTTACACAAGGTGATAGCCAGAGCACCCTCACTTCGTCTTCTCAGCGACAATTGGAGGAGGCGGAGGAGGAGGAGGAGGAGGAGGAGGAGGAAGACACGGTTGCCTCCGCTACAGAGGGTAGCCATGGAACTTTAGTTCCATCTCTTCAGCGTGGGTGGGCAGAAGAGGAGGAAGAGGATGAGGATATTGAGAGTCATCCTCCTGGTGAGGACAGCGAAATCTTGACTGTTGGTACTCTGGCACACATGGCTGACTTTATGTTAGGCTGCCTTTCCCGTGACCCACGCGTTATACGCATTTTAAACAACACGGATTACTGGGTGTTCACCCTTCTGGACCCCCGCTACAAAGAGAATTTCTCATCTCTCATTCCTCCGGTGGAGAGGACAAGCAAAATGGTGCAATACCAGAAGGTTCTTGTTGAAAAATTGCTCCAAAATTTTCCATCTGACAACGCTGGCGGCAGAGTACGTGCTACCTTGGCCAACAGAGAAGGGGAGAAAAGGGGAGCACATAGCAGTTCCGAGAAAGGCAGGGCAACACTCTCCAAGGCGTGGGACACCTTCATGACACCCCGCCAGCACCCTCACCCTGATGCGCAGCCTAGTGTCACAAGGAGGGAAAAGTTTTGGAAGATGGTGAAGGAGTACGTAGCAGACCGTGTCAGCGTCCTCAATGATCCCTCTGTGCCTTACAACTACTGGGTGTCCAAGCTGGACACGTGGTATGAACTGGCACTCTACGCCTTGGAGGTGCTGGCCTGCCCTGCCGCCAGCGTTCTGTCTGAGCGGGTATTTAGTGCTGCTGGTGGCATCATAACAGATAAGCGTATCCGCCTTTCCACCGACAATGCTGATAGGTTGACACTTATAAAAATGAACAAGGCCTGGATTTCCCCTGACTTCTCCACTCCACTGGAGGAAAGCCCCGGGGGAACATAAACTCACTTTATATATGTTATTTACAATGATGGGAATACTCTGTATTCCCATTCACCCCTTCCACCCAAAAAATGGGTATATGGTTGACTCTTAATCTTCTCATCCTCCTCCTCCTCTTCCATATGCCCTGGGATATAATTTTTATATAGGGCCAGCTCACCAGCGTGCCCTGTGATATAATTTTTATATAGGGCCAGCTCACCAGCGGGCCCTGTGATATAATTTTTATATAGGGCCAGCTCACCAGCGGGCCCTGTTTGACAATTTTTATATAGGTCAGCTCACCAGCGGGCCTTCGCATATAATGTTTTATTGGGTCAGCTCTCTAGCGGGCCCTCTCATATAATGTTTTATATCTCATAGAGGAGATGAAGGGGGACATTGTGGAAGAGGGGCATAGCGGAGATGAAGGGGCACATTGTGGAAGAGGGGCATAGCGGAGATGAAGGGGCACATTGTGGAAGACGGGCATAGCGGAGCTGAAGGGGGACATTGCGGAGCTGAAGGGGGCATTCGGAGATGAAGGGGGCATAGCGGAGATGAAGGGGGCATTGACCAGGCACCCTCCCCTCATCAGAGCAGGGGGTGCCTGGTGTCGCCCCATTCATTCCAATGGGGCTCGGGTGCTCGGCCGAGCACTCGAGCCTCAGGGGGTGCTCGGTCAGAGCACCCGAGCACCCGAGCATCCGGGTGCTCGCTCAACACTAATGGCCTCACTTCAGAAAATCAAGGAAATTTTTGGGAGAATTTGCAGATGATATACAAGTAAATATACAGCAAATATTGTTTGGTAAAAATTTTTCGCCTAAAGTCGTTTTTATTTTCCTTTTTGTGTGTTTTACGGTCAGTCTGTAAAAATGGCGTACTACGGGCGAAAGATCGTTCCCAGCAGCGATGTTGGAGTCCAAGATGCATCCAGACATCCTCCCTATGCTGTCCCTGAACCATTTCTGTGGTGTTTCCATCCTTTTCTGCCATTTTCCTATGGACCAGGCACCCTCCCCTCATCAGAGCAGGGGGTGCCTGGTGTAATGCTCGAGTCCTCCCATTGACTTCAATGGGGCTCGGGTGCTCGGCCGAGCACTCGAGCCTCCGGGGGTGCTCGGTCAGAGCACCCGAACACCCGAGCATTGGGGTGCTCGCTCATCACTATTATTAGGTAAATTACCAGCCCTTTTGAGATCTTGAAATTTAAGGAGAACATGTGAAGTAGGATGAATCAAATCTGCCACCACTTCCAAATGAGCGTTGACCCAAATTTTATATCTAGGGTCAGGAGAACTATGTTGGAAATCCACATTTCCCAGGAAAGGTAAATATATGGATGCATGTTTAGAGACATAAAATGTTTGATGTACCACTTACTACTAGTGTTGAGCGAGCATGCTCGGCCGATGCTCGGATCGGCTCGAGCATCGCTCTGCTCGGCACATGGCGGTACTCGTACGAGTACCGCATGTGCTCGCCCGCCATGTTCGGGTCTCCTCCCCGCACGTTTTGCGGCTGCTGCGCAGCCAATAAACGTGCAGGGAGGCTCTGACATCGGTGTAATGCCAGCAGCCATGTTGGCTGCTGGCATTACACTGATTGGCTGGCCAGAACCCGTGGTCAGGTGCTGTATAGCACCTGACCATCGAGTTCGGCTCAGTCTGAGCCAGGGAGAGCTGAGGATAGGAAGGGAAAGGCAGTGTAGGGAGGAAAAAAACAAAAATTGTGAAAAAAAAAGAACCAAAAGTCCTTTTTAGGACTACTGTGTGTGGGGGCAGCAGGTTATTTGGTGTGGGGGGAAAAAAAAAAAAAAAAAAAAAAAAAATATATATATTCTGTTTAGTGTGCAAAGTTGCAGATTAGAGCACATTCTGTTTAGTGTGCACAGTTGCAGATTAGAGCACATTCTGTTTAGTGTGCAAAGTTGCAGATTAGAGCACATTCTGTTTAGTGTGCAAAGTTGCAGATTAGAGCACATTCTGTTTAGTGTGCAAAGTTGCAGATTAGAGCACATTCTGTTAAGTCTTCAAACTAAAATATCAAAGTCACGTATTCCATTCAGTGTGCGTCGCCGCAGTTTAGCAGCACATTCTGAGTACTGTGCAGAGTTGCAGAATAGGAAGAAATACTGTTAAGTCTTCAAACTAAAATATCAAAGTCACATATTCCATTCAGTGTGCTTTGCCGCAGTGTAGCAGCACATTCTGTGTACTGTGCAGAGTTGCAGAATAGGAAGAAATACTGTTAAGTCTTCAAACTAAAATATCAAAGTCACATATTCCATTCAGTGTGCTTCGCCGCAGTTTAGCAGCACATTCTGTGTACTGTGCAGAGTTGCAGAATAGGAAGAAATACTGTTAAGTCTTCAAACTAAAATTTCAAAGTCACATATTCCATTCAGTGTGCTTCGCCGCAGTTTAGCAGCACATTCTGTGTACTGTGCAGAGTTGCAGAATAGGAAGAAATACTGTTAAGTCTTCAAACTAAAATATCAAAGTCACATATTCCATTCAGTGTGCTTCGCCGCAGTGTAGCAGCACATTCTGTGTACTGTGCAGAGTTGCAGAATAGGAAGAAATACTGTTAAGTCTTCAAACTAAAATATCAAAGTCACATATTCCATTCAGTGTGCTTCGCCGCAGTGTAGCAGCACATTCTGTGTACTGTGCAGAGTTGCAGAATAGGAAGAAATACTGTTAAGTCTTCAAACTAAAATATCAAAGTCACATATTCCATTCAGTGTGCTTCGCCGCAGTGTAGCAGCACATTCTGTGTACTGTGCAGAGTTGCAGAATAGGAAGAAATACTGTTAAGTCTTCAAACTAAAATATCAAAGTCACATATTCCATTCAGTGTCTTTCACCGCCGTTTAACAGCCTATTCTGTGTACTCTGCAGAGTTGCAGAATTATAAGAAATACTGTTAAGTTTTCAAACTCAAATATTAAAGTCACATATTCCATTCAGTGTGTTTCAACGCCGTTTAACAGCCTATTCTGTGTACTCTGCAGAGTTGCAGAATTATAAGAAATACTGTTAAGTTTTCAAACTCAAATATTAAAGTCACATATTCCATTCAGTGTCTTTCACCGCCGTTTAACAGCCTATTCTGTGTACTCTGTACAGTTGCAGAATTATAAGAAATACTGTTAAGTTTTCAAACTCAAATATTAAAGTCACATATTCCATTCAGTGTGTTTCAACGCCGTTTAACAGCCTATTCTGTGTACTCTGCAGAGTTGCAGAATTATAAGAAATACTGTTAAGTTTTCAAACTCAAATATTAAAGTCACATATTCCATTCAGTGTGTTTCAACGCCGTTTAACAGCCTATTCTGTGTACTCTGCAGAGTTGCAGAATTATAAGAAATACTGTTACGTTTTCAAACTCAAATATTAAAGTCACATATTCCATTCAGTGTGTTTCAACGCCGTTTAACAGCCTATTCTGTGTACTCTGCAGAGTTGCAGAATTATAAGAAATACTGTTAAGTTTTCAAACTCAAATATTAAAGTCACATATTCCATTCAGTGTCTTTCACCGCCGTTTAACAGCCTATTCTGTGTACTCTGCAGAGTTGCAGAATTATAAGAAATACTGTTAAGTTTTCAAACTCAAATATTAAAGTCACATATTCCATTCAGTGTGTTTCAACGCCGTTTAACAGCCTATTCTGTGTACTCTGCAGAGTTGCAGAATTATAAGAAATACTGTTAAGTTTTCAAACTCAAATATTAAAGTCACATATTCCATTCAGTGTCTTTCACCGCCGTTTAACAGCCTATTCTGTGTACTCTGTACAGTTCCAGAATTATAAGAAATACTGTTAAGTTTTCAAACTCAAATATTAAAGTCACATATTCCATTCAGTGTGTTTCAACGCCGTTTAACAGCCTATTCTGTGTACTCTGTACAGTTGCAGAATTATAAGAAATACTGTTAAGTTTTCAAACTCAAATATTAAAGTCACATATTCCATTCAGTGTGTTTCAACGCCGTTTAACAGCCTATTCTGTGTACTCTGTACAGTTGCAGAATTATAAGAAATACTGTTAAGTTTTCAAACTCAAATATTAAAGTCACATATTCCATTCAGTGTCTTTCACCGCCGTTTAACAGCCTATTCTGTGTACTCTGTACAGTTCCAGAATTATAAGAAATACTGTTAAGTTTTCAAACTCAAATATTAAAGTCACATATTCCATTCAGTGTGTTTCAACGCCGTTTAACAGCCTATTCTGTGTACTCTGCAGAGTTGCAGAATTATAAGAAATACTGTTAAGTTTTCAAACTCAAATATTAAAGTCACATATTCCATTCAGTGTCTTTCACCGCCGTTTAACAGCCTATTCTGTGTACTCTGTACAGTTGCAGAATTATAAGAAATACTGTTAAGTTTTCAAACTCAAATATTAAAGTCACATATTCCATTCAGTGTCTTTCACCGCCGTTTAACAGCCTATTCTGTGTACTCTGTACAGTTGCAGAATTATAAGAAATACTGTTAAGTTTTCAAACTCAAATATTAAAGTCACATATTCCATTCAGTGTCTTTCACCGCCGTTTAACAGCCTATTCTGTGTACTCTGTACAGTTGCAGAATTATAAGAAATACTGTTAAGTTTTCAAACTCAATATTAAAGTCACATATTCCATTCAGTGTCTTTCACCGCCGTTTAACAGCCTATTCTGTGTACTCTGTACAGTTCCAGAATTATAAGAAATACTGTTAAGTTTTCAAACTCAAATATTAAAGTCACATATTCCATTCAGTGTGTTTCACCGCAGTTTAGCAGCCTTTTCTGTGTACTCTGCAGAGTTGCAGAATAATAAGAAATACTGTTAAGTTTTCAAACTCAAATATTAAAGTCACATATTCTGTGTAAGATGAAGAAGGCGGGTAAAAAGGGACGGGGAAGTGGACGTGATCCTGAAAGTTCAGGGCGCGGGTCAGGACGCGGAGAAACTGTGCCTGGTGCCAGAGCACAAGAAAGAAAGACATCCACCATACCTAGCTTCATGTCTGATTTCACAGGGCGTCGCAGGACATCACTCTCGAGGTCCGACCAGTGCGAACAGGTGGTCGGTTGGATGACAGCTGATACTGCTTCCAGTCGGTTAAGCACCACCCTGTCTTCCACCAAGTCCACTCTCAGTAGCCAAGAGTCTGGTCAACATAATCCTCACTCTGATCATCCTTCCTCCCACCATACACGGTCTGGTCAAAGAAGTGATCCCACACTGGGATATAGTGATGAGCTCGTCTCATCACCAATCCTTCATTTGACCCTCTCTCCAAGCACGCTTGCAGAGGAACATGACATCTTGTGCCCTGATTCACAACCTCTAGAGGCTACCCAATCACAAGAAGATGACAGATGTGAACGGCATTTAAGGTCAAAGGAAGTAGTGGATGATGATGATGATGATGATGAGACACAGTTGCCATTAAATCAACCACTATTTCCGTCTCAAGACCTTGTTGAGGAGAATGTTATACAGTTGTCAATGACTGAGTATGTGGTGGGATCAAGACTTGAGGAGGATGATCAGAGTGAGGAAGTGGAGGAGGACTTGGTGGACGATGAGGTGACTGACCCCACCTGGGAAGGTGTAGAGCCGAGCGATGACAGCAGTCCTGAGGGTGAGCCATCTGCAGCACCGCAACAGGCTGGAAGAGGCAGTGGTGTGGCTACAGAAAGAAGGCGGACCGCACCAAACCGGCCCGCAAATGTTCCACGGAGCACCCCCTTGCGTAAATCTACCTTGCCAAAGGGTAGGTGTTCCGCGGTATGGCGTTTTTTTAAGGAAAGTGCGGACGACAAAAGAATTGTAGTTTGCAACCTGTGCCACACCAGAATGAGCCGAGGCATGAACACTAGAAACCTCACCACCACCAGCATGATCCGACACATGGCATCCAAGCACCGTAGTAAGTGGGAGGAACGCCTGGATCGCCCACCTGTGTCTGCAGGCCACACCACTGCCTCCTCTTCCCCTGTTTTCGGTGCCGGCCAATCGCCTGTCGAAGGCGCAGGCCCGCATACCTCCCGCCCTGCACCTGTACCATCTGAAGCACCATCAGCGACCACATCCACTTCCCTGTCCCAGCACAGCGTCCAAATGTCGTTACCCCAGGCATTTGAGCGCAAGAGAAAGTACCCAGCCACCCACCCACAGGCCATAGCACTAACCTCACACCTTTCAAAATTACTGGCCATCGAAATGCTGCCATTTAGGCTTGTGGACACTGAGTCCTTCCGCAGCCTGATGGCAGCAGCTGTCCCTCGGTACGCCGTCCCCAGCCGCCACTACTTTTCCCGGTGTGCCATCCCCGCATTACACCACCATGTGTCCCGTAACATCACCCGTGCCCTGACCAACGCAGTTACTGGGAAGGTCCACTTAACGACTGACACATGGACAAGTGCTTGTGGCCAGGGACGCTACATTTCCCTGACGGCACACTGGGTGAATGTCGTGGAGGCTGGGAGCGACTCGGACCCTGGGATGGCACGGGTGCTACCCACGCCGAGGATTGCGGGCCCTACCTCCATCAGGGTTTCCACCAGCACCTACGTTATTGGCTCCTCCTCCTCCGTTTCCACCTCCGAATTCTCTACACACACCGCCACTCCCCCATCAGCCAGTAGCTGGAAGCAGTGTAGCACTGCAGTGGGGAAGCGTCAACAGGCCGTGCTGAAGCTGATCTGCCTTGGGGACAAACAGCACACGGCCTCAGAGCTGTTGCAGGGGATTAGTCACCAGACCGAGCAGTGGCTCTCGCCACTCAACCTGCAAGCAGGCATGGTTGTGTGTGATAATGGGCGTAACTTGGTGGCGGCTTTGGAGCTCGGCAAGCTCACACACGTACCATGCCTAGCGCATGTATTTAATTTAGTGGTGCAGCGATTTCTAAAAACCTACCCCAATGTGCATGATCTCTTGACCAAGGTGCGCCGCGTGTGTGCACATTTCCGTAAGTCATCAACAGCTTCGGCCGGCCTGTTGAAGCTGCAGCAGCGCTTACAATTGCCAGCTCACCGGCTGCTGTGTGACGTGAGCACGCGCTGGAACTCCACCTTCCACATGTTGGCCCGGCTTTGTGAGCAGCAGAGGGCAGTAGTGGAGTACCAGCTGTTACACGGTCGTCGCCTCTCCGTTCAACTTCCTGTAATCAGAAGTGAGGAGTGGGAATGGATGTCAGACCTCTGCGAGGTTTTACGCAATTTTGAGGAATCGACACAGATGGTGAGCGGCGATAACGCTATTATCAGTGTAACCATCCCACTTCTGTGTCTACTGAAACGCTCGCTGCTCACAATTAAAACCGACGCTTTGCATGTGGAAGAGGTGGAAATGGGGGAGGAAGAGCTTACACAAGGTGATAGCCAGAGCACCCTCACTTCGTCTTCTCAGCGACAATTGGAGGAGGCGGAGGAGGAGGAGGAGGAGGAGGAGGAAGACACGGTTGCCTCCGCTACAGAGGGTAGCCATGGAACTTTAGTTCCATCTCTTCAGCGTGGGTGGGCAGAAGAGGAGGAAGAGGATGAGGATATTGAGAGTCAGCCTCCTGGTGAGGACAGCGAAATCTTGACTGTTGGTACTCTGGCACACATGGCTGACTTTATGTTAGGCTGCCTTTCCCGTGACCCACGCGTTGTACGCATTTTAGACAACACGGATTACTGGGTGTTCACCCTTCTGGACCCCCGCTACAAAGAGAATTTCTCATCTCTCATTCCTCCGGTGGAGAGGACAAGCAAAATGGTGCAATACCAGAAGGTTCTTGTTGAAAAATTGCTCCAAAATTTTCCATCTGACAACGCTGGCGGCAGAGTACGTGCTACCTTGGCCAACCGAGAAGGGGAGAAAAGGGGAGCACACAGCAGTTCCGAGAAAGGCAGGGCAACACTCTCCAAGGCGTGGGACACCTTCATGACACCCCGGCAGCACCCTCACCCTGATGCGCAGCCTAGTGTCACAAGGAGGGAAAAGTTTTGGAAGATGGTGAAGGAGTACGTAGCAGACCGTGTCAGCGTCCTCAATGATCCCTCTGTGCCTTACAACTACTGGGTGTCCAAGCTGGACACGTGGTATGAACTGGCACTCTACGCCTTGGAGGTGCTGGCCTGCCCTGCCGCCAGCGTTCTGTCTGAGCGTGTATTTAGTGCTGCTGGTGGCATCATAACAGATAAGCGTATCCGCCTTTCCACCGACAATGCTGATAGGTTGACACTTATAAAAATGAACAAGGCCTGGATTTCCCCTGACTTCTCCACTCCACTGGAGGAAAGCCCCGGGGGAACATAAACTCACTTTATATATGTTATTTACAATGATGGGAATACTCTGTATTCCCATTCACCCCTTCCACCCCAAAAACGGGTATATGGTTGACTCTTAATCTTCTCATCCTCCTCCTCCTCTTCCATATGCCCTGGGATATAATTTTTATATAGGGCCAGCTCACCAGCGTGCCCTGGGATATAATTTTTATATAGGGCCAGCTCACCAGCGGGCCCTGTGATATAATTTTTATATAGGGCCAGCTCACCAGCGGGCCCTGTTTGCCAATTTTTATATAGGTCAGCTCACCAGCGGGCCTTCTCATATAAAGTTTTATTGGGTCAGCTCTCTAGCGGGCCCTCTCATATAATGTTTTATAGCGTCAGCTCACTAGCGGGCCTTCGCATATAATGTTTAGGATGGTCAGCTCTGCAGCAGACCCTCACCCATAATGTTTTAGATGGTCAGCTCAGCGCACGTTTCCATCTTAATCATGGCCTCAGTTCTGAAAATCAAGGAAATTTTTGGGAGAATTTGCCTCTGCGCACGTTTCCCTCTTAATCATGGCCTCAGTTCTGAAAATCAAGGAAATTTTTGGGATAATTTGTCTCTGCGCACGTTTCCCTCTTAATCATGGCCTCAGTTCTGAAAATCAAGGAAATTTTTGGGAGAATTTGCAGATGATATACAAGTAAATATACAGCAAATATTGTTTGGTAACAATTTTTCGCCTAAAGTCGTTTTTATTTTCCTTTTTGTGTGTTTTATGGTCAGTCTGTAAAAATGGCGTACTACTTGCGAAAGATCGTTCCCAGCAGCGATGTTGGAGTCCAAGGTGCATCCAGACATCCTCCCTATGCTGTCCCTGAACCATTTCTGTAGTGTTTCCATCTTTTTCTGCCCTTTTCCTATGGACCAGGCACCCTCCCCTCATCAGAGCAGGGGGTGCCTGGTGTAATGCTCGAGTCCTCCCATTGACTTCAATGGGGCTCGGGTGCTCGGCCGAGCACTCGAGCCTCAGGGGGTGCTCGGTCAGAGCACCCGAACATCCGAGCATTGGGGTGCTCGCTCATCACTACTTACTACGCTTTAGCAATCCCCAAAAGCAATAGATTATCCCTTAAACAGAGAGGGAGAGCAAAGCAAGGGGCATGCAATAGGTATCTAAGATCAAAAGGATTCGCTAGTTCACAATCAAGTGCAAAATCCGTATAACTACTAGTAGCATGAATCCAATCAATACAAATCTAAGTAGACTCACCAAATTGTACAGCTGTATGTTAGGGAAGTTCAGACCTCCTTCCGATTGTAGGCATTTCAGTCTGCCCAGACTAATACGTGACCTCTTGCCCTGCCAAATAAACCTACAAAAGGCCCTATATAAAAAGTGGGATAATTTGAATTTGATATAATAAACGAGGAAAGCTGATTGCAACGACCAATAAAGCAAAGTGGAAGTGAACTCCAATGGTGGAATCAATTGTTTTGAATCAATGGTGGAGAGTTTCTATGATATAGCAAAGCAGGATCTCTAGAAAGAATGATCCCCAAGAATTTTAACTCAGAAGCAGTCCATGTAAAAAGAAAAATTGGGTGTGTCCACAACTATTCTGACTCTTCCAAGGCCGATGCCTGAGATTTCTCATAATTTATTTTTAAACCTGAAAATGTCCCAAAAGAGTTGATGGTATCCACTATCAAAGGAAGTGCTTGATGTGGGTTATCTATAAATAATAACATATCGTCCCCAAAGGTCATGATTTTTTACCTCTTGGCTGCCTATGGGGGTCCAGTGAAAAAGGTTTAAAGATCACAGTTTTCTGATCAAGGGGTCCAATGCTATGTTGAAGAGTAGGGGTGATAGGGGACACCCCTGCCTTATACCTATCATGGTCCCCGTGATTTTCTGTCAATCTGGCCTGATTTGCCCGTGCATTGGTGGAGACTGATTGGCCCGCCCAGGATGTGCCTTTATATGCTGGAGCTTGGGCACTTGTCAGTTGCCCTTTCGTGGTGTTCCTGTTGCTGCGCCTTGTTGCTGTATTCCAGTGTCTCCTGTGTACCGACCCGGCTTGTCTGACTCTTCTCCTGTTCCTGCTCCGTGATTTGACCCGGTTCTGGCTGACGACCCTGCTCCGTGATTCGATCCGGTTCTGGCTGACGACCCTGCTCTGTGATTCGACTCGGTTCTGGCTGACGACCCTGCTCCGTGATTGACCCGGTTCTGGCTGATGATCCTGCTCCATGATTTGACCCGGTTCTGGCTGGTGTTCCTGCTCCGTGATTGATCTGTTCCTCGGCTGTGGTGTGCTGCAGTGCTGATCCTGTTCCGGTTGCCGTTCCAGTCCTGCCTGCTGTTCCGGTGTTCCTGTACCATTCCGGTCACTCTGGCGACATTCTGAACTGTTTAAGCGACTCACTGTTCCTCTCATTATCAACTAGCTGTAGCCTGATGTTGCTTTGCCTTCTGCTGGTTGCCGAGGTGCTCGCTCCCGTACAGAACCACTTAACCCTTGCAGTGCCTGTAGTCTCCGGTCTCGTGCCTCCGATATATCTTGCCAAGCATACGGTTACTGATTTGAGCCTCTACTCTGAGTACCTCTGTTGCTGCCTAGCATCCACCCTCAGAGCCCTGTCAGCTCGATGTTCGAAGTCTGGTAGTCTGTTCGCTCCCACTGTGAACATTAAGAACGGCACCAGAGGGGTGTTCGGGCTCCGGCCTACATACGCTAGAAGGTACATTACCCATTGCACTTCCCAGTGCGCCGGCTCTATTACAGCTTGTGCAGTAACCGTCAGTATAAGCACCCAAGGGGTGTCAGGGCACAATCCAATTGGCACACGCAGGGTTACTACTATTTCCAGTTAAGGGCGATTCTGGTTCTGATTACTTCAGCGTTGGCAATAGCATTCCTCTGAATCCCACGGTGGTGGTACCGGCTCAGCTCTGGGCATTGGGGCGCATTCCTATACCAACTTGAGAGTGAATTCAGTGCAGACACTTTACTCCTATCCAGTTACAGAGAGACTGTGTTCCAGAGACTGCTATTTATCCCGGGTGTTGGCAGGGCCGGATTTACATCTCAGGAGCCTGTAGGCACAGAAAGCTGAAGCGCCCCCCCCCCCCCCGCCAAAAAAAAAAAAAAAAAGTTCAAAAAGTTTTGACTGAAATATTTTTCGATTAATCGGATAAAAAAAATGCTAATTTTTCATTATTTAAACTGATTTAATGAACAGTGTTAAAAACAAACAGCAGAATAAAAAACTTAACACATTAACATGTGTCATTGTTATTATTTTACTATGGGGTTTATGCACCTCTTTCTCCCCCCTTGTACTTCTCTCTCTCCCCCTTGTGCCTCTACTTCTCCCCCCTTGTACTTCTCTCCCCCCCTTGTGCCTCTATTTCTCCCCCCTTGTACTTCTCTACCCCCCTTGTGCCTCTCTCCCCCATGTACCTCTTTCTCCCCCATGTACTTCTCTCTCCCCCTTGTGCCTCTTTCACCCCATGTACTTCTCTCTCCCCCTTGTGCCTCTTTCACCCCATGTACTTCTCTCTCCCCCTTGTGCCTCTTTCACCCCATGTACCTCTTTCTCCCCCATGTACTTCTCTCTCCCCCTTGTGCCTCTTTCACCCCATGTACTTCTCTCTCCCCCATGTACCTCTTTCTCCCCCATGTACTTCTCTCTCCCCCTTGTGCCTCTTTCACCCCATGTACTTCTCTCTCCCCCTTGTGCCTCTTTCACCCCATGTACTTCTCTCTCCCCCTTGTGCCTCTTTCACCCCATGTACCTCTTTCTCCCCCATGTACTTCTCTCTCCCCCTTGTGCCTCTTTCACCCCATGTACTTCTCTCTCCCCCTTGTGCCTCTTTCACCCCATGTACTTCTCTCTCCCCCTTGTGCCTCTTTCACCCCCATGTACTTCTCTCTCTCCCCCTTGTGCCTCTTTCACCCCCATATACTTCTCTCTCTCCCCCTTGTGCCTCTTTCACCCCCATATACTTCTCTCTCTCCCCCTTGTGCCTCTTTCACCCCATATACTTCTCTCTCTCCCCCTTGTGCCTCTTTCACCCCATATACTTCTCTCTCTCCCCCTTGTGCCTCTT
This sequence comes from Rhinophrynus dorsalis, assembly GCA_037306005.1. Classification (NCBI taxonomy): domain Eukaryota; kingdom Metazoa; phylum Chordata; class Amphibia; order Anura; family Rhinophrynidae; genus Rhinophrynus; species Rhinophrynus dorsalis. The sequence goes on from CM074723.1 coordinate 418,296,580, forward strand.
TCACCCCCATATACTTCTCTCTTTCTCTCCCCCTTGTGCCTCTCTCCCCCATGTACTTCTCTCTTTCGCTCCCCCTTGTGCCTCTCTCCCCCATGTACTTCTCTCTTTCGCTCCCCCTTGTGCCTCTCTCCCCCATGTACCTCTCTTTCGCTCCCCCTTGTGCCTCTCTCCCCCATGTACTTCTCTCTTTCGCTCCCCCTTGTGCCTCTCTCCCCCATGTACTTCTCTTTCGCTCCCCCTTGTGCCTCTCTCCCCCATGTACTTCTCTCTTTCGCTCCCCCTTGTGCCTCTCTCCCCCATGTACTTCTCTCTTTCGCTCCCCCTTGTGCCTCTCTCCCCCATGTACTTCTCTTTCGCTCCCCCTTGTGCCTCTCTCCCCCATGTACTTCTCTCTTTCGCTCCCCCTTGTGCCTCTCTCCCCCATGTACTTCTCTTTCTCTCCCCCTTGTGCCTCTATCTCTCCCCCGTACCTCTTTTTCACTTTCCTGCACTGATGACAGCCGGAGCGCAACCACTCCAAACGCGGAGACGCCGCATGGAGCGTGAAGGGGTTTTCTTCCTCTGTCTGGGCGCCAGTTTTAAACTGGCCTCAGAACAGAGGAAGAAAATACCTGCACGCTCCACGCGGCGTCTCCGCGTTTGGAGTGGTTGCGCTCCGGATGTCATCAGTGCAGGAAGACAGCAGTATCCGGCGGCTGTGGGGCTGCTGGGCGGCACAAAAAAAAAAAGTGTAAAAAACCCAAAACGATCCCAATGACAGGCGCCCCTCTGTGGGGTGCGCCTGTAGGCAGATGCCTACTCTGCCTTATTATAAATCCGGCCCTGGGTGTTGGCCAATCTTGTTTATATCTCTCCTATTGCACCTTTTAACCCCTTGGGGAATATTCCCTATCCATTCATAGCACCTATTACTACCACTGTGTGCATTCACTTTGTCAGTATTGCCATTACTGCTATTCCTGTGCTGGCCCTTAGGGGCATTGTTTTACTTTCTGTTTCAATAAAACTGTGTTTTTACTTCATACCCTGGTCTGAGTGTCAGAAAACCGTTACAATACCCCTACCAAGTGTGAAATATGGAGTATGGATGCTGCTGACGCTAAGAAAGGCTTGAGGGGAAGTATAGATGGTGCAAATATAAGATTGAAAGACATCACCAAATTGTTGGTGAGCAAGTAGACGAAAAATATGAGCCCAGGAAATCCTATCAAATGCTTTTTCTGCATCCAAATTAACAATAATAGGATTAGAAAGTGGATTTTTACTCGACTAGTAAATAGCAGAGATAGCACTACGAACACTAGTAACTGAGTATCTATTCAAAGTGAAGCCTGTCTGAACAGGATCTGTGATGTGTGGAAGGATAAACTTCAATCTATTTGCCATGACTTTGGAGAGCAGTTTGAAATCGCAATTCAACAAAGAGATCGGCCTATATGATGTTACTGCAGTATATATCTTTTCCAGGTTTGGGAAGAACTATAATTTTAACCATGGTAAAATGAGGTGAGAATATGATTGAAAAGACTAACGAGAGTAGGTTTAATAGGAGTTAGCAGCATCTTATATTCAGCAGACAAGCCATCTACACCCGGCAACTTACCAGTGTGACAATCCCTTACTACTCTAGTAATCTCTTCTGCCTCAATATCTCTGTTCAACAAGTCCTGTTGATCCTGAGACAGCTTAGGAGAGCAAACTTCCTCAATGAAACTCTGTCCCGTCTCGTGATCATCAGAGTCCGCACTATACAATGTTTTATAATAGGTCAGAAATTCCTCAGCAATGTCGCTCTGTGCGGTTAAAGTACAATCAGGACGCGGGCGAAGTGCAGAGACATAAGCAGGTATGAGCTTATATTACATATTTTATGTCTCATCTTGATCTTCCATTCATCTTTGTATGACCCATGTAAGCATAGAATGTATTATTTACATGTTAGTAAAGGATATAAATTATAAGATGCCATTTTAACATGTAAAGCTGCAAAATCAACCAAAAAAATTAAATTATTATAGCATTATAACTAAATTCTAAGCAAAAGAGAAATATATTTGAAACTGAAGAAAAAACAATTATTGTTTAATTCATATTATATTGTTATTTGCACCTGTTAGCTATTGAAAGTTCTTTGTAATGCCAGTTCTCATTGTTATTGTAATTAATGCATTGCCACTTGCACATTTGTAAGTCAAAGTAAAAAAGGAAAAAACTGTGAAAAAGAGCATTCACTGGAAAGTAAACTGAACACAGGACCTTATTCATAAAATTAAATACGTGCAATTTCTGAGGCAAAACAGCTGCACCATAGGGGAATATAATCTCCATAATTTTAAATTGTACTTTTGCATTGGTGACTAAGGACAAGTGAAAGTTTTCGCTTCAAAAGCGAAAAAGGAGAAAAATGGCAGTTTTGCCGAGCAGCAACTTTTTTGAGAAAAGTGCTATTTTTCTGCTTTTTTTTTTTCTAGCTTCTTGCATTGAAATCAATAGAAAGACTACATTTCTCCCCACCATGTGGTAAGTTTTCTCTATTTTCCTGCAGACATAAGGCATAGTATAAAGGGGTGTCAGGTTCCCATAGTATGCTATTTTGTGTTTGTGAGAGAGAGAGAGTAACACATTTTTGAGCTAGAAGACAGGCTAATAAAAATAAGTTGTAGGAAGAACATTTGTTGTCTGTATTAGGTGAGTCTGTGGCACCCTAGAGGACAGGAATGGAGAAAGGAGGTTAACCCCAAATACCCCCAAATTCAGTTTGACCAACTTGGAAGACACAAGTAGCCATGATACAAGCTCCTCCCTGATCTGGCTGTTATTATCTCTGTGTAGGGTTAGTCTGGGGGTGTGAGAAGGAAGCAAAGGAGATGTGTGACTGGCTGTGATCCATTTCCTTCCTGCTCTGGCTGTTATTATATGTCTGTTAGATGTGTTAAGGGGTTGGAGAAGAGAACAAAGGAGGCTTACCCCATATGCCCAAAAATTGTGTGTGGCAGATTGGAAAGACACAGACATCTGTGACCCAAGTTCCTTCCTGATCTGGCTGTTATTTTTTTTCATTTGTTTTTTGATGACCGTAATGGGGACAAACAGTTAAAAAAACAAAAATAAAGAAGAACACAAACAAAAGACAGCGCAACAGTGATCTAAGAGTAGTATGTAACTAAATGAGGATAAAAGAGGATAAAAAACTATGTGCAGAAATAGGTATTTATTATATATTTATCAAAAAAGATTGATCCATATATTAACATCAAAAACATAAAAACATATCAAAAAGTAGAATGGTGTATATTCAGAATCAACCAGCTCTTTGATAAAGAGGAATAGAGTGCCTATACACAAGAAAGCTGTATAGTGTGCTGCAGACCAAGTCCATATATAGATGGTGTAAATGAGTATAGCTACAAAGAACAAATTCTCATCCAAACAATAAAGATGGGATGTAGCAACCCATAAAAAATATATATATAGTCTGCTCACCAGATTCCCCGTGGGGATAGGCACATCAAGCAACCGAAGATGTTTGCACGTAGCTCCGCTATGGGACCGAGGCACCCGTTCCTTTCCAGTTTCCACTAGACGAGTCTGAGTCCTGTGCTGTGCGGTTGTGCTGTGCTGATTGCATACGGATTGCTATTTCTCCTGGTAATCCCTCTTATTGGAGAGACTGTAAACGCAATGTCCACTTTGGTTCAGGAGAACGCGGAGGCGAGCACCAGACTCCCAGTAGACACGCTGACGCGCTCGATCCCATCAGCGCCTGCGCGGTGACGTCACAAGAAGGAGGAAGTGGAGCGTTGTCCCATTATGGCGGCGAAGAGAGGGAAGCTGCGGATGGGGGTGTGATATGTGAGCGACTTCTGTACCTGTCTGGGCTCTGGTGCGCACCAGAACGGGTGCCTCGGTCCCATAGCGGAGCTACGTGCAAACATCTTCGGTTGCTTGATATGCCTATCCCCACGGGGAATCTGGTGAGCAGACTATATATATATTTTTTATGGGTTGCTACATCCCATCTTTATTGTTTGGATGAGAATTTGTTCTTTGTAGCTATACTCATTTACACCATCTATATATGGACTTGGTCTGCAGCACACTATACAGCTTTCTTGTGTATAGGCACTCTATTCCTCTTTATCAAAGAGCTGATTGATTCTGAATATACACCATTCTACTTTTTGATATGTTTTTATGTTTTTGATGTTAATATATGGATCAATCTTTTTTGATAAATATATAATAAATACCTATTTCTGCACATAGTTTTTTATCCTCTTTTGTTATATGGTATGCTAATGTATGCATTCATTTAGTTACATACTACTCTTAGATCACTGGTGCGCTGTCTTTTGTTTGTGTTCTTCTTTATATATATACCTGCTCGAGTGAACTCCGGGCTTAGGACAAGCTGCACAGTGAATCTGAGCGATATTTTCAATGCAATAAAAGATTCGGACTTGTCATCGTTGCTTTATCCATATCATCCATCAACATTTCACCTTATCATCAATACTAACCTCTTCTCATCATCCATCAGTCATCCCTTTTCATCTAAGAATATACTCATATCACCATTGAGAGACTTTTTGTATGGTACATTTTATGACTACATCCATGTCAGTATATTTGTATGTATTGATGTTTCATTATCCATTATACTTTGTCTATATAAGTTTTACATATCTATGGGTATTTTAGGTTTATTTCTGTGAGTTATTGTCATCCTCTTTTATACTACATATATTAATTTTCCTCTAGCTATTTTTATATCATTTATTTCAGTATTCTCTATATTTGATATATTGGTGAGCACCCAATTTTTATTATTTATAAAAAAACAAAAATACAAAGATAGGTGACATGGACCCTGAGGTGAGCTGTGTCACTGAAGCAGACTGATAGTAGACGAGATAGAGTATTTTGTAGAGGACCAATGCAAGACATCACACTTCATCAGTTCTATTTGTACTTTACAGTAAACACACATACAGTAGTTGAGTCCAGCAAATGCACAAGGGTGAGTGAGAAGGAATAGGAGCAGTGCAGGTATGTGAGAGCAAAGTGGTAGTCCAAAAAACTGACCGCAGCCATGGTTGCTGCAGAGTGTGCAATAAATGATGATGATCCTTCTACGCCTTAGTTTGTCAAAGTCCCACTCAAAGTTTCACTACCCCCAGCACCAGTACTATAATGGAAGTAGGTATAACAGCTCAACCAACTGCTGCATCTGACAGAGAGACAAACATGCACAAAAATACCTGTCCTGAAAGCAGTAGTGAATGTTGTGAAACTAAAAGTAAAAAATAAATTGTTTGAGACCTCCAAAAGCCTAGAGGACTATGAAAGCCTAGAGGAATATGAAAGTAGTGGGCAAAAAGTGATGGGGTGATGCTGAGGATGACCTAACAATGACTGTTGATGATATAGCTCTAGAATATAATATTATAAAATATAACATTAGCTGAAAGGCAAAGGCTCAATCTTCCACCACTGAAAAAGAGCACTGTGCCTGTCTATAAAGTGCTTGAGAAAACAATTGGAAAGTCTGTCCCTGGACAAGCAAAGATCCCCATCATCATCAGCATCATCACTGCATTCAAGTCCAAGCATAACTGTCACGGTTTGTTATGACACTCAGACATAGAGTTAAGATAAAAACACAACTTTATTGAAAAGTTTAATGGGAACCCTTGTGGGTAGCATACACATAGAACATTTAGCGACAATACATAGTAGCATGAGTAGTGGTATATAAAATGTAAGACAGGCTCTACCGGCCTTGCCAATACCGGGTAAGGCAACCTTAGGTGGCACAAGATGGAAAAGGTTCTACCGGCCTTACCAATATACCTGGCAAGGCAGCCCTATACTAGTAATAGAGGAAAAGGAGGCTTTACCGGCCTTGCCAATATACCAGGCAAGACAGCCTTGAGACTGGTACACGAGTAAATAAGGCTCCACCGGCCTTGCCAATATACCAGGCAAGGAAGCCTTGGGACCAAGACAGCAAGTAGTGAGGTTCTATCGGCCTTACCAATATACCGGGCAAGGCAGCCTTGGCTGCAAGTACTGGATAGCAGCAATGGTGGCCTCAGTGACTGGCTTAAGATGTAATAGACCAGTCACATGAGATGGACGGACTGAGGCCCTCTGAATAGACTGGATGATATAGGCACCCAATAATATAGGAGCGAACCAGTACCCGCATACCGGAGTACACAATCTCTACCGGTGCTGGTAGAAACACAGAAAGCAACTGGTTAATACATGGAGCGAACCAGTACCCGCGTACTGGAGTAACAACAACTCTACCGGTGCGGCTGGCAGCCGATTGAGCGAGGAGCAAACCAGTACCCGTGTACTGGAGTAACGGAAACTCTACCGGGCTGTCTAGGACTGAACAGCAACCGGTATATATGGAGCGAACCAGTACCCGCATACTGGAGAGACAAAATCTCTACCAGTGCTGTCTAGGACTGAACAGCAACCGGTCATGCACGGAGCGAACCAGTACCCGCGTACTGGAGCGGAAGAACCTCTACCGGGGCAACTAGCAGCCGATTATACATGGAGCGAACCAGTATCCGCGTACTAGAGAGACAAAACCTCTACCGGTGCAATGAGCAGCCAGTTATACATGGAGCGAATCAGTATCCGCGTACTGGAGTGACAGAACCTCTACCGGTGCAATGAGCAGCCGGTTATACATGGAGCGAACCAGTACCCGCGTACTGGAATGACAGAACCTCTACCGGCGCAATGAGCAGCCGGTTATACATGGAGCGAACCAGTACCCGCGTACTGGAGTGACAGAACCTCTTCCGGTGCAATGAGCAGCCAGTTATACATGGAGCGAACCAGTACCCGCGTACTGGAGTGACAGAACCTTTACCGGTTCAATGAGCAGCCGTTTATACATGGAGCGAACCAGTACCCGCGTACAGGAGTGACAGAACCTCTACTGGTGCAATGAGCAGCCGGTTATACATGGAGCAAACCAGTACCCGTGTACTGGGGTGACAGAACCTCTACCGGTGCAATGAGCAGCCAGTTATACATGGAGCGAACCAGTACTGCGTACTGGGGAGTAAACACAAGTGAATGAAAATGTCGCCAGGGCGACTGGAGGAGAGAGAGACACACTGCAGGCGATCCAGGAGCAGGAACACAGCCGGTGATGGACAGAAAACAGATCTACAGGCAGTCAACCTGATCAGGAACGGCAGCAGGAAACAGCAGCAGGGACAGCAACCCCAACCGGATCAGGAACGGATTCTGGAACCAGGGACGCTGGCAGACAGGAACTCAGGCGATCTCAAATGAGCAGGAACAGAGTAACGGCCCAGGAAGCTCAGGAACCCAATGCAGGTGCAGGCAGCATGGATACAACATGAAAGGGCAACCAAGGGGTGCCCAAGCTCAGTCTAAATAGGCAATACAGGGCGAGCTGAAGGCAGGCAGCCAATGGAGAGCCCCCTTCTGGTAACTGACAAAGAAAGGCAGCAATCACGGGCACTGTGATAATAACACAAATTATTAACATCCAAATCCATATCTATGATGAGTGCCTCTGTTGCTGATGGATGTGCTACACCTTTAACACTGAAAGTAATACCACTGCATCAACATCTAGCCCCAGTAGTAGTAGCAACCCCTCAGGAATCCTGCAGTCTATGAATTTCACAGTATGGAGTTACTTCACTCATGATCCAAAAGTTAACCATGTTGTTATCTGTTGTCTGTCTAAGAACGACGTTAGCAGGGCAAAGGCAGGCTCACACCTAGGCTCCTCCTCAATGATATCCCACCTAAAGCACAGCCATAGGTCTAACTGGGAGATACTGTCACAGTGCCCGTGCTCGGTGCTGCGGGCGGCGACATTTTGACTGCTATTTGATTACCTCTTGCTGATTGGCTAAGTACCTTTGTCGCTGCCCAGTGATGGCCTTTATATACCCTGTCATATGTATGTATGGTGCCCTTTCGTGGTGTACTAGTTCCTGACTTTTGCTCCGTTATTGCTGATCGTGTATGACCTGGCCTGCCTGACGACTTTCCTGAGTTTGCTGTACTTCGACTGCTCCGTTGCTGACCGTATCTGGCTGAGAACCCGTTTCCATTACTGACTGTATCTGGCTGAGGACCCGCTCCGTTGCTGACCGTATCTGGCTAAGGACCCGCTTCCATTACCGACTGTATCTGGCTAAGGACCCGCTTCCGTTACTGACTGTATCTGGCTGAGAACCCGCACCATTGCTGACCATATCTGGCTGAGGACCCGCTTCCATTACCGTCTGTGTCTGGCTGAGAACCCGCTCCATTGCTGACCATTCCTGGCTGCGGGTTTATTCCGTGTCTATCGTATTGACACACTGTTGCCTTCTGTATCTAGCCTACCATCTGGTGGTCTCCGTATTGCTCCTGCTATACTTGCGGTGGCTAGCTGTTACGCTAGTCGGTTGCGCTGCGTGGAGCTATTACTCTGTCGACCGTTAGCTAAGCATTCGTGCTGTAGCTACTCTCCTTACCGCCATTGGAGGTGTGCACACGCGAAGTACCAGTACAGTTTTCATAGCACTGACTGTGTTACTCTGATCTCTCTGCGTCCACCTCCCTCACAGCTCTGGGCTCACTCCCTTGGAGAGTTGCAGTATATCACAGGGCGTTACCTATTGACCCTTGCGTGCCTGGACAGTCCGGATAGGGTTGAGCATATTCCTATCTGCAGCGTTACATTGTACCATTCTCAGTAGAGGGGACACTGGTTGCCTACATATATATGTTATTTCACTGTGTTGTGATCCACCCCTAGCGTTTTAGGGTCTGCTTAGGAGAGTTATCTCAGTCTAGTGGCATCCGGTGCCAGGGTCAGTGTTGCCTCGCTCCTTTGGGTTCTGTGACTCCCAGGCGTCTGGGTTGTGCCAGTAGTGTTGCCTTGCTCCTCTGGGTTCTGTGCCTCCCAGGCATCTGGGTTGTGCCAGCTGTGTTGCCTTGCTCCTTTGGGTTTTGCCAGTCACTTCCTCCTGGACCATCTGCCATCAAGGTCCTGTGGTCAGTTCTCGGAGTGTGTTGCCTGCTGCCTGTTATATTCAAGCCAGAACCTCCATTGCCTGAGATTGTCATCTTTCACACATACATCGCTATTACTGGCTTGCAATTACTGTATATATCTGCATGTATTTCTGCTCTGTTTGTGTGGGCCCATAAGCCTAACTACGTGTGTGATCTTTATCTCAATAAAGTCATTTTTAACCTTACCAATTTGTTCTAAGTGTTCATCAAAAAACCGTGACAGATACACTATCAACATGTCACAACTAGCAGGAGAAGAAGCACTCCAAAAAGTTCCTGGTGTTCTGGGGCACATAATAGAAGTAAAGATGTTATGGATGTGTCAAAAGTTAGTTCATTCCAAATGGCACCTATGGCTCCTGCTCCAGAGGCGTATGAGGAGTCTGAGTTAGCTGTAGAAGGTGGCAAAGTCATAGACTGCCCACACATTTTGCCACTTCTTCTTCCACTTCCTCTAGTCATCATGTTGTTAAAGCTATCAAATTACAGTTGCATGTACTACCAACCCACACTTAATAAGCTCTTGGGAAGGAGTCAAAAAGTCACAAAAATAATCTCAAAGAGCATCTGTGGAATGGTAAGGTTGCCAAGATATTGACAGTAGACATTCTCCTGTATTCTTTTGTTAAAAACTGAGGATTCAAAGAAGTGATGTCATGTGTAGCTCCTCGATGGCATATCCCAAGCCGCAGTTATTTTTTCAGGACTGCTGTATCAGAATTGTACAAATAAGTGGGCAGTGTGGTGGGCATTGTGGTGGGCAAAGGGCTGTAATGCTCATGTGGCAAGAAAATCCACCTGACAACAGATATGTGGGCAAGTGGGCAGAGAACCGACTATAGGATTGTGACTACTCACTGGGTTTCCCTCTCACCACCACCAGTGGGCAACACTGAAGTGGAATATACTCCAGATGATTTCTTTCTGACTGAAATCAATGCAGCTATTCAGTATGGGTCGTCTTGTAAGCCACAATCCAGAAAAAGAATCTTAAATAAGCATACCAGCACTTAAGGCTCCCAGTGTTCATGATCATAGACAATATAGGAGAGAAACAAAAAAAGAAGCAATATAAGAGAGATACCTTTAACCCTTTGAGTGCCAAAGGGTTATTACCAAAACACATAGATAAATAGACAAACGCGCTCACTAGACCCAAAAGGGTTACAGTCATCTTGTGGTTCCTATGCCAGCTATTAGTCACAATGCCACTTTCTCCTTCACTTAAGTCCTGCCAAATGTCATTCTTGCTGTTACCCTCCCAATGAAGCTCTCCTTCAGGCTCTAGTGATGGCCAGCCAGATGTTGAATGCACTGTTCTTCTTGCAAACAGACACAGTTAATTAATGCCACTAATTGTGGTCAATAGCAGAGGCAAAAAGGGAAGTCAGTTGGGCAGAAACGCAGACTATGGGAGAATATACTAGCAGGGGAATGGGGCTGGGATTGACTGCTGGAGAGTACAATGCAATAAAATATGGTCAAACAATAAATATACAGTCCCATACTGTCAGGACACCCCACAATGTCCCACACTTTCCTAAAGAAAGAGAAATAAAGTGTTGTATTTCTATGACAGCAGTACACTGGAGCCCCCAGCACACCATACTGCACTTCCAAGAAATGTATAAAAGTGCCCCCATGGCCCATGCCAGGGCCTCCAAAGCACCACAGACACACACAATATACCCTATCTATCAAACAGTGAAAGATTAAGTCTTCCTGGCCCAAAAACTGTCAGTGTCTGAATAAAAAAACAGGCACTACAAGAAATAAGCAAAATGGGAAGAACATGAGTATGCCACTTAAACTTACATCATTTGACTTTGTCTTTTTGTTTTACACAACCATGAGTGTGGTCCCCAGATGCTCTCCTGTGGCTGAATCCCCCCTCCCTTATTCTCCCACTTCCTTCATCCCTCCCTCTCCCTACTTCCCTCATATGAGGCTTTTTGGCCTCAATACAAATGTTTGCACAAATAAAGCAGGTAGGGCTTAAATCACAATGGACCTTAGGCCACAAAAATGGTCTTGTGGCCAAACGTCCGTTTTGTGCATTAAGTTCCCAAAATGCCACTAAGTAACGGCAGTATTGGGAACTTAACAGTAAAAAAGCTAACGATCAGTGCTTAACATACTGCCAAGCACCAATCGTAAACTTATATGTCTTAAACTTACCTGTCATACACTGTCCTTCTCCTTCAATCTCCTCTTTTCTGCCTTCTCTCCCTTCATTCTTCTGGCTGTAAAATAAAACAAGTATGAATACAAAGCATTAACTATGACATTGTTTAACCCTTTGAGTGGCAGAGGGGTACACAATGCTTTGCAAAACAATGTATTGTGTACCACACTGGCACTCAAAGGATTAAACATTATTATGCCATGAATATTCCTCTAAGTAATTGCCTCCATTTAATGCCCAAGTAGTAAAAATGCCATGATAAATGTGATAAATATAGGCGATGAAGAAATGTTATAAATAAATGGCAAGTATATATACTTAGCTTTTCTGTTCATGTCTCCACTGCTTTGTGCGGAGACACTGATGAGCCGCCCAGGTGCACTTCTGTCCTGCACGGGCCGATGCCCGTAGCACACTGAGGGAATTGGAAGTGAGCCTCCCTTTATATATGGGCAGTCTCACTTCCAATTCCCTCACAGTCATTGGCTGGGATGTTCTTACGTACATCCCAGCCAATCAGTTTAAAGAACAGCTGTTCAGATCTGATTGACTGGGATGTGTGTACGAACATCCCAGCCAATGGCTGTGAGGGAATTGGAAGTGAGTCTGCCTATATATAAAGGCAGGGTCACTTCCAAATCCCTCCGTGTCCTACGGGCATCAGCCAGTGCAGGACAGAACCATACCGTGAGGCTCATCAGTGTCTCTGCCACCGCCACCGGGGCTCCACACAGTGGTGGAGACATGAACAGAAAAGCTAAGTATATATACTTGGCATTTATTTATGACATTTCTTCATGGCCTATATTTATCACATTTATTCATGGCATTTTTACTTTTTGGGCATTAAATGGAGGCAATTACTTAGCAGAATATTTACGGCACAATAATGTTTTAACCTTTGAGTGCCAGTGGGGTACGCAACACATTGCTTTGCAAAGTGTTACGTACCCCTCTGCGACTCAAAGGGTTAAACAATGTCACAGTTAATGCCAGTGGGGTAATTATACTACACTGGCACTCATAGGGTTAATACTACTAACTTTTGACACATGTTTCATACTTTAGATTTACTGATATGGGGCTTAGGGCTCCATATCAATACATCCACTGAGGACTTAGTTTTTTTTTTACTTTTTTTTGCATTCAGGTTTCTGGTTCGGCTGTTTGAAGAGCCGATAAGGGACTCAAGTTGAAATAAACCTGGTTCTTAACTTTCCTGCTATAACCTGAGTTTCTTATCGGATTTTCATGGTTAACACAAACGTTTGTGTTGATATTTACAGTGTTTTCATCATTTTCAATGGTTGAAAACACCTCTTAACGTTATCATGTCTCTTTTATTTGCCTATATTTTTTCAAACACAGACATTTGACTAGCTTACTGTGCTTAAAAAATGCCTTTGACAGAAAAAACAGCAATCTTCAACATTTGGATCCAGCCCTTTGTTTTGTTTTTTGTTTTCTCTCTTTCGCCATCCCTCCGACCCTAGAATATTGACACATTCACAATCTGTACTCCCCCTGACCTCTGAATTTTAAATTGATATTTTTGATCCAACACATTAATCTCTAATCAGTATGTCTATTATTTTAACTGATGTATGCTAATGTTAAATATGTATCGCCTGTAGTTTTACATACATTTTTGGATACTGAGCCCAAACTCTTCACTCAATTGTTTTATATTTTGTCTCACTTGATGAGTGACCTTTTTTAGGTCCTCAGTATACTGTTGTATCATTTGTCTTTGCAATTTTTCAATAAAGCTTTTTTTAGAACTTAAAAACAAATGACACATATAATATCACATCTGCAGAAAAAGCCAGCAAAAATAAAATAAAAATGTTGATGAAAAATCCAATAAAAGTATTCCTTTCTGAAAATATGGGTATATACAAATGTCTATTAACTAACAATGTTATATGAACCAAATCATCATATCCATCAATGTATAAATAAATAATACGCAAGCAGGAATGTAGACAAAACAGAAGAGAGAAAGTGCCATCTCCTCTAAGTGTAAAACACCTTTTGGAGTTTGTATTCACAATAAAGAAACTCCCTCTTCCCAAGGTACTCACATTTCATAGAGGCTTAACCAGTCTCCTGGGTGTCTCACCTTGACTGAGTCTGACCCTCAGTCCTGGTATTTCAAATTGCACTCTCCACTTGAATAGAAGGAATCCTCCTAAAATTATAGGGGGCTAACTGCCTCCTATGCAAATCAGCTTCTAAACTTAAAGCTGTGTTGGTAAAATAGGATCACTGTTGCAGGATGCCAACAGAGATATTTGCATGCTGAATCAGTAAATTACATGTATTTAATAAACATGAAAACAATTTCCAATATAGATGAGGAATCCTAATATCGTAAGATCAACAACTGATCTAAATGACCAACCTTATATAGAAAGTTTAATTGCATAAACACACCTTACCTCCGTACTCTGAACTGAATTGGTTTTGACTGATATTTCTGGAGTTAGTTTGCTCTCAAACATGCCAGACTGCTTGATTCGTGCATCCGATTATGTCCAGCTACAGATGAACCCTAATGCATTCCATTATACCTCTTATGCGGATGTCATATCCGGTATATTGCTACAGTCTGACTTTTTATTTTTTTTTTATTATAATGCTTATGCAGTGCATTATGCTTCTAGTAAAGGATTTTTCTCTTCAACTTACTCGCTCTCTTAAATGCTTAATTGGCATTCTTCTCCCCATATTCTCTCTCCTGAAAATCTTCTTTCAGAAGCTGTCCTTTGGCTTCTGCAATTCCTCTGCAAGAGGTGGAACTGTGTATTCGTCTATTTATCTTTGTGTGTTTTGGTAATAAACATATTACTCTTAGATCACTTCTTTATGTGTTTCTCTCCTATATTGTCTATTATCCTGAACACTGGGAGCCTTGAGCCCTGTTATGCTTTTCTAAGATTCTACATCTGCCACATTCATTGTAGGTTGTAATCTTTTTAATCTCTTTTAAAATAATGGTTAGCATAGCAGCAGGCTTGCACAGAAAAGAACGACTGAGGAATCTTTTAGTCTGGGGAATGTGAGCTCCAAATCCCTTTAACGGTGGTGCCACTGCTAGTGTTAGTGAGTGACACGTCTCCTCAAAGACTGAGTAACTAACCTCAGGGTCCATCCGGCTTCTCTTTTTCTTAAAAAACCAGTGGTGGAGGTCTGGTGAATGTGAGCTCCCATTCCCTTTATCACTGGTGGTGCCACTGCTAATATTAGTGTCACCTTCTCCTTAGTGAGTCACTAGCCCTAAGTCCATTCAGCTTCTCTGTTCTTACAACAGTAGCAGTGGTCAAAGTGTTGAACCACTAAGTAACCACTTATTTTTTAATATTTGATTTAAATGTATTTTCTCTCTCACTCTATCTCTTTCAGCTCTGCTTTCCTCCTAAACTACACCACATCAGAGTGCAGGAAATTATGGGTTTAGACAGCATATGGGCAGGAAGTTTCTCCTCTTTGAGTTATATAGGAGTGAAATGGAAGACTGTTCACCATTTTTTTTGTGCTCCTAGTAAAAAGGTGGTAAATCCAAATGTTTCTGTATGGGCAAAATTTCCTGTGGTAAAGTGGAAAATCATGCTTTTTTTCACAAAATGTTCCTGGACGTGTCACCCATCCATATCGGAACCCTCTCTATAATTCAAGGGCTTGAAAGTCCCATTTAAATTAAGGGGAATTACTGGTAATTTCATAGTACAGTTGTTTTGATGCCCCATGCATTAGGTTTGCTCCAGAACTGCACATCTTTACCTTAATGAATATGGTCTACAAGTTATTAAATAGATACTCCATATAATTACATAAACTTGACAGTACATTGGTGTATCCTTCTTATAGAACCTCCTCTGATCTACGCCACCATGATCCCTTTAAATAAGGCACTTAGCAATTCTATGTCAGTATTTGCCTGGCATACACACAGGGTTTCATTTACGGTGTAATTAAAAATATCCGTATGTAAATAACTGTTTTATAAAATAAATCTGAATCTTAGATATGATCTTGCAGAGCAGCCAGTGTATAAAACCAATCTTCTTTATCAGAAAATAATAAAAAAGAAAATGTTACATAAAATCAAGCATGCAAGATTGGCATAGGAATAACTTACTCATATCTGACAAGTGTCTCATGCCTTATGGCACTTTTGTCAAGCCAATGAGTTCCTTAAGGCACTTTTCCTTGACAAAGTTCTGTAAAGCTTTAAACAGGTATCATCTGATTATGTTATCCTTGTGCCATTCTATAGGCCTTATGTTCAAAGGAAAAGTGGAGTAATTACTTGCATAACCAACAGCACCATAGAGGGAAAATACAAATTTCAATTGATGCAACCATTTGTAAGTAGATCACAGTGCAGTGTTGTAGTTTGTTGAAAAATCCAGACTTATTAGACTTATTTCAACATATCTTCTCTTTTGCAGTGTCTCTTCTACAACATCTTCAGATGTGGTATATGTATAGCAAATTTGAACATATCGTGGACGGGGGGGGGCACTATGGTTCAATATACTACCATTAAAAAATGTTCTTTTAATTACTTTAGCTTCCTAGGGTTGGCAAAAGACATACATTTTAAACATTAACCTCATATTAACATGAAACTAATACAGGTTACATTTTAGTTCACACAAAATATTCACTTCAGGAACACTTTTGCACTAAGGTGATCTATGTTATAGCAGGCAAGAGATTTTCTTTACTTGCTATCACTTATACTGCTAAAATCTTTGTTGACTTGATATATTGTTGTTAGACACATGCAGTGTACACATATAAACATACACTTTAGAGGGTACCATCTTCTGCACTATTCAGGCTAATATCAAACTATTCATAAGTAGTTTATTCTCCAGTCTAATGTTAAATGTCACTATTTCAGTCTTACGTGAGTTTGAAATGTATTTCTATATGAAGAACGATGAAATACAACTCTGTGGAGAGCTTTGAAATATGGAAGAATGTGAAATATGTAAAACTGTGAAATATGGAAAACCTTTAAATATGGAGAACTTTGAAATATAGTAAATGTTGAAATATGGGGACTGTTCAATATGAGAGAAACTTCATGCCTCAAAGGCAAAACAATCTAAAGAATAGCAATTTCTGCTGAATGGGAAATTTTCCACAAAAGTGCAGATTTTCTGCCCTTTTCATCTATGTATGGCATTGAAATAAATGGTAATACTAAATTTCCCCCAAAGCTGCGAGTATTCCCACAGTGCTAGTATGAAAGGGATGTAGGGTCCCGCAAGTTAGAGGACTGTTGGGGAGACACTGAAAGTTATTTTCTGGGTGTGGGTGAGGAGGGAGGGGTAACCCAACCAAAAAAATTAAAGTGAGTGACAAGCATCACATCCTGAGGCTGAGTGATGCAGCAACACTGAATGATAAAAGACAATGCCTCTGTGCTTGGGACTGGGCAGTGAGAGAGCATCAGACTGTGATTTCAAGTGACTTTATAAATAAACTGAGCTTTTAGAGGAGCATTGGGGACACTCTGCCAGTTATTTTCTGTGTGTGGGTGAGAAAGTAAACACCCCCAAAAACAAGTGCTATAGTGAGTGACAACAAGCAGCTGGCCAGCCTAAGCCTGAGTGTCATGACACTGACAGATTCCAACAGCAAAAACCTCTGATGTGGCAATTAAGGCAATATAGACAAGAATTTCAGCTTAACCTACTGTGCCGTGTGTGCCATCACAGCTGCATGCCAATACTTTCAAAAGAAGTTGAGAAACAAAGTAGGATATACTCAAGCACAAGTGATTTCGGTGTGCTTTATTATTTTACTGCAGACTGTAGAGATTGTGTTTTCTGAAGTCAACTCAAGTCTATCCTATACATCTTTCTATCCTGTGAGAAAGAAAGAGAATTGACACTATCTATTGTTCTAAAGACAAAGAGGGGAAGTAGTTGCTTGTGTTTGTGTAGGGAGTGTGGGTGTAGATAAGTTATCCACAGTGACTGGGACAGACGGACAATTAAAAAAATATTAAAAAATATATAAAAATATAATGAAAAAAGGAAAGGGTAGGAGGAGTGTATGGACGTGTTGGCGGTAGTAAAGTGGTAATCTAAAAATTGAATGTGGCCATGGTTTGTGGCAGCTATTGCCGCAAATGATGATGACAAACCTCTTCCTCGTGATACTGAAAACATTAGTAAAACTGATGTGAAAACTTCCATTACCAGTAGTACTAGTAGTAATACAAAGCATAAAGATGATTAGGATGATGACCACGGTGAATACTGTCTTTCTAGTGCTGCTGCCATAGTAGCAAAGAAGAAGGATTTAGCAGTAGGACCAAGTGCTGCATCAGATATTGATAAAACAACTCGCTGATACTGCAAAGTGGTGTTGAAGCTTCTGTAAATTCCCCTCAGGGAAAAGTGACAATAAAATATTTGAGAAACTGTGGCCCTCCACTGTCTATTCCTTCTTCTTCAGATACAGACCTAGTAGCAAGTGAGAGTGATGATGAATTTTCCCAACAATTAGCTGAAAGAAAAAGATGTAATCAAGCAATTCACTGAAAGCAAAAGGTGTAGTCTACTACTACTGGAAAAGAGTAGTAACCCTGTTTGTAAACTGACTGAGACATCATATGGAAAGTCTGGCCAAATAAACAAGCCTAAAACAACATCTCTGTCATCATCATCAGTGTCAGTGCTTGGAAGTACAACCCTCAGGTAGTAATAGATGTCATCTGTAATACTGAGTCAGCAGTATCACATACCAAGAACAACCACACTCGCAGCTAGGAGTGTTTCTGCTGCTTATGAAAGTATAGAGCCTACTGATATCACCATTGTACCATTAATTCCCTCTAGTTGTAGTTGCAGTTTGTCAGAAATGCCTTATTCTGTGAAATATCCGGTCTGCAGATAAGTCACTCATGATCCAAAAGCTAAAAATGTTGCCATCTGTTGTTATCTGTGTAAAAAAACATGTGAGCAGGGGGAAGCAAGATTCCATTTAGGCATCTCCTAACTGAGATTCCACCTAAAGTAAAACCACAGATATGACTGGAAGGAACAGCAACAGCAGGACATCAGAGAGGGCACAACTTGCAGCAGTAGAAGAAATTCTAATGGTTGAAGGGATAGGAAGGTCATATGTTAGTAGTGTTAGAGAATTGTCAGGAAGTGAAAAAACCCATAGTTCTGGTTTTATACAAGTGCAAAGTATGGAGGAGATCAACTCTGCTGCTGATACGATAACCACTAACACTTCCGCCACCAACAGTTATCATGTAGTTAAAGAAATTAGTTTACAGAGTTCTTCTTCTATGTGCAGCCAACCTATAGTTCTACGTTCATAAAAAGAAGACATAAATTAATCCAAGAATGTGCCTGTGGGATGTCAGAGTAGCCAAAATATACACAGTCTTATTCAGTTGTTGAGAAGAATGATTTTAACTAACTGTTGATATATTTTACACCCCCTGTCATATCCACCCTAATACACTCTGATCAGGGAGCCTTTGCACCAGGCAGACAAGCCAGACACAACACAATTACAACTATATCATTAATGCACCTGGTGCTCCAACAATACTTTCCAACCATCCTTATCTCCCTAGATACTGATAAGGCATTCAATAGGGTGCGATGGTCTTACTTTGAAACTGCTCTGCGAAACATGGTCTAGGTCCTCATATGGTTTCTGGTATTATGAATCTATATTCTAAGCCGACTGCTGGAGTTTCGGCTAATGGCTTCCTCTCGGATCCTTTTAGCATATTCAATGGCACCAGACAAGGATTCCCTCTTTTGCCTTGACCTTTATCTTCACATTTGAACATCTACTTTCTCTAATAAGAAATGATCCAACCATCACTGGCATCAATTCTGGATGCTACTCTTTCAAAGTGGCTGCCTATGCCTGTGATGTCTTTCTCTTCATCACTAAGACTTATTTATTTTGAGAATGTTCTACCAGGAAGAATACATTGATATGTCTTTCATTTTCAAGTATGTCCTGGAGTGTTTATAGCAAGAGTTGCATATTTGCACAAATACAGAGACATAATACATATATACACAAACACATATACTAAAAATGTTATATAGAGTTGCATATTGTTTTTAGATATGAAGAAGCAGTTATTTTTAAGGATTTTAGACTGGACAAGTCAGAAATACTCAATATTAACATATCCACCACTCTTAGACTTGAACTCCAAAAACGCTATCAGTTCCACTGGGCCTCCACCTCAATTACATACTTTGGTGTTCGATTATCCCTCAAATTTCCACACTACCACACATCAACCTCTTACCAGTCCTAAAAGAGATCTCATAGGACTTTTCGATATGGAAACATCATTACATTTCTTGTAGGGTAGACTAACCTTTGTTAAAATGATGATCCTCCTAAAATTATAATATCTTGTTAATGCTATGCTGATCAACATTCCAAGACATCTCCTCCTTTCTATCCACTGTCCCATCTCCTCCTATATAAAGGCAGGTAAACAACTGAGGTTGAGACGTGAGATACTTCATAGACACAGCACTCAAATTGGCCTAGGTTTGCCAGATTTTTGTCAGATACCATGAAATTTCTGTTATTTCTAAATTCTTTGATTTTGTACCCCCCGAAGCGATGCAAGGAATTGCTTGATCATATCTTAGACACAGTGGATTCACTCCAACTGCTTTGGATACCAAAGCATACTACGAACTCTATCATATCTAGACTTTTTGTGCTTCTCCATCTTTACAATGTGTGGCAGAAGGTAAACAACTCATACCAACTAGATCCCTTTCCTTCTCCCCTCAAATCTATCATAAATAATCCAGATTTCCTTCTGGGAATCCACCACTCTCAATTCAGCATTTAGTCGCATTTGCAATTGGTCACGTTAGGAACACTGGATGTTCATATGTCAGAAACAAATGATTTTTCTCTTTTTTCGCAAAGGTTTTCTCATTTTCACCAATATAAAATTTTCCTTCTTTTTGCCTGTTCCAGCAAATTTTTCACCTATTACAACACATTTTTCTCCTATTATAACACATTTTTCTTCTATTCAACACATTTTTCTCCTATTCAATAAATTATTCTCCTATCCTATATTATAATTCACTAGGATGTTTATCAGAAGCCGTCATGTACAGTAGAGATTGCTGTGTGCTCTGCAATCATGGCACTAGAGACTGCCAGCACTGCGGTTGAAACTGAGTGAGATGCTCCAAATTCAGACCAGAGTCCTTTCTGCACACCTTCCTGGGACCACAGGAAGTTGCTCAGAGAGGACCACAGTCTGAATGCGGAGAGCCCTGCTCCATATCAGCCACGGCACATTCAGGCAGACAGTACTGTGCATGACTGCAAAGCCGCCAATGTTGACCCATGTACACGGGCTTTAAAACTAGTGTTTAATATGGTGCAACGTTTCCCAGCACCGTATTACTTCTTCTGTGGGTTGTAGAGGAGAAATAAGGAGCTGAAAGTCAGCAACATATACCTTGAAAAATGTTTTCGCATATAGAGTGCATTTGTCCTTTGCCCATAACACTAACTTAAGTGACACTGGCACATGTTCATGATGATGTCAAGTGATAAAAAGTACAACCTAAGATGCGGCAGATATGTATGGTAGTGGTGGTGGGGAACTGGCATTGTGTGTTTGGTGAGACCTTGACAAACTGCATCCACCCTCGGGAAGAGAGGGATCACCATAATTTATTGCACATGCTGCAGCAACCATTGCTGCAGTCAGTTTTTGAACTACCAATTAACTCCCATGTCCCTGCAAAATATCGTTATCAAAATGGTGGTAGATCACAACCATAATGCTATGCATGCCAATTAATGATGCAGCTTTTTCTTTCAAATACAGCTAATTTTTATATACCATTATCACTTTCTACTTGATATAGATTAAAAGATATGTATTCTGTATGTCTCCCTTTACTCACTTTAAATTGCAAGTTTCAAGCAGGGACCACACTTCCTATGTTTCACTCTGCTAATTACTTGTCACCCTGCATTGTCCAAACCTTTAAACTGTAAAGCGTTATGTACATTTTGTGATGCTATATAAATAAATATATTTATTAATTGAAGAAGGAGAGGAGCATGGAGTGACATACTCGAAATTAACATTATCATCAATAATTAGGTCAGCCACATCAGAAGCATCATACCAAATTGTCTTCCTCTATACTACATTCATATTCTTGGAAGTTTTTTAAAGACTTTCTCCTTAGGAGGATTTATATAACATTGACCAGTGAGCATTGGTTTGATGTGGGTTGTCACCGTCACTGTCTGATTAACAGTTCTCCTCTGCTATAAAAACAAGACTAGAATGTGAATTGTCATCTTTAGTGTTACATGGGTTAGTATGACACTGGTGGATCTTTTTCATATCACTTTTAAAAACAGCCTCATCAAGAAGAGGATGAAGAGGATCACCAGCATTTACTGCACAAGCTGCAGTAACCATGGCTGAATAAAGTTTTTTTTTTAGCACAATGTTAATACCAACAAAGTGTTCATGCACTCCTCCTAGTCATTTCCCCAACCCTCTACCATGTTTAGTGAAAATAATGAAAGTAGTGGTGATTTTTACTATAAAGTACCAGGAAGAGCCATGTCCCCATGGCATGTCCTGTCTTTTGTGTGTATAGTTCTTGCCTAAATGGGCAATAATTATACGTTAGTATAAAGTGTATTAGCTGAGTTTTACATTCTGTGGATAAGTTCTCTTGTCTAGGAATGCTTTGCAAGCTGCCATGCCATCTTCATGTAGAATGTTGGTGTAGAAGGATTCCACATCCATAATGACTAGAATGGTTTCCTTTGGGATGGAGCCACGGTCAGAGAGTTTGTTCAAGAGATAGGTAGTGTCCTGTATGTAACTGGGTGTATTTTTAACCAATTCTTTCAGAATACTCTCCACCTAGCCAGAGATATTTTCTGTGAGTGTGCCAGTTCTAGATATTATTAGTCTTTCAGGTTTTCCTTCCTTGTGTATTTTTGAAAGCGTATAGAATCACCCGACCCTTGGGTAATCCTGAATAAGGAAGTCCAGGTGGTCTTTAATATTAGAAGGGAGTCCTTTCGTGATTTTTGTTGTGGGATTTGGTCTTGTCTTATATCCATAAGTTGCCTGTGTGCCTCTTCCACATAGCCTGCTGTATTCATAATCACTACCACGCAACCTTTGTCTGCAGGTTTAAAGATAATGTTTTGTTCTCCTTTAAAGGGACAGCTATTTTTCACATAAAAGCAGCTCTGATTAATCTTCATAGTATTTGTGCCATGGAGAGTATTTCAATACAGTCTGAGTTGTAGTTCAAGAGTAAATGATAAAGTGTCCCCCTCCTGCCCCTTTTAATGATGTAACACAGCAAGACTGCTCAGATGGATCGCAGTGATGGAAATTTTAAATGAGCATCAGGAAAAATCTGCTCTCCTTTGTCAAGGGAAGCAGGATTTTCCTTATGTTTATAGTAAGAAGATTGTCCCTTGCTGCAACCTGTCTGGTCAAGAGATCAGATTCTACATCTGAGAGGAGGCGGCTTACACTAAGTAAAAGGTGCAGGAGGGGCATACTTTATCATTCAGTTGCTCTTGAACTACAACTCTGAAGATTAATCAGAGCTGCTTTTTTTGTGAAACATTACTATCACTTTAATTACAGTCTTGCATTCTGTTGTGTGTCAGTTTGTATTGTTTGTCAAGTATGATTGATGTCACTATGTCTGACCAGAGTGGGGTTGCCTTTTGGCTGTGGGGTCCATGTGGATTTTTTTTGTAGGCGAGTTAAAGTAATGATTTAGTTCTGTGGATTGGGATGATTCATAATTTTCTGTGTCATGAAAGCATTTTTTGAGTCAAAAACAGAAAAACTAAACTGGGCTTCTCTATACAAGTTACCCAAATGTGAACCCTGTATAAAGAATATATTATACTAATGTGTTGATAAATTTCAAAATAATTAGGTTTTTGTTGACCAAAGTATGTTTAAGCTTGCTTACCTCTTTACAAACGAGTCCTATATAATTCATATTGCCATCTATCTGACACATATTGCCATCTCTATCTACACTTAAAATTTCCCCTGATGAATTATTGTGAGAAAACACATTGGAATTAAAAGCACCTAGTTAATGAGGTACCTTGGTGAGGTAAGCAAGCCTAAATATACTTTGGCCAAACTATGCAACAAAAACCTAATTATTTTGAAATGTATCAACACATTGGTATAATATATGCTTTAGACAGGGTTCACATTTGGGTAACTTGTATGGAGAAGTACATGTTTATTTTTCTGTTTAATCTTTTGCTATATGCTTTTGCCTAGTCTGGGGACTTGGAGAATCCCTTTATTCCTTGCTGCTCTCCATATCTTATTTGGATTCTTATTTTGAATGTATTTATTATAGATGTAACTCCTCTGGGACACTAATTCCTGCAGTTCCTGATAGTGACCATCAGATGGGGAGCTTCTATGCACATGGCTGGATTCAAGACGCCATTTTAGTTTCGGCTTGGTTTTTTAGAGCTTGAAGTGAGTGGAGGAGCCTCTTCTAAGCAGGGAATGGAGAAATGTCTGATCCAGTGCTGGAGCATACTGGAAGAAGCATTCCAGCAGACAGCTGTAACCAGACCAAGGCACATAACTTTTCCTGGCAGAGAATGCTGTGAAGAGTGCAGAAGTTCCAGCAACGGGGGGGGCTCTGTCCTTCCTGAACTGACCTGATCGCAGACTGTGGAGTGGTAAGCTTGAAACCTCTACCCCTGTTTCACCACAGGGCACCCTGAATCTGGTTACACAATTAAAGAGACCTTGCTCTATAGTCTCACTGATTATTGGAAGATTACAGCATAACCCAAACCATAATGTGAATTACAATTACTCTGGGCCCCAACTATGTGCACCAACTAACGGTACCCAACTGCCACTAGGGTGAAGCTTAGGGTGGGCCGCAGTATTTGTTGTGTGTGGGTGAATATCATATTGACTATAGCATTCTTGAAATGTTTTATTGCATTATATTCATTTATATTTTATATTCCTGCATATGGTTTTCTTTCTGTGCAATACGAAGTTCTATTTAAGATAGTTCTGTGTCAGTTTTATTGCTCACTTAAATAGATTCCCAACTGGACCCCACATCAATACCCTGGATGCCCAGCTGGTTGGAGGTACTACTGCATCATGTACCCTACCTCCCAGGTAGTGGTGGCTCAGGAGCAGCCTGCAGAGCACAAGAAGGTTTCTGGGGTAAAGGACCACAAGGGTGTTTGTGGGTCTATGCAAAACCCTGTTACATAGGTATATGTTCTTTGGTAATAGTGCTGTGAGTTTCTTTCTTCTTTTGCATATTCCTGGAGTGTAAACTTTCTACAGAACTCTTCCATATCACTAAAGAGTTCTATTTTATCCACTGGTTTAGTGGATCAGAAGGAACCAGTCCTCTTGAAAGTATAGATAACTCTGTACCAGTCTCCGGATTTTTCCACTGCTAACACCGTACCACCTGTTACCTACAGTCTGTTGTTGTCTCTCTGAAAATGATGTACAATGCATTTATCTGTCAGTGTCCCTGTCAATCTCGGTCTCAGCTCACTCAGGATTACCTTTCTGTTTGTCTGACTTACTATCACTGTCAAAAGTTTACGGGGTTTGTTTGTGTTTTTTTTAACTCTCCTTTTATCAGTCTCTCAGCCTGGGTCAGGGTTATCTAGTGTGTAGATGATGTCGGAAAGCAAAGACACACTAGCACTGACATGGGGTTGAAACACTAATGCAGAGTCTGGAAGCTGAACCATAGACATAGGGTAGAAAGTCTGTAGGTTGTACACAGATGAAAAGCGGTAGTCATACAACAAGCCAGGACTCAGTACACAAATATTTGAACAGGCAGAGGTATACAGTAGTTGATACCTTGGAGTCGAAGGGGTGGAGAGGTATGGATAGTCATAGGGCAAGCCGGAGGTCAGTGCACAGAAGGTCAGATGCTGGAGACAAGAGGAAGGTCATAAGCCAGAGCCAGAGTCTGTACACCATAGATCGGATATTAGAAGTGAAGCAGAGGGTTGGTGAGCAAAACCAGAGTCAGCACAAAGTAAAGTAACAGAAGGTATTGAGCAGAGCCAGGGCCGGTACACAGGAAGAACGATAACAAGAGAGTAGCAGGTAGTCATAGAATAGATCTGGAGTCAGGAAACAGATGTCAGGAACAACGATAAGCAGACTGACTCACAACGGGAAACAGATAAAATCAATACCACAGGTACTGGACACTGAGTAATGACCATCCAAAGGCAAGGATAGCGGAAAAGCCCATGGTTTAAGTTGGTTACAACAAGGTGTGGGTGCTTTGCAATCAGTGCTAGGTCAGGAAGAGTTGGATGGATTCTGACACCTTTATTCATTAACATCCACACTCCCACACTTCTGTATACAAACTAGCATCAAAATGTCAACAGCTCTCTCCCCTAAGCAAAGAATGACAATATTCAGTAAACAGACATCCTCTTTTATACTGGTGAGTTAGCACAATGGGAATACATGGAAGAAACTCTTCACATGAGGATATATTTTCATAATTTATTTCAACATAATACCAAATGAATAGGAATCAATATCAAAACTCAATTAAAATGTACACAATACATCATGTCAGATGATGCAGCATGGAGCAAGGGGGCCACACCACCCACTTTCGAGTATGGAAAAAAGGGCGAAAAAGTGTGCCACGTCTTCCAATCAAGATCTGACTGAATGTAAATGCTATACCTTAATGGGATATAAATAATGAAAAGAGAAAAATTAAATAAATGTGTTAATATAAGAAAAAATACAGAAATTATGTAATCACCACTATTGGCTGCTATCCTGTCCATTTAGATTCGTAAGACCAAAAAGAGAGAGACCTAATTGAAATAAAAAAGAATACTATGAAATTCAAATAGTATATTTAGACTCAATGTTATTTTAAGAAATGAAAAAAAATGTAACCAGGAATTTTAGATTGAAATTGATAGTAATGGTTACTTGCATTTTACCAGTGGTCAACATAGAAAATAGGAAGAGAATATCCTATTTGGTCAATTATAGAGAGTTAAAAGGAACTTTAGTAGGAATTACTATTTTGAAGAGGAGGCTTTGCTTATTAAAAATAAAGTTTTAGGAGGGTGTGGCCTGAACACTCACAGAGTCAGATGCATAACTACATCAATCTGAGCCTACATCAGAAGTATTTACCTTTCTCTTTAACTGAGGGTGAATATATTGAACCTCCATATACACACTACACCCACCGTGAATGAGAGTGAAGAAAAAAATGAGCTTCAATACCTGACAACTCTGTCTTGAGCTTATTTTCACCTACGTCTTCCAATTTGCCTTCTTCCTCACAGTACAACATCTCTGACTTAACAGGTGGCCTAGCGTGGGCTTCCCCTCAGCCCTGAAAATGACATTTCTAGATGGAGGCTCAAGAACAAATGCAAGTCCAACTAACTGAACGGTCACCTGAAACACCTCTCTGTAAATGAGACCTTGTGGCCACACTGGCTTACGTCCCCTCTAAAGTGGATCTAAAAGGGTTCATGGAGTAAATGAGATCTATGAAGAAGTCTGAACCAGCCACCATTGCCACCGACCTAACACAAATAAATCAGAGGGTCTCCCCCTTAGAAGATGACAGAGTGGTCACAGCGAATCATGCAGCTAGACTTGAACAACCTCTTGTGGACACAACAACACAATCTAACACTCAGAACTGATGATTTAGAGAAGATGCAACTTCTGTGTAAAACACATACCTGAGTCTGCAGCTCCACATGAACTATACAGTGTTTTAACAGTGTTTTTCACATAGCTTCTAGGTGACTCTTCCCAGGAAACCATACAATTAGAACGAGTCCACCGAGCCCTAAACCTAGGGATCCAGGAACTCCCAGAGATTTAATTATCTGCTTCCATAGGTTTGAGAGTTCAATTGTGTAGTAATCTGTCTCCACATACACTCCATCTCTGCAGATCAATTAAATACCTCACACATCATCTGAGAAACCAGCAAATCAGATATAGAGGAGGTTTCCTCTTCTTGTTATGTGCTAAGGTAAATGAAAGAACAACACTACTTCACTCTACAGATGACATTCCAGAGTTTTGGGAATCTTTAGGGATACCGAAGCATCTATACTCCACAACCCCTTTGACACCGCAAACATCCAAGTCCCAGAATTGCCTAGAATGGTCCCTTGGTTCCCCAAAACAACAGTGACTGGATCTCCAGACGACCAACCCCTAACCATCTACCTCAGCATGGACATGAAAAGACCTTGCACCTTCTCTCACACTTTGTTTCAATATAATGCAAGTTGCTACCAATTAAGCCTCCCCATTTAGTTATCAGCAATGGCCCCAGTTATCTAGCTCCTTTGAGATGCACTGCAACATAAAAAAATACACACTTATTTAATTATGCCTCAGAACCAACTGAGAGTCAGACCCAAGATTTCTTGCAAACTATAATCTTGATCCCCTTGTAACATTTATAGTCCAACCAATTAAATTCACGAATTTCCCCTTTAATATCAGGGTTTCTGACTCTTAATCCATGTTACAGTTAACTCTCTTCTCTAAGGATGGTGACATATTCTCTACTTGTCTGCTGATCTGTAACAATACATGTATAGCTGCAAAATATTAAGTCTATCTTATGTATACCAATTCTACCTTTTATGATCATGAATCACACCCTCCATCATTTCAGAGGACATATCCATCATATTTGTATGTATCTTAATCTTAGCCGGCATACACTTTTTACCTCACTTGCGGTGTCTCTAATATATTCATATTTGAATCTTCTATTTTCTGTTAGACATAGTGGCCCCATCCCAAAATCATAACACCAATATATCCCTCTTCAGAAGGGAAACAAACCATGTCTACCATCTTTATATTTGAAAGCAAGGGCACACAAATGTTGTATGAGTTGTCGACCATTTTGTTTACTCAGGTTTTTCTATAATACACCAGATCTTCAACAACCACACCACAAATCCAGCTTTCTCTTGTTCCAATTTTATTGTTGGGACCAAACATAGCTTTATTAACTCCACAATCGCCCACGTACCTGTTAAGGCTACTTCCACTCATACTCTCATGCATAACTTGGTCACAGGTTCTCTCCCAACATCTGATGCTCCACACCCCAGTGAAGCACATAATTACAGACACACCTCCCTCCATACTTATGGATCGTGGTCCCATAAAAAGTCCATGATGACCCCTCATTAATTATATACACTCACCACTTCCTATGATGTGATCCTTCATTTGTGGTTATGACCAATACTTATCCACATTATCAACATCTTATCTCCTAACGAGGTGATACATTGCACCACAGTTTGGTCTCATGTTTGTTTTTTTAATAGCAATCTCTCTATTTGACAGTCCTTAATAGTTTTATCCCACAAGCCAGTTTATGTTCAAGAATCACATGTCCGACTCATCCCATAGCTAAAATAAGATGTTACACCAGATGCAACTTGCCCTTCTCTTAGAGCTCTATCAATCCCTTTTGACTTTTTAGATGACACATTACATAGTGGTTGTCAGTCACAGGGTGATCTGACTCTTGACTCATAATACATATGTCTTACCTACTGAACAGATGATAATCTACTCTTACGGATATAATGCATATATGCTCAGTCAACTCTAAACTCTGATACAATGCACTCAACATTATATAATTTGATTTGCAACAACCTCTTTACTCACTAGTAAACTCCACAAGTCTGCTTTTCCCTTTACTTATCTTATTTCTCCAATCTCACTCCTGCTCTTCCATCTACCTATGTAGCATTCATCACAAATTGTATCTAACGTTACATATCCTGATATCTCGTTTCCCCCGAGGCCCCTGTGTACAATCCATGCAACCACTATGCTCTCTTACATGCTATATCCTAGCATTCATCATGGCTTCCTTAATGCTTTTATGCCTGAAATTTGTTTCCAATCTCCTTTCACATTTTCTCCCTCCCACACCTCCTGTTAAATTCTCTCCAACACAAAAACTTGTTCAATGAAACTGATTGTTCAGACCTTCTCTCAAGCAAGTTGTAACTCAATGTTCTCTTAAGGAGATACATCATTAAGTACTTCATGTGTATGAAATATGTAAAAACTACATTTCTGGTAACAAATGTAGAAAAATGCTAGCATGACATCCACATACTGAGATGTTCCAATGCTATCGCACGTATCTGATCATCCAAAGGTTTCATAGTCTCATCTTATCATGAGACAGCAGATTCCTTCAAATCAATTCATGAAAACCTTTACAACCTAAAGACCGAAGGGATATCTCCCTGTCCCAACCAGAAGAGCGCTCACCTCTCTTTCGCAGACAAAGCGGAGGTACTGAAACTTCTTTCAACGGTAACTCAAGCCTTGGAATCCCTTATAAAACAGGAAGAACTTCAGATAGTTCTCAAATCCCTGGCCCAAGGTAAGAGCATGGAATCTGATGGATTTTCATTGTAGTCATACAAATCTTTCCACTCTTCATTAACTGCACATATGCTTAAAGCATTTAACACAATTCTATTAGGGGAACCCTTCCCTAAACTAGTTTTAGAAGCTCACATTTTAGTTATGTTAAAACAGACCCGTCTTTAAGTAGCAGCTGCCGCCCAATATCACTCTTCAACATTGACTTGAAAATACTCTCTAAGATTTTAGAAAACCACTTACAACCTCACTTTCCACATCTTATTCATCCAGACCAATGTGAGCTTGTACCAGACAGAGAACCCAATAACACTACTACTGCAATATCGTTCAATTACCGGTTCCTTAAACAACGCATCCCCTCTATCTTTTTATCAACTGATGCCGAGAAAGCATTTGACTGGGTTAAATGGTCATGCCTTCAAGAGGTACTTTGATATATTGGTAATGTGCCCAATATGCTTAATTGAGCCTATAATTCAACCCATCAGATCGGGTCATGGTTAATGGCACTCTTTCAGCTCCATTCCACTGGTAAGAGACAGTGATATCCCCTCTCCCCTCTCTTATTCATACTCTCTTTAGAACCCTTCTTAAATCTTGTTAGGCAGGAACCTCTGTCTGCGGTCTCCCTTCAGAAGATGAAACAGATCAGGTCTCGGCAAATGCTGATGACATTCTTTTCTTTTTCTCTAAACCTTTTGAATCGATTCCCCAGCTTTTTAAAAATCTTAGATGAATACTTTGCTCATTCACAGGTCAAAATTAATCTCTCAAAATCTGAAATACTTAACATTAATTTGGATCCTTCCACATCTCATATCCTGCAACAAAGAGACCCCTTTAAGTGGTCCACTTCATCCATCACATATCTTGGAGTTCATATCTCTCTTGATCTTGCCTCTCTTCCCAAAAATAAGCTCACACCTCTAATTCAGGCCATATCCTCAGACATCTCTAAATGGCAAACCCTTATAACTCCTGGTTTGGCAGAGCCAACCTCATCAAAATGATGATACTTCCCAGAATACTATACATTATAGATGCTCTCCCAATGAATATACCTAAAAGCTACACTGATACTCTCCACACCATCTCTACCTCATACATATGGGCATGCAATAAACCTATAATAAGTTTAATATTTTTTCTAGGAGCATAGAGGCATGGGGCTTAAACTTCCCAGATTTTCATAGATAATTGTTACGGTTCAGTACACTCAGACACGTTAGGTTTAGGTAAAAACACAGCTTTATTGAAGCACACAAGGAGTAATGTAACCCTCACGGGTCCAGTAAGTAGCATCAACTGACAAGACAAGTTACAAGTGGTTACCCACACTGGTCCAGTAAAGTGCACAACACAATACTGACAAAATCGTGATACTGTGTATGAGGATGATATAAGTGGAGCCGCTGGCAGAGTGGCTAACAAAGACTGCAGTACAATGTCGCTAACGCCACAGGCTGTGACAATTACCTGAGTAACGGAGGCAAAGCTTACTAGCACGGTTCCACTACGGTGGACGCCCACCGTTGACTACAAAGGCAAATCAGAGCTAGTGCCAAACGGAGAGATCGACACCAGTGCTCTTGCTATGACCCAAAGGGTTAATGTGCTCACATAAATGGCAGACAACCGGAAGCGCCCAACTGATCCACTAAACGGTACGCCCTGGGTATAGGTTGCAAGCACACTACTATAGCAAGTGGATACGAGGAAGCGCCCCCAAAGGGGTTAATATTCATTATGGTCTGGATAGCGGCAAACACGGAACGCGCCCAACTGAATCTAAGGCGACCAAGCGATGTAGCACAGTGTAATAAGATACAGGCACACTGAGACTCTGAGCCAACGGGTATACCGACAAGGTACTGGAGTACCGGAAATGTGAGACACACTTAGAGGGAACCGTGCACTGTAAGCAGCCGGAACTGCCAGGTAAAGTCCAATGAATAAGCTGAGAGCAGGAACCCACGCCAACCAGTTCAGTAATCAGCACAGGAACGTAGCCAAGCTGAGTCAGAGCAGGAAGCAGGAACGTCAATCTCGCCGGGTCGGTACATGGAGCAGGAACGTCGATCTCACCGGGTCGGTACACGGAGCAGGAACGTCAGCCAGGCCGGGTCAGAACAGGAAGCAGGAACGTCAGCCAATCCGAGTCGGTACACAGAATCAGGAGCAATGACCAATGGCGTGGTCAAGCAGTCCGGGGTCATACACTGGATCAGAAACACAGAACTATCGCTAGGCACCAGGTACACCACGAAAATGCATCAGCCAAGTGACAGCCCAGGGTATAAAAGGGCTGTCACTAGGAAGAACAATACAGCGCAGCCAATAGGAAAGCAGCAACACAGAGATGGACAGAATGTGCTCAGATAACGTGCGCCGTTATAATAATACAGGGCAGTGGCCATTGCAAAATTTTTTTACTTCAATCCCACACATACCAAACAAATCCAGTGCTACATTCTTAGACCCTATTTCACCTCTCCAACTTCTGTGGTCAACCCCTCTACCCTCGTCCTTCGAAGGCATTAATCTTAGGCCACATCCTTAAGATATGGCATGAGCTTAATTACTACTACAATCTTGCCCCCCTCCTTCCCCTACACATCTATAGTAGGTAATCCAGACTTTCCAGCAGGATTAACCAAATCTCAATTTAAGTTTTGAGAAAATAAGGGTATGGACACCTTATAGTCATTGACCCACAAAGGAACTTTTTGACTCACTTCACGATAATCTGGGTAACACTTATACTCCCTGGTGGATTATTTTACAAATAGAACACTAGATTCACAATGTATGAAAAAGAGGCTCTATGGGTTGCGTCTCATACGTTTTCAACAAAATCTCTCTAACCTTCCATCCACATTACTCTCCCTCTCCTATTGCTACTCCCTCTTGCAAGATATAACTTCTCCTGAGAAACCATATTTCCTAAATAGATGAGAGAAAGAAATCACACTCTCTCTTGAACTCCCTCAATGGTCTTCGATCTTTCAACAAAACTTCAAACCGGCCCAGAAATCCAATACATGAGAACTTAATTATAAAATTTTCTACATTTGGTACATGAACCCTTTATGGCTCTCCAACATATCTGCATCTTCTTCCAATTTATGTTGGAGATGTCGTTCACAGATCTATGCCACATATTTGGTGGACTTGTCCTTGCATCGTACCATTTTGAGATCTCGTTCTTCAACAAATCAAGGTAGTGTTCAGAATCTCCCTTCCTAGAGACACTTTATTATGTCTATTTTCATGCAGACATCATATATCACGTAAGATCTCCTATTCCCTCTGGGCTAAGATCCCAACTCTCCTTAACATAGCTAAATCTTTGATCCCTCTTACTGGAAAAATTCTGATCCACCTCCAATTTCCCTTTGGTTCTCTTGGACAAACAATCTATACACTCCCATGCTTTCTTAGTGCTTGGTCTTGGTGGCAATCCTTTCATAATATTTCCTCCCTAGTGATCCCTCTCTTTCTACACACGGGTAAATGAACCTCACAATTTAGCCTTACATTCAGACCTTTGGAACATACTCTGGTAACAACTTCATATATCTCCATTTTTAAACTACACAATGGTGATCTACCTAGTTTTGGGGTTTCTTCCTTTTTTTCTTTCTTTCTCATCTCCCCTCCACCACATACCGAAATCAACTCCCTAATTCTCCCTCCCTCTCTGTACCTCAACTCCCCACTGCTTTTTACATTCTTTTTCTCCTCTGCTTAAACAAAGAGAAGTTCCATAATCCGTTTTCTCTCTTTCTCTGACCTTATTAACATCATCATTCATACAAATTCCATTTAGAGTCATGCTGACAAGAACTATACTTCCTCATCTCTACATATTACATCTATACGACCTGTCACTTGCCTAATTAAAGTTACTGTATATGATTAATTCTTACATTGTTCAATACTTGTTAATGTACAAATTTGTAATGCCTTCAACTTCTCTCAATAAAGCCATTTGAAACAAAACATTTTTTAAAGAAAGGTTTATGGAAAAATTGGTTGAGGAAGTGTATGAGAAGGTGAATGTGGTTCCTAGATGTGAATTAATATAATGTAAAGACAAAAGAGAGAACATGAAAATTATATTTCCTATTTTACTACTAAAATTAGTAAATGCACATATTGTATAATATTCAACATGTTTTAGATAAATACTGGCATATTCTAAAAGAAGACCCTATATTAGGTCAATTTCTATGAGACAAACTAATATATTTTACTTGAAATCAAAATGTTAAAAAAGTAGTGGATCCCAGTTTTAAGAAAATCAAAGATATGAGAGAGGATACACAGAACAAGGGACACATCCTACATAAAGCTGTTGGAATGTTAAATGTGGAAAGAAAATTTGTTCCACGTCCATACATTATCCATATACCCCCATGGGGTTTCCCGCAGTATCTGAGAATGGAAACCTTTGTATTGTGCCAAGTGGATGGAACCATCGGATTTTCAGGTTACATGGATACGTTGTAACATCTGCACACAACTATTCTGACACATTTAGTGACATTGAAGCATCGAGTTCAAGAAAACACCAAAGGCGTGTTCATAACAAGAGGAATGTGGACACAGTTTCATGGCTAACAGGCCCAGATGGATGATATGATGTTGCATTACAAGTTTTTTACTTTGTGTCGGTATTTAAAATAAAAATACACTGCTTTTAGATCTTCTTTGTGCTCTCCTCTATATACACTTATAAGTATGGCCTGACCAGAGGGACACACAAAATACAGAGCAATCTAGGAGCTAGAACATTCTCATACCAAAAAATATTTAAGCAGTTTAAGATTGCGACCCCTCACCAGCAAAGTCGTAGCATTTTTACCATAATATCATATTTCTGACCAACAGCTAATAGAACACCATGGTTTTTTTTTTTAAAGGGATAGTAATGTCAGAAAAAAGTACTAACTATATGGTAGATATAATTAAGAGAGTACTTGTACTTATTCGTATCTCTCAAACCATTATGGTTTGAGAGATATAGGAAAATAACACTCTCCGCTCCCTCCCCTTTCTGCTTGATGAGCTCTAAAGCTGTCAGAAGCAGATTCTGGTCACTTGACCAGACACGGATCTCCAGCAGCGCCGATATAACGATATCTAAAGATAAATGCTTCATCGGAATGGTCTACAACGTTTGCTTGCAAACCAGGCACACGTTGTATACCTTTCCAGTGAAGTATTTATTTTTAGGTATCGCTATGTCGGCACTGTTGAAGAGCCGCCGTCTGATCCAGGAACCAGAATCTGCTTCTGACAGCTTTACAGCTCATCAAGCAAAAAGGGGAGGGAGCGAAGAACTTTATTTTCCTATATCCCTCAAACCATAACTGTTTGAGAGATACAAGTAAGTGCAAGTACTCTATTTTAATTGTATCTACCATATAGTTAATACTTTTTACTGACATTATTATCCCTTTAAGAGGTTTATTGAACAAAGACATTTAATAATGGTTCATACAGTATTGAAAATGACACAGCACAAATATCAGGCAGTGCAGAGATCAAGTGGACATAGTAACAGGGAAGTAAATCCAGAACAATTGTAGTGTATCATCTCACCAGAGTAAATTATAATAACAAGAATGATAGAGAAAGAGTGAGTTCCAAGCGTATGTCCTCTACACCGGAGATAGGACAGAATATACAATAGACACAACAGTGACACAAAACATAACAAAGGGAAGACACCAATCTACAGACACAATCAACAACAACAGGGAAGGAGGGGGGAGCAGTGGGAAACATGGAAGAGCGGACAGAGGTTGCTGAGTTACCACACCAGAACACGGTTGACCCAAAAGAAAGAAAAGAAAGGCCCAAGGCAGGTCCGAGGAAGATCCGACATACCTCTCAGCCAGGAGCAAGACTGGTGTCAAAGCCCAGAGCTATTCAGGCGGGTCAACTGCCAACATCAAAGGCGACCCAACGCTCCCAAGTGCGATCAAACAGCGGTCTACAACCGGAAGAGTCAGCAAAGGTTCTTTCCAGAGCTAGCAGCTGTCGCGCCTTACTTTGCCACTCCTCAATCGAGGAATATTTATGATGGGATTGCGAGTAAAAAGAAAGAGATATCGCCAGAAATCTAATAAGTGTAAGTTCCGGAGACCGTCTCTGATCTTACGGAGAACAGAAAATTGGGTGCTAGAGACACCTGTGGAGGAATCAAGTTCAGGTTCAAGAGGGACTACCTGACCTGATTTAAACTGAGCCAGGGCCGCAAAAAAGGAGGAAAAAAAGGCCGCCTGTCCAGAATTGGGGACATACACTGTATAGGGGACTTCATAGAGGGTGCCTTTAATCATGAGGAATCGACCATCAGAGTCAGACTGACAACTCGATAAAATGCAGGGGACATGTTTATGCATCGTTACACCTCTCTTCTTCTCCATTGCAGAGGCCAACCAAACAGTAGGAGAAGGAGGAAAACTGAAGACAATTAAAATGTGTCTCCTGTACAAAGACAACATCCTCCTTCAGGCGTCTAAAATCCCAAAAAGCGACCGAACGCTTCTCAGGAGAATTCAGACCCTTAGCATTGACAGTCAAAACCCTCAAAGAGTCAGTCACACTTATCAGCCATATCAAAAAAACAGAAAACTATATGGCTTCTGTCAGGGTTGAGCAGCGGACAGGGGAGGGATCTCAGCAGAAGGGGAAGGGGGCACAGAGGGAAGAACAAAAGGATAAAACACACATAAGGAAGACACAAAAGGAGGGGAAGACAACACAACACAGTCACAAACATTGCTGAGAGTCCCAGAGTGTCCATGCACTCCAGGGTCCCACCGATAATACCACAGATTGGCCGCAAAGGCCCGGGGGAAGGCCAGCAACCAAAATCTAAAAAGGAAAGGACAAGCAGTCCATTGATGCAGACTGGGACATAGATGAGAAAACAGAGCATACCCACAACTACAGAACAATGAATGGCAACAGACCACAATAAAGAGTAAAATAGAAACACACATTAAAAAAATGGATGAGTACATCCACAAAGTCTGAACATAGAGCCTGGTTCAGGGAGCCAAAGAGAAGGCTCCCAGAAGGAGCAGCATGGTGCAAAGTTAACTGCAAGTACATATTTCAACCCAACACCCAAAGAATTGTATCCCACCTCCCAACATGCAAATCCAAAGCAACATCATGCAAGTGAAGCCTGACCATAGAAAGCAGGGTACACATCCCATGTTATAAATATGAGACAAAGGGATGAAAGTCCTAAGGCAACTAAGTACGTAGCCTACCAGCGATGTCCTCCCTACATGCGGCACTCAAAAACATGCAAACCTAACCGACAGGTACATTGGTGGCCTACAGAGGAAGGGAAACCCATTGGAAGAAGGCAAGAAGGAGAAGGAAGGCCCAGAGGAGGCCCAAACCAGGCTTAGCCAAAACCCCCCAGGAAGCCCCGAGTGGATTAGAGATAGGCCAAATGAAGAACAGTGAATTGTTTATTATTATATTACTAGTTGAAGAGCCCATTATACGGGCCACAGTGCCACTGCCAGCCGGTCGCGGGGCAGTCATGCACAGTAGAGACTGCCCACGCCACAGCTGATACAGTGCCAGCCGGTCGTGGTGCAGTCATGCTCAGTAGAGACTGCCCGCGCCGCAGCAGATACAGAGCTGGATACTCCTACGGCACATAACATACTATACTTATACTCTATACATAAAGGGCCTGAGCCATACCGCATCTACAGATGTAGAACCACGGAGGGTCAACCACAGCCAGAGCAAGGAGGACCCAGTATGAGATCCCCAACCACTTGAGGACTGCCGGGTAAAAAGACCAGACCGTCTCAGAGGGGCAGGAGAACTCTCATCTGGCAGCTAACCTTGCAAACTAAGTGCATCTAACGGAACAGTCTCTGAGGTAAAAATGAAGGTCAGCAAAGAGGCAGGTGGGAGACCGTGTGACAGCCTAGATGCAGGTCCTGGAGGAAGGGAACAGGTGCCTCTCCAGTTGGGATCTGAGCAAGTAGTCTCAAAAACGGAAGAAACAGAGGTCTAATCACAGCAAAGCTCAGAACACAGTCAACCATGGGATTGCAGCGCGGGGTCTGCAGATGTGGGTAAGACCAGGGTGTCATCCAACAGCAGTGTGGAGCTTTTGGGTTGCAGATCCTCCACAGAGGACCATCTGTCATGACGATCTCTCCCCGCAGGTCTTGGGGGCAATGGCATGGAGTTAGGGCCTGTCAGAACTGCATCCAGCAGAGGGTTAGTGATCCCCAAAGACCGTCAAAAGTTCAGAATATCCCCCGGGTCTCGACGAACAGCTTGAGCTCCCTGGTGTGTAACAATCAAGGCAAAGCAGAAACCCACTTATATTTAATCTGTAGCTTCTGGAGATGTGTCAGTAGGTGTGCCTCTGGGACGCAGTGCCCTGTGCGCGCTCTCAGTCTGCAGTGGGATATCCTCCAGAATTTTCAGCACATCAGTAAGTATACAATGTAGGGTATTGTGCAGATCCTTAGCAGGAACAGACTCAGGAAGACTCCTGATATGGAAATTACACCTGCGACCCTGGTTGTCCAAGTCATCAATTCTGTTGAGCATAGTTTCCAGGGAGTCATCATGTTGTGCCAGAATTTGCTCCAAATTATGCTGTTTAGTCTGCAAAGACTCATAGTGGACTCCAGCATGTTGATTCATTGACCTAATTGTGCTATGTCACCCTGGAGTTCAACAATTTCTTCATGCATAGCTGCCTTTAGCTCTGAGATGAGATCTTTCAGATCCTGTTTCGTTGTAAGGTGAGCAATGTAATCTTTCCTAAGGAAGGAGTCATCCGCCATTTGAGCCACCTGGAGGAAGGCACCCGAAGCAGGTATGGTACTATCTCTGGATCTCACTGTGCAGAAGAAGTGGAAACAGCTTCCTCAGTGGCTCAGCGTATTGGGAGAAAGGCTGTAATTCTTGCCTACTGGTCTTTTTGACCCCGATTCTTTTTTCCTCTGGGAGTTGACCTTGGTCAACAGCACATATACGCCACAGGTCTGAGCCAAAAAGAAGTAGCAAGTGTAGACTAAGCTAAAAATAAACTTCCCAGTTCCCAGAGCACAGCACCTACACATCAATCTTAGTTGGTGGTCGCTCCTTAGAACACCATGTTTCTCACATTTTTGCATTTTGATCACAATACAAAAGCCTCATCCAATAATTTCCATTTATAACCTCTAGATAGAAAGAGATCATAAAGATATAGCCCAACTTATAGTGCATTATTTTGATCTCACTTTGTTCAGTAAACAAAGATCATCATATGAGTAAATGGAAGTTGCATAACAAATCAAGATGCCTTATTTTTGAAACACAGCAATTAAGAATGGCTACATCTGTAAATTAATCAAATCTGTCTTCAAAATTCCTCAGACTCACTACAAATTCACTAGTTAAAACTCTATAGAAATGTGACATAGCAAACGTTTGTGAATATATTCCAGAAGAACACTTTTTTAATCATAGTGTTGCTGTCCATGGGCTTCATGTAAAGTGTGGTAAGAAATACTCTGTCTTTAAACTTAATTTCATCTAAAAGAATGTATCCTCAATATAACCCAAGTAGGAGTAAATTTAATATGAGCATATCCTTACTGAATATATAAAAAATATCTGCAATGCATCATAGGATTCCCTGCCAAACCATAAAAATATAATTAAGATACTATAATTCCATAAGTTAGTAAATGTATTTAAACCCCATAAATAGGTTTTTGAAATGATGGTGCAACAGAGCTACTCATTTCTTTCCCTAGCATCTGCAAATAAAATATATTCTCACAGCATAACTGCTATAACAGTGAATATTCCCTATGAAAGTTCTTATGTTAAACACTATAGAGGGAATGTACAAATACCCAACACAGCTACCAATTCCGCTGGCATTAACCTCCAATTGCAGCATAGCACCCTATACAATACTCTGTCATTAAATCTATAATGTGACATAAATAAATAGAATGCATATTCATGACTGCTATAACAGTGAATATTCCCTATGCAAGTTCTTATGTTAAACACTATAGAGGGAATGTACAAATACCCAACACAGCTACCAGTTCCGGTGGCATTAACCTCCAATTGCAGCAAGCACCCTATACACTACTCTGTCATTAAATCTATAATGTGAGTATTAAAGAATGCCCCCTATAGCATGCACTGAGAAGTTACAACTTTTCCCTATTCTTTGTTTAGTGATACCCTTATTCTTATCTGGCACTGTCATTTCAGACAGCATTTTTCAGGCACAGTGATCCCCTTCCTCTATGTTTTGGGGTTCCTCTTATGACATCAAAAATGCACAGAGAAAAGGAATATCCTGAAACATCTATACCCTTAGCTTGATATGAGTGACATTAGGGGGATCATTTCTGATTGAAGTAGTTTACTAAACTGGTATTTAGGAGAGTAGGGCTATGAGATTGGTTCTAAACTTCCAGTGCCTTTTATAGAACAGAATAGTATTAGTACCTCCT
The DNA here is from genome assembly GCA_037306005.1 of Rhinophrynus dorsalis. NCBI lineage: Eukaryota > Metazoa > Chordata > Amphibia > Anura > Rhinophrynidae > Rhinophrynus > Rhinophrynus dorsalis. Next base: position 418,336,907 of record CM074723.1, read on the forward strand.
CCTCCTAGTATCTCTTATTCATCTATATATAATTCCCCTTTAAGGCACACAGACCCTGTTTATTTGCTATGTGTTCTCCTTTGGTTGTATTTGTTGTTAAGCTGCTCACTCATGTCATGCTTTGACACTTCCATTACCCATCATATGACTTGTATGTTCTAGGCTGCAACTACTAGAATTATAATAATAAACATACCTATTTTGCACTTTCTGTATTAACCATGAGATTATTTTTGGGCCTCACGTACAAGAGAAAAGAGGAGCAATATTGGAGCAAACCAGCTGCACTATATTAGGGATGTTCCCAAATATTTCATTGATTTAAATTGAGTTTTTAACACCTTGATTGTTAGTGAGGGCTCCATCGCATTGCTTCACAATGTGAACGATACCTCAAGCATTCAAGAGGTTAAAAAGCCCCTTTAAATCAATGGTACATTTTAGAATTTTTGTTTCTCCTCTGCAGTGCAGTTGGTTTGCTCTGGAACTAATCCTCTTTTTCTTTTGTACATAAAGTCCTTTGTATTACATAATATATTACCTTGACATCACTTGTGAATGGAATGCCCAAATGCATCTTTTGGCCACTAAGATCTGATATGTGCTAATGGATTCAAGCACTTCAAATATCAGATATAAATACAGCTTGTCTGCCCAGCATCAACTGAGCTAAAATACAAGCTATTAACAAGATATAAAATATCATCTTGAAATGAAGCAGCAGAAGTGATTCAACAGCTTTCGTTTCCAAGGTATAATTTATCACTTCTTATAACATCAAATACATTATACAGAAAGAAATAGATGAGAAATTCTAGAGGAAAGGAACTGCACTATACGGGCATATACAGTGACATTTAAGTGTGGTTTTTAACCCTTGAATGCTAGAGAGATCTCCATAACGTTGCAATCAGTTGGAAACATCTCTAGCATTCCAGGTGTTTAAAAATCAGTGGGAATTATGGAAATTATTTTATGCCCTATGGGGCAGTTGGTTAGCTCAATAAGTGTTGTCTGAACATGGCCCTTAGTTTCGAAATATTTATTTAGAAACTGATTTACCAGGAAGAATACACTGAGATTTCTCTTGTTTTCAAGTATGTCCTGGAGACTGAGCATACTAAAAGCTAATATAAGCACACTAGATCCAAACTCAGATAAATACTGCTTGAATGAAAGATGGATAGACTGAGGCTGAGAATGATTTGTGTTGCTTATGATGGCATAGAGCATTTTTGGTAGAGATATTCTCTGTTGCGTAAGAAGACTCTTACTTCGAGTTTCATAAGGAAGGGTTTTAATGAACAGAAGCAACTACAACATTTGCTTGGAATGTCCAAATTCTATACGCACCCCAATGAGAACTAGTAAAATAATATAATAACTCTTTAGAAAATGTCTGGAATTCTACTCTATGCTACTTTTTTCATTGTCTATGCTATTTTTGCTAATATTCATCAGAAATACTCGGCAATTCTGCTCCCCCACCATCTTTGTTTGATACATGCTGGCTTTCTAGTAACAATTGTCATCTCAGTTGAGCTAATTATGATCTCTGTTGGGAAACTCCTATTATTCTGATGATGGTATCTAAACTTGATCTGTTTAAAATGTTACAATTTCCAACTACCTTTCCCTCTGTGAAGTGTTAACAGTGTCCTTTTCTTTGCTGTGCATGTGATCAACCTGGGCTATTTAGTTAGTTTCATTTTAGGGGTAGAAACAGTGTGCTGGGGGGCAGTGAGCCTGTTTGCAGATTAAAATTTCCTAAGGAATAATTGGGTGTTTCTTTTTCTATTTATTTCAATTGTCTATTTGATTTCCTAATTACTGCAAGCTTTCACATACGTAGGTATGGGCTAAAACATTCACCTCTAAAGAGAAAGAGGTATGGAAAACTTCACTCTTAGTATGAATTTATGAAGAATATGCAGTTTTACACTTTTTTTCTTACACACAAATACTGCCCCTCCAGCCTTGTCCCAATGGTTTGGTAAACCCTGAATCATGCATTCTGCCGTCCCCCAGATTTGCCCCATAGTAACCATAGATTCATACATACTGACCTCTAGCATTGTCCCACTGCACTGCTAGCTACAGACCTCAGCAGCCTTGTTCCAGGGTAGTCATTAAACTACACACGACTCTTAGCTGTTTTTTACTGTACTGCTAGCTCTCTCCTGTCTAACTCTCTCGTCCAACTCTCAAAATACTTAGAAACAGGTGTACTCAGAAGAAAGTTGCTGATTCAGCCCTAGCAATGATGCACCCGCCCCCAACCATTCCTGAATTTAAACTAGTTAGGTGTCCAAGACTGACTGACTGTGTTACATAGTTACATAGTTACATAGTAATTTAGGTTGAAAAAAGACTTGCGTCCATCCAGTTCAACCCTTTTCCTATTCCTGTTTACCATCGCTGACCCAAAAGAAGGCATCTGACTCCAAATGGCAATCAGATTTCTCCCTGGATCAACAAGCCCTAACTAAATATTAATCCCAATACTAACGTGCATAGCCCTCTATATTATGCTCTTTTAAATAAGTATCCAGGCCCCTTTTAAAGGCATCTAATGTATTTGATAGCACCACCTCCTCCGGAAGTGCATTCCATACCTTTATTGTCCTTACTGTAAAGAAACCCTTCCGCTGTTGTAGACTAAATCTCCTTTCCTCAAGTCTAAGCGGGTGGCCCCTTGTCCTGTGTACTGTTCTGTTAATGAACAGGTCTTTTGAAAGCCCTTTATATGGGCCTTGAACATATTTATATAGTGTTATCATATCCCCTCTAAGACGCCGTTTCTCTAGTGTGTACAAGTTTAACTTTTCTAGCCTCTCTTCATAACTAAAACATTCCATTCCCCTTACTAGTTTTGTAGCCCTCCTCTGCACTCTCTCTAGTTCCATAATGTCCTTCTTCAGAAAGGGCGCCCAGAATTGAACAGCATATTCTAGGTGGGGTCTTACCATGGACCTGTAAAGAGGCATAATTATATCTTCCTCCCTTGAGTCAATACCCCTTTTAATACATGCCAATATCTTATTGGCCTTTGCAGCTGCCAGCTGGCACTGCATGCTACTGCAAAGTCTATTGTCTACCATTACTCCTAAATCCTTTTCATTAGTAGATTTCCCCAGAGAAACACCATTTAAACTATATGTTGCATTTTTATTATTATACCCAAAATGCATAACTTTACACTTGTCTATATTGAATCTCATTTGCCATTTGCCTGCCCAGTTACTCAATTTGTCCAAGTCCTCTTGTAATGAAGACACATCGAGTTCAGACTTTATTACCTTACTTAATTTTGTGTCATCGGCAAACACTGATACATGGCTTCCTATGCCCTCTGGGAGGTCATTAATAAACAAATTAAAAAGAAGAGGACCCAGGACAGATCCCTGAGGCACTCCACTTATCACGTTTATCCAACTGGAGAACTTGCCATTTACTACCACTCTTTGCATTCTATCTTTCAGCCAATTTCCAATCCACTCACAAACATTTTGCCCTAGTCCTATTTCATTCAATTTGTACAGTAACCTCTTGTGTGGAACCGTATCAAATGCCTTGGCAAAGTCTAAATAGATCACGTCAACCGCCTCTCCCTCATCTATATTATTACTTACTTTTTCATAAAATGCGATCAAGTTCGTTTGACAAGACCTATCTTTCACAAAGCCATGTTGGCTATTGCTAATGATATTCCTGTTCCAGCAGAATTCTTGAATATATTCCCTTAGCAACCTTTCAAACAGCTTCCCTACCACAGATGTCAAGCTTACGGGTCTGTAATTTCCTGGCTGGGACTTTGATCCCTTTTTAAATATGGGCACCACATCTGCTTTACGCCAATCCATGGGCACCATACCAGAAATAAAAGAATCCCTGAAAATCAGATATATCGGTCTGGCCAGGGTCTGGCTTAGCTCTTTAAGTACCCGTGGGTGTATACCATCTGGCCCCGGAGCTTTGTCTACCTTGACACCATTCAATTGTTTTAACACTTTTTCTTGTGTTAGCCAGTCCCATGCTTGCTGTGACTGTTCTGTAAAAGTAGTTTGCAGATTCTTGTCCAATGGGTCTTCCTTGGTAAAAACAGAAGAAAATAAATTATTTAAAATATCTGCCTTCTCTCTGTCACCTTTGACCATCTCACCCGTTTCAGCTAACAAGGACCCAACATTATCAGACTTTAATTTTTTGCCATTAATGTATTTAAAGAATTTTTTTGGGTTGCTTTTGCTCTCCTTAGCAATATTTTTTTCATTCTCCAGTCTAGCTAATTTAATAGCCTTTTTACAGGTTTTGTTGACATTTTTGTATTCTGCAAATGCCTCTGCTGATCCCTCAGCTTTGTAATGTTTAAATGCCGCTTTCTTGTTATTTATTTCATGAATTACTTTACTGGTTAGCCACATTGGTTTCAATTTGCTTCTTTTGTATTTGTTTCCAACAGGGATAAATTTATATGTGTATTTTTGCAATGTTATTTTAAAGGCATTCCACTTACCTTCTGTGTTTTTTCCTGAAAATTTTTTATCCCAGTCAACGAGACCAAGGGATGAATTAAACCTGCTAAAGTTGGCCTTTTTAAAATTCAGTGTTTTGGTGGAACTCATATCAACTTGTTTTTTTGAATTAATCTCAAACGATACCATGTTATGGTCACTATTCCCCAAGTGCTCCCTTACTTGGATGTTAGAGATAAGTTCTTCATGGTCAGTTATTACCAAATCCAGACATGCATTCCCTCTGGTTGAGGTCTGCACTAGTTGTGACAAAAAATTGTCATTCAACAAGTTCAGAAACTTGCTGCTTTTAGCAGAGTTAGCTATTCCATTTTTCCAGTCTATTTCTGGATAATTAAAATCCCCCATAATTATAGTTCTCCCTATTTGGGAAGCCTTTTCTATTTGCATTAATAGCTGTGTTTCTTCAAGGTCACCAATGTTTGGTGGTTTATAACAAATACCCACTAATATTTTCTGGGCAGTTTTATCCCCAGTGACTATTTCAACCCACAGGGATTCCACATGTTCACTACTGTCATCACATATATCTTCCCGCAATTGAGGCAATAATGCTGGTTTGATATACAGACAGACCCCACCACCTCTTTTGCTTGACCTATCTTTTCTAAATAACATGTAGCCCTCTAAATTGATTGCCCAATCATGTGTGTCATCCCACCATGTTTCTGTTATGCCTATCAAGTCATAGTTTTCAATTTCAGCTACCAGCTCCAGTTCCCCTATTTTACCAGTTAAACTTCTGGCATTTGCAAGCATACAATTTATGCCACTGCTGTGTTCCATTTGTGATTTAATTTTGTTGTGGCTTATAGTCTTCTCCCTATCATCTGTACTAACCCCGCCCCCAGATCCTCCCACCTGGTTATTAACTACATCGCCTTCCCTTTCTATACTATCTATCCCAGTATTTATTGGCCCCTCCCCCCCCTTCCTAGTTTAAAATCTCCTCCAACCGTCTAGTAATCCTCTCCCCAAGCACCTGAGACCCTCTTGCATTCAGGTGCAATCCATCCCTGCTATAGAGATTGTACCCCAAAGCAAAATCAGCCCAGTGCTCTAAAAACCCAAAGCCCTCCTTCTTACACCAAGACTTCAGCCATGCATTGAGCTCCCTAATCTCCCGCTGTCTCTCTGGCGTAGCGCATGGCACAGGTAGTATCTCTGAGAATACTACCTTGGAGGTCCTGTTCCTAATCTTACTGCCTAAATCCCTAAAATTACCTTTTAGGACTCTCCACCTTCCTCTAACTTTGTCATTGGTACCAATATGCACCAAGACAGCTGGATCCTCTCCAGCCCCTCCCAATAATCTGTCCACCCTGTCTGCAACATGCCGAACCCGGGCACCCGGGAGACAGCAAACCATTCGGTTGCTGCGATCAGAGCCACAGATTACCCTATCTGTTCTCCTAATAATAGAGTCCCCTACCACCACAACCTGCCTAGGCTTCACTTTCCTCTGGATCCCCTCTGTGCTAGAGGAGCTGTTCTCCCGGCTGTTAGGGAGAACAGTCCTCTCCAGCAATTCCACCTCTGGGTTTGCCTTCCCAACATCTTCACTTAAATGAGCAAATTTGTTTGGTTGGAAAAACTCAGGACTGGCTGCCCTCTTCCTCTTCCCTCCCCCACTGCAACCACTTCTAACTGTCACCCAGCTATGTGCCTGGTTCCCTTCTAGCTGATCTCCTCCCTCTTTGCTAGGTGACCCAGCTAGACTCTGCTCCGTTAGCAAGAGACTCCTCTCAAGGTTGTCAATGTCTCTCAATGTTGCAATATGACTCTCTAGAGCTCCAATCTGAGCTTCTAGAAGGGCCACTTGCTCACATTTGCTACAGCGGTATGGACCCTGGAACTGCTGTTCCAAGCATGCATACATATGGCATGATGTGCACTGAGTGAGATCTCCAAACTTGCTCATCATGTATGGTGCAAGTGCGTGTCCCTAAAATGCAAGCAATTAATTTACCTGTGTTCCTCTAACTGCTGTGTTTCACCAACTGCTGTGTGATCCCAATTACAAATTATTTTGTATAGAGAATGCCCTGAGTGCAATCAGGTGTGACACCATTAAAACATCTGATAATCTGACACAGAGAGAGATATATGAGAGGAATGGGAGAGGCAGACAAGATGGAAACTGGGACAGGGAGCTAAGAAAGGGTGTTGTTATTATTATTAGTGCATACCACAAAGGGTTAAATCACAGGATTTAAGCAGGATCATTATAGGAAATAGCAGAAATGGAGGCTTGATTAGTACATACCACAAAGGGTTAAATGTCAGGATTCAAGCAGCATCATGATAGGAAATAGCAGTAACGGAGTGTTGACCTCAGAATTTATTTCTTATACCAAGCAACTTTTATGCCTTTTTTCTGTTATCTCTTTATTTATTAGGCTTTCTTCCTCCAATCTACCTGTTGTCCCTAACTGTATCTCCATTGCACCATCTTTCTTCTTTTATAATCTTTACTCTCATTAACTCATTTGTTTTCTTCAATCCATAGTCTAACTTACTTCTATCCCCACCCTCATCCTTCTCTCTCTCACACACACACACACACACACACACACACACCTTTAACTGCTTCCCTCATCTCTTCTACCTTTCCTTACTTTTCACTCATTCCACTTCTAGTAGCTGGAGAAATCTTTCTTAATCCTAGGCCCCCTCTCAGCCTCCCCATGCCACACAGTTACATCTGGGAAGTAGAGTAACCTAATACACATTCCCTGTCTACCTATCCTTCCTGCTCCCTTTAAATCTGTGCTCTGTAATAAATTAAAATTCAACAACAATCTTTTCAAACTCTTGGCAGTACTGAGTCCTGGATTTCCTCCACTGATGCTTTTGTTCACAGTCTAGACCCCTAGACCTGGTGACAGACACGGTGGGAGTTTGGATTTCACTTATTCCTAAATAGCACTTTCTTCCTACACAAAACTCCATACAATCTGCCTATTGTCTCCATTATCATTGTGGGTTGCATTGTTTATCACCTGCCTGAGTCTGTTTGGTTCCTCTATTTTCTTTCATCTGATTTACCAACTCTCTCATGGTGACTTCAATATACCTATTGATGTCCCTAAAACCTCCTCTGTTTCCACACTCCTTACCTTTGCTTCATCATTTGGGCTCACCCAGTGGACCAACTCTTCCACTCACCAAGATGGTAATTCTCTAGACTTCATTTACCCCTGTGGAAGTAGAGTGCTAATCTCCATAAATACACATCTGGTGTTGCCACAGCACTCCTGTGGCTCACCAGACCTAGCTACATGTTCCGAATCTTGAAAGCTATTATTGCTACTCTTGCTGATCCATGTGTGCAATATGAATAACAGCATCAGATGGGGTCTGTAAGAGACATGCTCAGAGGAACTCTCTGGAAAGAGACCTAGATTTGTACTAGGCAAAATTACATCAGGACCAAGTACCCAAGGACAGAGACTTTTGGGCAATGTATCATTGGTTGTAGGTAGGGGACCTCTGGGAAGCAAGAAGGGATAATATGAGTACAATGATTAAAATGTTTTAGTTGTCCTTTGTTTTTAAGAAATGCTACTCTAGATCAGATTTTCTGTGTTTTGTGCTTTATTGTTACATGAACATTTTATGAACCTAGTATTCACACTCCTGTGAAATATAATCTCTTCATTGTGGTTCCACTCCCACATTTACTCTGGTGATACACAACTCTATCTCTCCTCCCCAGACAGAACTCACTTTCTTTTAAATTATGTTATCTATCTTTCTGCAGTCTCTGTCTGGATGCCATCCCATTATCTAAAACAGTCTATCCAGAACAGCACTTTCCTCTCACATCCACCAAAGTCCTGGAGTTAACATCACTTTAAGTGACTCTACTACCATTCCCACCCTTCAAGCTCTCTACCTTGGAGTCATTTTTGACTCTGCTTTCTCTCATTTCCCAATACCCCTTGCCAAATCCTCCTTCCTTCGTTTCAGACATATCTCATGCATTCTCAAACAAGATACAACAAAAAATTGTAATTTATACCTCATTACCTCTTGTACTGATTATTGCAACCGTCTCGTAACCAGCCTTCCTTTTTCCTGGTGATCTCTCTGTTCTGTTCTGAATTCTTCTTAAAGGTTAATCTTCCTCACCCCTCTCTCTTCTAACACAACTCCCCTCTTTCAGTCCCTGCAGTGGCCACCTGGTCCATCTAAAATCAAATTTAAAATTCTAGTTCTAACTTAAAAGGCACTACAAAATACACACCCTCCCTATATGTCTACCCTTGTCTCTAGATACATCCCAAATCATTCCCTCCACTCTGGCTATGACAAAGACCTGTTCTCCTCTCTATTTTCAAACCCTCACTCTCTCAGCAAGACTTCTCTAGTGATTCTCCTATCTATGGAACTCTCTGACTTGCTCCATTAGACATTCTAAGCCTCCAGACTTTTAAAATATCTCTTTGGTTAAGCCAATTAGATAACATAATATCACCCTTATAACCTCCTCCACAGCTAACAGCTAGAACAGCTATGCTTCCCTTCCCTGTAAAATTATCCCACTCTCACTCCATAGTGCTTTGTGGCTGGACTTCAATATAACCTTAACATAACTCTTTCACTGCTCAGAATTCCTCCACATTATTATTATTATCCAAATGTTCCCCCGACCAGTTCCTTACAGCACTTGTCACTTTCCTCTCTCTGCTGTGTCACAATCTGAAGTTTGACCACTCATCAGCTTCGAACACTTAGACCTTTTGTATAAGTCTTTCACTTCCTGTACATTTTAAGCTCTAGTTAACAGAGGCCCCTTATACTTCTTTTTCCAAAGCCTATTAATGTTGATTGTGAATACCCTTATACATTTTACCCCAACAATGCATTGGACACTTCTCCAATACAAAAGGGGTTAAATCAAGTGGAATGTTTATTTTTTCCCCTATGTTTTTTTGTTTTTGTTTTTTTTTACATAAAAGCCCTAGACTATGCCCCTAATTTTTATTATTTTTGATCCCTGGGATGCTCTAGGGGTCTTCAGTGCAATGAAGCTACTTAGCAGTTATAAACCTACCTATCTAACATATCTCTTGAGTACTTATACTGATTTAAGGTAGTTTAAAATTCCTATCACACATTCCCATGTCTATGCATTAAGTATAAAACATTGCTTTGCACAGACAATTTCTGGATCCCTGTATAAAAAGAATATTAAAAGATATATTTCAGTATTTCTACCTGTCACAGTGTTTCTCAATGTTAGTCCTCAGAGCATACCAATAGATCAGCTTTTAACCCTTTAAGGACCAGCGGTCCTGGGAGGGAAGTCCCATTAAGGACCAGGTAGAAGATGTTTGGTGCGCGGGCACAGGTGACTGATCACGTCTCCTGGCGCTCCAAATGGGGTTCTAATAGTGACTGCTCTGTGTCTGCTGCCCATTTTATGTATCAGTTGATAATGGTATTTAGTCATCTTTAAATCTAATTTTGTAGTTACTGACCTATTGGCAATCCAGTTTGTGTGTACTCTTTGTAATCATTTTTCAAATTTTAGTTATTTTTTAAATGACTAATTTTTAAATATGAATACAAGTTAAGTTTTAACTACAATGAATCTCTTAAGATCTAGTTCCTATCTTTTTCTGACCTGTTGAAGGTGCACATAATGTACAGTAATATATAAAGAAGCAGGGTGTAAGTGTACCTATGGTGGCAGTGTTTATTTTCTCTTTCTTTTTCTCTTCAGGCTTTGACTATGTGGAACCTTCAATTTAAAGGCATAGTAATGTTTCGAAATAAAAGCAGCTCCAATTAATCTTCATAGTATTTGGGCCATAGAGAGTATTATTTCAATACTGTCAGAGTTGTAGTTCAAGAGTGACTGAATGATAAAGTATCTCACTCCCACCCCTTTTACCTAGTGTAAGCCACTTCCCCTCAGATGGGGAATTTGGTCTTAAGACAAGACAGCTCACAGCAAAAGACAATCTTCTTACTGTGAGAACAATGAAAACCCTACCCCCCTTGACAGGTTTTTCATGCTTTTCCCTTATGTTAATTGAAGATTGTCCCTCTCTGCAAGCCATCTGGACACCACCTTCCTGTTCTGAGGTAAGCAGTGTTACATCAGAGGCAGGAGGAGGATAGTTTATCATTCAATTACTCTTGAACTACAACTCTGACAATGTTGAAATAATATTCTCCATGGCCCAAATACTATGAAGATTAAGTGGAGCTGCTTTTATTTTGAAACATTACTATTCCTTTAATAAGTGTGCAATACAATATATAATAAACAGGTGGTGTCTAACGCCATTTTATATTTTATTTTTTGGTAATTTTTTTTCCGTTATTGACAGATTAACAAGTTACAATATTTAAGAGTAGCAGTAAAACCACAGTACATTAAACCAAGCAATTATTAATAACATATACATATCACTGAACTAGGCAATGAACATTCACAACATGTGAAATGCATAGATGCAAGCCTGAGGGTTACTGGTTTATGATTCCAAAAATCTTGCATATTATTATTATGTGCTACTGGTACCCAGAAGGATTTAAAGTCCAGGAACATTTCCTGGAACCACAAATTTGTTCTTCCTAATGAGAAAGGAAATAAAGTAGGAAGAAGACAGGAAAGTGAGCTCGTCAGATTCCTACAGCCCAAAGAGAAAGAAGAGAAAGAAAAGGATGTAAAAGAAGGAGCTAAGCAGACCGGCCATCCTTGTGTGTGGTGTAGACTAGGAGCCCGAGGGAACCAGGCCAATCAACTCCTCCCTCTCAACAGGTTTAAGCCCTGTCAGAAAGGGAGACCACGGGGGTGAGCAGAGGGAGGTTGAGGAGGGGAATGAAGTAAGGACCCCTCTAAGTGCACACAGACTTACTTAGCAGAGGTAGTAATCAAAAGCCATATCTAGTTGAGTCTGTCCCACCATGCGACCCATGAATAACTAGACCTCTTGAATATCACGAGTCAGCCTCTCAGAGTCCACATCTCTCAGGGATATCCCATTTTCAACCATGCGTCCCAGATATTATGAAACTTTTTCCAACCACCCATCACCACTGCATGAGTCTTTTCCATTTTTACTCATAGTTGTACCTTAGAATGCCATTCCACAATTGTAGGTGGTGTATCGCTCTTCCAATGCAAAGTGACAAGTTGCCTGACCTTTGTGGAAAGTATTCTAAAGAGAGAGTTTTATGAGCAGTGATAGATATGTGAGTAGGCCAAACATGGAATAAGAAAAGAGCTGGGGTTAGAGGAGAGTGATATTGAGAACCTTGTCAATCTGCTTAGCTACCTGCAACCAGAAGGGCATAATGAGCGAGCAATACCACCATATATGAAACATAGTGCTTATATGTAAGCCACACTTCCAGCATGTAGGAGGGCACGAGGAAAATGCTGCAGGAAGTTTATCAGCTGTGTAATACCATCTGTCAGGAATTTAAAATTTGCTTCTCTACCAGCCAAATCCCATGTACAGGACAGTATGGAGCGCATCATTCCCCTTTACTGCACCATCATCCAAGAAAGACCTAATTCATTTCCCATTTCCTGAGAAGTAAGGTTTTGGGGTTAAGAGGGCGGCATTTATAAACTTATATAATCTCAAGACTGTATGAGTTTTATAATATCCTTTTTGAAGTTCCTCTTCAAAGGATGTTAGGGGACACCCAAACGAGTTACCTGTCGCAAAGATCTGTAGAAAGTGAGATACTTGGCAATACTGCCAGTAGTGTGAAGCTGGAAGCAAGAAATATTTCTGCATCCCTAAGGAAAGAAGTTTTTCAATTACTGGAGAGATGCCCACAGGGAAAAGGGGCCTAGCCAGTGTCCTGGAATAAAATCTGGGTGCCCATAAATTGTCATAAGAGGAGAGGGGAAAGAGAACAAGCATATTTTTGCACAATTAATAACCATACTGAAAGTGGTCTCTGCAAGATTGGATGTAGAAACTCTGAGTCTAGAACCAACAGGTTTCATCCATAAGAAATTTACAGAGCAAAAAGCAGTGTAATATACCTGCGTGGAGAGTACCCAGTCCTTCCAGACTGGTTCACAACAGTCCAGCAAAAGGGCCATATAGGAGGCCTGATACAGCTTAATAATATTAGGCACACCCAAACCACCCTGAGATGGGGGGGGGAATATGAGGCAGCCAGCCTCAGTTTTTTGAAGGTCTAAATGTATTTATTGATAAGTGTTTGTAATATAGTTAAAAATGAGCGCGGGATTGAGATTGGGACAGAACTGAAGAAGTACAAAATTTGACGTGTGTGTGCCAGGCAGGCAATTCCTCTTGCAATTTGTTATATAGAGCCTGAAAGTTAATGTCGACCAGAGTGTGTAAGTGCACAGTGAGTGATACTCCTAAGTAAGAGAGATGGGAATCCGGCCAGCTAAAGGCAAACATGTTCTTGATGGACAATATATCTACAGTGAAGAGTGTCACATTCAAACTTTCAGATTTCTGTAAAATTATTTTAAACTGACTGACATCGCTGTATTCTTCTAAAGCTGCCAATTAGTGCAGGAGAGAGGTGGCACCGGATGTGACAAAAAATAAAAATGTCATCTGTGAAACTGGCAATCTTAGATGAGGAGTGACCCTGTGGTACTCCTTCAATGTTGTCATTATTTCTTACAGCCACCAATAAAGGTTCTAGGGACAAAATAAAAAGAATGGGAGACAGGAAACATCCCTGCCTTGTCCCATTAGAGATGGTGAACTCCTCAGACAAATACTCATTAATCTTGATCTGCGCCGTGGGTTTCGATTATAGACTAAGAATACCCCTTTGTGGCTGAGGACCCAGTCCCAGGAATTCCATCAAAACTTCCAGATATATCCAGTGAACCCTGTCAAATGCCTTTTTGGCATCAACAGACAAGAGTAAGGTAGGGATTTGCCATTACTGTGCTGTGCACATCAACGCCACTGCTTTCGCAATATTGTCTTTTGTTTTCCTTCCTGGGATGAAACCAGATTCGTCTCTTTGTATGAAAGAACAAAGACACGGTTTAATACGGTCCGCCATTAGCTTTGAAAACATTTTTAAATCAAGATTGAAGAGCGAAATTGGGCATAGCTTGCACACTGTAACAGATCTTTATTAGGCTTGGGTATTAAGCACCTCTAGAGAATGAGAAGGCCATCCATTGCTGGCAAGGACACCATTGAAGATTTTAGTTAAGTAGGGCATCAGAATATCAGAACAGTTTTTATAATATAATGGCGAGAATCAGTCAGGGCCCGAACTTTTGCCCAGTAGTAAAGCTTTAATCACAGCATGGATGTCAGAGTCTGTAAATTGAGATTGCAGGAGATCCAGCGTATCCGATGGAGGACTTGCCATGCCCGTCTTTGTAAGATAGTCATGAATCCTAGCTTTAACTGTCTCAGCATCCCCTTGCTGCACTGACTGGTTAAGGTTATACAGTGAGTGAAAAAAAGTCTGAAAGGTGTAAGCCATATCGGGAAAGGTAACATAATGTACATCTGAAGAGTCTTTAATCTCAGAGATAACATGCTTGCTTTGTTTAATTTTCACTAAACTGGCCAGGAGTTTGCTGCATTTGTCCCCATGCATATATTTATTATACTTGTGCCAATGAAAAGTTTTGAGGCCCTGCTCGGGAAGTAAGTGAAATAGTTCCTTTCTGTGGGAATCAAGCACTTTTGCAAGAGTCTCTGAGAAGGTTTTTATAACCTTGTCAGAGTGTGTACATTGTAGTTGGGGATGATTTCACATCCAATGAAAAATATTCCTACACCCATGATTTCAGTGGAGAGGGTATAGAAGAATCTACTTGACTGCAAACCTTCTTTTGACTTGTAGTGCTGCTCGTTCACCATCATTGGCCATAAAAAGTAGAAGGTCAACCAGTCCCAAATCACTACTGGTACTCCGCCACAAACGTAGTCTGTGGTAGGGATGGTGATCTAACTCTCACCAGTACATAGCATGGTCTGATCCTTCTGTAACATTTGATGATGCTGGTGGGACTACAAATCAGACAATACTGCAGAAAGAAGACCAAACGACATCATGTCATTGCTGGTGATACACGTTCCCATCATATCTCTCTTCCATGCCTCATTTTCTGAGTTAAGAAAGCTCACAAAATCAGGTCTGATTCAACAACAGCAAACCACCATATTATTACTCCTCTCTTGTTTGTAGTGATGTGGTATTGGTGGTGAGTATAAATGTGACATAAGTATAGGTGGTGCACATGATGTCACATTCACAGACAGTGCAGCAGCAGGCACAGAGTCAGACAACTGCAACTCTGTGCTGCTAATGCTGCACACAATCACCTGGGGAGAAACACGTTTACTCATTTCAGAATTTCACCCAAGAGCCCAGGAATGTGGCAGCAATATCTGCTGGTGGGCTCTGAACCACAAGAAATGATGTGTGGGTGGTGGCATGTGTAACAATATCCATTGCTGAGTCACAGGAGATGAAGTGGGTTGGTGACAATGCTATATGCTGGTGGGCACTGTCATATCCTATCACAGAAGTGGATGTGGTGGTGGTGATCAGTGCCAGAACAGGCAGAGTAAACAATTGCCTAGAGCTCCATATTTTGAGACCTCCCTCAGCTTTACTAGCCACACCCACATTCTAAATTGTAAGTGTGGTTAGATCAATCCCTATTTGCTTATACCAGTTTTATACCCCTTTGACATTTAGAAGGCTATTCCCTTGGATGCTATAGCAATTTCCAAGGCATTACAGAGTAATGTGTTGAAAATATATCTGTCAATAGAACTTTTTTTGTTCTTGCTTGTTGTAAGATGAAGATGTTTTCTCTGCCAGGAAACAGTAGATGGGACTGGGCTCAGGGTCATGAGAGGTGAGAGGGTGTGGCCATGAGCAAAGTTAAGGGTGTGGTGGCAGCACTATATGCTGCTGGTGGGCTCTGATATGTGGTGAGGAGGTCAATGATATCTGCTGCTGATGGGCTTTGGCGTCTGAGTCACAGAGGATGTGGTGGGGGTAATGGCAAAACTATCTTCTGGTGGACTCAGTTGGCCAGTCCTACTAATACACCACTATTGCTGCTACTGTATTCATCCACATCAGTAGTGACAGAAGAGCTTCAGCTCTCTTACTTATTATTTCTTACTTATTTCTTCCCCAACACACACACACACACACACACAAACATGCACAAATACTCTGGCAAACTCCAAGAAACAGGTGTACTGGCACTAACCTCTCTCTGTAGCTCTCTCTCTCCTCCTACAACTCTCTTTTTCTCAACTACACCTGAGAGCATGGTGGGAAGTTCCAAATCATTATAGTAGTGGGGCAGGAATTATCATTACTACAGACAGCATGGACAGGAAATGGCAATATTTTCACAAGAAATTAATAGATGGTAGCAATTTATGTATTTGTTCTGCATGGGAATTTCCACAGAAAATGTGACAAACTATGATTTTTACCCCAAAAATGTACATTAAAAAAAGACTTCATCCATCTCTATTCTGAGATGAATACCAGTAAGGTTAAAACTGGTAAACTGTAAACTATTTAATTTAAAATGTCAAACGGTTGCCTTAATTTATTGAGTAAAATACTGTTTCCTATTTTGGCTAATCACCCACTTTGCATTTGTCACATTTTTCATTATGCCCCATGTGTTCTTACTGAATTAATTATTCAAGAACCTTCTGATAGATTTATTCTGGATACAAATTAAAGTTCAAACAATGCATACTATGTTCCAAATCCATTATTATTATTGATGGCAATCCAATGAGGAGTAGCTCTTATTGTTTCTCTTTCTTGCTTTATTAATGACAGAGGTTATTTCTTTTCTAGCAGGTATTTCAGAGATGTTACTTGCTTGCTTAGCTGAGCCTTTGATTCAAGGAAAAAGATGTGCAGTTTCCCATAGGTCTGAAACAGTAAACCTGCATTCATCTCTTAAGTGCCATTAGGCTCCTCTAATTCACTAATGATTCAGGAGATCAATTAAAAACAGGGACATGGATGAAGTGGGTGTATGGAAAATCTGAAAACATTCACAGAGGCAGGCTGCGGTTTAATCTGTCTTCTGGAAAGGCAAGGTCAACCATTTAGCAATATGTTTAACCGGCATGGTTCAAAAGGTCTCAGATCTGCCTCCCAAGATAAATTAGGAGAGATGAAAAAACTGAAATACACATTACTGCTGTTTAAAAATATAAAATAAAATAATAATATATATATTTTTACACACACACACACACACACACACACATATGTATGATACACACACACTAATATATGCTTTTGTTGTTTTTTTAAAACAAAAACGCATGTAGGGTGTTAAATATAGCACTCACTGGAACCCATTAAATGCAGTCTAATATTCCCATTCATTTCCATGTATTAGGCAGAAATATGCATTAAAGGACCCACTTTAAAGGCTGAAAATCCACACCCAGTTGTTTTGGGAGCAGGGTCCCCTACTGCAGGAATTGAAGGGGAAGAAAGCAAAAAAAAAAAAACTTAAGTGACCAGTGGATGTATTGATATGGAGCCATAGGCCCCATAGCAATACATCCAAAGTACTCAAAAAATGTGTGAAATGTGAGAAAAATTAACTCAATGAGTGCCAGTGGGGTGTGCAAAACATTGCACAGCATTGCATATCCTTCTGCATACTGCACTGACACTCACAGAGTTAATCAGACTGAAGTTAACAACATTGCATTAAAATAAACACTCACCTATAATCCTGATGTCCAGCCAGGTCTTCTGTTCCTTGGTCAGCTACTGTCCTTCTTCTTCTGTCATCTTCTGTCTTCATCTTCTTTCATTGTATCTTATCTTCTGCTCCTCTTCAGCTTTTTTGTTCCAAAGATGTCTCCGCAAAAAATATTAAAAAGTAAAAATGTTATAGGATCCCAAAAAATTATGAATCAAAGATATGAAGGGCTAAACCCTTTGAGTGCCAGAGGGGTATGCAGCGTATTGAAGAGCAATGCATTGTGTGCCTCTCTGGCACTCAAAGGGTTAAATTGTTGCTGGTATTCCAAATAGTTAATTTATGTGTGTAGTGAAAACAGATAGACATCCTGTTATTCCATATAGTTATATGTGGCAGTCCATATATTCTGGTAGTCAAAAATAAATAATATGTTCTGGCAGTCAAAGGGTTAAAGTACTATACCACCCCCTGCCGCTGTCACTGACGACAGGAATGCAGGCAATAAACCCCCCGCCCCCATTATTACCTCTCATTAAAGCTAGATTTCACAGATTGTGTCCGACAGGGGGACCCAGTTTGTCTCCAGGTTTTGGAAGGACTTCTGCTCTAGACTTGGGGTTATCTTGAACTTTTCCTCATCATATCACCCACAAAGTAATGGACAAACCAATCTAACTAATCAATGCCTGGAAGCCTTCCTGGGCACTTTATAAGTGAGAAACAAAATAACTGGGTTGAAGTACTACCTCTGGCAGAGTTTACTTTTAATAACAACATTCACGAGTTCTTGCAGAACTCCCCATTTTTTAAGATTTGTGGATTTCATCCTCTCACTATATTCATCCTCCAGTCCTTCTGAGACCCCTTCTGAAGACATCTTCATGGATAATGTCCTCCACCGATTGGCTCAGGCTAAGAATCACCTACAATTGGCTTCTACCAGACAAAAGAGACAAAAGGATTGTAGACGTTGCCCAGCCCCATCATATAATTCGGGGGACAAGGTCTGGCTATATACCCAACACCTTTCCATTTGCCAACCTATGACCAAATTTGGACCTTGCTTTGCCAGACCTTTCACAGTACTTAAATGCATTAAACCTGCATAGTGTCACTGAAACAACCGTCTTCATCGAAAATAGCCAACTTTTTTCATGTCTCTTTATTGAAGTCAGAAGTAAAAAGACACCCTCCCTCTCCAGTTCTGCAAGATGGACACTCTGAAGTTGTAGGAAATAAGATCCTGGATTCCTGCAGGAAAAGACAATTCCTTCAATATCAGGTACACTAGAAGGGATATGGCACAGAGGACAGATCCTGGGTTCCAGCAACCATTGTCCATGCACCTCGGCTGATATGGAATTTTCATTAAAAGTATTCTGTCAAGCCTGGTCCTCCTGAAGGCTTCCGTTGAGAGGGGGGTATTGTCATGCCCCCATTCCCATTGGCTACTATGAGGTTAAATTCTGGTGGCCAATTACAGTGAATGCCCGATTAGCAAGCTTGCATGGGGTTGTGTATCCTGATCTGAGAGTTCCAGTGTATTATCTCGGCTTGTGTTGACTTCTCTCCTGTCTTATGATTTGGCTTCTGCTGATTAATCCTTCATATATGACCCCGCTTACCTGACCATCCGATTTTCTACCAACTGTTTCCTCAGTTTCATCTACAGTGTATGACCAGCCTTGCCTGACCAACTGTGCTTCCTCAGTTTGATCTATGGTGTACAACCTGGCTTGCCTGACCATCGGACTGTCTACTGCCTCTAGTCCTGACCCTACACTGTGGAATTATACCTAACTTGCTTGACTATCTGACTGCCTTCCATCTCTGCTTCCTCGACTTGCTGATCTGTGTATAACCTGGCCTGCCTTACCAGTTGATTGTGGGATTCATTAGACTTCCTGACGATACAGTCTTCCCAGTTCATCTGCCTGTTGGAAGCTTTTGCTTTCCTTCAACTACATGTCCTTCGACTGCAGCTGTCTGCCTTCCCCGACACATCGGAGATGTCAGCTATGACTGCTTATTAATTACCTGTGAAGCTGACAGTTCTGCTTGCTTGACTCATCTGCATTCTACCTATTTAAAGCTAGTCCAAGAAGCTTGCCTGACTAGTCGCACAGCCTTTCAACAGCCAAGTTTCATTCTTACTCCTCAACCGACTCCTGGGTTCCTGCTGTCATAGGAGTATCTGTAGAGACTGAGAGCTTGGACTGTCTATCTGATTTTGTGTGGTTATTTGGGTCTGTCTCCCTGAGCCCCGTCTGTGGTTTTCTCCAGGTTATCTCCTGTCTAATCCTACAGACTGGAGATAATCCATCCGGGCATAAAACTACTCTTGTGGGTCCTAAGAGTGTCTATCCTGTCATCTGGCTTCACTCCCAGCACCTTTATCCCCGGCTTTGGCCACAGCAAAAAACACTCTCAGGTCCACCTCCCTGGCCCCCAAAGGGTTAAAGGATTTAAGGTTTAATAAAGAGTTCAAACCTACCCTTTTATATTAATACAGTTATTAGCTCTGTATATTGTGTATTAATGAACACATACAGTTATGTATGTGGTATTTTGTCTCTGGCTCTAGCTGCCTCTAGCTCCATTCAAGATCAGTGAAAGCAGAATTCCACTTCAGATGCACATTGTGTTAGATAGCCCTATGCTGTCACTAATTCATTCCAATACCTTGCTTTGGGTGAAGGCAGTGATCCTGAGGACCAGGTGTATAGGAAGCACAGATGACAGACCAACCCACCAAGCAGTTTGCAACCAGCATGTTCCCTTTCATGCATAAAAAAAGGAGGACAACAGTCCACTTCTCCTCTAATGTCACTGTCCTGTATTTCCCCCCGAACGGAGCCCTTCAAGTACCCAGAAAGGCCTCACAGTCAAGGTCTGCACAGGGTAACTGAGCAGTCAGTGACTCTCTCCCCTGCAACATGTTATGTGCTTTTCCCTATGAATGTGTTCAGCTACCCCCAGCAGGGACATGCACTAACTCAGGGCAGTGACTCTCTCCCCTGCAACATGTTGTGCGCCTTCCCCTATGAATGTGTTCAGGCTACTCCCAGCAGGGACATGTACTAACTTTCAGCGCAGCAATGTATGTGCCAGCTACTAACATCAGCTACACAGACAACCAGGAAAAGAGCTGCTCTGTTACTCTCTGGTCATTCCAGGACCCTGACTTAAAAGAACAGATCCCAGCTCTCAGGAGAAATGCTGGCCAAGTTGTAATGCAGCTGCTCCCTGTGGAGGCCTGCCTATCATTCACAGTCCAAACTACCATGAACAGTCCTACATGTAGATGAGATCTTGCCAATGCTGCTCTTAACAGTTGTAACGGAAAAGAAAAAATGGAAGCAGTTGTACTGTAGGAGTGAGTTGGTCATATTTTTTTAGTTGTAAGAAGAGATAGTGAGAGTGGGCCAACTCCTTGCAGAAATTTTGTCCCTTGGCTCCCTGGCCAATCCTGTCAAAATTACATGGGAAGACAGTATGGAGGAGATATGAATATCTCCTCCTTACTGCCGCCTCTGGGTCTCCTTGTCCGCCCAGGGATGTGTGTGTGGTGGAATGAAGAATTCTGGTAACCTGTCAATTTTCTCATTTTATTACTATAGACTGTATGACTCTTGTAAACCTTTTCTGTTTCTTTAAGCCCTTAACAATGGCGTGATTGAGAGGTGGGGTGCACTGTAGGACCAACACACTTATTTTTAACTATACACCCAGTTATCACAGAGTGCTATACAGGCGTGCTGCGATCACAAAATGTCATTACGTGCCTGGAACATCACTGGTACTTAAGGCACAGGTACCTATGATGTTCCTTCCTGACATGACATTGTCTGTGAAGGAATTAAGAAACATCCACTTACAATTAAGA
This sequence comes from Rhinophrynus dorsalis, assembly GCA_037306005.1. Classification (NCBI taxonomy): domain Eukaryota; kingdom Metazoa; phylum Chordata; class Amphibia; order Anura; family Rhinophrynidae; genus Rhinophrynus; species Rhinophrynus dorsalis. Next base: position 418,358,037 of record CM074723.1, read on the forward strand.
TGAGGTTTACACTTTGAATATAATGACACTGATTGCCTCTTATTTTAGTAGGAGTTAATTAGATATATTATGGGGTAATAGTTACTACAAGTTTGTATTTTTTTTTATATATATATAAATACATAGGTTTGGTGAAACTTACATTTATGTTTGGTCACACTTTGTGGCACTTTACACTATATTCTGGCACAATATTCTAATTAGTGTGTGTACTCTGTACTCTGTCCAGATTCATTCACAGGACAATGTGTATGGTAGTATAGACCTAAAGCAAAAGCATACGAGCATAAAGTTTCAGAATGTCCCATATTTATAAAAGAAAACTGGAGTATTTTTTGAGTAAATCAACTATATCAGAGGGGACAAAAAAAGTTTGTAAATTCCCATGTTTATGACCAGAGCTTTTTAACCCCTTGAATGCCAGAGAGGTCTCAAATGCATTGCTTCACATTCAAGGGGTTAAAGCCCAAATACATTTAGCAGGGATGTTTCTTTGCCCCCTATGGTGCAGTTGGTTTATTCCAAAATTATTCCAGTTTGCTTTTGTAACCCTTTAAGTGCCAGGGCGTATGCCACACATTGTACTGGCACTCAAAGGGTTAAATATGAGCCAATGTGTCACCAAAACATAAATGCTAAATTCTCAAAACGTATTTATTTTACAGAAAAATGGCTACAACACAAAAAGGTAGATTCTAATTTTGACAATAAAAAGAGGTTAACAATTTAAATACAATTGTGTGGCTGTGGAGCAGAGACAAAGAAAAACTGTATCAGACCCCAAACTGTAATCTTTTTCTTAGCATATATTTTATTAAATCAGCTCTGACATTTAGAAATCTGTCATTTAAGCTAATTTTACACCTACATAAGTATTATTGGTGCAAAACAAATGACAGAATCCTGAGATTTATTAATTGTTCAATTTTTTTCAGTTAGCAATTAACTTTTGCTTCAGTGTAAAAATTAGATATTTCAGAAAGCTCTGAATTGCTCTGTTTTATACTTTTTCATTTAATTTTAGGTTAATTTGCTTTGTGACTCGCATTCATAAAGATAAACAGGAACAATTCTGGAATAAACCCAAGTGTCCCTAAAACCTTCAGGCACCCCTAGCAGTATGGGTTTTCAGACGCTCAACAGTTAAACATAAGAATATCCTTAACTCGGGCAGATCCTTCATAATGATTGATTCACCTTTGTAAGTGTGAAGAAATCCTGAAATCCTACACCACTGGGGGTGCCTGTGGACAGGTTTGAGGACTCCTGTCATAGAAAATAAGTGAATTCTGGAGCAGAATTGCAACTCTTTAGCCCCAAGGTCATATTCAATATGCTAAAGAAGAAACACTCCGGCTGCCCCATAGGGAACACATGAAAATGTGCAATGGTTTAAATGGGAATTTTAACCTCTTGAATGCTACAAAGAACTCCAATGCATTAAATCATTAGGAATTTTCTGACAGTTTGTCTCCTATGGCCACATATGAAAAATGCTTACTGCAGGGCTGCCTTGATTTCATTGCAGTCCTGAAATATGCCTATTTCCTATATGTCCTCGGTTAAAGATGAGGTCCGTTCACCCTGCCCTTATTGAACAAGGTCCCTTTGGCCCACATTAATAAGCAAACTGCAGTTATTCTGGAGTAGGCTGACCAGACATCACCTTTAACCGGGGACACACAGGAAATAGGCACATTTCAGGACTTTGCCGAAATCAAAGCAGCCCTGCAGTATGCATTTTTCATATGTGCCCCAGGTTAAAGGTGAGATCTGGTCACCCTATACTGGAGTAAATCAACTGCACCATAGGGGACAAGTAAAAATCCCTAAATACAGATGCGCTTAACTAGAGCTTTTTAACCCTTTGAATGCTAGAGAGACCTCCAAATTATTGTTTTATATTAAAGGGGTTAAAAGCCCAATTTAATTTAGTTTAGAGGAGTTTAATTTAGGGGAGTTTCTGTTTCTCCCCTATGTTGCAGTTGGTTAACTCCAGAATAACTCCAGTTTGCCTATATATATATATATATATATATATATATATATATATATATATATGGGCCTATGGGAAGCTAAAGAGGAGCAAACCAACTGCAACATAGGGGGAGAATTGAAAAGTTCCCATGAGTTAAATGTGTCTTTTACCCCCCTGAATCCCAGAGATTCATTCAGCTGGACACCTCTCTAGCATTTAAGTGGTTAAAAGCCCCCATTTAAATCACTGGTATTTCCATTTGTTCCCTAAAGTGCAGTTGCTTTACTCCTGAATTGCTCCTTAATCCCTTAACGATGTATGACGTGCCAAGACCATCACGCGTGTCCTGACGTTACGGACCGATGAAGGCCCTGGCAAGTCATGAAATTCTGGGATGGCAATGTGGCTGCTCCCCACACTGCCATCCCAGAATGCATCTGTAAAAAAAAGTGCCGTGGTCCTCTAGGACCACCCATCCCCATACAGCATGGTCCTTAAGGGGTTAAATAAGGCCCTGATTTACAAAAGCAAACTGGAGTTATTCTGGAGTTAAATGCTAGGGAGGTCGCCAATGCATTGCTTCACATTGCACTGGAAACGTCTCTAATATTCAAGGGGTTTAAAGTCTAATCTGATTTAAAATAAATTTCTATTTGTCCCCTAGGGTGCAGTTGTTTTATTCCAGAATAACTCCAGCCTTAGGGCTGTATTCAATCAGCTAAAGAGGAACAATTATGGAGCTAATAACTATAAAATAATTATTAGATACTGCCAAAATCTCCATTCATTTATATCAGGGTTTCATCCCCTCCAGTGCTAGAGAGGTCTCCAATTCATTACAAAAGGATGAAGTTAAAAAACCCATGTAACTCATGTAACTCAAGGCCTAAAGTAATTTTGCTCAAAAATATTTGTTTCTGAATATGGCCCTTAGATATACTCCACTAAAAACGGTTTGCCTTTACCCTTTCAGTGCCAGAGGGGCGTCCAATGTATTGCTTTGCTCTGGCACTCAAACAGTTAAAGAAGAGAGCTGAACTCTTATCCTGTAATATGAATTGTTAGTCTAAATGGAAAAGGTATCACTGAATACAGAAGAACTCGTCTTTGTGCAGTCCCTAAAGGACATTACTGTGGCGAAGCGTATAAACCATATGCAGAGTCATGTAAAAAAGTTAATGTTCCTGAAAAGTTCTGCAATTACCTTCTGAAGGATCTGTATCAGAGGCTGACATATTCAAGTCACAGGCTGTTGGAGATACTGGTAAACAGGGATCATTTATATTGTGTAATTGAACAAAAAGTGTGCTCATTAAGTGATATTTGAAAAAAGGTTCATTCTGGCCATAAACAATAAAATAGTAATTATCTCAATTCAAGCTGCCTACTCTACCAGCTTTCTCCCTGTCCCATTCCACTAGTAACTGCATAACTGATGGAAAGAGCGACTGATGTGCTGCCTTTGTAAGCATCAGCCACACTTTGTTGGTGATGCCCATTTCGGTTGGCCGTTCACTGGATGTTATGATGTACATTACAATGTCCAGCATACCAGTGTGAGTGATCTGCACTTAGGCCTAAAGGCCCCGTGCTTTACTTCCATGTTCTCAACACATGAACACAGTGTACAAGGATGCTGCATTCATGTATGTCAAAATCATTGGTGTAAACTACCTAATAGCGAGCAATGTGATTTAAGGTACACATGGTTAGCTGCGCTGACATTGCTGCACGTGTGAACAAGCTTAGTTCTCAAGACACTGCTACTTGATTACATGTGGCTAATACTTGCTTAGTCTTTGGTACTGATCTACCTGTGCTTACAGAAACTCTAAGGTTTCAAAGAATAATAATCTTTCTCTTATTATAAACTGAGCAGTAAATCTAAGTAGCCACTATGAATCAATTTTGTGTGGACTGGTTTTCCAAACTCAATCTTTAGTCTGGAAATCATGCCCATAGAGACAGACATGAGTATTTGTTACAGAACTCTAGGATCCAAGTCTCCTCCATCTGAAAGCTTCCAAGTCTTGGAGTACATGGCATGATATCCTCTACCAATTAAAGATTAATACTGGGGAAATAAATTATACAGAACTGATTTATAGTGGCAGTTAGAATTAGTTAAGTTTTAGTGTTTCTTTAAGGAAGAATGATCCATATTTATAAAAGCAAACTGGAGTTATTCTGGAGTAAACCTACTGCATCATAGAGGACAAATGAAAATTTCTAATTTCCCATGCATTCTGCTAGAGATTTTTAACTCCTTGAATGCCAGAGTTTTCTCTACCACTCCACCATTAATGGTGTTAATTCAATACGAATTTTTATTAGTGTCCTCTAGTGCAGTTGGTTTACGCCAGACTAACTCCAGTGGGCCAATATCCTTAAAAATCTGTTGGTACCCCAAGGGCTAAAGTAACAAATCTCCCATTCAACCCCTTGAATTCTATAACCGGCTCCAGCACATATTGCTTCTAAGAGGTTTACGCATACAAGAATAAAAGAAAAATCACAGATGTTATTTTCTAGCAACCAAAAGGTTGACATAGCACCACCATATTGCACATGCATGTACAATCAGATTGCATACAAAATAACAGACAAGAACAATGACCCACATTTATTAAAACAAAAAACAATCTTGCAATTAAACAAAAAACAATCCCCAAATTCAAATATATTAAAATTGGTCTTTTTAATCCCTTGAATGCAAGAGAGCACTCCAACATATTAAAAAGCAATGCATGGCAGACAGAGCTAATATTCAATGAGTAAAAATCACTATTTAAATGAATAGGAAAGTTAATTTGCCCCTAGTTGTGTAGTTGGTTTGCTACACAATTGCTCCACTGCTTTTATACGAGACCCAGTGAGCAACATAACAGGTACAGAAGTCTCTAGATATGACATTCTTAAATCTAGTTGGATTCGGACACTCTCTTATAGCACATTTTTAAACTACACTTTTATGGAGGAGTGTATTTTAGCATTGTGAGTACAAAGAGAAAAAAACAATACATCTTACATGTTTATGTAGACTTGTATTTATATGGGGCCACATATAAAATAACACTATTAAGTAAAATCAACTTGTGTGATTTTAAAAGAGCTTAAAAATTACAGGTTATATTAGCCATCATTATTCAGAAAACTCATTTTTGATAAATTTAGATTTATAGATTATGGTAATTGAGGCGTATCATGCAGGCATTTCCTGCTTTAGCCCTATTACCTCCCCCACTCACTGACAACACTTTCAGTACTAGGAGAGGTGGGCAGTGCTTAGCTGTCGACTGTCAGTGTCAGTGAGTGAAGAAGGTAATACAAGGCTAAAACAGTAAGTGCCTGCACGGCATTCCTTAAAAAGCATAATCTAAATCTGAATTACACAATTAGTTTTCTAAATTAGAAAGATCTAAAGGTGTTACAATAAATACAGTTTCCACTCATTGCCACATAGAAACAATTGGAAGTTTCTGCCCTGAGGTGCTTTCAGTCTACACTTCGATGCTTTTTCATACCTCCCAGCATTTCAAATGGCCAAAAAGGGACATTTTGTTGTAGTGGTATTCATTAAGGTATGGGTTAGCAGCACTCTGGATCAAAATTTGAGCCGACTCATAAATCAAAGAACTTTTATTCACAATTTTTAAAATCATGGACATGGCCCATCCAGCAGAGATGGAACAAGAGATACATTCTAACATACAGATATTCCAACATTGTCTAATGTGTTTTATGCTTCAAATGCGCTTACTCATAGACATATTGTATATAGTAACTGTTCCTTATTTAAAACATGCAAATGAACAATCAATAAGAAACATCTGCTACAGTTTCAAACATACTCACAGAAGCCTATCATAATGGAAAAAAGAATTCCAAACTGAGGCTAAAAATTTAACCCTATAAGTGTTATCTTGCCACCGATCTTTTAACAATGCATAACTCTCCAGCACAGGAACGCATCTTGTACATCAAAAACTAACACAAACTAACAAAAGATGTCACCAAATCTATCTCAATCACTTTCCTGTGTAGTAGATATACACATAGTTGTCAAAAAGGAGATATTATATGTATACTAACTATATAAACATATTTAGATGTTCACACACTTGCTCTCCTTATCCCTTGTGTGGCCAAACTTAATGATAAAATTAAAGAATCATTCCAGACTTATATAGGAGATGGCCAATTAATTAAAAGGAGGCATACATACAGATCCAGAATACTAAATAATATTTCTAATATCCCATTCTAGGTTAAGACCCCTTGGCAATCATGTCTTCAACTGAAAAATCCAATATGCCACCCTGTAATTAATAAGCCCCAGAATGTCACCACCTCGAGGTGGCAAATTAACTCTCTCTATAGCCTGAAAACTGCAAACATTCTGATCTCCTCAATGCTCTTGGCATACATGTTTGGCTACTGCAGAATCTTGTTCTTTATTTTGGATTTGATATTTGGACTGGACATTTCAGACAAGTGAATAAAAAAATCACATAACGTTTGTTACAGTTCATGAAGGCAGAAATAAAAAATTTAGCCCCATCCACTGAACACACAAATTCCCTGGAAACATTAGCCACTTCACAACACTTACAAGAATTTGCACAACATTTATAAAAACCCACTGTATCCAACCAAGTGAGTTTTAATGTCCTGGAGGAATATAGGCTAGGTAAAATCATGTTACCTATAGTTATCCATCACTTGGTTACAAAATCCCATCCATTACTTAACAAATCTGCCAAAGCCACATCTGTCTTTAACATAGGTAACAGTGAACGCACCAAAGCAATATTTAAACGGTGGGCTATAAGTGATGATAAAATGAACCCTCGCATCATCACCCATATCCCTAACAGCCCCTCGCAATCGGAGGTTCATGGAGATGAAGGGGCTGAAACAGATCCTTATGAATATAACACAAGTGATATTACATCTAGGTTGGAGTCAATAGATCTTAGCTCCTGGCAACAGGACATCCCAATAGAACCTCCAAAAACCGTTGTGGATGAAAGAAATACAAGAATAGAAGGGTTACTCAGCCTACAAGAGAACAACAAGAAGGGGTGGTCGCAGTTCAAGGAGGCATGCAATACCACACACAACAGACCAACAATGCTCACAGTCGCTAACAGTCTTGAATTTATCTTGAGTGGTTCTTATCCCCCCCTAAGTTAAAGTTCTGGAGTTGGGACTTAATTTTGTCCCCAAAAATAAATTTAACCTTTTCAATACCATCTTAGACGCCAATGAGTTTGTGCAGACTCTTAGGATTAAAAAATTGATTTGGAAGAAACCAGGGGACATCGGGTCACAACAAGGACCAGGTCCGAGGATCTCGAAGTCAACAGCTAAACAATTTTGTTTATTTAAGGATATAAAGGCAATTAATGATTTGCAATATTTACAAAGTGCATCTGAATTAATGAATGTTGTTGGTCTTAGCGCAAAATCCAATTTTTTTCCTGTTCATATTAGTGCTTTGGTGCGTTCTCTGTTACCTATGTTAAAGACAGATGTGGCTTTGTGTCACAGGGTGACTGTGAAATAACAACACTCGACAAGTACAGATACAATAAAATGATCTTTATTAATAAAGAATTAAAAGAGAGAATATATCTCTCCAACCTTCACTAGACCAGGTAGGAACAATGCAACGGCACTTTCCCAACCCTTCACTAGACAGGCTTGAAGACAGAGAAATACTATACCCCAGAACGCTGGAGTATCTGCCAGAAGAGAGAGCACCTCTTCCACCTTCACGACGCCCGGTATAGGACAGTGTAACAACACTTTCACAACACTTCCCTAGACAGGTGGAAGAGAGGTGAACCGAATATACTCCAGAACACTGGAGCACCTAAGGAGAGAGAGCACTTTCTTCTACCCTCTCGAGGCCCGGTATAGGACAGTGTAACGACACTTCCTCAACACTTCACTAGATAGGTGGAAGAGAAGTGAACAGAATATACTCCAGAACGCTCGAGCAACCAAGGAGCGAGAGCACCTTCTCCTACCTTCACGAGGCTTGGTTTGGGAACAGTGTAATAAACTTTCCCAACCATTCACTAGACAGGTAGGAGGATGACTACCGGACTATACTCCAGAACGCTGGAGCACCACCAGGAGCGAGAGCACAGCCTCCACCTTCACAAGGCCAGGTAAAGGGACAATGTAAAGACACTTCCCAAAATCCTTCACTAGATAGGTGGAAGTAGGGCACACCGACTACACTCCAGAACGCTGGAGGACCACAAAGAGTGAGAACACCTCTCCAACAGGAGATGACAAGGCTACGAAGAGACCCTAGGGACCATGACAGGTAATGGTGACCATCCCTAGACGGCTAGGGGTAACCGACAGCCAGAGATGACAGACCCTAGAACACTAGGGGATATAATCGGCTACCCAGGATAGGCCACAGGTGGACAACAGACTAGGCAACAAGCACATGTACTGCCAGGAAGCATTAGCGTGGTAGCGGCAGACTAGTACACCAAGAAAGGATGGCAGCCAGGCCTGGGTAGGCCATAGGTGGTAAGTCAACCTGAGTCGGGAGTGCAGAGGAGCAAGTGTCAACCAAAGCCAGAAGGTGTGGTTGTAGGGAGCCAGGGGTCTCAGCCGGATCGGGTAGTCAGAAGAAGCCAGAGGTCTCAGCCGGATCAGGTAATCAGACGAAGCTAGAGGTCACAGCCGGATCGGGTAGTTAGACGAAGCCAGAGGTCTCAGCCGGATCAGGTAGTCAGACAAAGCCAGAGGTCTCAGCTGGATTGGGTAGTCAGACGAAGCCAGATGTCTCAGCTGGAACGGAAGTCAAACGAAGCCAGAAGTCATACACAGGAATCAATAAACAGAACACAGAAGCACAACACTCACAAAAGGGTAAAGGTGTATAGTAGGTCTGAGGCCTATAAGGCCTAGCATATGGATGGAGACCACTAATCACCCTCCAGTGGCCTATAAGAATAGTGTGTAGTATTTGAGTGACAGATAAGGCAAGAACAACGTTGCTAGTATAACAGCACGCCACTGGAGGCAATCTCGGACACCGTGATACTTTGGCAGATATAAAGTTATGGATGTGATTTTGTAGCCAAGCAAGGGATGACTATAGGTAACATGATTTCACCTAGCCACTGTTCTTCTAGGACATGAAAACCCACTTGGCTGGATACCGTGGGTTTTTATAAATGTGGTGCAAATTCTTGTAAGTGTTGCGAAGAGGCTAATGTTTCCAGGGAATTTGTGTGTTCAGTGGATGGGACTAAATATTCTATTTCTGCCTTCATGAACTGTAAAACACATTATGTGATTTATTTATTCACTTGTCTGAAGTGTTCAGTCCAGAATGTGGGTCGTACTGTATGCCCACTTAAAGGAAAAGCTGTATCAAATCCAAAATAAAGAACAGGATTCTGCAGTAGCCATACATGTATGCCAAGAGCATGGAGGAGATCAGAATGTTTACAGTTTTCAGGCTATAGAGAGAGAGTTAATTTGCCACCTCGAGGTGGTGACATTCTGGGGCTTATTAATTTTTCAGTTGAAGACACGACTGCCAAGGGTTCTTAACCTAGAATGGGATATAGTAATATTATTTAGTATTTGTATGTATGCCTCATTTTAATTAATTGGCCATCTCCTATATAGGTCTGGAATGATCATTTAATTTAAATTTATTATTGTTTGGCCACACAAGGGTTAAGGAGAGCAAGTGTGTGAGCATGTAAATATGTTTATATGGTTAGTATACATATAATCTCTCCTTTTTGACAACTATGTATATATCTACAACACGGGAAAGCGATTGACATAGATTTGGTGACATCTTTTGTTAGTTTGTGTTAGTTTTTGATGCAGAAGATGTGTACCTGTGCTTGAAAGTTATGCATTGAGTTAAACAATGGGTGCAAGATAGGGTTACATTTTTAGCCTCAGTTTGGAATTCTTTTTTCCATTTTGATAGGCTTGTGTGAGTATGTTTGAATCTCTGTCAGATGTTTCATATTGATTGTTAATTCATATGATTTAAATAAGGAACAGTTACTATATGTAATGTGTCTATGAGGAAGTGCATTTGAAGCATAAAATACGTTAGACAATGTTGGAATATCTGCATTGTTAGAATGTATCTCTTGTTCCATCTCTGCTGGATGTGAGCTGTCCATGATTTTAAAAACATTTAGGTTATTTCATAATCTATTGACATTTCTGTGACAATAGGTCTAGAATCTGAATAAATGATTTAGAGTATGACCAAATTATTTTATCTACACATACTAATGTATACACACAGATAATGAAGTTTAAACAAACATCAGTGTGAGTTTTATTTCTCTGGGGCAATGTGGTACACTAATATACACACCACATAGTCTGATCTCCTAAAAAGAGGGACAAAAATGGGGGAAAGAGGGATCTTTGTCTCAAAAAGGGACTTTCCCTCCTAAAGAGGGACACTCTGGAGGTAGCTTTTTTGTGCTAATGGCTCTTACTCATAGACCACAAGGATATGCATATGTCCTTGTGGTCTATGTGTCAGGGTCATTTCAACAAAACCCTTTAGAGGTACCATAGGTTCCAAAATGAAAATTTCCAGAATTATTATATGCATTATTTTAAAGGGCATGTTTAACCCCTGGAATGTTAGTGACTTAACAATGCATGGTAAAAAGTCCCATTTAAAGTGGAACTTTATCATTTGCATATTTGAAACCTGCATTAAAAACTGCCTATATGTCATGTTACCCAAAGGTCCAGCCGATGTATAGTTTAGGAAATATTCACAACTTTATTGCTGGGCAAAAGTGAAACTGAGCATTTCCTGGTGCTGTGCAAAGCTTCATTAACATATGAAACATCACTGATCAGCTTAATTAGCATTAGAATATGTCACACATGGGTGCCACAGTTAGCATACATTAGAATGTGTAAGAAGTGTGAACATCTGTACATTTTCTGACCTTTTGGTTAACATGACATATTGGAAGATTTTAATGCAGTTTTCAAATATGAAGATTTGAATTAAGGTGAAATTTCCATTTTAAATAATTGCAAATCAATGCATTGCACACCCCTCTGGTCCTTAAAGGATTTAAAAACTTCTCACAAATATCCCTTCTTCAGGAAGAAACAGATGGACGCATTATTCATGGAGGCAATTTTAACCATGCATTAGACCCAGAATTAGAGTCCTCCACCAGTAAATCCTTGTTTAACCTATCTCATTTACACTCTTTGCGAAAGACATTTGCTAGTTTACATCTAGTGGATGCCTGGAGAGTTTTGCATCGCAATGTCCGTGATTACACCTTCTTCTCGCACCCTCATGCTTCATACAGCAGAATATATTATCTGTTCCTCTCCCAATTTCTTCTTCCACACTACACTTCAGCTTTCATTGATCCTGTAGCATGGTCTGACCATTCTGCAGTTTCTATCTCCTTTGACATTGTTTCAACTGCTACTCCACACCAAATCTGGAGACTTAATGAGTCTCTTCTTCATCACACAAATGTCCAGCCATCTATAATGGACAAACTAACTGAATACTTTGAGATAAATGATACTTCTGATATGCAATACCCGACTTTGTGGGAGGCCTATAAATGCATCCTTAGAGGACACTTTATTAAAATAACTTCACAGAAATGAAAGGAACATTGTAAACAAACTCTGGACCTAGTTTCTGTTGTTCGATGATATGACACACGCCATAAGAAATCCCTTTTCACAGATGATTTGAAGGTACTCACAGAAACCAAAGCACAGTTAAAAGAGATCCTATACCAACAAACAATTAAATCTCACATGTGGTATAAATATTGTGATTTTTCTCTAACAGCAAATGCAGCAAATCTCTGACCCATATGAAAAAATCACACAGAATGAGTCTGGGAGTCAATCAGGTCCATAATGCATCTGGTGCACTCACCAAACTGTAACCACAAATAGCATCTGCATTCAGAGAGTATTATCAGTTTTTATACAGCCTTAGCAAAGATTCTACCACCCTCCCCTCAAACGTCTTAACCAGGCTTAAGTTATTTCTGGCTAAAGTGCCCCACTTTAAAAACTTCAGACAGCATCTCCTTGGATGCTCAAATACATGAAGATGAAATCCTTCATGCCATCAGATCCATGGTTTTGGGGAAAAGTCCAGGCCCTGATGACTTTTCCCTCATTTATTATTGCCCATTTGCCCAAACCCTCATCCCATATATGCTCAAAATTTTCAATGCGGTATTACATGGTCATCCATTCCCTAAACAATCGCTAGAGGCACACATTGTAGTTATTCCAAAACCCAACAAAGACCCTACTCTTTTCAGTAACTAACGTTATTGAATGTTGACTTGAAGATCTTTGCTAGAATAATCTCTGACTGCCTTAAATCTTTCCTCCCTTCCCTTATCTATCCTCACCAATGCGGCTTTGTTCCAAATAGGGAAGCTAGACATAACTCTTCCACCTCAATCACCTTAATACACTTGCACAAGAGACTAAGGGGTAGATTTAAAGGCAGCCGTTAACCAAAAAAATCACTAACGGGTGCGTTAAGTGACATGTTGCAATTCAAAGATCCGTCTAAAGACCAGCTAACGGCAGTTGTAGAATCCTTACGGCCGATACACTTACGTGCATTCAGACGCATGGAAAAACATACCCCAGAGCTATTCAAAGGCTTGCGGTACTGATAACGGCTGAAAAAAAGACACACCTAACGGCTAAAAGTTAAGACCCACTTTTTTTATCCGTTAGACACTTAACGGCCAAAACAAAACACCCGTTACATAGGAAAAGACACAAAAGGCTTACTGCACAACCATGTAAATGGGAAAATTAACCCGTGCAATGCCAAAACAACACAAAAACATGCACACACAACACAAATCACTATACACACAACAACAACCAACACCACAGGGACAACGACACACTAAAAAACAACAACACAACATGGCACGGAACAATGGGGGTCATCACACAAAGCGGACACCTGCAAATACAAGCTCACCTGGGCAACATCAACACGCCACCTGCACCCCACAACTGCATGTCCGCAAATGGCACACACAGAACAAGCACAACACACCACATCTTATAACACACACACACCTGCAAACACTTACCTGGACAAAAACAACTCACCATTGGTCAGCACTCACCTCATCACCACACCCACACAACGCCCTAGCAAGTACTTAAAGGGACAACTCAACACACTCACTTGTGGCTTGTTTTCCACTCTGGGAGGGAGAGAGAGAGAGAGAGAGAGAGAGAGAGAGACAGATAGATAGAGAGAGAGAGACAGATAGATAGAGACAGATAGATAGAGCAAACAGTATGTTGGGTTACATATTGTTGCGAAGGCTGCGGAGAAGGCGTGCAAGGGAGAGAGCTGGGGAACATCAGCAACCTCCAAGCATGCCTGATCAACAGCCACCACCTGTTGCAAGTGAGGAGGCTCTGGCTCAGCAGCCACACAGGAGCCCATCCCCACCTGGAGGGCACAGGATGTATAGACGACCACCAAGGCCCAGGGTATACCGCCCAAGGGTCACCCTCTTTGGAATGACCGATGATGAGGTAATTGATCGCTACAGGTTGAGGCCTGACAGCATCATTGCCTTGTATGAGGTCATCAAGGAGCAGGTGGATCCCATCTACATCTACAACCATGCCCTAACTGGCCTGCAGAAACTACTCTGTGCCATGCACTTCATGGCAAGCGGGGCCTTCCAGTCCACAGAGGGTTACGCATCTGGCATGTCACAGGCCACATTCTCCAGGGTGCTGGCCCAGGTCCTGCCAGCCCTCAAAAGCAAGGCCAGTACCTATATACATTTCCCCACCACCGACATGGACTGGATACAAGTCAAGCAGGCCTTTTACGCCAGGGGAGGCATGCCCAGGGTCATGGGTGCTATAGATTGCACCCATGTCCGAATTAAGGCCCCAGCACGTGACGCACAGATATTCATCAACAGGAAGAACTTTCACTCCATCAACGTGCAGATGGTGTGTGACAGCCATATGAGGATAATGAATGTCTGTGCAAAGTATCCTGGCAGCTCACATGATTCATACATTCTCCAAAACTCCTCAGTCCACAGAGATTTCGAGAATGGAACTTTTACAGGGGGATGGCTTTTGGGTGAGTTCACAATACAAAATCACATCACATACACAGGCGTACACACAACTCTGCTTAGCATGCTCCTGACCCACAGCTACTACGTCTACCACACAAAACATCATTCACACAACATGTGCTCCCTGTCTCACCATGTCACTCACATTACACAGGTGATGCTGGCTATGGATGCAAGTCCTGGCTACTGACCCCACTGGCCAATCCTCGAACACATGCCCAGGAAAGCTACAACCAGGCTCATGGCAGAACGAGGAATGCCATTGAGCGGACCTTTGGCCTCCTCAAGTCAAGATTCCGATGTCTGGACCACTCGGGGGGAGCACTGCAGTATGCACCTGGAAAGGTGTGCGACATCATTGTGGCGTGCGCAATACTGCACAACATCGCAGTGGACACCAGGCTGCTGGAGCACATCCAGGCCCCCCCCATACAGGAAGTGCCCATGGACATCGGACACGTTGAGGAGACCCTGAGAGGGACACAGATCAGAGACAGGCTCATCACGGAACACTTTACATGTGAGTATAACACAGGCATGCAAACAATCCATGCAAGTCCCCCATCAGTCCTGTGACACTAACCACACTGCACATTTTGTTCTGTCTCACCCCACAGGAACAGTGACACAGCACTGCACTTGCAGCGGACGTGGCAAATTGTGTGTGTGGACTCAAAAACCATCCTCCATTCCACTCTCCACGTTGACATACAGACCCCAAGGATATCACGCACACCCTCAGGAGAAACAAGGTACAACACATAACCCATGTTCATCGCCTTACAGGGCTTGATTGACAGCAGCTAACTTGATTTGCCATGAGCATAGCCAGAGCAACCATGCTAGCCTTGTAGCGAAAGAGTGTTATCCAATGCTATGCATTGGATAATACTCCGTCACATCAGGGGTTAAAGGGCCATTGGACTCAATATGGAACCTGTACTGTGCTACAGCTGAGAAGAGCAGCACAGGGGTGGATGTACAGTGGTATGGGCACACAATGTAGAGGTCATGAGAAGTAGATCAGATTACCAGGGACACCATGCTGACCTGTGAGTGTGCAGACATATGTGCCCCCGACATGAATACACACATCAACAAATGTGTCCTAACAGTTCCATGGAACAAATGACATTGGGCTGCCACTGTCACATTAACAGTGGCAGCCCAAATTCATTACTTCCATGGAGCTCTCAGAACACTTGTTGATGTGTGTATCCATGTCAGGGGCACATATCCATAGGGCTGGGGCACATGTCCTTAGTTCTCCACATAATTGTTTACAGATGAGTACACAACACATTGTCAAGCAATGGTTTGTGTACTCACCTGTAACTGTGAAAATTGAGGGGATCAAAAAGACTAAATTGTTGTTGCTTGATGATCAGTTCAAGTCAACTACTCCAAATCCTGTCCTCTTCTTCCACAGGCATCCGTAACATGATCCATCCTTGAACTGAAGTTCTTCTATGTGACTGGATTGATGTCTTGACATCACCTTCATGGAGATCACCCCTTGCTGTTTATGTTGATGTTGTTGGTGATGCAAAGTTTGACCTGAGGTTCACACAAACCTCTACTGGATCATTTTCATATAGACACAGAAAACACTAATTCCTGAGTTTTATAACCTGTACAGTTAGGATGCTCAGCTACAGAGTTGTCAAACCTTGTGGACAACACATGAGCTGGGCAGCAGTGTAACTAAAGTACTATTTTTTTGTTTCAGAGTACATTTAGTGTTCTCATACAGGTGTTCAATGCATATAGGCAATACACAGAAAACACATGTACATCCTAATGTACTTTGAGACACAATAAAGATGAACCATCACCATTCTATCTGTGTCTGTAGGAGGATATATTTGAGAACACAGTTGTCAATGCGTTACCACACCCAGGGTAGAGTATCCCCATACATGGAAAGGCATCACCCATATCACAGGACTCCACCACTTGTTTGCAAGTGAGTGGACTCAGTGATGTATTCACGCTAACAGATGGTGGCAGTGATACACTAATGTGTTGTGGGAGTGATAAAGAGGTGATAAAGGGGACATACTTCCACAGTGAATTCCTGTCCACAGTTAATGTGTTGCTCAGTATAATCAATGTTCAGTGATATTGCTCCACTGGGACATATCACAGTACATGACCAAGTGGACAAGTGTTTTCACTGGGGAAGTCTGTTACACCCTTAGAAAAAACAACAAGTCAACTTACTGGAGGCCCCAATGCTCACCCCAGGATATCAATGTGTGTGCTACACATTGAAATCCTAGGTTGAAAACATTGGCTTCCCCAGTCAGTCTGTTGCACAATGAGTGTGTGAATCCAAGACAATATGGATACATGTCCCATTTATCTGTCCTGCTTGTTATCTCACCGCTAAGCCGTTTGTTTGGTTATCCCCTTAACCCTCTGAGTGCCAGAGTGGTACCCAACGCATTTCTTTGCAATGCGTTGCCTACCACTCTGGATATCAAAGGGTTAAACACTACATATGATGTAGATGAATGTTCAATGTTGTACCAAATGTTGGGCTAAGGGGAATGTTTTGTTATGCAAAATCAACACACAACATTGCCATATAACACAGTTGTGTAATATGGCAACAGGGATGTTTTTACAGTTGATTTTGTACAACGATGTGTATGTGAACCCATGTTGTAACATCCCACAAACATCTTACCTAGGCAGGAGTTGTATTCACTGAATTGTTTGGCAATGCATTGGAGACAACTCTGCCACCCAAATCTATGACCAAATTCAAAGCAGATCAGACAGGATTCAAAAGCACAATGTTCCTTTATTCAGGGGAAATTTAACATGTTGGGCATTTTATTTTTTTTTCTTGGGGGGGGGGGGCTTAGACTGTGTGGCAGAAGTGGATAACCTGGATGATCTCCTGGTCACCCTTTGCCCCCTAGGTGTGGCTTCGGGGGTCACATTAGAGGGGGTGGTGGGGGCAGTGGATCCCTCTGTGGAGCGCAGGTTTTCCCTCTCCAAACGTAAGTCCTCCCTGCGGTTCAGCTCTCTCAACTCCACCAGTAGCTGTGCAAGCAGGTCCATCACCCCCGTGTGTAGCTGATGGAGTTGAGTGTTGATCCTCATGACCTCCGACTCCAGGGCATGGATCCTTGCCTCTATCCTGTTAGTGTTTATACGGGATTCCCTACGGCTCCTGGTGATGTTGTCATTGGTGCGGAGGCTTGACCTGAGTAGTCTCCTTTGCAGAGCCATACACTCAGCTTCCATCCCCGTGGGCCGTTCACTGCTGGTGATGCTTGTGCCTGGTGAATCAGCTGCTGCTGTGTCCTCCTCTGCTGGTGCTGTATCCTCCTCTGCTGGTGCTGTATCCTCCTCTGCTGGTGCTGTGTCCTCCTCTGCTGGTGCTGTGTCCTCCTCTGCTGCTGCTGTGTCCTCCTCTGCTGCTGCTGTGTCCTCCTCTGCTGGTGCTGGTTGTGCTGCAGATGGGTATGTGCCCACCACATCAATTGACCCACTGCTGCCCACCGATGTCTGTGCTGGTGGAGGTGGTGGGGTAAACACGTCCCTTCGCATAGGCTGTTGGGGCTCCCCAAGCAGGCCCAGGTGTTGGTAGTCGAGTGGCCAAGGGTCAAACCTTGGCCACTGGTATGTGCTTGGCCCCCACCTAGGATCATACCTGGGGCCATGCTGGGGAGCCATCCAGGAGGGTAGGTCAATCTGTGGGTATGGCCCGTATTGGGTGGTGGCCACATCACCGGGCAGCCATTGCCTCCCTGGTGGTGGTGGTGCTGCTGCTGCTGCTGGGGGATAATAGCTCCTGGAGGTGGTGGGGGGCATCCAGTCACTGTAATAAGTCGGTGCAGGCAGAGTTGGTGCAGGCAGAGTTGATGCAGGCAGAGTTGGTGCAGGCAGAGTTGATGCAGGCAGAGTTGGTGCAGGCAGAGTTGATGCAGGCAGAGTTGGTGCAGGCAGAGTTGATGCAGGCAGAGTTGGTGCAGGCAGAGTTGATGCAGGCAGAGTTGGTGCAGGCAGAGTTGATGCAGGCAGAGTTGGTGCAGGCAGAGTTGATGCAGGCAGAGTTGGTGCAGGCAGAGTTGATGCAGGCAGAGTCGGTGCAGGCAGAGTTGGTGCAGGCAGAGTTGGTGCATCCAGCTGGCCAAGAGGTGTGGATGTCGTTGGGTACGGTGCCCACTGGCTGGTCCCCTCCTCCAAATACTCCTCACTGGGTGGTGAGGTGGCCTCCTCCATGGGCTCCTGATGTGCTGGAGACACATAACCTGTGTGGAGGATTGAGATTGTGTGATCAGTAAACTTAGCCATGATGGTGTCAAATTGATATTAATACTTGAAATGTGTAAAGGAACATATATGTTGTATGGTGTATCCCCCTGTGTGAAACAACGGTACTCCTACTGGTGATGGGTGTTGTATTCTGCATGTATTGCAGCTCAGAGTTGAATTCCTTTGGTGCCACATCCCAGTGGCCTGAAATTGTACATTTGCGCTGTTGCCACATCATCCTTTGTGGATATCTGTTCCCTGGACCAAAGCTAGCCAGAGGATGGTCTGGCAACATTGGCATAGTACATTTTCAGGCCACAGTGATATTGTCCCTGGAATATTCAACTTTGAGCTGTTATACTCTTGTGATGAAACACCTTTCAGTAGTGGGGATACCCTTGCATTACCCGGTGGATCAATCCTATGACATGTATTTTTCCTTTCACATTTTAGGTATTACTATCTCTTTAACGGGATAGCAATGGTTAATTTCACCTTGATGTAACATTGCAGGCATCATAGAGAGATGTTTAGAAAGATGTTGCTGTATGTGACAGCTGGAGATGTCAGTCATTTGACCACACGGAGGCTCTTCAGCAGACTCCACATTGACCCATTTGGAGATAACTACATCTTTGCCATTGTCTACTAAGTGTTCCTGGTTTGTAAGCACGCTCTGTGGACCATGTCAATGATGGATCCATCTCCAATTGTTTCAATTTTGGGTCTGCTGAAGAGCCTCCGTGTGGTCATATGACTGACATCTCCAGCTGTCACATACATTAACATCTTTCTAAACATCTCTTTATGATGCCTGCAAGGTTACATCAAGTGAAATTAACCATTGCCATGCCAAGGTACACAGTGAGGAATATGGTCTGATATGTGTGTATATGTACCTTTCATACGGGTACAAACATATCCTTGATAGATATGAACCCAGAGATCTGTTCAGAACATGTGATTGTCTAACTGCCTATATATGTACAGCCATCACAAATGAACTTTCATAGATACAAGTGATACCCATCCAAGTAGGTGTAATATACTGGGTATATGTACTGTGATGATGATATCAATATGAGTTATTTTGTTGAGGGTGCACATATATGGGCAGTTGGACAATCACACGTACTGAACCGAACTCTGGGTTTACATCTTGTTGGGACCTATTTGTACCCATTTGAAAGGGACATATCCACATACAAATCTGGTTGTTTTTCTTTCTGTACATATCTTTTTTGAAGAGATCTGCAGTGTGATTCAAGTAGTATTCATCCCTATGTTATCAGTTCATACCGTACAGTGCTGGATTTTGTCAGATTAGACATGTCCCTCTCTGGTTGTCATGATGGTATCCTATGCATAGCATTGTGATGCATGGGATACCACCGTGGCAATCAGGGATTGATGTACATTACAGGATTCTGTCCATGAGGTCTGTTCAAGTTGAATCCTGAGGGGCAACAATCAAGCCAGTCTTGAAGGATATCATTGATTGAGGCCTTTTTTTTCCAGGATCAGCCCATCCATCCTTCTGTGTGAGGCAGCCAGACCCGATCATAGATATCCATAATCCCTGGCCTGTTATTGACCAAACCTCAATGGTTCATATTTGGTTCCCATATTTATCCTGCAAATAGTGTCTGGTGTACCATCCATCCATGGCATCAGCACTCCTGAGGATCTATATGTGAATCAAATGTGAGCTATGTAAATTGAAGTTAGAGTAAATGATTGCATACACAACACCAAGGCCAACTTTTTCACCTTTACTTATGTGTGATTGTTTTTGGCCTGTGTGTTGCACATACAATCATTTATTCTCAGTGGCACTGTGATTTGTGACCTGATCCATCCTGTTGGTGATTCAGTAAGCGGTTAAGTGGACCTGATGAACTGATTATGATGCTGACTTCTCCGCTGACCTCATTTCCCCATCTGCAATGTTTTCTATGGAGTCCACACAATGGGGCCTGTGCAGCTTGAATCCTGTTATTGGATGTTCTCCATAGACTAACATTGTAATTGGTAAAGTGAGGGTATGCAAGTGTCAAATTCACTACATCAGCTCTTTTTCACCGCTTAGTGAATGTCCCCTATGTGTCATGTAATTGTTAACCTATCGACATGTGTTTGTTGTCTGGTTAACCCTTTGAGTACCAGAGGGGTTGCCAAAGCATTGTTGATCGATGCATTGATGATCCCTCTGGCACTCATGGGGTTATGTGCTGGATTCCCTGTGTGAACATGGGTAACACTGTGTGACAACAATTGTGATGTTTAACATACAACACTTTACTGAGCATGGTTTGTGTGTATTGTGTGTGATGAGCACAGCAACATGAGGGTTAACCAGGGAGTTGGACAGGTTTTGGCCTTGTTGAACATTGACATTTGTCCTTGTCTTGATCCCTGTTTAAACCCTCAGGGTGCTGTGTTGGTGCAATTGTGTGGTTGAATGAAGAGCAGATGTTGGGATGTGAGTGCTTGTTTGTGATGGGTGTGTGGTTTGGGGTGGTGTGTGGTTTTGGGGTGATGCACTTACCGGTGGTGTGGAGGCTCCTCTCCTCCCCAGTGTCTGATCCTCCAGGGACCCCCTCAATGAGGGTGGATGACAGTGTCTGCCGCAGCCTCTCCTCCCATGCGCTGTAGGTGATGGGGACAGGTGGCCCACCTCCGGTGGCTCTGGCGTGCAGGGCGGCATCCCCCATCTTCCTCTTCACCTGCCTTTTGCAGTCGCCCCATCTCTTCTTGATTGAGTCCACATCCCGTCTGCAGGTGGCCACCGCATTAACTCTGCTGCAGATTTGACTCCAGGCAGCTCTCCTCCTCGCAGACAGGCCAGGGAGTCTGTCCCCCGGGAAGAGGACACTCTCCCTCTCCAGCACAGCCTCCACGAGGGCCGTGTTTTCTTCCTCGGTATATCGGGGATCCCTGACCCTGTCCCCCTCAGCTCCGGCATGCGAGGAGTCAGACCCGGAGTGTCCTGCCTGCTCTGCCCCTGCCTGTGTGTGGTGGTCCCCAGGCACTACCCCTCGTCCCACTGCAGGATCTGTCCCTCTTCTTCTTTGTGTGCCTGTTCTTGTGGGCCTGGTCCCCCTCCGCCCTGCGTATCTCCCTCTCCCACCCCTGCTCTGCTGAGGGATCCCCTCCTGACCTTCCTCCTCCTCCTCCTCCACTAGTCTCCCCATCCCTCTCTCCTGTCCTCCTCTCCTGGCCATCATTCACCCAGTCACACCCAGGCACTCTCACACGCCCTCACAGACACACTCGATCCCACTCACTCTCTGTCACACACTTTCACTCACGGATTCACACTGTAAAAATAAAGTTTAAAATGTGTAAGGTGTGATGAAAAAAAAAAGACTATGTGTATGTATGTGTATGTGTTTGTATGGATGTATGTGCTATGTGCAAAAGTGTGCTATGTGTCTATTTAAATGTAACTCTCTCCTCTCCAAAATCCTTCTACCTTACTCCTCTGTATGCTTCTCTCTCTCTCTCTCTCTCTCTCTCTCTCTCTCTGAATGCTATCCTCCACTCCTGGGTCCTGTGCTCTAGCTTGCTGAAACTCGAAACACAGACAGGGTGTAACCGTTATTTTGAGGTATATATAGGTGTATTTGGACATTTTTGATACTTTGGGGCCTTGGGATTGGCTGTAGGTTTGAATTTTGTTTGTGCATCTATCAGGGTTGCTAGACAACGGCAGCCGTAATGTAACATTTTGACTTAAGTTGTGTTTTAACGGGTGTTTGGGACGCATGGTGATGCAAAATCAGGTGCGACGCTGGTTTTTGTTTAACGTGTTTTTGTAGTGCCTACGCCCGATAGCTATTCTTGAACGCTTACCTTTGAATCTGCCGTAAAACATGTGTTCTTTGCGGCCGACGTGCCTTTTTTACTTAGCGGATGGTTTAACGGCTGCCTTTAAATCTAGGCCTAAGTATCCTGACTATCTTTCTTTCAGCACATTCAGAGAAAGCATTCAACATAATACACTGGAAATACATCTCAGAAGTTCTACATTACTTAGGTCTAGGTCCCCTTTTGACCCAGGGTATTCTTAGCCCCTGTTTTAGTTAATGGTATTCTTTCTGAACCATTTGAGATCACCAATGATAGGTGTCAGGGATTCCCTCTGTCCCCTATAATATTAGTTCTAACTCTGGACCTCTTCTTAACGCAGATAAAGGAGACCCCTCTGCTCCGGCACTCAGGTTTTTAAAACCGCAGCCTTTGCAGATAATATAATTTTCTTCTTATCTTTCCGTCACCTGCCAATTCTCCCTCTTATCAAACTTCCAGACCAATACAGTGACTTTTCCCAGGCACGCATAAACTATGATAAATTGGAGATTTTAAACATTAATCTCCCCCTTAAACATCTCAACCTGACAAGAGCATATTATTTCAGATGGTCAGATTACTCCATTCAATATCTAGGTATTAATCTTTACCCATGTCTGTCCTCTGTTCCAGAACTCAACTTCACCCCTCTTTTAGACTCTGTACAAGCTGACCTTTTGAGATGGAACCTCCCTTTAATATCATGGATAGGGAGAATTAACATTATTAAAATGATGGCCTGCCAAAAATATTATACATGCACTACCCTTTCAGATTCCCCCAAAATACATTGACTCACTCACCTCTTTAATCTCCTCATATATATGGTCCTACAAAAAACCCAAGAATCAGACTTTCCATCCTATCGGACAGTATTGGCTGTGGAGGTTTAGCACTACCAGACATCAACAGTTTTTATAAAGTGGCATCACTTTTGATAACTTTTTAAAATGTTAAAAAAAAAAAAAAAACTTTTCACAAATAATGTTAGTACTCCAATTATAGATATCCTGTTTGAGATGCTTACTTTGCTCATGTTGAAAAAACAAGGTTAGTTTGTTTTACTATTACAGTAATATTATGGGCTTTAAACAAAAAACAAAACATGAGCAATTATTTAGTCAATCAACTGCACAAGGTGGTACAAATTAAAAATCCCAGAATTCCCTCTGACTTGAATAGGGATTTTATTTCACTAAATATGAAGGAACTCATCAATGCATGACATTGTCCTATATAAATCAAAACACATTTTTGTCCCTTATGGTGCAGTTGGTATGCTGCAGACTTTCTAAAATTTTCGTTTCTGCATAAGGCCCGTAGGCTGTTTTTGTCGTTTGCTGTGAAAGAATTGTTACACAATATCAAATGGTCATTACTAAACCACATATAAACATATTCCTGACTAGCTGATTAGATAGTATCTGAAGTAACAAATTATTCAGATCAGTCTATGTATTAGTCATTGACAGAGGGCCCAGTGCTTAGAATGGTGACCTTGAACAACCTGAGAAAAACACAAAAATAATATTTTACATATTTTTTTGAAAAACAACAGAATACATGCTTTGTGCATGAAGCAAATGTATTCAATAAAAATAATTTCCACATATACAGATAAAGTCTGCGTTGTCATTTTCTTCTCCAAACCACTTGAAATGTCCTGTTGCAGTACTGTACAATATAGCTTCAGTCTTGCAATGCAACTAGTTACACCAATGCGTGCAAAAAACAGCAATGCACACTTACAATGGAAATCATTGTTAGCAATTATTATCTTTTTGTTCACTGCAATTTGTGCAAACCCCTTTCCCCCATACAGCTGCAATGCATACTCTAGAAAATTTTATTTTCTGGGAAACTCACTTTTTTACAGCAGATGTACTGAGATTAATTGACAATAAAACTACAAAACACAGGAAAAGAAATACCAACACAAGCATAGTTATTTCAGCATGTTGATTATAAATTTTATTTCTTGGTGAAAGCATGCTTTTAAAAATGTATGTTTTACTGCTTTTCCTGTATGAAGCAAGAGTGCTCCCACTGCTGGGAGATTTTTCTTCCAAAAGTTATTACTGTTCAAACATTTTTTAAGCAACAGTACCAAATGTCATATTTTTTAAAATAATGTACTCTATGTGATTTAGGGTTTACTCCTCCTTTATGGAAGCCCAGATTATTGAAAAGCAAATTGGAATCTATATTTGTCTATTGAATCCATATCACTTTGATTTTAAAATTATTTTTTGTAAATATACATATAGAAGGCTGGTACATATAGACTTTCAATTATGCTACTGGATAATGAAGATTGATATAATGTTTCTTCGTTTGTTTTATAACAATTTAGCACATGTATTTAGTGGCCTGCTAGAGCGAGAGATCCAAATGCTAAAGAAATAAATCGAGAAAATACAGAAAAAAGGTTTTGTACCTTTTTTTTTTACATAGCAACATGATCTGTGATTGTTGCAGAAAGATGCAGCATTCTGCAACTCTTCTCCAATAGTGCAATAGTATTGCTAGAAGTTTCTACTGTAGGATTTAATGGAATCATATTGTAATAGCACAACTATCACAGGTTTCTGAGTTTGCCAAGTGAATTTGTCACTTCTGTTTGTACTGAGAGGCTAGGGTTTTGAGAAAACCTTGCTACTCTGTGGCACAAAAAATCCACCAAATCCATTAGTTGCTACAAAAATGTGCTAAAAATTGGCAAATAGTCATGTTACAAAAGTTGCCTGTGTAAAAGTACCCTTAGATTGAAAGCAAAATATAAAACAGAACTTATAAACAGTCATGACACAGTAATCACTCTAGATGAACAAATTTGACAGTGAACCATATTCAGGAAGGTAAAGAAATCGAGGGGCAAACAATCTATACCATAGGGACAAATCAAAATTCCCACTGATTTTAATGGGGATTTAACTGGGGATGGACAAAAAGTCATGCGTTTTACCTGTAGGAAATTTCATGAAAATGACAGTTTTCTGCTTTTTTTTGCCACCACTGGCTCATATCCCAGTCCCACAAACTTCCACACAAATCCAGAGTGTTTCCACTCAGTCCTAAATCCCTCCACCAATGCCATTACCCCCTTCTGTAATTCTATGCAGGCACAAATATGGCAATTTGTGTCCACACATTGCACCCTATGTGATACAATGACTACACATGGAAATGTTGTGGAGACAAACAGGATGCAGGATATAATTGAGCACCTAAGAACCATGCATCCTGCAGATCACAAACCCTTGTTAGCTAGGAGGATATTATTTTTACTAATTTATTTTATTTTTTAAAATAATGTATGTCAATGGGGCTGATATCAAGCTGAGTCATATTTTTTGTTTACCTTTTTTAATGTCTACGTTACTGGGACTACTCCTTTCGCCCTATCCCTGCCTCTAGTACATTTGAGGGACATCATTTAACAGGGAAATACACAAAAGAACTGCTTGTTTGTGTGATGTATTGTTCTTCACAAAATACTATAACTCTTCCTGTATCACTCTGCTTCAGTCACAGCTCACATCATATACCTATTAATAAAACTATTTTTTTAAATTAACTGTTCCTATCACTGTCGACAAAAAACAAAAACACACTCCATGTTCAACTTCCTCTTTCTCCAGACTCCCTTACCACAGAGAAAACAACCATGTCAGGAAGGAACATGGATAACAGGTGTCTTTATCACGATGCCCATGATTTCAACTGCTGGGCGACATTGTTACTTCCGGGTTTACCATTGCCTTATTCTTATTGGCTTTGGGACTCTGGCTCCTCCCAGGGCTTGCCTTTATATACTCACTCCTGTCATTGTTACATTGTCCTTTTGTGGTGTACCCATACCTAACGCTTGTTTACTGCTTAATCCAGTTCAGTGTATGACCCGGCTCGCCTGATTAAGCTCCTGGTTCCTGACGCTTCTGTGATCCGATTCCATTGCTGACTTAGAACTGGCTGACTAACTCTGTGTGTACCGACCTGGCTTGGCTGAGTATCTGATTCTGTAACCGACTAGGACTGGCTGACTAACTCTGTGTGTACCGACCTGGCATGGCTGAGTATCTGATTCCGTTACTGAATAGGACTGACTGACTAACTCTGTGTGTACCGACCTGGCTTGGCTGAGTATCTGATTCTATTACCAACTAGGAATGGCTGACTAACTCCGTGTGTACCGACCTGGCTTTGCTGAGTATCTGATTCCGTTACTGAATAGGACTGGCTGACTAACTCCGTGTGTATTGACCTGGCTATGTATCCGGTTCCGTTTCTGACTGGACTGGTTGATTATACCAGTGTGTACAGATTGGGGAAACGCTGGCTTCTGATCTGTCAGGGTGTGTGCACCCTGCCTCCCATTCCACCTACTCCCACTTGCTTTACCGTCAGTGCCTGCCTGGCCTTTATATTCCCATAGTCACCAGGGATCTGTGGGAGTCCGATCACTTGCCAGTGTCTGTGCTGCCTCCATTAACCCTAGCGTTCTAGGGTCCTGTCACTGCCAGAGTCCTATCTGTGTTGCCTCCATTAACCCTAGCGTTCTAGGGTTCTGTCAGTGCCAGAGTCCTGTCTGTGCTGCCTCCATTAACCCTAGCGTTCTAGGGTCCTGTCACTGCCAGAGTCCTGTCTGTGCTGCCTCCGTTAACCCTAGCGTTCTAGGGTCCTGTCACTGCCAGAGTCCTGTCTGTGCTGCCTCCGTTAACCCTAGCGTTCTAGGGTCCTGTCATTCCCAGAGTCCTATCTGTGTTGCTTCCGTTAACCCTAGCGTTCTAGGGTTCTGTCAATGCCAGAGTCTTGTCTGTGCTGCCTCCATTAACCCTAGCGTTCTAGGGTCCTGTCACTGCCAGAGTCCTATCTGTGTTACCTCCGTTAACCCTAGCATTCTAGAGTCCTGTCACAACCAGAGTCCTGTCTGTGCTGCCTCCGTTAACCCTAGCATTCTAGGCTCCTGTCACTGCCAGAGTCCTGTTTGTGCTGCCTCCGTTAACCCTAGCGTTCTAGGGTCAGGCCACTGCCAGTGTCCTGTCTATATTGCCGCCATTATCCCTAGGGCTCTAGGGAGTTGCCCTGTAGTCACCCATCACCCTATCTCACCTAGTTGCGGTGTGGGGCTGTTGTGGTTCCACTTGTTCCTGTACCTGTCCACAGATCAAGCCTACAGAGTCCTATTGTTGATTACCACTGTGATATCCATAGCCTACTGAGTCCTATTGTTGATTACCACTGTGATATCCATACACCCTGACCCAAGTCAGATTTGGGAGGTACTAGGTACGGACCTCATCTGGACTTGAGTAGGGTGATTGTTCCTGTTATTTTCAATAAAGCATTTTAACCTTACCTAACTGTCTAAGTGGTCTTACAAAATCTGTGACAGTCTTCCCAGTCACTCACACAAAATGTTGAGGTATTTGCGGTAAATCTCCTTTGCTCCCTTCTCACACTGCCAGAATTCCCTAGCACAAAGATAGTAGCCAGTTCAAGAAAATTGGATCATGGCTGCCTGTGTCTTCCCAGTCAGTCACACAAAATGTTGGGGTATTTGGGGTAAATCTCCTTTGCTTCCTTCTCACAGCCTCAGACTCTTCAAGGACAGAGAACTTCCATATCAGGAAAAATCTTGGATCACGTCTCCCTGTGTCTTACCAGTCAGTCACACAAAATTTTTGAGGTACTTGGGCTAAATGTCCTTTGCTCCCTTCACACCACCCAGTTTTCCCAAAGACAGAGAGAACAGCCAGATGAGGAAGGAGCTTGTATCACAGCTGCAGGTCTGACTGAAACTAGATTTTGGGGCATCTTGGGTAAACCGCCTTTCTCCCTTCCTCTCCCTCAGAGTGTACCCAGACTCCCCAAGCAGAGAGAACAAATGTTCTGCCTACAAGACTCCCCAACCTACACTACTATCTAGCTGCAAAATTGTGCTGCTTTTTCTATATCCCACAAATACAGAAACGACATGCTGTGGGAACCTGACACCCGTCTTATACTATGCCTGCTGGAAAATAAGGGTAACTTGCCATGGTGGGGGAAATTCAGGATTTTTTTCCACTGATTTCATTGTAATGAACTAGGCAGGAAAAAGTTGATAATTTGCACGTTTCAGGAAAAATCTTCGCTTTTGAAGCTAAATGTTTCACCCATCCCTAATAATGAACATACAGCAAGACATAGGCAAGCCATCGATCAACTTTTCTAGGTTAAAGATATCACTCCTTGAAATGTATTATTGTCTGTAGGTTTAATATATCATGACATTGCTGTCTTACCTCCAACTTTATTCACCATCATTCCCCAACATATCAGATTAAATCAGAGTTAAATCTTATGTTTGGTGGCATGACTTAAGCAGGAAGGACCAGTTTCAAAACGAAGCCAAAGAATGGATTGTTGGAGTGCTGAGATGCTTTAAATGATGATAGAGACATTTCCAAAACATACTGCTTCATATTGCATTCAATATAACATTAAAGGGGAACTATCACCTCTATAAAAGTTTGCCTCCATGTAATCTTCCTGTAGCATTAATGTGTAATCTGTGTGTCTTTTTTTTTTTACATGCATGCTATGGCGAAACTTAGCATTTTAAAAATGAGCCTGTTATGCCACTTCAGGACAGGGTGTGGGTCAGCTCTCTCTGTCTTGCAGCTTGTCAATCATTGTCTCTTTCCTTCCCCAAGTAGAGATTTGCTCCAACCTCCAACAATAACTGAGGATTCTTCTGTGTGAGCTGGGGCAGTATAATTGGCAAGAGACCACTCCAGCTTACATGGAGAAATCCACCTTCATCACTGGAAGTTGGAATGAGGTGCTACTTGGGAGGAGAAGAGATGAAGATTGACAGTCTGCAGGACAAAGTTGACCTACAGCCTATCCTGAAGTGATATAACTGGCTCAATTTTAAAATGATAAATTTTGCTATCATCTGCATTAAATAAAAAAAACAAAAAAACACAGATTACATGTTAAAGCTATAGGAAGAATACATTGAGGCAAACTTTTTCATAGGGGTGATAGTTCCACTTTAACAATAAAGGTGGTAAAGCAAGTGAAATTACCAACTGCCTCACCAATACAGCAGCCTTCACCAGCTCCCAATAAGGTGATAACAAAAGATATAACAGTGCAGTGGGACAAGACTCTGGGTAAGTAAATGTTTTTTTTTTCTACCAGTAAAGGGGGAACAAGGCTGGGGTTCATCATAATGTGTGGTTTTCTGGCTACCCGTGTATTGGGATAAGGCTGAAGGTCAGTGTGTGTGTGTGTGTGTGTGGTTTTATGGCTAACAGTGCAGTGAGACAAGGCTTGAAGGTCAGTATGTATGTTTCTCTGGCTACCATTCTAGTGAGTCAAGGCTTGAGGTCAGAATGTGTAGATTTATGGCTAGCAGTACTGTGGTACATGGCCGGGGGGTAGAATTTGTGGTTCTGTGGCTGCCATGGCACAAGAGTGAGAAGGATCAGTTTGCTTTGTTCTATAGCTGCCCATCAGTGTAGTAGGATAAGTCTGGAAGTTAGTGTGTTTAGCTCTATGGCTACCAGTTCAGTGTGACAAAAACTAGGAGGGTCAGAATGTGTGGTTCAGCATCAATGGCTACCAGCTGGACATGCTTGGGATCCATCAATATGAGGAAAAGGCAGAAAAACAGCACTTTTCATGGGAATTTTTCTTTTTTTTTTTTTTTTTTTTTTTTTTTTTAATTCTTTATTAAGACATATCATAATACAAGTATACATTCTACACATGTAACATAACTTCCTCAATACTTCCACAATCCATGCACACACACTGCCCGTATACTCCCACCCATTCTCTATCTATTCTTCATTCCTCTCTACCCTTATCAAATTCTCCTGTATATGCTTAAACAGGTCATGGTTCAACCATTCTTCTGCCAATTTACTCGCTCTCCCCATTGATCGACTTATCCACCACAAGCCAGCCTCCATGCTTAATTGAAAATGCAATTGTCTAGCCACCTGTACCCAAGAACCTATCCCTGATGTCTTCCAAAATCTGGCTATCACCACCTTTGCCGCTACCATACAATGAGTAACCATCAACCTCTGTGCTCTATCCATATTTGGCCACCCAATATGCAGTAATGCCACCTCCGGTCTCCTCTTCAATTTGACTCTACCCAATATATCTAGGTGGTCAAAAATCTCCATCCAAAATGGCTTCAATTTCTCGCACGTCCACCAAATATGCAGTTGTGAGCCAACTTCCTTCTGGCAGCGCCAGCATAAGTCCGAATTCTGCGAGTCTATAGCTGCCAACCTTTTAGGAACCCAATACCATCTATTCATTACCTTAAACTGATTTTCCTTGATGCACACACAGTGAACTTGTTCACAAACATTCCTATATCCCCAGTTCCATTCGTCCCTATCTATAGGTATATTCAACTCAGTGGACCATTTCCCTACCGCTATCGGAGCCTCATCATCAATCGTCATCTGAATTAGACCGTTGCATTTTGATAACACCTTTGCGACTCGTTTTCCATTAAAAATGTAATTTATAGCCCTATCACCAGCTCGATCCCCAATATACAGATATTTTTGCAAAAAATACTTAATACGTATATATTTGAATAGATCCCTACCAGACAATCCATATTGGTTCTGCAACAAATCAAATGGTTTGATCCCACAGTCCTCTAACAAATCTCGTATCTCTACAATACCCCTACTTATCCAATTTCTCAAATCCATCTCCTCAACCCACCTCATCAAATCTTTCACCTGAGCAAACTCTGGTATCCTATTCTCCAGACCCCACTCCCTTTTTATCCTCCTCCATTCCAACAATAAATTTCCCCAAATAAAATTATTCTTACTCCCTATATTCTTATAAATTGTACTTGGCATCCAAATCAAAGGGGAGAGAGAGTTGGCAGAAATACTATTACATTCCATTTTATACCATGGTTCTTTCTTTTCATGGGAATTGTGTAAGGAGACAAGTGCCATTTTTTTGTTTCCTTTTTAGGACATTTTTTATCCACCCCTACTTTTCAGTATGCACTAAGAATCAAGGTAATTGCACAGATGGGCACACATTTAGAGAAATATAATATAAGCAGAGCATTCCAGCCTCTACACATTTTATCATTACAAACTTTTGATGGGGTGAAGACCTTTCTAGGATTCAAGAAGGATAAATGGATCTTTTAAGTCACTGGTAATTTTTGATTCTTTCCTATGGTTGGGTTTGTTTGCCCCAGAATTACTCCATGTCCTTTGTACATATGGCCTTATATTGGTTATGTACAACAGGAAGAACATTTGGATATTTACCTGGTCTTGGTATATATATCTCTTTTATAACAAAATATAGGTAAAATGCTATATAATCAGAGAAGCAGGTA
The DNA here is from genome assembly GCA_037306005.1 of Rhinophrynus dorsalis. Lineage (NCBI taxonomy): Eukaryota > Metazoa > Chordata > Amphibia > Anura > Rhinophrynidae > Rhinophrynus > Rhinophrynus dorsalis. Next base: position 418,389,703 of record CM074723.1, read on the forward strand.
GTGTTAGTTTATCTTTAGTGTTGTGTTGGCTGCATAATTAAATGAAATAGGTGAAAGAACGTACCCTAGGCAATTAGTCTGACTGAGGAAGTAATGGACCTTGCAATTGAGAGCCTTTGTGCAAAATGATTTTTGGGCCCTCAGTTCACTGTAAACTACTCAAAAACCCTTAACAATTTCTGATTTCAGCATTAAATGGATCCTGAAGTTGGCTGTGAACCTTTCATTTGTATCTAATGTGCCACTGGTAGTTTAGCCCCTAAACTGAAACCATTTCTTTGTGACCTGTGTGATAGTTTCAGGATTCTACTTATAATGCTGCAATATTGCAACTGTGAACAAGATATATAGGGGCTCTTTCACACAGGCGACAGAAATCTAGCAGTCCCCTGTTGACTGTTTTCTTACACTTAACTTATCCTGTGCTTCACTTACAATGCACATGCATGAGGGGTGTAACTGGCAACCAGCCCATTTGAATGTCAGCCAATATTATTTGCTGGTGCCCACACACATTAGCCATTTATGATAGGTTGAGGTGATTATTGAAACCTCCAGCAATGCTTGTGTGAAAGGTCTGCCGGCTGTGTCTTATGATGGACTTTAGTTTTCCCACATGAGGAGATAGTTGCCCATGTGAATGACACCATATCACAGCATACTAGTATGTTTCATAATGGGTGACATCACCAACACAGCATTGCTGAACTGGGGTTGCCCATGTGAAACAGACCTAATAGGGGTGAAAATTTCCACCTCAAACTGAAATCGGCGAAAAATGGCACTTTCTGCTTGGTGAAACATTTCCTGCGAAAAGTGCTGAAATTCCACTTTTTTCCACGTTTTTCGCCTAGCTCATTCCATTGAATTCAATGGGAACATAGAAGTTACACACAACACATAGCAAATATTATTTTACTTCCCAAAGGCATAGTATAAAAGGTGCATGAGGGTGTCTGTGTTGTTGGAGTGTGGGGAAAGAATCAGTTGAACAGGGGATGATTTTTGTGGGGGTGGTTTACTGGGATTGGGGGCAGTTAATAAAAAATACATCCTAAATAAAATAAAATTGAAACCATAAGACATGGGGTCTGAGGATGGTGCCTGTGTTGGTGAATGAATGAATCATTTGAACAGGGAATTTGTTTTGGGGGGTTTCTTGACTGCTATTGGGGGGACAGTTAATAAAAAAAAGAAATCAATAAAATAAAATAAGACATTTGTATGTAAAGTGATAGAGACAGGAACCCCCTGACATAAGATGCCACTGGGGTGGACTGATACTTGACTTGATCAAGTATTTTGTAGAGGATGATTTGTTTCGATTTGTTGTTAGAGGCCTTTGTTGGACTTAGACTTATTAGAGGCCCAAGCCCTGAAGAAACATTGATTTGTAGGACTTAAGCGTATTTGGCACAAGCCCTAAGGAAGCATTGGTTTGTTTGTTTGTTTGTTTGTTTGTTTGTTTTAAGCACAAGCCCTGAGAAAAAAATAAAAAATTCCTACTGGCCTAATGCTAGCAGGCCATGTTGGCCAGTGGCCACTGTCAAATATCCTCCTGAATCCTGAGTTGCAACTGCTGTTCGTACTGCTGCTGCTGAGTTGTTTAAGCAACAGGATGATTAGGCAGCTGAAAGGGAATGGGATCAACAATAGCAGTAACATGGAAGATGAATGATGAAGGTTCCACTTGCTTTCTCCAGTGATGTGCCTGAGGCAGTAGCAGCAAAATAAGTAGCCCCAGTCTATGTGGAGAAAAGAACAAGTTGGCCATTAAATCGTCTCCACCTGCCCCTCCTCCAAAATCATGGGTGTGTTGTTATTAGAATATGTTTTTTTCCCTTGAGAGAAGGAATTGTGGCTCTCAACAGCAACTGTAAAGTGCACTGTGTGTGTGTGTGTGTATATGTGTGTGTGTGTGTGTGTGTGTGTGGTAAATAACATCTGGGGGCATAACTGTATCCAAACACCATGACACCGAAAACCAAGTACTGCCGCTGTCACTATACCCATTTTTACAGGCCCGCTAAGGACACATGACAACTTGCTGATGGTTTAATAGTAATGATGAACCCTCCCTGGCACCATCTCAGCATATTCTGCAGGACGGAATCTCCTCAGATGCCGCTTGGTGCACTGATTGCAATTCTCCTCCACCACACTGGCACGTGTGATCAGTGCACCACGCATTGTGCAATGGGTAGAGATGAATTGCCACATCCTAACATCAACAGAGTGGCTATCATTTGGCGGGGGAGGTAATGAACAAGGTGGATTGGCAGAAGATGTAGTTACCCTAGAAGGTGATGGCGAGCTAGTTGTTTCACTTGTTGTGGAACTTCCAGTCTCTGACTGGGTTGTTCTATTCCTCCTCCTCTTTGATCTCCACATTGCCTCTTGTTGCCTTTCTGGAGAGTCAGGGACAGCAAAAATGGTGCTTGATTTCTGTGGTGGGTGTTTGTCTTTAACATGTTTGACGTAAATGTCATGGTGTTTGTGTTTCACCATTACTGCTACTACTACTAACACCAACCACATCAAGTTCAGGTGCAGAGACTTCCTCCTCAGTCTCACAGTCACTAGTAATATAAGGATATTGTTGATTACCCCCTCCTTCACTCCTAACGCTAATAAGCTACTGGACCTTAGTAGCAGCAGTACTAGCACTGGCAGGACTGCTTGGGAATGACAAGTGTGATTTAGGGTCCCTTGCTGTCCACTTGGCATCAATTCCTCCTTTTCCCCCTGAGTACTACAAGAAAAACTAGCAGCAGGCAAAGTATTGGTGGCAGCAGGTTCAGCACTAGCAGCAGGTACAGCGCTGGTGGCAGCATGGGCAGCACATCTGGCAGCAGGTAGAATACTAGTGGCAGCACATATGGCAGCAGGTACAACACTAGTGGCTGCAGGTACAGCAATAGTGGCACTGGCAGCAGGGGCAGCACGTCTGGAGGCAGATACAACACTAGTGGCTGCAGGTACAGCAATGGTGGCACTGGCAGCAGGGGCAACACGTCTGGCAGCAGGTACAACACTAGTGGCTGCAGGTGCAGCAGTGGTGGCACTGGCAGCAGGAGCAGCACATCTGGCAGCAGGTACAACACTAGTGGCTGCAGGAACATCAATGGTGGCACTGGCAGCAGAGGCAGCACATCTTGCAGCAGGCACAGGCAGCTGACCTGCCCTGCTCTCACTAGTATTACCCTTTCCTCTCTCCCTTCCCATTCCCTTTTCTCCCTTCCTTCCCATTCCCTTTTCTCCCTCCCTTCTCATTAAATTCCCCAAGATCCCTTGGGGTGATTTAGAGGGACTGGACAGCATTGGTTCAGTACTGCTAGTCACTTCCTCCTCCTCCTCGCACTCAGTGGACACATAATAAGGGTCCTTCCAGTTCCTCTTTTATTAGTTTTTATTAGTTTTAAACATGTTATCACTATGAGCCTTTCCTGTCTCAATTTTGACAAAATATCACAGCACAGCATATCTATCTAGTTATGTACCTGCTTCTATTGTGTCTGCCTTCCTCAAAAACCTTACATTTTTATAACAGAAATGTGAAAACAAAGCAAATCAATGGGCGGAAACTTTCTAGCCATGGTAGTGGAATAGCTGTAATGGTAGTCAATAATTGTTAGCCAAGAAAAGAATGCTAGCTCACCACAGAGTTCAGAGGTTTAGGGGTTTGTGCAAACTACCCTAAAACATAGCAAATGAAAGGTCACCGTTTATCAAGAATTATATTTAATGGTAATAATGAGTAACCAAAAATACTTTTTGTTTATTTTAACTGTATTTTTATAGTTTAACATTTTGATTAAAACTTTAATATTCAAAAGACATAAATTGTGCTTTAGCCGTTTTTCAAACACCCTATTATATACAAACAGATGATATATTTTACCATGAACAAGTAGGTCTATTGTTCTATATTTAGTTCTTATTTATTTTTGATATTTTCATTTTAGTGGTTGCCTTTTAGTAATCAGAATCAATTGTGGTTTTTGAATGTTGCTGAAGCTGAATAAAATTTTACCACTACCTGTTTGTGGCTGTCTGAGAGCAAATTCCGCACACTTATGCCTCACACATTCTGTAATGGCAGGGATGATATTCTGCTAGTTAACTCACTGGTGAGTCAATAATTTGATGCTAAACCCTCTATCATTCAAGTGGAAAAATGATAGTACTGGCTATTTACAACCATATGCACAGAAACAAAACGGAACCATTCTGGAGCATACAAATAATCTTAAAATGGACATTGATTTAAAGTGTCATTATATTGTAACCTACTTGAACATTAGAGAGGGCTCTAATGTATTGCTTTACAATAAAATGGAGACCTCTCTAGCATCCAAAGGATTAAAATTCCCATTTAAATAAATTGTGATTTTAATATTTCTTGATGGTGCAGTTAATTTGCTCCAGAAATGCTACACAATTTGGTCATCTTGGCTGAATTTCTACAAAAGAAAATCTCCAAACTACCTCAGCGACATATATCAGAATACATGTACTAACTTAAAACCCTTGTCCACACTAATCTCTGAAATGAACACTGATGTTATGAACTAGTCCCATGTGGGTTATTATGTATGTATGTATGTGTATGTATCTTTATTTATATAGCGCCATACATGTACACAGTGCTTAAGAGAAGTTGAAATAATGCAGTACAAAAATATAGAACAGGGTTAACAGCATTAAAGGGATAGTTTATTTTATATTGTATCCCTTAAAAAACCATGAAAAATGATATAAAAGGTTTGGGAGATATTCAGAAGTAAAGTTTCCCCTGGAGTGATGTCATTGCTCCACCCTTCAGATTTGGAATCCGGTCGCCTGACCAGCAGTGCCTCTCCAGAAGTGCTGAGACCATGATCTTTAAAAAGAATTTCTTAATGGTCTACAAAGTGTGCTTTCAAGCCAGGCACACTTTGTACACAGTTCCAGTGAGGTAGTTCTTTTCAAAGATCGTGATCTGGGCACTGCTAAAGAGCTGCCGGTTGCTATGTGGACCGAATTCCACATCTGTCCACTAGATGGCAGACTTGGCTGAAACAGCAAGGAAAGGTGAACTATACTATATTTTACATATGAATATCTCCCAAACCATAAAGGTTTGGGAGATAAGACTTATATCATCTTTCATGGTTTTTTAAGGGCTACAATATAAAATAAACTTATTTTCAGGTATTGCTATCCCTTTAGGCTAAAGTGCAGTCATTGCATTATTTTTTGGGGGAAGTGCAGCAAGGGAATCATACACTGGGAAAGGGACCCTGCCCCAAGGAGCTTACAATCTGATTAGAGTTCATGATGACATACAGAGACAGTAAGAGGATGATTATAAGTGCAAGTACAAAGTGTGGTGAAATGCAGAAGAATTCTGATGTCACTATCGTTGTGCAAGGAGGAGGATATTGCTATTGAGATGCCTCCTTGAGCAGGTGGGTTTTGAGGAGATGCTTGAAAGTGGCGATTGTGGATAATTGGCAAATGATGATAGGGAGGGCATTCCAAAGTCGAGGGGCAGCCAGTAAAAAAGCTTGTAGCCGCGAGATGGCTTGAGTTGTGTAGGGAGAGGACAGGAAGAACCCTTGGGAAGATCGTAGGGGACAGGAAGGGGTGTAGTGGGAGATCAGAGCATAAATGTAAGAGGGTGCTAAAGAACACAGAGACTTACAGGAGAGGAGGAGAATCTTGTAAGAAATACGATAGCCAATTGAGGGAATTCAGAAGGAGATGAGAGGGAAGGTATCTGGGAGCAAATCTGGTGATCCTTGCAGCTGAATTGATAACAGATTGAAGTGGAGAAAAATGAGAATCAGGAAGTCAAGTCTGGATAGAATGACTGCCTGAGATAGAGTTTTTGCAGTTGACATGCAGAGGAAAGGACATATTTTGGCAATATTTTTTAGGCAGAACCGACATGTTCTGGTGGCAGCTTGGATATGGGGGAAGAAAGCTAATTTAGAATCAAGTATGACCCCTAGACAGCATGCTTTGGGTAGTGAGTGTATGACAGATTATCTGATCTGTATGATAATTTGTGGAAATGAACTGTCTTCCTAATTGTAAAATCAGACTTTGTTGTACCAAGTGCTCCCCCTGCCTTTGTACCCCTATCATTATCCAATAATTAAAAGTGAAGCAATGGGGATTTTTTGTCCCCTACAGTGACATTGGTTTCTGAAAGTATTTAGATATGTCTTGGATAATTGTCTTGTAATATGCATTCCTCTTTTCAGCTTTTATCTTCCAGGATTTTTGATACCTAGTAGAATCCATTCTTTCCTTTACCAGCATAATATTTCCTGTGCCACTGGCTGACACACAATACCGAAGTGTGGTAAATCCACCACCATGCTTAACAGTTGAAAAGGTGTTGTTTTCTTCCAATGCATCTCCTTTTTTTACTTCAAATGTAACTTTGGTCATTGTTGCCAAAGAGTTCAGTTCAGACATAAGCACTTGGTTCCAAAGCAGCTCTTATTTAGTTGTTGTGTTGTATATTTCAGATGTTGACTATTTTATGAGATCACAGGTAAGGTTTCCTTCTGATGACTCTTCCATGCAGATCATATTTGTGCAAGCAAAGCTATGCAGTGGACTAGTGTAGGCTAAATTTTCCTGCATGCCCTTTGCTGTGAAATGGGTTTTTTGCTGCGCATTCCTGAGTTGGTCTTCCATATATATATACACACATAAGTTGCCCTTAGTGGCCAATTCACAACACTGGAGAGAAATGTTGAGCACAAGGCTCTCAACTGTATTTGAGATTGAAATGCCTGCTCTAGACAGAAAAACTTGTAACATGGTTTTGATTAAAAAAAGCTACTTAATGTGTGAGTTAACCCTTTGAGTGCCAGATGGGTACACAACACAATGCATTGCATACCCCTCTGGCACACAAAGGGTTTATTTTAGACACTGGTCTTTATTAAAGCAATTAAATCTCAAAAGTACACAATTTAAGACGAACGGAGAGTTCTATATGGAAAACCCTTAGCACATAAATAGCATGGATGAGTTTATTCAGTATATGCAGATTAAGTTGTTACCTTAGTGCTTCACTTTTTAGGGACTAATCCACTAATGAAAGTGGCATAATTCTGGGACCATTTAACTGCACTATTGAGATATAAGTATGTTTTATTAAAAACTTCCTCAAACAGAAAAGATACACAGCTCCCATTACTGAAGACCTTTCTACCATTCATGGGGTTAAAGGGATAGTAATACTTCATTTTATCTTTATTTTATTTTGTAGGCATTAAAAAAACATGAAGAATGATACAAGTCTTATCTCTCAAACCTTTATGGTTTGAGAGATATTCACAACCAAAGTTTCCCCTCCCGCCCCTTTTACCTAGTGTAAGCCATCTCTTCTCTGATGTGGAATGCAGTCCATAGACCAGACAGATAACAGCAGGGGACAATCTTCTTCCTATGAGAACAATGAAAGCCCTGCTCCCCTTGACAAGTTTTTCAGGTTTTTCCCTTATCTTAATTGAAGATTGTCCCTCTCTGCAGTCTACCTGGGCACCTCCCTTCTGCTCTGGCTGAGCAGTGTTACATCAGTAAAAGGGGCGGGAGGGGGATACTTTGTCATTGAATTACTCTTGAACTACAACTCTGACAGAATTGAAATAACACTCTCCAAAGTCCAAATACTATGATGATTAATCAGAGCTGCTTTTATTATGAAACATTACTTTCCCTTTAAAGCACCATTTAAGAGTTTTTTGAGTATCGTTATGTGCTCTCTATGGTGCAGTTTTTTGCCAATATTTAATCATATATTTTTGTTTCTCTTAATAACATGAAGAAGTAATACATTGAAGGCCTCTCTAGTATTCAGTCATAGCCTCAATTCAAGCTATGTGATATTTCAGTAGGTTTTATGTCCCCTATAGTTAATTCCTCCAGAACTGCTCCTCTGTAGCTTCTAGAATACAGGCCCTAATGTGACCACCATGTAACAGTGTCACTTCTCATCTTTGCTTGGCATTTTATAAAAATATGCTTCTTGGCTTATAGTACATAAAGTGGCAGGGCATTACATCACAACAAGGTGAATAATCAACAAAAAATAATTAGAACTGGATTCCATTGCAGTTGATAACTTAATATAGGGTTTTATCTACAAATGTATCTTTAGATTTCAATGGAAATCTGTCAGATAAAACAAGCAATAACATTCATCTATTGCAATGGAATGTAGGCTTATATGTAAAACTAACCTTTTACTAGTAAAATAATTTTTCTACTTATAATAGATTAAAAATATGTAAAGTTTGCAGTTTAAGTCAAGTAGTAAAAGTTACCTAAGATTAAATATAAAATATAAGTGCATAAAAATCTGCCAACATTTTAATACAAACAAAATTATATTTTATAATACTAACAATATTTTTGGAGCAAACTAAGATCTAAATAGGGGAGTAAAAATTATCATTGATTTAAATTGAGTTTTTAACCACTTGAGAGGTCTTCAGCTCATTGAGAATTGATGTATCAGAGACATCGCTCACACATTTGTCACCTGTCGGGGAGTTCGTTTACTTCAGTTCCTAGAAGTATGTGAGTATCTCTGTGTATCATATTAATACTGAAATGAATGCAGTGCAGAATCAGTTGAACTCCTAACAAAGTTCTAAGATGAGATCATTGAAGTGCTTCTAATGCTGAAGGAATTAGCAACATCTCAACAGAAGCAGATGTAGAAATTTAAGTGACAATGCATACACTGAAAGGGCAATATAAAAATAGGCAAGCAATGCATGATACACTCTGTTTTACTAGCACTCCTTCTATATAACAGAAGAAAATATCTTAATCGAAAGCTTTTTTTTCAAGATGTTTAATATTTCAAGCCATTGCCGAATTTGCCAGCACACAGAGGAGCACTTGATAACAATCTCTATTGCAAGACTCACCAACATCCTCATTATAGCAAGAAGGTCAAATACAAATAACCCAGGAAGACCACACAGGCTATGTTTTATGTATTATTCTATAAATGACAGACTGTTACCCTCTAGATTTTGAGATGTTTTAATGATCATTCCTGTTTAAAGAACAAAACGTAAACTTCAATGCAATAAAAGTAGGACAAATGAAGAAGAGATACATAGAGGTAAGATTTTTTTACCTTTCACCCCGTAGAAGCTAGAGACTTTTAGCATTAATTCAATGCACAATTAAATGGCAAAAGTTAACATTATAATAAATATGTAATATAAATCAAAATTATTTTAAGCCTACATATATATATATATATATATATATATATATAAAACTGTAATAACACCCAATGCAAAGAAATGTAAGTCAGATATCAGCAATTTTATGTGTTAGTGATTGTAACAACAACAACAAGAGATCTATCCGCTCAGATAGGTTGTACACTCTGGCTGACCACCCTAAAAGTCAATTAGGAGATCAGAAAACTCAACCCCATGACTGTTTCTTCATTTTGACCCTCTCCTACGGCAAAGTACAAAGGGTGGTAAAGGGAAGGTGAAGCGGAAGATACTTTGATAAGGTGGGATACCATCCTGTTTTTTATTTAATTATATTTCTCAGTTGCCAAGAGTGATCAATCCACCTAACACAGTGTTTCTCAACTCCTATCCCCAGGACCCACTAACAGGCCTGGATTTTATGATTTCCTTGTTAGAGCACAGGTGAGTTAATCAATGTGAATGAGCCTCTGATCACCACACCTGTGCTCTAGCAGAGAAATCCCTAAGTCTTGGCCTGTTAGTGGGTCCTGAGGACAGGAGTTGAGAACCACTGACCTAACATTTCAGATTTAGGTTGGTTTGCTTGTCATTACAATGCTGCAAAATTTCATAAAAATTATTCATTAGCTTCTGAGAAAGAATACAATAAAAAGTGTATAAAAAGACACAAATTGGCTGTCCAAAATTAGTCAGATTTTGATGTGAGCTTTTTATCACTCTCCATCTTATTATGACATGCATTAGTTTAGTATATACATTAAGCCACAACATTTAGATCGGGGATGGGCAACCTGAGTCCCTACAGCTGTTGAGAGCCACAATACCCATCATCCTCAGCTAGCCAACAGCTGCTGAAACTCAGGTTGCCTGCCCATGATTTAGATGTGACTCCAATTAATTTGTTGGTTATGCAAGACTTAATACTTCAAGACTTCCAGAATCCCTGGACCATTTTCTTGTACTTCCTTCCCATCACAGACTACTTTAGATATCCCACCTAATAAGCACAATTAGACATTTCAACGCTTCAACAATAAGGCTATAATCAAACAGGGGACTATTTTGTAGTAGGAGAATCATGTGAAATAAAGAGAGATATTTTACAGCATCTTATATGCAAATTACATGAAATTTGTAGCAAGGCTTTTTTTTATTCTCCCTGCATTCACTGCTCTCACTATAAACAACAATAAAAAAACTAAACACTGTGTTATTAGTGTGATTCCTTTGCAATTCATTTGAAGCCCATACTGCAAATTACACAGATCTAAAACACACCTGGCCCAGTGAAAGAATTTGCCCATTGAACTCCACTGGCTGCACATCAGGATATAAACTACATCATATGAACCCTGAATCGCCCACTGGCAGGCAATCTCCATCACCATAGCACCTTAATACCAGTAAGCCCCATACACCATCCCCATAGCAAGAGCACATAGGAAGAGCAGAGAAATAGCATGTACTTAAACCAGCTATTATTTAGGGGAAAATAAAAATTCCCAAAAATCACATCGAGTAAAATGGGGTTTTCATCCTCTTGAGATGCATATGTGTCTACAAAACATTGCTTCACAATGCATTTGGAAACAACTCTAAAAAAAAAAATCAAGGATTTAACCCTATGAGTACCAAAGTGGTATCCTACATTTTGCAATGCATTGGTTTGCTCCAATATTTCTCCACTATAGATCCAATGTTACCAAACTCGCATGTTTCTTTTGGCAAAGCCATGCATCAACAATGTCTCTAGGAGCCAAGCTAACTATATTTCCCTTAACAAATGGATCTGCAAAATAGTATGTGAGCTGCAGAGATTAGTTCACTCATGCCTACCAAACACAAACAATATTGTTTTATTTTATTGCTCAGAAATGCATTGCCCACTGGCAATCAAAGGGTTCTCCTTCAGCATGCAAAGGCTTAACATGTGCTGAAAGTTCCTATTTTATATACGAATTCATGGAACAGAAGAATTTATGCACAGTAGAATGATCCATTGATGTAATTTTCTAGCATGCCACAGTAAAGAATTCTTTACTTATGAAAACCATGTCTGTTCCCTGATAAAGCTTGATCGTATCTGTGGGTTTTCCATCGCAAACAGTGGGCGGTGAAAGAAAGAGAAAAAAAAAAAAAGAGTCCAGGCTAGGATTAATAAATGACATTGTATCCATCACGCAGTTTACATTAGACTACTTTGAAAGCTGGTGTCCCACAGGCACATGTGGAAGTATAGCTTAATCTGGAGAAAATATTATTTCAGAGGACAGATGATAGTTTTCACCCCTTGTGACTTCTTTCAATATTCTTCTTGTCACAGACATTTTCCATTAGTCTTGGCTAAATCTCCGTGTTGAGATCTGCTATTTTGTCCATAACTCAGTGTAATCTTTTCAGGCTAAATCACTCTTTACCCCTCTGTTTATTAAAAACCATTGGTAGAATCAAAAATCCAAAATTCCATGTTTTTATCAGTTGGTGGTAAACAATTCATATCTCACACATCATGTAGGCTGATGCTGAGAAGTGAAATTATTTGAACTTTTTTCTGCTGCCCTTATCTGGTGATAAACACCATTTGCTTCAATTGAAAGGATTTTCTTATTCCAAAGTTGCAAATAAACACACAGCCTGAATCAGTTCATCTAAAACACCTCTACGGGAGATTGCCTACAGGTGAGTTACAGATTTGTTTTCCTTCCATCTTAGAAAACATGTTTCTTAGCAGTGGAAAAGTTTATGTAACACTGGAAACAGTTATTTTCGATCTGTGGCTGGATAAAGCATGATCAAAGCACATATCCTTGTACAATATTAAGTAACAGAGAGCTATAGATTTGAGTAATAGTATATGCTGTGAGCATTTAGTTCCGTGAGATGTAAACAGTAAAAAAAAAAACTAATTTACAAGAAATGCTCACACATCATAATTAACAGAAAATATCAGAAAAAAATATATGGGTTTTAATTCAGTTAAATATAGTATAACACTTTTGCCGACCCACCATAGACTCCCAGTCTGACTACACACGCACTCACAATCTCACTATCACAACATGGAATGTCGGAGGGATCCACAGCCCAATCAAGCGTAGGCAAATGTTATCTCATTTAAAGCACCTAGGCACACGGGTGGCTTTCTTTCAGGAGACTCACCTGTCTGCAACGGAACATCAGAAGTTATGTAGAGATTGGGTGGGTAAATGTATCGATGTCCTTTTTTCCAGTAAAAAACGGGGATTAGCGATCCTGGTACACAAATCTCTTACCTTTCAGTTTATTCAAAAAATAATAGACCCAGACGGTAGATTTTTAATTGTCCATGCAGAAGTAGATGGTTGCCCACTAGTGTTATGCAATGTTTATGCCCCCAACGACCCGACGCATACCTTTTTTACCACTCTTTTAAACAACCTGCTGAACTTTCCTCTAGATCAATTACTGGTAGGGGGTGACCTGAACTCTATCGTCGACCCTCATATTGATAGAAGTGTACGGCCCCTTGTTTCAATCCGTCATTCCCCTGCTTTGCTGGCGGGTTGGATTACACAGTTTGTCCTACATGATGTGTGGCGAACTCTTAATCCCATTGAACGTCAATATACATTTTATTCACACCCGCACTCTGTCTTTACGAGAATAGACTACTTCTTGGCTGCTTCAGTGATATTGTCTGTCATTCATCACTGCCAGATCCATCCCATTCACATCTCTGACCATGCCCCATCTCATGTGTCCTCTCCTTTAAACCCCCCTCCCAGTTTCCTTTAATTGGCGAATGCCATCTTTTCTTACTCACTCCCAAGAGTTCAAATCGAGTTTGAAATCAGCTTGGGAATTGTATTTTGCATATAATAGCGCCCATGCACATAACGCTCTTACATTTTGGCTTGCTGCTAAGAAAGTCCTCAGGAGTAACATATCATATTACACCAAGCTATGACGGGACATAAAATCCAAATTAAATACGCTCCAAATGCACCTCACCTCAAGTTACACTGCATATCTTCGATCTGCGACCGCCCAAAACAGGACACGATATCTCGAAGCTAAAAAAGCTTAAGACACATTATCGGCAACAATGGCACAACGGTATGTTGATAGACGCTCTGCACATTATTATAAACATGCTAATAGACAGGGCAGACTGCTGGCACATGTTGTTAAAACCTACAAATGCCCCAATTCCATTGGCTCTCTTGTCACACATCACAGCACTATCTCCACAGATGCCACACAAATCAATAACACACTTGCAGCTTATTATAAAGATCTGTATGCAGGAGAGGAAGATTGTGTACAACTTCGGGAGCAATTTCTATCAGATATTGAGCTTCCTACACTCTCAAAGGCTCAAGCCGACACACTGAATTCACCAATCACCCTGCCAGAACTGCAGGCGGTGCTAAAGTCCCTCCCTTCGGGGAAAGCTCCTGGCCCGGATGGTCTCCCGAGGGAATTTTATAAGGCCCTCTGCCCTGATATTGCGCCCTCCCTTTTAACACTGTATAACATTGCTCTTATTGATCATCACCTCCCCAAATACTTCATTTTAGCTAGGATCATGGTCCTCCCCAAACCAAGTAGCGACCACACAAAGGTCAAATCTTACACGCCTATCTCTTTACTTAACACCAATTACAAGCTTCTAACTAAAATCCTGGCAACAAGATTGAATCACATCCTTTCTCTTATCTCCCCTGAACAGACAGGTTTCCTCACTGGTCGACATTCTGTCACTAACATCCGTACTGCCTTAGAGGTGATCATGAAAGCGAATGATTTCCCCCAGATTCCACATTTTTTAGTTAACTTGGACGCGGAGAAAGCATTCGATAAACTCCTTTGGCCCCATTTATTTTGTCTTCTTTCTCTTCAAAATTTTGGCCCTCATTTTACCGGATTTGTAAAACTCCTGTATAGTTCCCCCAGAGCCACCATCACCACAAATAATCTTAATTCTCCCCTATTTACTCTTTCGAAGGGCACCAGACAAGGCTGTCCGCTCTCACCCTTATTATTTAATCTTGCTTTGGACCCTTTGTTGAGGAAGCTTAATCTACTTAGTACATTTCAAGGGGTGTCTTTGGGTGGTCGGGAGGTCAAGCTATCAGCATTTACCGATGATCTCCTTATTTTTATTCGTAACCCACAATCTGTACTGGCTGGCATCACGATCATCTTGAGGGACTTCCAGTCCATAGCGGTGTTCAAGGTTAATTTTCAAAAATCCAAGGCACTTTGGCTAACACCTCACCATCCTCACCTCACGGCCCCCTTATGTACTTTCTGCATAGTTCAAGATTATATTAAGTACTTGGGTATTCATTTACCATGGCAAATTACTCAACTGTATGAGAAAAACATCCCCCTTTACTTAGACAAATTGCCTCGGATCTCCATACATAGCGTACACTTCCGCTCTCGTTCATTGGTAGAACTCAATTGATTAAGATGGTGATTTTTCCTAAACTGTTGAACAAATTACAGACAATGCCATTATATTTGCCCAATTCGGATGTGCAACTTCTTAACAGGAAGTTTCAGGGTTTCATTTGGCAAGGAAAAAGGCCTAAAATTAGTATAACCAAATTGCAGATGAGGAAGGAACAGGGGGGATTGGGACTCCCCAACATTAGGTTATACAAATTTTGCATGCCTCTTACGCATTGCTAAAGACTGGATTAACCACACAATTACCTTTACTGATCCTACATGGGATCAGGCTTTTACACCACATGTTGCTCTAAGTTACCTTCTACATGCCCCGCGTTCACACATACCTTCTCACTGTCTAGAAAACCCTTTAATCGTCCCAACAATCAAAGCATGGCAACACTCCCGACAGCTGCTGTATAAAACGAAAAACATTTCAGTTTTCCTCCCCTTTCTCCATAATCCTCTCTTTCAACATGGTTCGCCAGTTAGGCGGTTTTATACTTGGGCAGAAAAGAAGATTTTCTATATAAGGGCTCTTCTCAATCCTAACACCGGTCAACCCTTTCATTTTTCAGATTTTCAACTAAAACATGACCTCCTTTCTAATCATTTATTCATGTATCTTCAAGCCAAACATTATGTTCATTCCTTCTTTCCCTTGCTACATTCTCAAATTTCTGATAACCCACTTGACTGCCTATTACAGGCCTCATACCCCCTTCCCTTTACAATTTCCAGAGCTTATAACCTTCTGTTAACGGTGAATTCTACATGCATGAGCTGCCCCTTCTTAGATAAATGGATCCCCGACATACCATCCTTGACCCCAGACATAATACTTCAAGGTTTCCATGGCCGCCTCCGACATTCCTGTAACGGTTTTTCAAGACACTCAGACCAGCAGGTTAGAATAAAACACAGTTTATTAAAAAATAAAGAAGAAAGATCGCCCTCTATAGGCAACACAGAATAATAGAAATAGATAGGCTACATATGCCTTCTCAGGCCCAGTATACAGAAGCAAGAATAATATATATACTGTCACAGGACAGGCACCGAATAGCAAGGGTACTCAATAGTTAAGTACAAATAATCAATCAGTCTGGGTTGTGGTGTTTGGCACGCCCAAGGTGGTAATGAGGCAGCAATTTGTGTTAGATGATGCAACACCTTAAGTCCATAAGGCTTAGAAAGCTGCTTAGGCAGTACAGGAACTGAGGCAGAACACTGCAGAGTAGTTTCAGCCAATAGCCCCCACGGGCGAAGTAACGGAGACAACTTACACTGCAAGAGCTTGAGCTAATAGCCCCACCGGGCATGTAATGGAGAGTAACACTGATAGCGCTAGAGCCAATAGCGCCTCCCGCGGGCGCGGTAACGGAGACCGACTACTCTGCTAGTTGACAAGATGAGCCGCCCTCTAAACAAGGCTCTCAACGTGGCCGGCTCAGCAGATGTAGCAGATAAGCAGCAACGGCTCTGCAAGTGTTAAAGAAGGCTCAGGTAATGGAGACAGCAGCACTGCAAGTGTTAATAACAGCTCAAGGATCGGACGTACAGCTCTGCAAGTACAACCGGAGGCTCAGCAAGTGTGGGTACCACTCTGCAAGTGCCAAGGAAGACTCAGCAAAGCACAGCTCTGCAAGTGATAATGGAGACTCAGCACTGGAGACACAGCTCTGCAAGTGTTAATAGAGGCAATCACGATCAGCCCTGCCACAAGCACAGTGAAAGTCAGAATGTCGCCACGGCGACACCAAGCAGCAGGAAGCAGGAACGATGGCAGGGTCTGGAACAAGCCGGTTCAGATCACAGTGCAGGAAGTCAGCCAGGCCGGGTCAGGTCACGGAGGAGGTTCTCAGACAAGCCAGATCAGTCACAAGCAGGAACGTCAGCTAGGCCGGGTCAGATCATGGAGCAGGAAATCAGGAGCATAGTCAAAACAGGCCAAATCAGTACACAGGAATCAGGAACACTGGAACACAGCAACAGTAACACTGGCTCAGGAAAACCACGAAAGGGCACAATGGCCAGGCATAAAAAGGTCACCAGGGGCAGGCCAAACAGGCTCAGCCAATAGGAGACCACCACAAGTGAGAGTGACAGAGAGAGATCACGGGCACCGTGATAATTCCCCAGCATCATATTTTCATGAAATCTCATACAGACTTCTACATAGGACTTATGTTACCCCCAAGTTGACACACATTGTAGGATTAACCACCTCCCCCATCTGTCCTAGATGCGGAGACTCTCAAGCTGTTCTACTGCATGTTCTTTACCTTTGCCCACCTACTTTTTCCTTTTGGACTAAAATCTTTGCATATATAACAGAGAAGATGGGTCTCCCGGTTGATTTCTCCACTCCATCTTTTCTTTTGGGGTCTATGAGACCTCACTCTCACTAACAGTAGCCCAGATGACACTATTGGATTATACCATATTAATTGCCCTTAAGGTGATCCTAACACTTTGGCTGAAGCCCAAACCTCCTACACTATTCCAATGGAAATGCCGCATGCTACACTTTACAAAATTACAATGGATTCTCTCACTGGAAAATAAAGAGGCACTGGGGGAGAATTTTGTGAAAACATGGGATCCATTTATACTCACATTAGCAAAGTCACAACGGGAAGAGTTTTACACATGCTTTCATTACACACAAGGGATGGATGAATGGATAGTTCATCAACTAGACACATCTTCAGACACACAGAGAGACTGGTAGTGTTGGCAGGGAGTGAAACCATGTACTCCCGGGGGATAGTTTGGGCATCCTCACTGCTTAGCGAGTCTGGATCTTTTAGTTACTAGAGACACCAGTTTATTTGTTAGTTTATTCGTTTTTATCTATAATCTTTGGCAGACTCTCGATTGGAGTCCTTTTCCAATGGTATTCTGACATCAATGTTATACGGGACTGATATTTTTGCAACTAGCTCCCCAGCAATACCAACAGTTTTATACCATCTGCATAGTGCTGTGTATGATGCAATGTACTTTAATACGCAAGGGTGCTTTACATGTAATTGCAGTTCACTCTCTGTGCCTGGACAGCTGCTTATACTGAATTTGACATATTGCAAACTCACTATGAATGTATCACGGTGCCCATGCTCCCTTGTTTTTGTTTTTCTGTCAGTTATCCTGTATAATGCTCTCATTGGTTGCCCTGTGTTGAGCCCGCCCAGTATGGCCTTTATATACTGGGCTCCTACACCCACACGGTGCCCTTTAGTGGTGTTCCTGTACCAGTGCTACTAGCTGCTCAGTGTTCCCAGTGTACCTACTTGGCCTGCCTGACTACTCTTCAGTTCCTGCTCCTGTGTACCGACCCGGATTGCCTGACTTCTCTTCAGTGTCTGCTCCTGTGTATCGACCCGGACCGGCTGGTGTTCCTGCTCCTGTGTACCGACCCGGACCGGCTGACATTCCTGCTCCTGTGTACCGACCCGGACCGGCTGACATTCCTGCTCCTGTGTGCTGACCCGGCCTGGCTGACGTTCCTGTTCCTGTGCACCGACCCAGCGTGATCGACGTTCCTGCTTCCTCTGTCATTGTCGCCTCAGCGACATTCTTAGTCCTCAGACAATCCGGTTACCATTGGCTTGTCCTCCGCTACTACTCCTGCAGGTTGCCAGTGTTGTCTTAGTTACTGCTCCGGCAGAGCACCTCTGGCCTAGTCCTCCATTACTGTCATACCGGTTGCAAGTGTGTGCCTCCGTGATTGCTCCGGTAAAGTGTCATTGGCTTATCCTCCACTACTGCTCCTGCAGGTTGCCAGTGTTGTCTCAGTTACTGGTCCGGCAGAGCGCCTCTGGCCTAGTCCTCCGTTACTGTCATACCGGTTGCAAGTGTGTGCCTCCGTGATTGCTCCAGCAAAGTGCCATTGGCTTGTCCTCCGCTACTGCTCCTGCAGGTTGCCAGTGTTGTCTCAGTTACTGCTCCGACAGAGCACCTCTGGCTTAGTCCTCCGTTACTGTCATACTGGTTGCAAGTGTGTGCCTCCGTGACTGCTCCGGTAACGTGCCATTGGCTTGCCTTCCAATACTGCTCCTGCAGGTTGCCAGTGTTGTCTCAGTTACTGCTCCGGCAGTGTGCCTTTGGCTAGTCCTCTGTTATTGCTACACAGGTTGCAAGTGGCAGCCTATGTGATTGCTCCGGTAAAGTGCCATCGGCTTGACCTCCGTTACTGCTATTTCGGTTGCCAGTGGTTGCCTCCGTTATTGCTCCAACAGTGCTCATTCTACTTCAGTTGAGCTCTGGCAGTTCACATATGTTTGCTGACCTTGGCTTGTTAAAGTATCATTCCAGTACCTACACACATGGGACTGTTTACCATCATTGATGAACTTTAAATCCTGCAGTACCGGAGTCCTGGGAACCTACTTCTCTTGCCTGACCTGTGTCAGTATATACTGTCTGTACCTTCATGTTATGCTGGACCTGTGGGGGCATTGAATAAATTACCTGTCGTGTGTCTGTACTATACTGTTTGCATACTACAGGACCTGTGAGGGTTCTTACTGTACTGTTTAATTCAATAAAACTGTGTTTTTATCCTAACCACTGTGTCTGTGAGTCAAGCAAACTGTTACAGAATGTTACTGGATTCTGTAAAATCACCCTGTATGTTTCTTGTTGTATTTTTATTGCAAAAATAAAAAAGGTTTATTAAAAAAAAATATATAGTATAACATACCTTTTCATTCTAATTTTCAAGTCAATCTTGTTGCTACTCCATTGACCTCTGAGTGTGCTGGTACACTCAGCTGGGTGCTCTCTGAGGATGGTCCTTTTTCCTGCTGGTTTTTCTTCATGGGCACTGTTATCTCTTACATTTTGGATCGGAGCTCTATATGACGTAGCTCCGCTATGATGGATGTGTGATCCGTTCAGTTCTTTCATAAGTGTGTTTCTGTCTAGTGTTTCTTGTTTTGACCCTGGCTATCCCTGACAATTCTTGCCTGCTGATCCTCTTGGCTGGTATTGGTACTGACCCTGGCTATCCCTGACCATCTTTGCCTGTTGATCCATTTGGTTGATATTGGTACTGACCCTCGCTATACCTGGCCATTCTTGCCTACTGATCCTCATTGTTGATATCTGGTACTGCCAAATACCTCAATGCTCTGCAGGTGAGATGGTCATTAGTCTTCTCCAGTTTCTACTTCTAGATTTTGTATATTTCAGACACCAAGAACACCAAAGTAAATGCCTTATCCCATCAGCTAGATCCTAACACCACACTAGTACTGGATCCTGAACCAGTGATTCCTTCCACTTGCATCCTGGCAGCTCTGTCTACTCTTACTCTACAGGCTACATGAAATGCCCATCCATTAGGGTCCTCTCAAACATGCCTTCCCAGGATGCATTGTTTGTTCCTGAACGATTCCATCCAGAGGTACTAAGCTGGGCCCATCATTCCATGGTTGCCAGACATTCAGGGGTGCCTCACACGTACGAGCTATTGACATGGCATTTATTATGTTTCATTATGTTCTCTGTGTGCTAGCATGAAAAGACCACACTCTAAGCCTCTGGGTTATCTTCAACCACTGCCCATGCCCGCATTACCATGGATTCTGTTGTCCATGGATTTCGTGATGTCTTTTCCTGTATCTGCTGGGATATCCACCATCTAGGTGGTTATTGATTACTTTTCCAAGCAGGGGCACTTCTTCTCCTCTCCTAAACCCCTTACTGCTACAGAACTGGCTAACCCCTTCATCTCTACTATTGTGAGACATAGCCCTTCGCCTCTGATCGTGTTCCCCAGCTTTTGTCCAGGTTCTGCTCACATCTTTGGATTCAGCTCCAATTTCTTCTGTCTACTACCCTCAAATTGTATAGAAAACAATTCCCATATAGAAAAATTTTTTATATATGTGTAGTTCAAGGTACCACAAGTCTAATATGTTATCAAACAAAATCCAAAAAAAGAGAAATAGTATGTGGAAACACTAATTGTATTTTAATATATATGCATTTAATATCTGTTACTCACTTCCCACAAATAGAGACCAGTTCAGTACCATTAATTATTGGCCATTGCTGTACTCTTAAGGCTTAACTTTTAAAGGTTTCAATAAAATAAATGTAGTATACCTTATATGAATTCAGTGGTGTAGTTAAAAATATCTCAAAGTAGCACTAATTGCCAACTCTCAAGATTGTTAAAAACAACCACACCTTAATCTCTTTTGTTGATATATACCTCTCTTGTTGTATGATTAGCAGCTAAGAGGTTACTTTGATATTGCTCTGTCTTACTATAAATGTCAGGATTCTTGCTTAAACATAAGTGATTATAGCCAAAATCCTCCGTACACAGATTTAGCCCTTTAAGTGTTAACACCCTTCCCTTAAATAGTCGGATGGTTCAAAGTATTCCCCCGAATATGTTCTTATAGGGTCTATTATCCTCTGCTAACAGTGTTAATTCTTATTTATATACCCCAACATGTATGTTATTGGCAGTCTATTTGCTATGCCTGTCTTATGAGGGGTTAAAAGTGTTACACTGTCACAGCTAACTTAAACGGGGTATGAGTTTTTTTAAATCCAAAGGTGTCTGATATAGCTTAATCAACAAGGTGGCCAATAATTGGCTGATTCAAGAGAAAAGTATATTGTTAATATTGAAAGAGTGATTTTTACAGGTTTTGTGATATAATACACATGATGTGCCATGTAAATTTGTTGTTAAACAGTATATAACTCAGCACATTTTTTGTTTGCTTACTTTGTCACAAACGATTTGTACTATGTAACAAGAAACCTTGGACCTTCAAAGTGTTGTCATCTTTTTGTTTCAGTTTGTAACTATTATAGCATCCACTGAAACATTATAGCATCCACTGAAAGCCTTCTCTCTATTCCCCTACTAGCTGGGTAGGGAAGCACAGAGAATGCTGTTCAGAATTGTCATAGCTCTCCCTGCTGTTACTCCATAGGAAAGTACAGGGGAGATCCCAGCTATGACAGCCTGAGTCCTGAGTTAGGCTAGGTGGAGACTGTGAACTCTGACAACAGATGCTGCTACCAGAGTTTACTGAATGAGTCGAAGTGTCACATTATCATATCAACACACCCACTTGCATACGAATGTGTCTCATTATTCAGCATTTCCATATGTAAATTAGTCATTATGCTTCATTACCATATGGAAATAGGCCATTGTCGATGTGATGAATGAAAATTCGTAAACCTGTCGGATTGATGTCGATGTGTGCATATTTTTGTCAGAGTGCTGGGGGGAGATTCACTAAGTGGTGATAAAGAGGTAATAAAGAGGAGATAAAGTAGAGATTACTTCTCCACTTTATCACTTCTCCAGTTCCTATGTTATTCTATAGAGCCTATGTACTAAGATCTACAAAGTTGAAGAAATCTTAGTGCATAAGCTCCATAGAACAACATAGGAATTGGAGAAGTGATAAACTGGAGAAGTCATCTCCACTTTATCTACTCTTTACACCACTTAGTGAATCTCCCCCCTGGTGATGTAATGTTATTGACAGTTTGGTGAATACTGTGGATGTGCCTACAACACTGCTCCGATAGAACATCGGCATTCGTAGTCCTCTTCGACCTTTAGTTAATCTACGCCCTCGTGTATCTGTCAGCCAAGAACATACACCTGCAGCAGCCATCTTCTATGCTGGGACCTTGTTTCCCCTGACCCTTTTGGGTTTTATGTGGCAATGGCATTTGACTCAGTAGAATGGAATTATCTGTACAATGTACTCTGTGCATTTGGTTTTGGGCATATTTATACACTTGGTGCAACTACTCTATACTGTGCTATATGTGAGGGTGGTGACTGTGGGAAAGAGTTTTGTAAACTTTTCTTTGGGCAAGGATGCTCCCTTTGCAATTGAGTCTTTTTTGATTTGTATTCAAGCCGACAATAAGGCGAGAGGATTCTGTATTGGACATAGAGAAGAAAAATAGCTCTCTGTGATGATGATATGTTTCTGTGTGATACTAATGGATCCCTGTCCAGGACCTTAAACATAGCTGAGACCTTTGGTTCATATTCAGACTTGTCTATTAATTGCTCTAACTCCTCCTTGCTAGCTGTAAACTCTATAGATCATGATCTCATGGGAAAGGGTAGCACCTTGGTCTGGGAAGAGTAATTTAAGTATTTAATATTATTGGTTATTTTTTTTCCAAAATACCCCTGCACATATTCCAAATAGGTACTTCAGAGCAATTCACATAGTTATATCATAGTTTCATGGAGGTTAAAAAAATATAGAATCAAACTTGCAATGCTCAGGAGGTAAGCCATGGAAAGGGGAGTTTCAATGCTAAATTTCTATAAATACTACTTGGCAGATCAGGGCTAATATTCATTGGCATAAACAAATCTGAATACCAAGTATGAGTTTATTAATATAGAAGGAGCAACCTTCCACTTTAACTATAATATATCTCATATGCTATCAGTGTGACCATTGATTAGAAAGCCATCTTTGCAATTCACAAAAACAATACAGAGTAGAATCTATTACTGCCAAGTGTCCAGGGGATGCATATATCCCTCTGTGCTAAAGGGCCTGCACTGATCAACTCTGTTGCTGGGATTTTGAACCAGTATGGGCGAGGTATGGTATTACCACACTGGGACAGATCTACCATAAACATAAAGGTATTGAAAACCTTTGAACAATTGCATATGGAATTTAATATTCCACACACTTTATTCTGTTATTACCTATGCTTTTGGCATGTGCTGTAAGTGATGTGGTAAGACAGCAACCTGTTGTCTCTGAGTTTCAGCTGTTCTTCGTGGTGCATAACTGGCTCCATAAACCAGTTTCTTTTTATTTACAATTGGTTAGTTATAGAAACTCCAGTTGATGACTCCAGCCAAGGATCTAAGTGGGAGAGGAATTTTGGAGTTGTGGAGGAATGGGATGGTCAGTAACAAAGGCTAGTCCTCTATTGGTAGCTATTACTTCTAGGTACAACTCAAAATCCTACACAAAATATTTTACCCTAGCAAGGATGCATAAAATGAGGAGAGTAAATTAAGATTCCTGTCTTCAATAAGGTAAGGCTATGGGTCCTTTTTTGCAGTTAATTTGAGATTCTCAAGAGGTGAACAATTGTTGGAAACAAGTTCTTGACATGATTTCTAAAATGTGTCTCTTTTCTGTAGTTCCTGAAGGGATAGAATCTGTTCCTGATAAGATTCTGCTCAGGGGATTTCTGGTGATGGTGTGGAAGGGGTATCACGGTGCCTGTGATTGCTTTATTTCTATGTCTGTCACCAGTAGGGGGCTCTCGATTGGCTGGCTGTCTTCAGCCCGCCCTGTATTGCCTATTTAAACCTAGCCTGGGCACCCTTTGGTTGCCCTTTCGTGTTGTCTCCTTGCTGCTGTGATTTTCACTGTTCCTGAGTATCCTGGGCCTTTGCTGTGTTTTCTGTGACCAGTGTTAACCCATTACAGTGCTTCCAGTTCAAGAGTTCCTGCTGACGTTTGATCCGGTTGAACCTCCGCCTTCTGCTGCCAGCGTCCTGATTCTGGTTGACCGTCTGTCTGCGGGTTCCTGCTTCCTTCCGCTGGTCCTCTGTCCAGTCCTGTTTGCTTTCAAGACGTTCCTGAGTCGCCTTGGCGACATTGTTATCTCGCCAGCTAGCTTACTGGGGACACAAGCCATCCGGCTGTCTCTTGTGTATAGCGTCCCACGTACTGGGTACTGGTTCGCTCTGTTAGCCACCCGGCTGTCTCATGTGTATAGTGTCCCACGTACTGGGTACTGGTTCGCTCCGTTAGCCATCCGGCTGTCTCATGTGTATAGCGTTCCACATACAGGGTACTGGTTCGCTCCCCCAGCCATCCGGCCATTTCAGTGCTCAAGCCACCCGGCTGTCTCATGTGTATAGCGTCCCACGTACAGGGTACTGGTTCGCTCCTCCAGCCATCCGGCTGTTTCATTGCTCAAGTCACCCGGCTGTCTCATGTGTATAGCGTTCCACGTACAGGGTACTGGTTCGCTCCTCCAGACATCCGGCTGTTTCAGTGCTCAAGCCACCCACTTGTCTCATGTGTATAGCGTTTGACGTACAGGGTACTGGTTCGCTCCTCCAGCCATCCGGCTGTTTCAGTGCTCAAGCCACCCGGCTGTCTCATGTGTATAGCGTTCCACATACAGGGTACTGGTTCGCTCCTCAAGCCATCCGGCTGTTTTCAATACTCAAGCCACCCGGCTGTTTCATGTGTATAGCATTCCACGTACAGGGTACTGGTTCGCTCCTTTAGTCTTCCGGCTGTCTCAGTGTATAGCGTTCCACGTACTGGGTACTGGTCCACCCCAAGCCATCCGGCTGTATCTACATCATTGCATTCCTCATACAGGGTACTGGTTCGCTCCACCAGCCACCCTGCTGTACCAGTATTATAGCATTCCAAGTACCGGTTACTGGTTCGCTCCATTCAACCCTGACTGCTCTATGTGTTGTGGTGTTCCATCTGAGAGAACCTTGCTAGCTCAATACCTTCATTACATCTATTGCTGGCGGCTTATGTACTGACCTAGCCTCTTTCGATCATAAGTGATTGTTTTTTGCCTACCAGTCACTTTACTATTGGTGTTGCATTCATCCAGTCATTGGGCTGCCTTGTCCGGTATATGGTAAGGCCGGTAGAACCTTTCCCGTTTCCTGGGGTTGCCTTATCCGGTATTGGCGAGGCCGGTAGAGCCTGTTTATTCTCCTGTCAATTGGCTGCCTTGCCCGGTATATGGTAAGGCCGGTAAAACCTGTCCTGTTTCCCTGGGTTGCCTTACCCGGTATTGGCAAGGCCGGTAGAGCCTGTGCATTTCCTGTTAATTGGCTGTCTTGCCCGGTATATGGTAAGGCCGGTAGAACCAGTCCTGTTTCTGTAGTTGCCTTACCCGGTATTAGCAAGGCCGGTAAAGCCTCACCTCAAGTTCCTGTTCCCTGGCTGTCCTGCCCGGTATATTGGCAGGACCAGTAGAGCCAATATTTCTCTATTTTGCATTGTATTTCTATCCAATTAAAGATATATGTGTGTACGTGTATATTTCCCTAAGGGGTTGCATTAACTTTTCAATAAAGTTGATTTTTTATCTAAACTCTGTGTCTGAGAGTCTTAACAAACTATGACAAGGGGAGAGCCCTAATATGGAAATTGGATAAAACTCATTCACATAAGGCATGGTTTGAATTAGTCATTTATAACATACCACATTACAATATGGTCTACAGGGGTCTCCTCTTAAATTCATAAGAATACGTGGTGTCTGGATACATAAATATATTACTCAAACCTAAACTGACTTAGTATGCAAAAATTATTGCTTACCGGTCTGACCCCAGTGACTGATTCCATGAGGAGAGCACAGCGCTGCTTTCTAAGATTGACCCCGGTGACAGGGTTCATTCATTCAAGGCAGTGCTTGATGCTACAGCAGCTTATACAGCCCCCAGCAGTATCAAGAAGACAGAAAATGCCTTTGAGGTCATCCCATGGATCATCTATCCTTTTGGATAGATGATCCAGGATAGGGGGCTATCAGACGTGGTCCTGGCGCCCCCTGGAGGTCTGAAAGTTTTATTTAATTATAAAAGGCGCATATAACCTATGTTTCACATTATTTAAAAAATGGGCAATTGTCACCCCCATGCTAGGGGGGTGTCATGAGAGGTCATGAATGATACCCCCCTTAAGGTCTGATGTGTTTTTTACCACATTAAACATATTATATTACACATATAATTAAATGTTTGACACATTAAATGTTTTACACATATACGGGCAAGTTATGCAGCTGCACAGGTTGATCAGTGACCTGTGCCCTGAAAGACTGAGTTTGGATACTTGCTGAAAAAATAGCATACGTATATTGTGTGTGGTGTGGTGTGGTAAGGGAGAGGTTAAAAAACAAATCTCTTTGGGTTTTGTTTTCCCTCTCTTTGCTGTGAGACAAGCAAATAATTGAAGTCTGGTGTGGTGGGAGTGACTAATTGCTGTGTTTGTAATTGGTGGATTCCTGGCTTAAATAGCAGATAAATAGTGAATACTTGAACGTGTGAATCTTGCATCAGTGTGTAAGTGCAGAAGTGTGGTAAGTGTCAGAATTTAAAACAGGGGAATTCAAATACAGGGGATTACACAGGGGAACACATATATCAATCTTATTGTGCAGCTATTTTTTGCCTGCCTTTTTAGCTTGTGGTAACTGGCACATATGAGTGGTAGCATGATTGTCCATTTAACTGCCATATGTTTGCACACCTGGAACAACTGTTCCAGGGTGCATACCTCTGTGACAGATGTGAGCAAGTGGTCTCTCTGGAAGCTCGTATTAGAGATCTGGAGGGGCAGGTTGCAACACTGAGAGAGACGGCCAATCTTAAGAGGGGTCTGCTGACTGATCAGCAGGAAGCGGTGGTAGGTACTTCTGGGGGTGGAGACTGCACAAACAAAGAGCAGGTAGCCAGATGGGTTACAGTTAGACATAGCAAGGGGGGTGTACAGAGGAATAGGGAGGACACTACTGTGTTTCCTAATCCTAACAGATTTGCTACATTGAGTAATGATGTTGGGGATGCTGACACAGGAATGTCTTTGCTGGAGAGGACTGTTCTCTCTAACAGCCGAGTGAACAGCCCCTCTAGCACGGATGGTATCCGGGACTCAGGCAGACCTAGACAGATGGTGGTGGTAGAGTATTCTATTATTAGGAAGACAGACAGGGTAATCTGTCACCAAGATCGCCATAATCGTACCATTTGCTGTCTCCCGGGAGCTCAGGTTCGACATGTGGCTGATTGGGTTGATAGATTGTTGGGAGGGGCTGGGCATGACCCGGCTGTCATGGTACATGTTGGTACTAATGACAAAGTCAGTGGAAAATGGAGGTTCGTTAAGAAGGATTTCAGGGACCTAGGATAAGCTTAAGCAGAGGACCTCTAAGGTAGTATTTTCTGAAATTCTACATGTGCCACCCGCTACATTAGAAAGGCAATGGGAGATTAGGGAGTTAAATGCATGGATAAAGACTAAGTGTAAGCAGGAGGGGTTTGGGTTCCTAGAGCACTGGGCAGTCCCGTGTGGGCAATCTTTATAGTAGTGATGGATTGCACCTTAGTGGAAGAGGGGCCACGGTGCTGGGCGATAGGATGGTTAGAGGGCTGGAGGAGACTTTAAATTAGAAAGGGGGGGCTGCAACACAGGCTGGGGAAGGTAGTATAATTGAGGAAATGGGATTAGAGAAGGGGCATGGGGGTGGAGAGGGGGAATGGGTTAGTTCATCTAATAGGGAGTTGCCATTGTTACAGCCTGACAAAAGACAAATACATCTGAAAAAGAATGAAATCTTTAGGAATGGCAAAAAGATAAAATGTATGCATGCAATTGCTCGCAGTCTGGCTGGTAAGATGGGGGAACTAGAAATGACTGTGGTACGTGCAGTACATGAGCAATATGATCTGATTGGAGTGTCTGAAACCTGGTTAGATGATATGCATGACTTGGCAGTCAATCTAAAGGGTTTTTCACTTTTTAGGAGTGACAGGGGAGGAAGGTTATGCCTATATGTAAAGCGGACCTTAAAACCTAGTTTAAGGGAAGATATAAATGAAGGGTCCAATGAAAAGGTAGAGGCCTTGTGGGTTGAAATACACACTGGGGGCACACATAATAAAAAGATATTGGTGGGGATTTTCTACAAGCCACCTAATGTTGGGGAGTTAGAGGAAGCCCAAACTTTTACTGCAAATGGAAAAGGCTGCTAGGTCAGCAAAGGTAATTATAATGGGAGATTTCAACTACCCTGAAATTGATTGGAGCAATATGACTTCAGGCACAACAAAGGGAAATATTTTTCTAAGTATGATAAATGATAATTTTATGTTCCAACTAGTAGAGGAGCCAACTAGAAAAGAGGCCTTGTTTGACCTAGTGCTCTCAAACGATTCTGACATGGTAAACAATGTGCAGGTAAGGGAACATTTGGGCAGCAGTGACAACAATATGTATCCTTTGAAGTTTTATGAGAAACCCAATAGCAAGAATTTAACCAAAACATTCAATTTCAAAAAGGCTAATTTTACAAAGTCAAAAGAAGCTTTAAAGGATATCCAGTGGGATGTAATTTTCAAAGATAAAAATGCACAAGAATCATGGAATGTATTTAAAATGCTCTTGGGCAAATATACATGTCAATACATACCTTTGGGGAGTAAGCACAAGAGAAGTAAAGCAAAACCAATGTGGATTAATAATGTGGTCAGCAGGGAAATTAGAAATAAAAAGCAGGCTTTTAAGGTGTTTAAGTCAAACGGGTCAGATGCATCATTTAAAAAATATAAAGAATGTAATAAAATCTGCAAACAAGCAATTAAGCTAGCTAAAATAGAAAATGAGAGAAACAATGAAAATGAGAGCAAGAAAAATCCTAAACAATTCTACAAGTATATTGATAACAAAAAAGTTAAGGTTGATATTGGTCCTCTAAGGACTAAGACAGGTGAATTGATTAGTGAGGATAAAGCTATGGCTAAATACGTTCTTTGCTTCAGTATATACAACGGAAGCAGCAATGACAAGCTGTGGGCAAACAGACAAAACCATGGAATTTCCTCCAACATCTACATGGCTTACTGAGAACAAGGTCCAAAACAGACTGGAAAGGGTTATAGTGAATAAAGCGCCTGGACCGGACGGTATACACCCAAGGGTACTTAAGGAACTTAGTTCACTTTCATCAGGCATAGTGCCCTGTGATTGGAGGAAAGCTGATGTAGTTCCATTGTTTAAAAAGGGAGCAAGATCCAAACCAGGAAATTATAGACCTGTGAGCTTGACTTCCATAGTGGGTAAGATACTAGAAGGGTTATTAACTGGCAATATTAAGAACTATGTGAAGACAATATCATTAGTAGGAATCAGTATGGTTTCATGAAGAACAAATCATGTCAGACTAATTTACTTGCATTTTATGAAAGAGTGAGTAGTAATTTGGACAGGGGAAAGGCTGTTGATGTAGTATACTTGGATTTTGCAAAAGCCTTTGACACAGTGCCTCACAACAGGTTACTGCATAAATGAAAAGGCTTCGGTTTGGGCGGCGTTACCTGTACATGGATTGAGAACTGGTTAAATGATAGATGGCAGAGAGTTGTTGTAAATGGAACTTTTTCAAATTGGTCTAGGGTTATAAGTGGGGTGCCGCAGGGTTCAGTCCCGGGCCCAATGCTTTTTAATTTGTTTAATGATCTAGGAGTGGGAATTGAAAGTAGCATCTCAATCTTTGCTGAAGACACTAAGATATGTAAATAAATGTATACAGAGCTGGATGTTTTTTCCCTACAGAAGGATTTAGATAAACTAAGTGAATGGGCAGAAAAGTGGCAGATGTCATTTATGTAGATAAATGTAAGGTTATGCATTTGGGCTGTAGAAACAAACTTGCTACATATACTCTAAATGGGAAACAACTTGGGAAATCCTCATTAGAGAAAGATTTAGGAGTACTGATAGACAATAGACTTCACAGCAGTGTGCAGAGTCACTCAGCTGCTGCAAGAGCAAATAGAGTACTAGCCTGCATAAAAAGAGTTGTAAAAGCAAGGGATGCTAATATTATCCTACCTCTGTATAAATCCTTGGTTAGGCCTCCTCTAGAATATGGAGTTCAATTGTGGGTGCCTGTTCTAAAAAAAGACATTACTGAACTGGAAAAAAACCAAAAACTGATAAAGGGATTGGAGGATCTGAGTTACAAAGAGAGACTAGCCAAAGTGGGTTTGTTTAAATTAGAGAAGAGACGTCTAAGGGGTGATATGATTACCATTTACAAATACATTCAAGGTCAATACAAAGAACTATCCAATGAATTATTTATGCAAAGAGCTGAGCTAAGAACAAGAGGTCATCCATTAAGACTTGAGGAAAGGCGCTTCCGACTAAAACATAGGCATAGGCCAATATACATGTATAGTGGCCCAGCTGAGGAAGGGGGATTCCCCCGAAACGTTTGATGGCCGAAGAGCATTCATGCCTGTTAAAACACTTTGTATGAATATTTGAGTAAAGCATTGGAGATTCTCTGCGACTGGTGAGTGCCTTTTCTCTTTTTCTCAAATTGAAATAACACCCTCCAAAGTCCAAATACTATGATGATTAATTAGAGCTGCTTTTATTATGAAACATTACTTTCCCATTAAATACTTTTATCTCAAATAATATAGATTCTTACATTTGGCGTATTCAATGTCTCTATATTCCTTTCCAACTGGCAGAATTAATAGCCATTAAACAAATTTTGATCATGTAAAAGAAATGGAAAATTACATTTCCTGTAAGTAATGTACAGGTAGCTACACCATAAAGATTGAAAATGATTACTCTCTATTTTTTTTTTTTTTAAATCATTAAAACATTTGATTTTGACAAAATGTTTAATTTTAATGTTACGCTATCCACATTTTGACAACTCCCCAGGGGTTATGCAGTAAGGTATAATAAAGAAGTGATAAAGCTGAGAAGGCTTCTCCAGTGATATCACTTCTCCAGTTATGTTATTCAATAGCAGTGGTTCTCAAGGTATTTTTTCTGGTGGCCATCTATGCGGCCACCATCATGCCCTGGTGGTCGCACTGCGGCCACAGCCATGTCGCAGTGGCCACACTATGACATTACATGCACAAATGGTATAAGTATGTTAAGACAAATAAAATTGCATATAAATTAGTGCAATGGCAATACATTTACATCATATTACAATTTAAACTTTCCAGAAATAAATCATATAGTATTAAAAAGTACCAAATAAAAACGGACCAGCACATGAAGCTACATTCTCACACTATTGCTTTAAATAAAACATGGCTAACAAACATATATGAATATGAAAGCTTTTAACCGTTTTAGTGCCAGAGAGGTATCCAATGCAATATGTTGGATACCTTTTGTGTGCTCAAATGGTTAAAAACACCTATTTATTGCAAAGTGACAGTTCCATTATAATCCAGTATAAAAAATGCATTTTTAACCTTCTGAAAGCCAAAAGGCTTACACCTGGGTGCACCCCTAGAAATTATATTTTCAACTGTTTGACCAGGTAGAAAACACCTACTCAAATGAAATGACCCTTCTGATACATTTTCATTGTCTGTCAGGACCTCTGACGTTACTGACAGTATCCCCCTGACACACACGTATTCCTGACAGACTCAGCTGGAAACCCAATAAACAATCAGACAGTCATCCTCCAGATTTATACCAATAACAATGACAGTTTTCATTTCACTGGGATGGATGGGACTGTAGATTTCACCATTAACACCACCAACTTTTACCTTTAAAGTTAGGTACCATTAAAGTACAACCAAACCATCAATTCTAATGGGATTTGTATAATTCCCTCAAATGTTATCTAGTATAATGGATGTTAGATGCCTCACAGTAGATTGGGTACCTTTGTGACAACCAAGGAGTGAAAACAACACAACCTTGCACTCTGCATATTGGAATCTAACATACATTTGATATATCAAAATCCTACCATTCTTGTTCAGTGTTTTAACTGCTTGAGCACCAGAGGGGAGCACAACACATAGTTAAGAAATGAACTGCACTCCCTTCTGATCCTCAAGGAGTTAACACAAGTAAGCAATTTTCCTTTGAACTGAAGGTCAATATAAATTACAAGATAAATGGATAACAATCCTGTTATAAGGACCGCTACTACACCACATGGGACACAAACAGAATACAATGGATTCAATGTGATTATAACCCCTTGGATGCTTTCTAATGCACTGGGGACATCTCCATCATCCAAGTGGTTATTTTGTTTTTAAGTATTCTGCAATTATTTTGCCTTGCTTCACTTTTCTCCTTACACTTACATATTTTCTGCTATGGATTATCCAGCAATCTGGCATGATTAATAAAAAACAGTATGCACTGGGTGCACTCTGTGTGTGTCTCATTCAGGTTCATCACTCACTCTTACTGATCCCGGGGCCATCTGAGGTTGAGGCTTAGGGGAGAGACTACGACAGTGACTCACACTGCCCACCTCACACTGTCCCACACACATGGCCCATCTCTTATTGCCCACTCACACTGTCCCACTCACAATGCCCACTCTCATATTGCCCACCTAATATTGCCCACTCACACTGTCTCACTTATACTGTCCCGCTCACATTCTACCACCACACACTGCCCACCACACATTGTCCCACCACACACTGCCCACACACATTGTCCCACTCACATTGTCCCACCACACATTGCCCACTCACATTGTCCCACTCACACTGTCCCTTTCTTATTGCTCACTCATATTGTCCCACTCACATTGCACACCACACATTGCCCACATCTTATTGCCCACCTCACACTGCCCACTCACATTGCCCCTGCACATTGCCCACCTCACACTGTCCACTCACATTGCCCCTCCACATTTCCCACCTCACAATACCCACCTCATATTGTCCACCTCACACTGCCCAACTCATATTGCCCACCTCACACTGCCCAACTCACATTGCCCACCTCACACTGTCCACTCACATTGCCCACTTCACACTGTCCACTCACATTGCCCACCTCACACTGTCCACTCACTTTGGCCCTCCACATTGCCCACCTCACACTGCCCAACTCATATTGCCCACCTAACACTTTCCACTCACATTTCCCCTCCACATTGCCCCTTCCACAATGCCCCCTTCATCTCCACATTGCCCCTTCCACAATGCCCCTTCATCTCCACAATGCCCCCTCCATCTCCACAATGCACCCTTCATCTCCACAATGCCCCTTCATCTCCACATTGCCCCCTCCACAATGCCCCCTTCATCTCCACAATGCACCCTTTATCTCCACAATGCCTCTTCCACAATGCCCCCTTCTTCTCCACAATGCCCCCTTCATCTCCACAATGCCCCTTCCACAATGCCCCCTTCATCTCCCCAATGCCCTTTCCACAATGCCCCTTCATCTTGTTGACCTCTTATTAATTTTAAGGGTTAGTGAAATATTTAAACTGCTTACAATCAGAGAAATGACACTGTTGTAAATACAGCAGTATTTTATTTAATATAATAAAGTAAAGCCATTACATATTCATTGAAGATAATCTATGACAGAGGTGTCAGTTGAGAGAACTCCCCAATTCCTCTGGTATTCTGTAGCGCATATGCACTGGCATGAATGTAACGTTCCATTCTCTTTTACAATAATTTTAACAGAAAAAAACATATTTTCTGTATTTCACGGAAATTCTCACACATAGAAAATCCATTACAATGTCCAACTTTTCACTTCTGCCAATGAAATTCCCATAAGAACAATTGCCACCTTTTCTTCTTATGGCTATGAGAATTTCCTCTGCAATACTACTGCAGCTTGGTGCTGAAGTGGAGGAATACACAACTGATAGTAATACAACAAGCAACTAGTAATAATAGTAGTAGTAGAGAATGGTTCCATTTTCCATTTATGTCTTCCAATGGCGGTGAAACTTCCCACCCCCATACTATGAAAACCTACAATTTCTTGCCATGTAGCATGATGTAGAAGAAGGAGGGAAAGAGA
This sequence comes from Rhinophrynus dorsalis, assembly GCA_037306005.1. Lineage (NCBI taxonomy): Eukaryota > Metazoa > Chordata > Amphibia > Anura > Rhinophrynidae > Rhinophrynus > Rhinophrynus dorsalis. The sequence goes on from CM074723.1 coordinate 418,424,000, forward strand.
GTGAAAAAAGAGAGAGCGAGAAAAAAAATTAAAATATTAAAGTAAAAATAAATTTGTTTGAAATGATGGCTAGCACTATGACCTCTGCCAGCAACAAGAGATGCTGTATGAATCCCAATGCTGCTGATAATCAGTTGGAGATATAAGTCAGCAGCTCCAGTTGTAAAGGGAGCCCATGTACCTCTGATCCAATTAGGCCTAGTCCCTGACATTGTTCCTTGGGATGTGGGGATCCATACTGAAGTTGTTAAAAGAACTTAAGAGGTGTTCTGGCAAAGCCCTTAACAGAATTAACAGAATTATTCAATCAGTAACTATTGACAGGAGTAGTTCCAGAAGATTGGAAGGTAGGAAATGTAGTACCACTTCACAAAAGAGGTAGAAGGGAAGAGTCTGGGAACTACAGACCAGTAAGTCTTATGTCAGTAGTGGTAAAATCCATGGAAACCATGTTAAAGGAAAGAATTGTTAAATATCTGAATTTAAATGGCTTGCAAGATTCCAAACAGCACGGTTTTACAGCAGCGAGATCTTGTCAAACTAACCTCATGGAGTTTTTTGACTGGGTAACTAAAATAATAGACCAGCGGGTACAGTAGATTTAGCTTATCTAGATTTCAGTAAAACATTTGACACTGTCCCTCTGTCACGGTTTATTATGACTCTCAGACACAAGTATTAGGTAAAAAAATCAATTTTATTGAAATAATAAATGATAACTTAGGATGGCAATAAGATACATATATATATATACAGAATATAGCACAGACAGAAGGCAGACTCTACCGGTCCTGTCAATATATCGGACAGGACAGTCTTTAGGCTCTACCGGCCTTGCCAATACCGGGTAAGGCAACCTGCAGATGGAATAGCATAACGGTTTTACCGGCCTTACCAAATTACCGGGCAAGGCAGCCTCAATAGATACACAATGTAGGCTCTACCGGCCCTGCCAATACCGGGTAAGGCAACCTCAGATGGAATGTGGCAAAAGGTTCTACCGGCCTTACCAATACCGGGCAGGGCAGCCCAGAGATAATAGCCGCAGTCAGATGGAACTGGCAATTTAGCAGAATCGTTAAGCAGCAAGGCTTTGGAGCAAACCAGCGTCCGCACGCTGGAAACAACACTGAATAGTATAGCCGTTAGGCTTAGCGAGCAAACCAGTGACCGCACACTGGAGTAACAAGCGAGTAGTATAGCCGCAAGGCTTAGGAGCAAACCAGCGTCCGCACGCTGGGACCAACACAAAATTGTATAGCCGATAGGCTTTGGAGCAAACCAGTGACCGCACACTGGTGTAACAAGTGAGTATGTATAGCCGCAAGGCTTAGGAGCAAACCAGCGTCCGCACGCTGGGACCAACACAGATTTGTATAGCTGATAGGCTTTGGAGCAAACCAGTGACCGCACACTGGTGTAACAAGCGAGTTAGTATAGCCGCAAGGCTTAGGAGCAAACCAGCGTCCGCACGCTGGGACCAACACAGATTTGTATAGCTGAAATACTTTGGAGCAAACCAGTGACCGCACACTGGTGTAACAAGTGAGTTTGTATAGCTGCAAGGCTTAGGAGCAAACCAGCGTCCGCACGCTGGGACCAACACAGAATTGTATAGCTGATAGGCTTTGGAGCAAACCAGTGACCGCACACTGGTGTAACAAGCAAGTTTGTATAGCCGCAAGGCTTAGGAGCAAACCAGCGTCCGCACGCTGGGACCAACACAGATTTGTATAGCTGATAGGCTTTGGAGCAAACCAGTGACCGCACACTGGTGTAACAAGCGAGTTTGTATAGCCGCAAGGCTTAGGAGCAAACCAGTGTCCGCACGCTGGGACCAACACGGAATTGTAGCAATGTCACCAACGCGACCAGGCAGAAGGTCGCCAGGATACTGAAGACAGGTGATAAGATGACAGGAACCAGCAACGATCAGTCAGGTCAGAAAACAGCAGAGAAGTTCAGCAGGAACTGCAACACCAGAGACTAGGCCGGAACCAGGACTGGAAGTACTTCAGCATGCAGGAAACACTGGAACAGTAGAGATCAGGAACTCAGGAACACATGAGATCAGGAACTCAGGAACACTGGAACAGAGGCCCAGCTATCACTAGCATAGTGATAGCAAGAAGGTCAGAAACAACACGAAAGGGCACTCAAAGGGTGCCCAATCCAGGTTTAAATAGTCAATAAGAGGCGGGCTATCTGCAGACAGCCAATAGAAGCCCCCTACTGGTGATAGACAAGTAACTGCAACAAATCACGGGCACCGTGATAGTACCCCCCTTTCAAAGACCCCCTCTCCTAGAATAGGGTTTAGGTTTCTGCGGGTAATTGGCATGAAAGGCCCTAGTTAACCTAGGTGCATGAAGGTCCGTACTATTCACCCATGATCGATCCTCAGGACCATACCCTTTCCAATGTACCAGGTACTGTACCCTTCCTCTAAGCCTACGGGAATCAATAATGCTCTGAACCTCGTACTCCTCCTGGCCCTCGACCTCAACAGGTCCTGGCACCACAGGTGTGGTAGTATAGCGATTGCAAACCAGAGGCTTAAGAAGGGACACATGGAACACATTATGGATACGCATGGATGCAGGTAGGTCTAGTGCATAGGAGACAGGGTTAATTTTGCGAATAACTCTGTATGGACCAATAAACCGAGGAGCCAACTTATTAGACGGAACCTGCAGCTTGAGATTTCTGGAGGAAAGCCATACTCTATCCCCAACCTGAAAGGAAACCGCTGGAAGCCTTCTGCGATTAGCATGGCGCTGATGACGCTGAAATGACTGACCAAGTGCCCTCTGAACTTGTGCCCATGTGGAACGGAGTTGCTCGATATGCTCATCCAGAGCTGGAATCTGTTGCGTCTGAAATGAATCTGGAAGCAAACAGGGCTGGAACCCATAATTAATCAGAAACGGAGAGCTCCCAGATGAAGAACTGACCGCACAGTTCCTGGCGAACTCTGCCCAAGGCAACAAGTCGGACCAATTATCATGATGGTCAGTAACGAAACAACGGAGAAATTGTTCCAAGCCCTGATTAGCTCGTTCAGCGGCTCCATTGGTCTGGGGATGGTAGGCAGAGGAGAAGGACAGCTGTATGCCCATCTGTTGGCAAAATGCCCTCCAAAATCTAGACACAAACTGGCTCCCCCTGTCAGACACCAGTACCCTAGGCACTCCATGCAACCGGAATACTTCTCTGGCGAACACCATTGCCAATTCCTTCGCTGAAGGAAGACCACGGAGGGGCACGAAATGAGCCATTTTAGAAAACCTGTCCACCACCATGAATATAAAGGAGTACCCCTTCGACATAGGCAACTCTCCCATAAAATCAATGGAAACATGAGACCAGGGGCGTTCGCCATTAGGCACCGGTTGAAGCAAGCCCACAGGGAGATGTCTCGGGGTCTTAGCGCGGGCGCAGATGGCACAGGCATTCGTAAATTCGGCACAATCGTTTCTCATGGAAGGCCACCAAAATAACTGAGAAAGGGACCATAACAATTGGTCTCTACCAATATGTCCCGCAGCCTTAGAGGAATGGTAGGTTTCGAGCAGCCTAGTACGAAATGATTCAGCGACAAAACATTTGCCCACTGGGGTTTCATGGGGAGCGGACCCCTGAGAGGCCAGGATCTCCTCCCCTAGAGGAGAAGTGATACTCGTGCGTATAGTAGCCAGTATTCTATCAGGTTGGATGATAGGAGCTGGTGCTTCCACTCTGTCACTGTCGGCCTCAAATTGTCTTGACAGTGCATCAGCCCTGATATTTTTTGACCCTGGTAAATATGATACAATGAAATTAAATCGAGACAGGAACAGTGCCCACCTGGCCTGACGAGAGGACAATCTCTTGGCCTCCGAGAGATAGGTCAGATTCTTATGATCTGTTAGGATTAAGACAGGATTCTTAGTACCTTCAAGCAAATGACGCCATTCCTTAAGAGCAAGGATAATGGCCAATAATTCTCTGTCACCTATCTCATAGTGGCTTTGAGTGACAGTCAACTTTTTAGAGAAAAACCCACAAGGTCTGAGAGTTCCACCTTTCTCGTGTCGCTGCGAAAGTACTGCCCCGACCCCAATATCTGAGGCATCAACCTCTAACGTAAATGGAAGTAAAGGATTGGGGTGGGATAACACAGGAGCCGCCGCAAATGCCAGCTTCAAATTCTCAAAGGCTTTCTCAGCAGATACCGGCCAACAAGAAGGATTAGCACCCTTGTGCATAAGATCGGACAGAGGTTTGACAATGGAAGAAAAGTTCTTAATAAACCTCCTATAATAATTAGCGAAACCCAGGAAACGCTGTATGGCTTTAAGACCCTTGGGTTTTGGCCATTGTAGGACAGCTGACAATTTTTCTTTGTCCATGGCAATGCCATCATTGCCAATTATGAACCCCAAGAATGGCACACTGGTTCTATGAAACTCACATTTTTCCATTTTACAAAATAATTTGTTCTCACGGAGTCGTAGCAATACTGAGGATACATCTTTGATGTGCTGTGCCATGTTTTGGGAGTAAATCAGTATATCGTCGAGGTACACCACAACACATGTCTGTAACATATCTCTCAGAACATCATTTATCAGTTCCTGGAAAACTGCGGGTGCATTACACAGCCCAAAAGGCATTACTAGATACTCGTAGTGCCCAGCTCGAGTATTAAAGGCAGTTTTCCACTCATCACCTGCTCGAATGCGAACCAGATTGTAAGCGGCCCGTAGGTCCAACTTGGTAAATATCGAAGCGCCCTTAAGCCTGTCAAAAAGCTCGGTGATGAGTGGTATTGGGTATGCGTTTTTTGCCATTAGTTTATTCAAGCCCCGGTAGTCAATGCATGGTCTTAATTCGCCATTTTTCTTTTTTACAAAAAAGAACCCAGCCCCAGCTGGAGAGGTAGATTTACGTATGATCCCTCTAGCAAGGGCATCAGAAATGTAATCCTCCATAGCCTTATTTTCATCACAAGATAATGGATAAGTGCGTCCTTTCGGAGGTACTGCACCAGGCTGCAATTCAATGCAACAATCATAAGGTCTATGCTGGGGTAGCATACTAGCCTCTCCTTTGCTAAAAACATCGCCAAACTGTTGGTACACATCCGGCATAGCAGAGGAGGTGCACATGACCTTAATAGGCTGGATGACGCACTTGTCCATACAAAACTGGGACCAAGCAGCAATTTCACACTTTTTCCAATCGAATTGTGGGTTATGTAACTGTAACCACGGAAATCCCAATATCACCGCATGGTGCGGGGAATTAATCAGTTGAAACTGCTGCTCTTCTCTGTGAAGTGCCCCAATAGTCATAGACAATGGCATAGTTTCAAATATGACCTGAGGCGGTTCTAAGGGTCTACCATCAATCGCTTCAATAGTCAAGGGGTTTTCTCTTTCAATGCGTGGAACTCCGTGCAATTCAGCAAAGGTATTATCCATAAAATACCCTGCTGCACCGGCGTCAACCAAGGCCAAAACCTCCACAGAGCGTTGTGCCCAAGACAATACCACCTGTATGGTGGGTTTCATTATGCCCGACACTGGGGACGATTGTACACCACCTAGGGCCTGTCCCCCAAGATACCCTAGGTGTGTGCGTTTCCCGGACGTACCGGACAGGAATTTAGCAAGTGCCCTTTTTTACCGCAGTATAAACATAACCCTTGTTTTTTGCGATATATTCTCTCTGCCTTGGATAGTCTAGTGAAGCCTATTTCCATAGGTTCACTTGTTTCCCGTACTGGTTCACTAGACTTCAATGCCAAGGGAGGGATGGGTGGGCAAAACATGCTACTAGGCTCATTATTTTTTGACCGTAACTTACGATCTCTGGCAATTGATCTCTCACGTATTCTGGAGTCAATTATCATAACATACTCAATGTAATCATCTAGATCAATAGGTAGATCTTTAGCAGCGATTTCGTCTTTAATGTGGTCATTCAGGCCTTGAGAGAAGGCTGCCAATAATGCCTCGTTATTCCAACCTACCTCTGCTGCCAATGTGCGGAATTCGATGGCATAGTCGCCCACTGTACGCCTGCCCTGTTGTATCTCCATAAGGCGTTTGGCAGCAGAGGTGGTTCTACCAGGAGGCTCAAACACTCTTCGAAAGGAACGCACAAATTCACTAAAGTTCTTAGTACAAGGTTTAGCATTCTCCCACAAGGGGTTAGCCCAAGCCAATGCTCTGCCAGTGAGCAGTGATATCGTGAACCCCACTTTACTACGATCATTGGGAAATGCGTGTGCCGTCAATTCCATAAAGATTTCGAGTTGATTGATGAACCCTCTGCAGAGACTAGGGTCACCATCATATCTTAGCGGCAAGGGTGCAGAAGCCGTTAACCCTTTAACAGTACCCCCTAGGGGTCTGGTATCACTTTCCGGTGTCTGACTTGGCGAGACCACCGGGCTAGAGCTAGATTGGTCAGCAGGTACCGTGCGTTCAAGGATCGTTTGAATTGCAACTGCCAACTGATCCAAACGTTGCTCGAGCACATCCATCCTCCAATGGATATTCTGTGCGTTACCTTCACCCTTGCTGTCTGAGGTCATGGCCCTTTCGTACTGTCACGGTTTATTATGACTCTCAGACACAAGTATTAGGTAAAAAAATCAATTTTATTGAAATAATAAATGATAACTTAGGATGGCAATAAGATACATATATATATATACAGAATATAGCACAGACAGAAGGCAGACTCTACCGGTCCTGTCAATATACCGGACAGGACAGTCTTTAGGCTCTACCGGCCTTGCCAATACCGGGTAAGGCAACCTGCAGATGGAATAGCATAACGGTTTTACCGGCCTTACCAAATTACCGGGCAAGGCAGCCTCAATAGATACACAATGTAGGCTCTACCGGCCCTGCCAATACCGGGTAAGGCAACCTCAGATGGAATGTGGCAAAAGGTTCTACCGGCCTTACCAATACCGGGCAGGGCAGCCCAGAGATAATAGCCGCAGTCAGATGGAACTGGCAATTTAGCAGAATCGTTAAGCAGCAAGGCTTTGGAGCAAACCAGCGTCCGCACGCTGGAAACAACACTGAATAGTATAGCCGTTAGGCTTAGCGAGCAAACCAGTGACCGCACACTGGAGTAACAAGCGAGTAGTATAGCCGCAAGGCTTAGGAGCAAACCAGCGTCCGCACGCTGGGACCAACACAAAATTGTATAGCCGATAGGCTTTGGAGCAAACCAGTGACCGCACACTGGTGTAACAAGTGAGTATGTATAGCCGCAAGGCTTAGGAGCAAACCAGCGTCCGCACGCTGGGACCAACACAGATTTGTATAGCTGATAGGCTTTGGAGCAAACCAGTGACCGCACACTGGTGTAACAAGCGAGTTAGTATAGCCGCAAGGCTTAGGAGCAAACCAGCGTCCGCACGCTGGGACCAACACAGATTTGTATAGCTGAAATACTTTGGAGCAAACCAGTGACCGCACACTGGTGTACCAAGTGAGTTTGTATAGCTGCAAGGCTTAGGAGCAAACCAGCGTCCGCACGCTGGGACCAACACAGAATTGTATAGCTGATAGGCTTTGGAGCAAACCAGTGACCGCACACTGGTGTAACAAGCAAGTTTGTATAGCCGCAAGGCTTAGGAGCAAACCAGCGTCCGCACGCTGGGACCAACACAGATTTGTATAGCTGATAGGCTTTGGAGCAAACCAGTGACCGCACACTGGTGTAACAAGCGAGTTTGTATAGCCGCAAGGCTTAGGAGCAAACCAGCGTCCGCACGCTGGGACCAACACGGAATTGTAGCAATGTCACCAACGCGACCAGGCAGAAGGTCGCCAGGATACTGAAGACAGGTGATAAGATGACAGGAACCAGCAACGATCAGTCAGGTCAGAAAACAGCAGAGAAGTTCAGCAGGAACTGCAACACCAGAGACTAGGCCGGAACCAGGACTGGAAGTACTTCAGCATGCAGGAAACACTGGAACAGTAGAGATCAGGAACTCAGGAACACATGAGATCAGGAACTCAGGAACACTGGAACAGAGGCCCAGCTATCACTAGCATAGTGATAGCAAGAAGGTCAGAAACAACACGAAAGGGCACTCAAAGGGTGCCCAATCCAGGTTTAAATAGTCAATAAGAGGCGGGCTATCTGCAGACAGCCAATAGAAGCCCCCTACTGGTGATAGACAAGTAACTGCAACAAATCACGGGCACCGTGATACCCTCATAGAAGACTCATTAATAAATTGCAATGTTTTTCTCTGGACGTAACAATAGTTGAATGGATAAGGCAATGGCTGAGTGGCAGGAGAAAGAGGGTTGTAGTCAATGAAGAAATCTCAAAAGAAGATTGTTCTACTAGTGGGGTACCTCAGGGATCTGTACTGGGGCTCATGCTTTATTAATATTTGTATTAGTGATATTGCAAAGGTCTTCAAGGTAAGGTATGCCTTTTTCCAGATAATACAAAGATCTGCAACAGGGTAGAAATTCCTGGGGGGAAAAGCCAAATGACAAATTATTTTGGTAAATTAGAAGAGTGGACAAGAGTGTAGCAGCTGCAGTTTAATGTTGATAAATGTAAATTAATGCACTTGGGATGTAAAAAGTATTAAGGGTACTGTGCTGTTTTGATGACTTCAAGATAGGCAGTCAATGTAACAAAGTGGAGGGGAATGCAAGCAGGATGTTTTGTTGCAGAAAAAGGGAAATGTTCATGCCACTCTGCAGATCTCTGGTTAGACCTCACCTAGAGTATTGTGTACCATACTGAAGACTGCATCTCCAGAAGGATATAGATACTCTAGAGACAATTCATAGAAGGGCTATTAAAATGGTGAATGGTTTACAAGAAAATAAATATCAGGATAGACTAAAGGATCTCAACATGTACAGCTTGGAGGAGAGAAGAGAAAGAGGAAATATGATAGAAACATTCAAACACATGAAGGGATTCAACAAAGTACTGGAGGGAAATACATTTCAAAGGAGTAAACATTTTTGGAGAAAAGGCCACAGTCTAAAATTAGAGGGACAGAGGTTTAGATGTGATATAAGACATTTTTACCTCATTGAGAGGGTAGTAGATAAGTGGAATAGCCTACCAGCAGAAGTGGTAGAAGTTTATACAATGAAGGAATTTAAGCATGCATGGGATAGGCTTAAGGCTGTCCTGATTACATAAGACAAGACCAAGGACCAATAAGGGTTTAAGGTATTTACAGTAGGAAAATGGGAAGACTAGATGAGCCAAATGGTTCTTATCTGCCTTCAAATTCTATGTTTTGGTGTTAAATAGGCAGAACTGGCTAGCAGTATGAGCATCAGCACATGTCAACTCTGTATACCTGCTGCTACTGCTGCCAGTGTGCATTCTTCTGGGGAGGTGTCAAGTTTGACATCAGTGTACCCTCTGTCATACTTGTCGGACACCAAAAGGAAATGCATCACCACCACCACCACCACCACCAGGGACATTCTGGAGTTTGTCGCTGCTGTAATTTCTGCTGCTGAGTCATCAGATGTAGATGTTCTGTCACAGCAGCAGATGATGAACAGGCCAGTGTGCCACAGACCACCATGGGATTGGGTTTAGAAAGCAATGATATGGAACTAGGACAGATTCTACTAGCCACCACTACTCCAGGTCCTAGCTCTATTTCTGATGCAGATGCAGCATTAGCAGCAAAAGCATCACATGCCCCAGCCAGTAAAACTAATTCTACAGAAGAAGAAGAAGGTTATTCTTCTCCACCTCTCCCCTCACTGAAATTATGGATATGGGGAATATTTTTCCCTTGTAAACTATTTGATAAGGTATTGTAAAGGGGAAAGGATGGGACACACTTTGGTACGTGTGCCCTCATAAAGCACATGCAACATAGACACAATGTTTATGTTAAGCATGCGAAAGCCAACCCCCCTAAAAAAAAAAAATAGAGAGCTACTTCTGCTTTCCAAAGGGCACAAAGAAGCCAGCCTGAATGTTAGATGGCGACTGTAACACAGGAGTCATGATAATCTTCTTGCTCTAGGGTCCAGTTCCTGGAAAATGCAACCATTGATCCTGCCCCAGAGCCCACAGGGTCCTCTTTCTCCTACTCTGTATCACTGCATCCGTGATTACCTTCAGTGGCGTGCTATTATACTAGCGACATTGTTCTTGCCTTACCTGTCTCTCAAATACTACATGCTATTCTTATAGGCCACTGGAGGGTGATTAGTGGTCTCTGCCCATATGCTAGGCCTTATTGGCCTCAGACCTATTTGGATGACATCCTCATTCACTCTCCTACATTGAAGACTCATCAGTTGGATGTATCCAAAGTTCTGAGCCTATTACATGAGAAGAAGTTGTTTTGTAAACTGTGTAAAATGTGAATTTCACAAATCTCAAGTAACATTCCTGGGCTATATCATTTCCACTTCCATGTTTGCCATGGACCTTCAGAAATTCCCTGCAGTAGTAAATTGGCCGCGTCCTATAGGACTCAAAGCAATAGAAAGATTTCTGGGATTCGCGAATTACTACTGAAAATTCATTAAGAATTTCTCTACTATTGTAAAACCCCTGACTGACATGACTTGCAAGGGGGCCAAAACCTCGGAATGGTCACAACCTGCTATTATGGCTTTTGAAAGTCTCAAGGCAGCCTTTGCTGCAGCTCCAATATTGGTGCATCCCAATCCCTCCCTGCCCTTTACCCTGGAGGTGGATGCATCCGAAATTGGAGTGGGTGCTCTGTTGTCCCAGCACTCAGCTCTTGGTGAGGCCTTACGTCCATATGGGTTCTTCTCTAGAAAACTGTCCAAAGCTGAAATGCTTTACCAAATTGGGGACAGAGAATTACTGGCAATTATCCTGGCCTTGAGAGAATGGAGGCATCTGCTGGAGGGCACTAAATCTCCTATCTTGATTTTGACAGACCAGTAGAACCTCATTTACCTTTCTGAAGCCAAATGCTTGTCTTCCAGGCAGGCCAGATGGGCACTGTTTCTGTCTCACTTTAATTTTGTGGTTTCCTATCTTCCTGGTTTAAAACATGTGAGGGCAGACGTGTTGTCAGCCATTCTGGCTAATGGTATCCTTGCTACGATTTGTACCTCTATTAATTCTAGCAGCCCAAGACTCTGCTCCAGTGGAGAAACCTGAGCAGTTGCCTCAAAAGTTGCTGGTCACATTGGTCAAAAGCAATTGATATGGTCCTTGTCACTAGTATTTTAGTGGCCTAGTCTCCAGGCCAACTGTACTGCTTTCACGGCTCCATGTATGACTTGTGCTCAAAACAAGTCACCTAAACACCTGCCAGTTGGCTTGCTTCAGCCAGTGGCCAATGGGGAATTTCCCTGGTCACATCTATCCATTGACTTTATGGTCGAACTCCCAAGTTCCATGGGTTGTACAGTCATTCTGATGATTGTGGACAAATTTTCTAAGATGGCTCACTTTGTGCCACTTAAAGGTTTACCATCCGCTCAGGAACTGGCGGTGGTATTCGCTAAAGAGGTCTTCCGTCTCCATGGCATACCTAAAGTAATTGTGTCCAATAGTGGAAGCCAATCTGTGTCCCGATTCTGGAGGTGTTTCTGTTCTCAAATGGGTATCCAATTGGCATTCTCCTCCTTGTATCATCCGCAGTCCAACGGTGTGGCAGAAAGGTCAAACCAAGCCTTGGAACAGTTTCTCTGCTGCTATATCTCTGACCATCAAGATAACTGGGCTACCCTGTTACATTGGGCGGAGTTTGCCCGGAATAGTGCTGTTAACTCTTCCACAAAGAGTTCCCCGTTCTTGGTTAATTATGGGTTCCAACCCTCGGCTCTCCCCAAGACCTTCCAAGCACAAGAAATTCCGGCTATGGATGAGCATTTAAAGGCTCTTCCTTCATCGTGGGTACGGGTACAGCATACCCAACTAGATTCCATGCAGCGACAAAAAAGACAGACTGACCATAGGCAACTGGCGGCACCTACCTTCCAGGTAGGAGAGAGAGTGTGGTCGTCTTCCCGTAACTTGCACCTCCAGGTTCCTTGTAACAAATTGGTTCCTCGATATGTCGGTCCTTTCCGGGTATTGCGCAAAATTAACCTGGTGGCTTATGCATTGGAACTTCCAGCCAATATGCGCATCCATAATGTCTTCCATGTCTCCCTGTGGAAGCCTTTGGTCTGCTCCTGTCCGTCCTGCTCCCATGAGAGTTACAGATCACGAGGAGTATGAAGTTCAAAATATTCTGGACTCCAGTTTGGTTTGAGGGCGCCTACAGTACTTTATTCATTGGAAAGGATATGTGTCACGGTTTTCAAGACACTCAGACCAGTGGGTAAAAATAAAATGCAATTTATTTAAGAACAAATATAATGACAGAGATTGCCCCCTAAGGGTAGCACTGTGAAATAGCGGAAAGCAGTAGTATGCAAAGTATACAATAATACAGAAATGAACAGGCACTGAGTACTGGTATACAAAGGGTTAATAGAATAATCAGTCCGTCTCAGTTGTGTAGTTTGGCACGCCCAAGGTGTTAAAGGTGGAGAATACTCAACACCCACAGTCTGGAAAACTGAAGAAAATGTCCAGCAAAGAGAAACCTGCCTCCCACCTGCTGTACGGCAGTGGTAGCTCCCACGGGCGTATGAACAGAGCGAGTAGACTGCCAGAGCTTGAGCGAATAGCCCCCACGGGCGTAACGGAGACGAGTGAGTTACCGGAGCTGAAACTACTAGCCCCCATGGGCGTCAAGGATGGAACTGGATTGCAAGAGCTTGGCCAATAGCCCCACGGCCTATGGAGATGACTTAGTACCAGAGCTTGAGCTTATAACCCAAACGTGCGTGATGGATTGCAAGAGCTTGAGCCAATAGCCCCACGGGCGAAATAGAGAGACTGGATTGCAAGAGCTTGGATCAATAGCCCCCACGGGCGTAACCACAGAGACGTGCACAGAAGCAGCCAGAGCCGTGCGCCACCGGGCGTGGTAATGAGCTACACTGGACTGGAGAAACGGCTCAGCACAAGGCAACTCTCTGTATGGGCTGCGCGCCCCACTGGAACACAGCTCTGCACGGGTTAATGGCACTATAGTTGTAACACAGCTCTGCACAGGAGACAGCCCGATAGTAGGAACACAGCACTGCATGGGTTAACAGCTCAGAAGTTGGAACGCAACTCTGCACGGACTGACAGCTCGGTAGCTGGGACACAGCTCTGCACGGGTTAACAGCTCGGTAGAGAAACACAGCTCAGCAGTGATCAGCTCAGTGGCAGGAATCAGCACAGCAGGAGCCGTAATGAACAGCAAGAGCACGGTCACTATGTCGCTGTGGCGACAAGGCAGACAGGAACGGAGACCGGCCGCAGAGACCGGAACAGATCACGGAACAGGAACGTCAGCAAGCCGGGTCGAATCACGGGGCAGGTTCTCAGGCAAGCCGGATCAGGAAATGAGCAGGAACGTCAGTCAGGCCGGGTCGAATCACGGAGCAGTTTCTCAGACAAGCCGGATCAGGAAAACGAGCAGGAATATCAGCCAGACCAGGTCAAATCACGGAGCAGGTACACAGGATCGTAGTCAGGTACACCGGACATCAGGAACACAGGAACACAGCACAGCAAAACTGGCTCAGGAACACCACGAAAGGGCAAATGACAGGTTCCAGAATAAAAAGGTCACCAGGGGAGGGCCAAACAGGCTCAACAAATCGGAGCACAGCACAAGTGAGAGTGACAGCATGAGAAGCTGCACCGTGATAATATGGTACAGAGGAGTGCTCCTGGGCTCCAGCTGGCGATTTTCACGTTCCTGTTTTAGTGAGTAGATTTCATGTGCGATTTCCTGACAAACCCAGGCCGGCTTCTGGAATGGGGGGCCTTTGAGAGGGGGGTGCTGTCACAGCTTACCTTGTTTCCAGCGCTGCCGCTTCAGCGACACCCGGTGTCTTTCCACGCATCATCTGCAGGAGCAAGGCTTCAGAGTGAAGCAGGCCTCTGTTTTATGCCATGCTTCCTGTAGTCTCCCACTATCTACTTCCATCCTCTGAGTCTGCTCCTCCTACCTACTTCCTGAGTAGGGGTTTAAAGGGCAGTCTATCACGGTGCCCGTGCTATTGCTGGCGACATTTTGACAAGTGCTACTTCCTGATGCCTTTTATTGGTTAACGTGGCTTTGCTCTGCCCAGTGCTAGTCCTTAAATACTGAGCCATGTCTCTTCTCTGGTGCCCTTAAGTGGTGTTTCCATTGCTAAGCTCTTGTTCCAGTATTCGTGACCCGGCCTGGCTGACGTTCCTGCTCTGTGTACCGACCCGGATTGGCTGACGTTCCTGCTCTGTGTACTGACCCAGCCTGGCTGACGTTCCTGCTCTGTGTACTGACCCAGCCTGGCTGACGTTCCTGCTCTGTGTACCAACCCGAATTGGCTGACTTTCCTGCTCTGTGTGCCGAACTGGTTTTTGGTGGACGTTCCTGCTCTGTGTATCGACCCAGCCCGGCTCTCTGCTCCATCCGGTATCCGGTTTGGGGCTGTCCTCCGGTGTCCTCTCTGTGCCTCGTTGCTGCTCCTGAAGCCTAGTTACTGTGACCCAGTCACCGAATTGTGCCTCATGACCCGGCACCCCAGAGTAGTAGGTACATCCGGTTACACCACTGTACACTGGAAATGTTACTGCTACAAGCTGAGGGTGGTCTATTCCTGGGCGCCTCAGGTGGTTCTCACTATCTGGCAGTCGACTCCAGGTCTGACCATTCGTTAACTCCTTGTGGGTTGGTGTCATTACACATTGGGTCACAGTCATTGCAGTCTCAGTTTGGTGTTACTCTGTACCTACAGTTGCAGTCCTCCATTACTGCTCCGGCAGTCTACCGCTTGTCCAGGGCTTTCGCTTACTCCCGTGGCCTTAGTCGCTATTGTGTCACTCTCTGTGTAGTGAGTGTCCTGTGGGCCTTTGTGCTATTAGGGCCTGTCTGTCCTCCTGGCCTAATAGCAACCATTTCACCACTGTCTCGTTTGGAATCACACGAACTGTACCTGACCTGTGTCATTATTATATTTGCCTATAGATATATACTCGACCCGTGTGGGTATTGATTACTGTAACCTGACCTGTGTCAGTATTATATTGTCTATATATATACTGGACCCACGAGGGTTATTTTATTTCTATGTCTTTTCAATAAAACTGCATTTTACCTAAACCTTCCATGTCTGAGTGTCCATAAAACCATTACACAGTCTGAGTCCTGACTCAGTTGCCCTTGCGTTGTTGTTCAAAGCAGTTCTATTACCTTGGGCTCTGTGTATGAACTGGCTTGTCTTCCATCCAACCTGGTGCTGACCTGTGGCTCTATTTGACTATTCTTTTGTCTATCCCTATAGTGGACACCCAACCTGGTGCAGACCTGTGGCTTTGGCTGACTACCTGAACTGTGTATGACCTGGCTTGTCTGATTACCCTCTCTGGTGCTGACTTGTGGCTCTGTCTGACTATTCTTATGTTTGTCCCTTGTACCTAGCAGACACCCAATCTAGTGTGGACCTGGGGCTCTGGAAGACTGCAGGCGTGAGTTAAAAATCACTCCATACTGACAGCAGGCGTGAGTCAGTATTCTAACTACGTCGGATCAAGATCCTGTGTTCCTGTTCCTGCTCCTGGTTCCTGCAGAGGCTACCAGTGGCTGGGGCCTAGTCTCCAGCAGTGTGGTCATGCTTGGCAGCCTACTATTCCTGATAGCAGTGCTTGCTGGCTTGTAACCCTCTGTTTGTTCCTTTTGTTTTACTTGTGTACTACCTTTCTTATATTATAATAAATTGCATTTAACTATACCGTAATGACTCCAGAACATCTTTGGAGAACTGTGACAGTTGTTTGGCTGCAATTGTGCCTGGATCTTAATATGAGAGCAGATATGCCAATTGTTGTGATACTTCCCAGTCCTTCCCCTGTTTCCTTATATTCCAACACACTCATGATTTTAGAAGAGGTAAAGGAGGAGAAACAAATTTAACTAAATTATTCTCTCTAGATGCACCTGTAGTGGTGTGGAGCTTGTTTTGGTGTTGCTGCTGTCTCAGCAGCAGCACTAGGGCTAATGTCAAGTGGAAGGACCACTGCCTGTCTTATAACAGTATTGATAAAGATCCCAGTCCCATGTAGCAGCCTAATACTCCTACTGCTTAGACAACCTAGTGGCAGTATTTACATAAGTAGCAAATGCCAAAATATCACAAGTGGCATTTGCCACCACCATCTAGCATGCTGACACTATGCAAGTAGGGCATGCATTTTTTTCAGGGCTTGTCTTTCTGCTGTAATATTTTGAACATTATCTTATAATAAGCATGGAGAGAACATTTTCAGGCTTTTCTTTCTATAAGCCTGCTGCTATCCTAACCATTATGTTTAAAGAGATAAATAAAACTAAATAAAATAAAAAGTGGATTTAATCAATGTTGACGTAACTAAAATACAACAATCCATTGAGCCTTTTAATGAGTTAGATGATTACATTAATATAGCTAATGAGATTGGACATAAACTTAAAAAAAGAAGATTATATGATAAAGAAAAACAGAATAAACTCATAAGAGACAAGGAAAATTATAAGAATAAAAAAGAACATAATCAGTCATTTTAGCAGTGAGGATTCAACTTAAAAAATGTTAATGTGGAGAGAGGTCAACCTATATGGATAGATCCTAATAACAGCATGAATCATAATCAAATAATAAATGGAGGCAATATAGGATTAAGGAGTGGACATAATAGACCTCCCCCAATAAAATTAATTACCATCAACCTCACAATAGAATGCAGTCGACACAATACAGAACAGTAAATAGTGGATATATAATCAATATCACCATAAGCAACATGAGAACAGAAAAGGACAACAACAATGGCTCAGTCAATCTTACAACAGATATATATAATTAACCTGTAGCCTCATATAGACATTACTCCACATCAAATAGATATACACCATCAGATTAATTCAGGAGGAAGAATATCCCTTTGTATCTGTTCCCTCTTCTTCCTTATTTTTATACCAAGGACCAAGATTGAGCAGATTGGGTCTGAGAGAAATGGAGAGATGGGAGAGAGAGCTGGTATAGAGGGACATAGAAAACAATGCCTCCCTAGAAGAATGGGAGGTAATAGAGGATGTAGAAAGAGACATCTGAAAAGGATTAAAAATATGGAAGGAAATTCTACAAAAATCTTTAACCTTAGTAGAGTAACAATTAGCAAAGAACAAGAAATGGTCCTATATAAGGTCTTGAAATTTGCCCCCACACAGCGACTTAATACATTTGACAGGAGGCAAATATAGTTTTTGATACCTTTTATTGGCTAACTAAGCAGATTTAAATGCAAGCTTTCAAGACCTTAGGTCTCTTCCTCAGGCATGTTATACAGATAAATATGAAAACATCTCTCTTAAATACAAGTCCACATCACATTGTTTAGCATGGAAATCAGATAACAGAATGCAGTCCAGA
Organism: Rhinophrynus dorsalis; assembly: GCA_037306005.1. Taxonomy (NCBI): domain Eukaryota; kingdom Metazoa; phylum Chordata; class Amphibia; order Anura; family Rhinophrynidae; genus Rhinophrynus; species Rhinophrynus dorsalis. Next base: position 418,441,504 of record CM074723.1, read on the forward strand.
TCCAGATATCTTTGATCAGTCAATGGTAAATTGCACTCTTCCTCTGAGGCTTTAGAGGTATTTACGATGCTCTTGGGTCTGTGGAAAGGTCAGTCAACTACCAGGTGCTGTAGGCTTTTGCTTAGAAATTATATTTTGTCATAAATTCCTTATCCCTGTTCAACCCACTACAAATTGCATTAAATTTTAACATTAATTTTACCTCCCATACCTTTCTGTCCCTCTGAGTGCGAAACAGTCCCATCAATACAGTTACAGCTACATGCAAAAAGGAAAATTTAATACCTAAAGGCCTCATGCTGAAAAATCCTACACTGGACACATACAACAGCAGGTTTGCACAGCAACTATGTGCCAGGACTTCCCAGAGGCTACGCAACAACCTTATTGGGATCTGCTACAACAGGAAATCAAAGATACAAGCAGAAATATCAGCTCTAAAGGAACAGCTTGGACCAGACACTGAGGACATGCAACAGGCCCTTAAACAGTACTACAGGAAACTACAAACACTCCTCATCAACACCAAGAGGAAGAAACTACAGAGACTGAGGTGCAAAGCAGGTTTACCAGCAGAATCTGTAAATCAACCGGAACAGAACTGCGTTGTGAACCTTTCCAAATATAAGCCAAGCAGAGAGGAAATATCTGTACTTTCAAAAGGCCTGTCATTCTGTCCCACTAAACCTGTGGACAGGGTAACACTCTGCAGTGACATGGAGGAGTTTTTCAGAAAACTCAGACTCAAGGAATTCTTCCATGACAGGATGGATAATAATTATAACACCACAGAGCTACATCACTACGTCAATGCACCCACAAAAAGATCCACCTGGACTCCAAAACCAGGAAGTAACCCCACACTGGACAGATACATAGAGAGTTTCAGGAACAGAGTCACTACAGAAATACTGGAAAGACAATGTGAACCAGCACCCAACCTAACCCAAAAGGAACAAAAAGCCATACAGTCACTTAAGAATAACCAGGACATTATTATTAAGCCTGCAGACAAGGGAGGAGCTGTTGTTATAATGAACACTGCGGACTATATTCAAGAAGCAAACAGACAACTCTCTGATGAAAGATATTATGCAAAATTACAAGAAGATCCCACAAAAAATTATACAAAACAGCTTAACAGGATCATAAAAGAACTGACCTCCAACACTGAAGAACATATAAGGCCCCTAATACCAGCAGATCCAAAAATAGGCTCCTTCTACATGCTACCAAAAATACACAAGGAAGGAAACCCAGGAAGACCCATAATTTCAGGGATTGGTACACTCACAGAGAATATATCTGGCTGGGTAGAAAATACCCTGAAACCCCTTGTAAAACAAACACCCAGCTTCCTTCAGGACACCACAGATCTTCTAAACAAATTAGCTGACTTGGGGCCAATTCCAGAGAGCACCATCCTGGCCAGTATGGATGTAGAATCCCTTTACACCAACATTCCACACACAGATGGCATAGCAGCATGCCAGTGATATCTGGAACAAAATAACACACCCATGGAACCGGTAACAAAACTCATACAGTTTATTCTCACCCACAATTACTTCAAGTTTGGACAGGACCTCTACCTTCAGAAAATGGGGACTGCAATTGGTACCCGAATGGCACCACAATATGCCAACCTGTTTATGGCAAAATTGGAAGAGGACTTCCTGTCCACCTGCCAGATTAAACCCCTGGTCTACCTCCGCTACATAGATGATATTCTTATCATCTGGACCGCCAGTGAGGAGGAACTTCTCAAATTCCATGAGAATTACAATACATTCCACCCCAATATCAACCTAACACTCAGTCACTCACGCACAAGCATTAACTTCCTTGACACAACTATCAGTATTCAGAAAAACTCCATCCACACATCCCTATACCGCAAACCAACAGACAGACCAACATACCTGAAAAGCAATAGCTTCCATCCAAAACACACAAAGAACTCCATCATATACAGCCAGGCCATCAGATACCACCGCATCTGTTCTGACAGGATGGACCGTGACAAGCACCTCCAGGAACTCAGAGGAGACTTTATAAAACACGGTTACAGCGCAACTATTATTGACAGTCAGATACAGAAGGCTACCCAAATACCAAGAAAAAATCTGTTACACTACAAAGAACAACATAAGGGAAACCGGGTGCCACTGGTGGTCACTTACCACCCCCAGGTTGAAGTGCTACGCAAAATTTCAAGAGAACTTCAAAAGAAATTACATACAGATGAAAGACTCAAGAACATATTCCCACAGCCTCCCTTACTCTCATTCAGACAGCCTCCAAATTTGAAACAACTGATGGTGAGGAGTGCCCTGAGTAAAAATACAAAAAATGGCACATCTCCCTGCCTACAAAAGAGATGTGAAACGTGTGCACACATTTACACCACGGACAACATACCAATTCCAAACACCCAGTTACACCATAAGATCAATGGTACCTTCACCTGTAAATCATCCAATGTAATATACCTTATCATGTGTGCAAAATGCCCAACAGCTCTGTATGTGGGAGAAACTGGACAAGCACTACATAGGAAATTTAATTCCCACAGATCCAGTGTTAATAACAAAAAGACAGAGACACCAGTGGGAGAACATTTTTGCCAAAATGGGCACAGTGTCAAGGATATTAAATTAACTGTATTGATGGGACTGTTTCGCACTCAGAGGGACAGAAAGGTATGGGAGGTAAAATTAATGTTAAAATTTAATGCAATTTGTAGTGGGTTGAACAGGGATAAGGAATTTATGACAAAATATAATTTCTAAGCAAAAGCCTACAGCACCTGGTAGTTGACTGACCTTTCCACAGACCCAAGAGCATCGTAAATACCTCTAAAGCCTCAGAGGAAGAGTGCAATTTACCATTGACTGATCAAAGATATCTGGATCTGGACTGCATTCTGTTATCTGATTTCCATGCTAAACAATGTGATGTGTACTTGTATTTAAGAGAGATGTTTTCATATTTATCTGTATAACATGCCTGAGGAAGAGACCTAAGGTCTTGAAAGCTTGCATTTAAATCTGCTTAGTTAGCCAATAAAAGGTATCAAAAACTATATTTGCCTCCTGTATTTATACGGCTAACACGGTACCAACTCTCATCTGTTAATACATTTGAAACATATATAGATGTTCATAAATTCATGCACAAATTATAACTTAAGAAATATTAAATGAACAAACAGAAATCAAAACATATGACGTTAAAAATGGTTTTCAACACACAAAAAGCAGTCAATTCTACCTTTAGTCCCCAGAATAGGGCTAGCAATTACATGGAGACTTTTTAAAAATTAATTCTTGCTGACTTGGAAAATCTAGAACTAAAAAATATGAAGTTTAATTTGTCCACGAATTGTTCCTGCCTACTTAAAGAGACTGTCGCCTTCCCCAGAGTTACCTGTCTAAAGATACAAACAATAGAACAGATGTGCTTTCATTCAAACTCAACCACCAGAGAGCATCAGTCCATTGTTTTACACCCTGGTGGAAGTAAAGTATCACCAGGAAAGCTGCCTGTGATTAATCATTCTCCGGATTAGAGGGTGTAACAGAGATTCCTACCTGGAGTGCTATCATCACTATATGGTTCATTTGGGACTTCAATACACGAAAGTATCCAGTAAGTGCATTTCATTTAAGAGGGGAAATCTATTCTGTTTTTATACAAACTGCTCTTAGAGTGTGCACCTTGCCTTTTTCTCTTTTTTCATATTTGCAAGATATTGCTGTGGTGATGCTGAGGACACCATGACAAGAAGTAGCATCATAAGAGCACGTACGATTTTAGCAATTTAGCTAAACTTCAGAGAACTTTTTATTCTTGTGGACTGTGGTAGGATCGCTTATATATATATGTTTTGTTGGAGGAAAAATATTATATCCAGATAGCTGGCACACCTATGGGCAGTAAGTATGCCCCTAGCTATACTAACATCTTTATGGGTATCTGGGAGAAGGAGTTTATTCAGGAGAATAACATGAATAATTTTGGGTTAATTATGTAGGAACTATATATAGATGATTGTCTGTTTATATGGTCAGAATCAGAAGACTCTCTAAAAAATGCTAACACTATATTAATGACTAAACATATTGCCTCAAGTTCACAACTACCTATAGTAAAGTATTGCAACATCTAGCCCCTGTAGAAGTGATGATGTAAAAGCAGATGTCCCTCAGGAACCTATTACTCTATGAAATATAGTGTGAAAATGCTTAATTCATGATCCAAAAGCTAAACATGTTGCTATATCTGTTATCTCTGTAAAAAATATGTGAGCGGGGGAAGACAGGATCACATATAGGAGCATTCTCATTGAGAACTGACTTGAAGTACAACCACAGGTGTAATTGGGAGACACAAATACAACACATCAGAGATAAAATGACTAGCATAACTAGCAGTAGAATTGCTCCTCAAAATGCACAGCACTGAGGGGGACATAATAGTAGTGTTATAGATGTGTCAGGTAATGGGACACTTTTTTCTCAGTTAAGTTAAGAACAATGTCTCCATGACAAAAATAATGGTTCATACATTAAACACAAGAGTATTTCAGCAAGCATTTTCTCAGCCATAGACAGGTGGGAATTGTCAAGTTCTCAAGGGAATTTAATTGGCAGATAGTGAAAAGGCAGATAATTTTCACTTACAAATAAAAGAGAACAATTGTGCAATTCCACAAAAAGTATTGTGAAATGAAAGCAAGACTTTTCACCCATCCCTATTCACCACACTGCCATGTGTGATCAATGCACTACTCAAAGTACAGTATGTAGAGGAATAGTCTCACATCTGCAATATAGCTGTCTGATGGTGGTACTGGTAATGGCAATGCCATTGTCAGGGGGTACACTGAGGGTTCCAGGGGGTCATGACTACTAGCTAGGTGCCAGGCCTCAGCAGAAAATGAGACAAATGATGATTCAGTGTCATTCTTGGTTGGTTGGGAGTTGACTGAAGCAGTATTTTAGTGTTGGAATTTGGGGCACATTATCATCATTGTTGACATTGGACAAGGGGTACAGTGACACCCCCTAATTTCTTGGTGGTCAGTTTAACATTGTCAACATAGACCTAAGGGTGGTCTTGATGGATGAGCTTAATTAGATGTGTCAAGGTGTGATCCCTCCTTCCCCCTCTTCACAGTCTTTAAACACACTATTGTTATGGCCCACAAACAAAACAAGGAGTCAGACGGTATAGTTAAATCACCTTTATTAGAATAATAATTAGCAAAGCTAAAATGCTGATAATACAAGCAGAGGGTGACTGGAGAGGCAATAGAATCTATCAGAAATAGGAGCCTGCTGATGGGTCAACCACAACTACTAGAGACCAAGCCAAAACCAAATGTAGTCTCAAGGAATGGAAAGAACTGAGAACAGAATCTACTATACACTATTGGCTAAAAATATATATGTTTGCTGAATTAACTGTAAATGAAAAATGTGTGGGGCCTCACTGTCTGTGCTACAAAGAAAGAAAACCCAAATACAATCTAACACATGAGATATACTTTTTCATAGTTATTCTAACATTATCTAACTAGTGTAAAAGTCAGTGTACACGGGCCAAAGTGAATGGCACTGAATGGGTTAACTTGAAACAAAAATAACTGCTCCAAAAAGGTGAAACTGTTTGATATGTACATAAAAATAGCACTTAACTACTTGTGAGTCCTTGTCTAGGAAGTGCTGGTCCGGGTGTTTCTTAGCCCGCAGTATACCGAAGAACAAAGGTGCATGACCGCATCATTCAAAGACTCCAAACTCCAAGTGTAATAAAATCAGTAACTTCATTTATTTTTCCAAATTAAAATTCTTTCAAACCAAGGGTGACACGCTGTATGGCAGGGCTATATCATAACAGATGTTACGATTCGCAGGTGTGTAAACTAGATCAACGCGTTTTGCGTCTAAGACGCTTAATCTTGATCACTAGTTCATACAACGATGACTTCCATCTATTTAAAATCTCTCCAACCAATCCAATCACATAAATAATTAACCTAAATTAAAGGTATCCTGTGAGATTTCCAATGGAGACAAAGGAATGTTCTCTTATACAACCGCAGTCCTATCGGCTGTCAGAAAATAAATTAAAGACAATGTTAGTCTAAAGCAATCTAAATTCATATGTCTCCATTAGTAAGTAATATCTCAGATCAGGATGGTTTGGAGGGACCCAAACAACGGACAGTCATCATAGCATAGCCAATGAACAAATACAATATAAAATACTTATTAAAAATAGTATTAAAATAAAAAACAAAAAGATCCAAGCTATGAACATTAGATAACATAGAAAGCTGCAGATAATACATATAGTTATGGAGTGCAAAACTTCTACAATAACATATTTATACCTAACTGTTAGTGAGCATCATACATATCCTTTACTCTCCATAACATAAAACGATAAATTACTTTAGAACTATCAATATTTAGTGGGAAGTCAAAATTAACTGGGAAAACGAAATTCAAGCTGTAGAACATAATTATATGTAATCAAATTCCTATGTTATTTCTATAACTTTCAAAAAGGGATCTACACTGTATCAATCTACATCGAAAATGGGAGTTATATAGTTTATACATAGAAAGTTACATCATAACTCCTATTTAACCCCAAAGGGTACCTCGTTTCCAATGTAAAGATCCAGTATGCCTCACGTCTCAATAGTTTAGAGTTCAAGTCACCCCCTCTAACTCCAAGATTAACTCTCTCAATACCTTGTATTTTTAACATATCTAAGTCACTCGCATGCACTTCTTTGAAATGACTTGATACGTAAGATTTAAATAAGGGACTCCTAATATCACTTAAATGCTCATTGAGATGCTCCCTCAAAGTTCTTGTTGTTTTCCCTATATATTGAAGATTACAAATCTGGCAAAATAACATATAAATAATTCCTCTAGTGGCACAGTTCACATATGTTTTCATTTTATATTCCTTTCCAGAGACACTAGAGGTGAATGTTTGTGCAGTATTAATATATTTGCAACATCCACATCTATTGCTTCCACACTGATAAGACCCCACTGTTGCCAACCTCAGATCTCAGCTCTCTTTTTCCTGTCTGCTATATACATACTAGGTGACAAGAGACTCCCCAATGTCCGTCCCCATTTAGGAACGAATCTAAACCCGTTGGAAACTACTCCCTGTAGACTAACACCTGCATTAAGAACTGGAATATGTTTCATCAAAATATTCTTTATTTTATCAAATTCCTGACTATATTCTGTGGAAAATACTATTTTTGATTGGCTTAAATTATCATTATCATCTACCATACAGTATGCCAACAATTTTTCTCTATTATTTATCTTGGCTATATGGTAAGCTCTATCTATCATCCACCTACGATAACTTTGTTATAAAAATCTATCAGAAAGCTTTTCCGGCTGTCTTTCAAAGGAGTCTTCAGTTGAACAGTACCTCCTAAACCTTTTAAACTGTCCCACTGGGATTCCCTTTATAGTATGTCTGGGATGACAGTTATCTGCCCTAAGCAGGGAATTACCTGCTATCGGTTTACGATATACTTCTGTGTGTATCACCCCTGTCGAGACATCAGCCTGGAGTTTTAGGTCCAAATAATTAATTTCTAATTCATGATATTCATACGTAAAGTACAAATTCAGACCTGAATCCTCCAGGTAGTTGACGAATTCCTTGATCCCACCAATTCATCCCTTCCAAATAAATAGGAGATCGTCAATATATCTCATATACATGACTATATTATCCCTAAAGGGACTATCACATCCAAAGACGCGGGACTCCTCCCACCAACCCATAAACAGGTTGGCATAAGCAGGCACAAATTTTGCGCCCATCGAAGTCCCCCATCTTTGGAGATAAAAATCCCCATTGAAAAGGAAGTAATTATGGGTCAAAAGATACTGTGTGACGTCCAATATATACTCTTTCAAATCTGAACTATAATTGCTATAGTTATCCAAATTATATTTCAAAGCTTGTAAACCAAAAACATGTGGTATGGATGAATAGAGTGAACTCACATCACATGTTAACCAGACATAGTTAGGTGACCAGTTGAGTTTATCTAGTTTTTGTAAAACTCTTGTGGTATCTAGCAGCTGCAAATGTAAATCAACCCACTCTCCCAAGGACTCATTCAACGAACCTATCCCCGAGACTATAGGTCTACCCTTCACCTCCGTGAGGGATTTGTGTACCTTTGGGAGGTGGTGGAAAATGGGTATTATAGGTTTTTCTACCTTCATAATCTCAGCATCCCTCTTCTCCAAAGATACACCCCCATCTATCAGTGAAAAGATATGCTTCTGAAAGTCCTCAGCTGGATCTCGAGTGAGTCTCTCATATGCAGCGCTATCACTTAACTGCCTTATAGCCTCTGATTTATAATATTCCACAACAACCGAACCCCCTTTATCCGCACTCTTAATAACAACATCTTCTAAATCCCTTAAGTGTTTAACTGATACTTGTTCATCTCTACTCAAATTAGAGAACTTATCTTTTCCTTGTATACTTAAGCTTAAATTCTTCAGATCTCGTTCTACCAAAGCTTGAAAATTATCCAGAACTGTACATCTACAACTTAAAGGATAAAAATGAGATTTATTATTGAGTGCGACTACTGGACGTTGAACTAGAGCATCTCTATTTGGATCTTCTTCAGAATGTTCCTTCAATTTTATTAGATCCAACAAACAACACTGGTCTTTAAATGTTGTTTCTTCCAGACCATTATTAATATGGCTCATATGATTAATCTCTCCAACACTGTCATTTCGAAATAACTGGATCATCATCATTATTTTCTTGAAGAAAATTTTTTTTTAAAGTTATCATTCTTACCAATTTATTAACGTCGACTACTGTGTTGAAGAGATTAAAATGTCTGGTCAGAACAAAACCCAGACCTCGTTCCAAAACCCTCAGGTCCGTTGCTGACAGTTCATGACTTGAAAGGTTTATTACAGATACTATTTCTTCTGTTTGTTGATTTTTTTCTTGCAATGTTTTTTTGTTATTTTTTCTATGTTTTCTTCCCCCTCTCCGTATTCTTCTCTTCGGGGTTTGGGTAACTTCGACCTGGATGATGTACTCCTCAGAGGTAAGTCGTTTTCGATTGACTCCAAAAATGCAGTTGCTGTACCATCTTCCCTTCTAGGGGATACCAAAGATGACAAAATAGTCATTTCTATCCTTTCCACAGACACATCAGTTGTCTCCTCAAAACCTCCCTCTATAGTATCAGCTTCCATACTGCTGAAGCTCACCTTCTTAACCTTAGGTTTTAGTATGGATCTTCTATTAATTTTAGGATAATTAGTATGAAATATTTGTTCCATTTATATATTCTTCCATTATCATAATCCTCTTTATCACGCTGGTACTTAATCTTCTTTGTATCTTTAATTGAAGACTCCAATTTTTCCAAATGTATTGCTAGTTCTGCATCTAGAGTATCAAAATTCAGATCATCTTTTTGGATGATAACTTCATTTTGTTTCTCTTTGATGTCTTGTTGTAATTTATCTAGAATATGTTGCTTATATTCAACGATCAAATGCATTAGTGTGTTTGAACAATCTGTAAGGACACCGTTCCATTTTGTCATAAAGATTTCATCATTCTTAATGAATGTAGATATTTTCTTTATAAGCATTCCCCTCGGTATCCTACCAACTTTCAAGTATTGCTGTAAAGTCATAATTTCCCACCATGTCTTAATTTCCTTAGTCATCAAAGATTCCAATTCAGAAAACAATGTGGGTAATGATAACAGATTTGTTTTCCACTCCAGATACATCGGTCTCTATGAACACCGAGTTAACATTTGATAGTCTTTCCTGTATGTCATCAATTGAGCGTAAACACCTGCGTTCTTTAACACCTGTATTGCCCTCCATGGTATAATTATCAGATATAATGTTATAGTGTTTTTATCAATAAAGTTCCATATCATATATACCACAGCGTGACATATAATTTTACCCTTATAGTGCTATTAGTTAAAGGAGTATTACTCACTGTTATATAGTTCATCCACTATTCAAATTTCTTCTTACTGATAGTTGAAATACATGAACTACTTCTTCTTATAACAGTCTTCACTCAATGAGCTCTGCTTATAAAGAGAAACTGCACATACTTGAAACAAAAATAGCTGCTCCAAACAGGTGAAACAGTTTGATATGTATATCAAAATAGCACTTAACCACTTGCGAGTCCTTGTCTAGGAAGTGCTGGTCTGGGTCTCTCTTAGCCCGTAGTATAACGAAGAATAAAGGTGCATGACCGCATCATTCAAAGACTCCAATCTTCAAGTGTAATAAAATCAGTAACTTCCTTTATTTTTCAAAATTAAAATTCTTTCAAACCAAGGGTGACACGCTGTATGGCAGGGCTATATCATAACAGATGTTATGATTCGCAGGTGTGTAAACTAGATCAACGAGTTTCGCCTCCTAGGTATAAAAATTTTATTGTAGAAGTTTTGCACTCCATAACTATATGTATTATCTGCAGCTTTCTATGTTATCTAATGTTCATAGCTTGGACCTTTTTGTTCTTTATTTTAATACTATTTGTAATAAGTATTTTATATTGTAATTGTTTATAGGCTATGCTATGATGACTGTCCATTGTTTGGGTCCCTTCAAACCATCCTGATCTGAGATATTACTTACTAATGGAGACATATGAATTTAGATTGATTTAGACTAACATCGTCTTTAATTTATTTTCTGACAGCTGATAGGACTGCGGTTGTATAAGAAAACATTCCTTTGTCTCCACTGGAAATCTCACAGAATACCTTTAATTTAGGTTAATTATTTATGTGATTGGATTGGTTCGAGAGATTTTAAATAGACGGAAGTCATCGTTGTATGAACTAGTGATCAAGATAAAGCGTCTTAGATGTGAAACGCATTGATCTAGTTTACACACCTGCGAATCGTAACATCTGTTATGATATAGCCCTGCCATACAGTGTGTCACCCTTGGTTTGAAAGAATATTAATTTGTAGAAATAAAGGAAGTTACTGATTTTATTACACTTGGAGATTGGAGTGTTTGAATGATGCGGTCATGCACCTTTGTTCTATTGAATGGGTTAAGACAGGCGTGCACCTGACAGTCCCTGCACCTGCGGCCTCAGTAACAGCAGTGAATGAGGTGCCAGAATGGGAGCATGCCTCTACCTCGTCAGTCTCGGGTGTGCATGTGGAAGCGCACCTTGACCCAGAGCAGGGGGTTCGTGAATGCTCCTCGCACCTCCGGGCTCAGCTAGACACCGCTCGACTGGGGCTAGGGCTCCCTCACACACCGGCACGGACACCGTGCACACAGGGCTGGGAAAGCGGCTGAGATTATGGCATGTTTTGTCCGTTCGGGCAATCTCTACTGCGCATGACTGCATCTGACAAACATACGTCTGGTCTTTTATATAATAGGATTTTATATAATAGGATGCTTTATCAGCATGCATCAATGGTTCCTCACCCTCACAATCAAACCTGCTGAACAACATATGTAGTGTATGCTTATATTGCCTGTCTATAACGAATAAAACTGGACCAGAACAATAGGCACATTATACAAAAATATGTTAAAATAAGTAATTCTGGGACAAAACAACTCTACCATAGGGAAAAATATCATATTTTCCAAATTGCCCATTGGTTTAAATGTGAATTTAACCTTGAATGCTGGGTATTTAGTACATTGAAAAGCAATGCACTGCAGACCACGCTAGCATTTAAAAGGTTAAAATCTCCCCAGCAATTTGCAGTAACAGAGCAATCATCTTTTAGTATGGGAGTAGTGAAATGGTTAATAATAGAAAGGGTGTGGAAAATCAAGAAAACATTTATATGGTGGAACTATGTTTGTCCTAATCCTTTGAATACTACGTGTACAAACCACTCTGGCACTCAAAGCATTGGTTAAACCCTTTGAGTGTCAGATAAGTGTGCAAAGAGAGTTACATATCTCTTTGGCACTCAAGGTGTTAACCACACTGGTATGTCTGCAAAGTCAATCTGATAATGAGCGCAAGGAAGCAGGGTGTTTTTCTAACAATGAGAACAGCTGTCTCCTATTCTAAACAGCATTATGGCAGCTTTGTTGCTTACATGTAAGCAAACATTTTTCACTATGTGTAAAGGTTTAATGGTGCATAAACAGGTGTGGGCTTTTTTTTAATACAGCAAGAGGGTTATACACTAAAGTGTGATAAGGAGGTGATCGAGAGGAGATAACTTCTCCAAGTACTATGTTATTCTATTCAGCCAATACACTAAGGTCTCTCCCACTTGAAAAATCTTTGCGCATATAGGCTGCATAGAATAAAACAGGAAATGAAGAAGTGATATCACTGGAGAAGCTATCTCCATTTTTTCATCGTTTAGCACAACAGTGCATTTCCTCCCAAGTGTGTGAGTCCCTGCTACACACAAGAATTTCCTTGGGGAGCCCATCTGCCTTATAGATCATAGACAGAAACATGAACATGGAGAGAGAGGAAGCTTTGAGGAAACCCCACTGGTCTTAATTTGGTCAAATTGCATTTATTGCCCAATGGTATATACTGAGGAATGTATTTATCCAAAAGCCTTTTGATCATATTCCCTCTTTCTTCTGTATTTTGTCATTAAAAATAGCATCCCAATTGACTACCCTCTAACAATGCTTTTATTGTTGTCACATTAGCCCTTTTAATGGTGATTTTATTGTTTTATCTGTGTCTTTGTTAACAGGTTCTTGCAGCAAATGTCAAATGATACCAAGTTTATTTTAAAGTAGGGAAAGCAGGATACATGAGTAAGAGAACAAAAGCTTAAATAGACTTTATAACATAAAAATGAATAAAATTGAAGTATCATTTATGAAATCCATTTCATGTGCATATTTTTGTGTTTTACTTTTCTTTTTAATATGCATGATTTATCAAAATGTGTCTTTGTACTCTTACAAAACAAATGTACAATACCAGAGTGTTAATAGTACACTCTAAACGGGAACACATTCAAGCAGTTACAAACAAGACTATTTTGTGATCTCTGAAACACTTATGTCACAACAAATAGCTAGCACCACAATGTACAACATACTGATTTAACAAACTGCAAACATTTTTGATCAACTATTAGAGACTTTGTAAAATTATAGTAAAAGATACTAATACAACACACTTTTGTTCAGGGATACGTCTAAAGCAGTACAAAGGGCGAAATTATTTCCTATATAAAAATGAAAAAACCCAAAAACACTATTAACGCTTAGCAAACAACAACAGCTTATAACACCTACAGAAGTATCTACAAAAGTACCCATCAGACTCAAACAAAACTAAACTGCAATAAAATGGTTAAGATTCTGTTATACATCAACAACCCAAATTTCCAATAGAACTGAACAAAAGAAAATACTTAAGGAACCACATTATTCTGGCAGACTTCTAGCTTTTTAACGTAAGCACACATTGCCACAACCAATATCACATCAGTTAAAACAAACACCCACCATATCTCTACTTCACAAAAAGAGAAAGGAGGTGATTTCCTTTAATGCTATAAATTACTACATACTCTACATCTTTACCAGATGGACCTCAAAAATGATACTATTTCTCCAAAAGACGCAATCTCCTATAATAAACAAGAAACCTTAAACTTTTCCTTGCCAGAGGGGTAGCCAACGCATTGCAAAGCAATGCATTGGCTATCCATCTGACACTCAAAGAATTAAATGCTCATATTTTCATATGTGAAATAAGTACAGTAATCAAAGGAAGCAAATATAATTAAAAAACAGCCTTGTTGGATTTGAAGCAGAATATCAGATGGCCTTGAAGCTATCTGTTATCAAACTGCTTTCAGATCCATATAGCACAATACTTGAATTCAAAACAATGGAATATCACTCACATTTAATTATGGCTATATAGATTTTCCAGGTCTGCAACAGGTATACTCGAATAGAATATATGAAGCCGCTCCAATAATTTAAAATTTATTTATTGGTAACATTAAAAAATAAAAAAATACCAAAATTAAAATTCCCACTTCAAACTCGTTTTGCAGTGCTAAACGCTGCTTCTTCAGTATTGCAGGTTATCTATAGAACCTGAACGCTGGCCTGAGTGGCTATTTAAACTTACCAGCGTTTGGTTCATTGGTCAGGAGGACGGGCGCAGCTGCATTTCCAACCAGTAATTACACCATTAACCCATCTAGTGCCACACAGCTACAGCCGACCTCCTGATATTAGTGTCAATTAACAAGCTGAAATTTAAAAAATCCTCTATCAGGGATAGCAATATAAATACATTATAAACAATATAAACAGTATCATATAGCAATATTCAATATTGGATCTGTTTACAATCTTCAATATATTAAATTGCAATAAAACCATTATTAGTGACAAATTCACTGTTCATATATCCCACACAAAACTAAAACTTAACACCTCGTACTTATCACTAACGTCCATTCCACATTGGTCAATATTAACCTTTTCAGTGTCCAATAAAGACCTAAATATAAGACCCTCTTAGTTATTCAAAATGGATCTCTTGAAAGTCATAATGTTGACCAGCATCTGGCTCACTCTATAGGAGGACAAACGCAATCGCACTTCCAGTTAATCATTACCCAATTAACCCATCTGGTGCTGCGCGACCACAGTCAACCTCCTAATATTAGTGTAGTACCTGTAAACTAACCAACAAAACACTACCAACTAAAATGCCCCTCTATCGGGGCTCTCGATCTATATACGTCGCAAAAGGTATAAACAGCATCATATAACAATGATGTATCTGTTTCTCTTCCTGTATCTATCAGATCACAATGTAACCATTGCTGAAATAAAACACTATTTATACTATCCTAACCCACCCAATGTTAAAAACAACTATAACTCATCATACTTATCAATATCTGTCATTCTAATATGTCAATAAAGACCTGCTAAAGAACTCTATCGATCTTGCAAAGTGGGTCTCTTAAAAGCCCTGAAATTACAAACTATAACACCACAGCAATATATAATACACAGCTATTATCTGTGTACTAAACATTGCCTTTTCAACAACCCACAGGGAGAGATGCTCTAAAGTATCTAAACTATACATAACAGAAAAAACAAAAATAATATGAATAAATGAATGTGTAATAGGAAAATAACTCTTAATAAATTAATAATTATTGATGTATATGCTAAATAAAAATGAAATATACAATGAAAATAATATGTGATACTCTAAATAAATTTGACATAAGTGATGTATATGTGAATATGACATTAATGATGTGCTTTGAAACTAATGTGCTATATGATGAATGATGAATAAATAATTATGATGCTGTATATGAATATGTGTTAATCAAATAGTGTGTGAATCTCTTTTAAATGTGATAAATCCTCTTTTATTTAGTGACACTATGAATTATTTTTAATTTAAAGCAGCAGAAGGAGGTGGGACCCAATTAGTCCCAACAGAATAGGCCCATAAACAGGCGTCCATGCCAGTGCCTGTAACATGACTCTAGCAATGAGGAAGTGGCCAGAGGCCATGCTGGCCGGCGGCCATAAAGAGGTAAGAGCACAGGATCGCTTAGGCCTCAAAGGGAGACTGTGATATTTAGATGTTAAAAAAGCAATTGACAATATAGAATGGTTACATATTCTCAAAGTATTGGATACCCATAGAATTATGCTTCAACACTTTTTTGAGGCTTTTTACACAAATCACTAGAATGACACACATATGTCCCCATTATTATTGTGTCTAGCCTTAGACCCTTTATTTTTTACTCTCAAAAAATTAGAAACAAATGAAACCCGCCACTTTTGCAGACAGTATTATATTGCTTATCAAAAATCTACACCATCCTCAATAACATTGTTAACTTTGGCAACATTTTAGACCTTACCATTGGTTAAGAGAAATTGCAGGCCCTACATCTATCAAACAGAAATGCAGTTCTTTGGACACGTAAACTACCATTTAGGATTATCTCAAATTCCTACATATCTACTTAATAAAAAAAACCTTTCAGGTCTAGAAAATCATTTTTCCTCTATGATTTTTCCACCAAAATCATAGGATAATTACAGGAAAAATGAATATCCAAATTTCCTACATAGGCAGCTGCATAATGATCAAAATTTTCAATTTCCCATGCATATTTTATCTTGTTCAGGTTCTCCCATTTCTCATAAAAAATAGAAACATTAAAAAACTAAATACATGTGTAATGTTGTGCCTCACATATCTGCAGACACCCTCATAAGGTGGTTGCATCTTGTGTTGGATGTATGTGACTGAATTCTTACAGTTCAGCATTTCCATGAGTACAACAGGTGCACACAAATATCCTCAATCTGGTAGGTTCTTATACCAGTAAAATTGCACTCAGCATCTTTTTGCATGATTTTACTTTTAAACATGATCTGAGTGCTTTGATCTATATTAAATTTTATAGTCCGTTTTTAGACTTAGTGTTTCTGCTCTATTCCTATCCAGTATTGACTTCAGATTTTTCTTTGACATATCCTGCCTTTTCCTGTGAATTTACTTCAGTCTTTTCTGGACTCTCCCCTTGTCTGCTGCCTACCCATCAGGTTATCATATTCTGTATGAACTCTGCTTCCATGCCCTGACTTCCATTCCCTTTGCTGCTGGTACTCTGAAACCTAACTTGAACTTCCAGGCATACTGACCACAGATTCTAAAACTGGGGCTCAACTCCCAGTGGCGGGCAGCTGCTTCTTCATCTTCAGTTCCTGCTCATCTCTGCCACTGGAATACAGGTCTCCATTGTGTCATAACAAAACAACTAAGCTATCAAGGAACAAGTAGGGATAGCTCAAGTCATGTCTGTGATAAAGTCATTATGGGCAAAAAGATCATCAGAAGAGAACACTGAGAGCATCTTTCTCAACTTACACATTGTTTTTGGTGATTTCATGGGCTAAAATAATTCTTCTAAACTTAATTGCCTGAACCTCACATTCTCCTTGTTCCTCTTCTTTTGCTGATTTGGGGAATTTTGAATGAATCACGTTTGATTCTATGGCCACAATGATTTTTAAGTGCCATATAAAATTAATTGAGGATTAGTTTACCTCTGGATGTTGCTTTATATGAATAAACCTTTTTATGAGCATGGATTAATTTTTTCCATCATTCTAATTGTAACTACAGTGAATTAGGATGTTTTTTTATTGAAGGGACTTACATTCTGTACGATCTGCAGTTAACCCTACCCAAAAATATTATGTAATAATCAGGAGTTACAAAATTAGTCTTTACTTAGGAGATGTCAAACCAGAATGAGCCCAGGCAACAATTAGACAGGGTACAGAGAGTAGTCCTTTAATTTGTCCTTTTGATATTGTTTTTTAATTACATTTGTAAGCATAGTATTGCATTGTGTACCCCTCTGGCACTCACAGGGTCAATAAAAGTTAAGTTTTATTAGTAACACTTTTCCTATTGGTGACCTATTCGAATGATGAAGTAATTTCTAAATTTATTCTGGCATGAGTGCTGACATATCAGGGGTATTCTTTATATTTGCCAAGTCATAATTACCCTGACCCAACAGATGAAAATCTTGATATCCAAGATTCAGCAGGTACAAGGGGGGTTTTTTTATCTGGAAGGTAAAATTCAAGAATGCAAGACATCTCAGTCTACAAAAAAGAAAAACAACTGTCTCACTTTCAAAGCCCTAATAACAAAATCAACCCACAAGAACCTAAAGTTCTATTACCAGAGCAATTCTCACAAGATTGCTCCCAGTTTAGAGGCTTTATATATTCTTGTCAACTGTTTTTTTCTCTCTGAAACCCAGACTTATGCCACCGAGTGTGTCAAACTCCAAACCATCATCTCTTTCCTAAGCTGTAAACCTATGTCTTTGGTCTACCCCCTGCTTAAAACTAACAATCCTCTTCTCCAGAGTTTCTCCAGCTTCCTTGATTTGATGTCTGGATTATACAATTATCCTCACTATTCTTCATCAGCTGAAGCAAGTCTGCAAACCCTATGCTAAGGTGAATATATTGTAAACGACTATGCCACTGAATTCCATAGATGGGTCACAGACACTTAAAGGATTGAACAAGTACATAAAAAAAAATCAAGTGGTTTTTCAGAATATCTCAAACATGAAATATCAAAATTGGTATCCCTAATACTCTTGAGGAGTTGGTGCAAGTGTCCATCTCTACTTACATCCACCTGAGATAATGCCAGTGCAATAAATTTAGTGCCCAAACAGCTACATAGAATCTCCCAGCAGATGAATGCCTGTTGCACATATACTGAACCCTCTGAACTCTTCTTCTCCTCTTCCAGAACCATGCAGAGGCCTGGTGAGTAGTGATGATCGAGCACCCCGATGCTCGGGTGTTCGGGTGCTCTGGCCGAGCGCCCCCGGAGGCTCGAGTGCTCGGCCGAGCACCCGAGCCCCATTGAAGTCAATGGGAGGACTCGAGCATTACACCAGGCACCCCCTGCTCTGATGAGGGGAGGGTGCCTGGTTCATAGGAAAAGGTCAGAAAATGATGGAAACACCACAGAAATGGTTCAGGGACAGCATAGGGAGGATGTCTGGATGCATCTTGGACTCCAACGTCGCTGCTGGGAACGATGTTTCACCCGTAGTACGCCATTTTTACAGACTGACCGTAAAACACACAAAAAGGAAGATAAAAACTAATCTGCGGCTAGGCACACTAAACAATATGTGACGCTAATCTGCGGCTAGGCACACTAAACAATATGTGACGTTAATCTGCGGCTAGGCACACTAAACAATATGTGACGCTAATCTGCGGCTAGGCACACTAAACAATATGTGACGCTAATCTGCGGCTAGGCACACTAAACAATATGTGACGTTAATCTGCGGCTAGGCACACTAAACAATATGTGACGCTAATCTGCGGCTAGGCACACGAAACAGAATGTGACGCTAATCTGCGGCTAGGCACAGTGAACGGAATATGTGACGTTAATTTGTGAATTTGCACACTAAACAGAATGTGACAATAATCTATGGCTAGGCACACGTTTAAAATGGCCCTTTTTGTCGCTGCATTGTAAAATCATTGGCCCTGTGCACCTAACAGAATATGTCAGCTTGTCACTGCACTGTGAAATATTTGTCCCTGTGCACCTAGTACAATGTCACCTTAGAACATGTCCCCCCCCACAAAAAAATGAAATTCTGCCACCCCCAAAAAAAATTAAATGCTGCCCCCACACACAACAGTCCTAAAAAGGACTTTTGGGTCTTGAAAGAGTTTCAACAATTTTATTCTCCCTACACTGACTTCCTGTGCATCTAGTATTATATGTCACCTTACATATATCCCCCCCACAAAAAAAAGGAAATTGTGCCCCCCCAAACAAAATATAAATGCTGCCCCCACACACAACAGTCCTAAAAAGGACTTTTGGGTCTTGAAAGAGTTTCAACAATTTTATTCTCCCTACACTGACTTCCTGTGCATCTAGTATTATATGTCACCTTACATATATCCCCCCCACAAAAAAAAGAAAATTGTGCCCCCCAAACAAAATATAAATGCTGCCCCCACACACAACAGTCCTAAAAAGGACTTTTGGGTCTTGAAAGAGTTTCAACAATTTTATTCTCCCTACACTGACTTTCCCTGCCTAAGCGCATCTCTCCCTGGCTAAGAATGAGCCGAACTCGCGCGTTGGGTGCTATACAGCACCCGATCACGGGTTCTGGCCAGCCAATCAGTGTAATGCCAGCAGCCAACATGGCTGCTGGCATTACACTGATGTCAGAGCCTCCCCGCACGTTTATTGGCTGCGCAGCAGCCGCGAAACGTGCGGGGAGGAGACCCGAACATGGCGGGCGAGCACATGCGGTACTCGTACGAGTACCGCCATGTGCTGAGCAGAGCGATGCTCGAGCCGAACCGAGCTTCGGCCGAGCATGCTCGCTCATCACTACTGGTGAGGCTTTCCAATTCATCTGACCCATAACAAAACTAAGAATCACTTCTATACAATAGTAGTTAAAGACCACTTTCTTCTCATCTTCCCAGCCTAAGGCTCCTGTGGTTAACAATAGCAGTATTATGCTTGCTTCCTATATATCCAACATATCACTGCTCTGTTCCTGTTTTGTTGCCGTGAGATCAACAGCAAGAAAGCACTAAGACCATCACTGATTTTGGGGTAAACAGATATTTCATTGATGCCCAGTTGGTCTTCACCTATAACATATCATGCCATGAAAAGAAAGTTCCTACAAACTACAACCTTACAGTTAAATGACAGTATTCCCATCTAATCTACACCAGTAACTCAGGAAACTATACCTCTTCAAGTTACCACTCAAACCTACCATCAAGAGTGGATTGCATTTGATGTAGTTTCTTCTCCACTGTTTCCAGTAGTACTAGGCTTACTCTGGCTGTGTGCCCATAATCTGCTAATAAATTGGAAGATGTTTCCATAGGATCCTAGTGCTGCCAATTCTAATTTTGTATGGTTAATTTGATAATTGAACCTCTTTCCCAGATCAAGCAGGAAACCAAAGTCTGCAGTATTCATTGTCATTGCAACAAGTTCCTAGACGTGTTCAGCAAAAAAGACACTGACTCCCTTGACCCACATAGAGAATACAATTGTCCCAAAGAATTAATGCTGGAATTACTGCTGGAATGACTGCTGCAGCATTCACTAAAGTCACATCTTGTCCATTTCTGAACCCTTCACAGCTATATTCAAGAAATTATATTAAAATGATTTATGCAACCATCTAGTTCACTTGCAGATTCT
Organism: Rhinophrynus dorsalis; assembly: GCA_037306005.1. NCBI lineage: Eukaryota > Metazoa > Chordata > Amphibia > Anura > Rhinophrynidae > Rhinophrynus > Rhinophrynus dorsalis. Next base: position 418,462,385 of record CM074723.1, read on the forward strand.
GGAATTTTACTTTGGAAAAAGCTATACAGAGCCCCTGAAGAAGCAGTGTATGCGGCAAAACGCATAGGGCAGATCCTCTGTGGTCTACCTAGTATGAGACAAACATATACAAGGAGTGAAACTGATATCTAGTATCTAGGTCTAACAATAGAGAGTCAGACTAGAATGCTGCATAGCTGAGAGGGATAGCTATATTAAGTATAGGAATGCTAGAAAAGCATGAGAGAGTGAAATACTATCACTAATACAGGGGATACTATGGGAACATCAGCCGTTTACAGAGCATTGTGATCGCAAATAATTCGCCTCTCTGGCATTGGCCTCTGAACAAAGTGGGAGCCGGCAACATTGTAACTAAAGAGGTTGAATTGATAAAGTCAAACTGAGCGGTCCTCTCAGGTATAAACAAAGTATCAGACGATATTAACAGTAACGACTCCCCTCGCACATGAAAGGGGAAGAATACTGAATAAGTCAGCGAAAACAATCAATCAGAGTTACTATGCTACTCAGCAGCACACTCAGTAGCATAGTGTATATGTATGGTAGAAATATCCCTAAAGACTAACCTGAAAAACTACAGTTATAGTGCTGACAGTAATAGCTATATTGTTAAAAGAGAGAAGACCTTCTGGATATATTAACCAAATAAAACACACTGTTTAACCGCTCAAGTGATACCTTCCTGTATAGATATAACATTCCTATATATAGTATTCCCTATCACTAGTAACGTTTAATTGAAATTACTGATAAAGATTTACTTTTTAATGATTCACGGTCCATCTGATTTTGAACTGGTCTCTTTGGTAATTGGGATGATTTAGGGTCCATTTAAAGTACCCATGATTGTTACCATCCATTCAGAGTTACCCATTTCCATTCTTTTTCTATATGTACTATATTTGAGATCTGCAACATCATCAAATACACTGATATTTACCATTCAGTAGACCTGTTATTTTTTATAAGAAAGAACAATCAGTCAATGCCAAGGCTGCATCAGAAATCATCTGGCACAGGAGTTAACCTGGGGGGACCCTCCCACACACCATTTTCTAATTTTCTCATATTGTTCTTGGTCTGTGTCAAATGAATCGAAGTGGGGCATTACCATCACTATGGTGAAACTTTTTGGGGGGTGTGGGTTTTTGTTTAAAGTGGAACTCTTACCTCCCATAAACTTATCTGTAATCAAATATCCTTCTCCAATAAAGCCGCAATTTATGTTTAGTTTTTTTAATCTATATGGTAGGAAATTAAAGGTATACCTGATGATATCACCGGAAGGATCTCAGTGGTACAGCTCAGGACTGAAAGGCTGCCAATCACCTCTCCTCCTCGTCCCATATTGTGCATCTTTCCCTCCTAAAATTTTACCTAAGATTTCCACCCTTGTGTTCTTCTTTCTCCATTAATCATAATAGCACATAATAGCACATTAAGATTTGTGAGTCTCTGAAGGAGGAAGCAACATCTGTACTTGCCATTGTAAAGTTCTCAATTAATTAATTCTTGGAGATATTGACCCCCTAAAACACATCACTCCATTAGTACAGACCCACTGAGATCCATTCATAAACATAAAGAGAGATTAAGGAGAATGGAGGCCGCATATGGGGAGTTAAATGGGTAGAGAGTAGAGAAGTAAGAGGAAAGAAATTTGGGATTAGTGGAGAAAGGGAAACACAAGGGTGGAAATCTTAGGGCATGCATACATTTTAACCATTTGACTGCCAGAGAGTTATCCAACGCTTTGTATTGCAATGTATGGATATCTCTGGCTCTCAAATGGTTAAATGTAATTTCATAGCCCTTTCTCTATCAGTCTTAATAGAATCCTTGAATGCTAGAGAGGTCTCAAACACTTTACAAAGTAATGATTTAGAGACCACTCTACTATTCAAGGTGTTCAAGGGCATTTAAATCAATGAGAATATATATTTCAACTTCCTCTCTTCTGTCACCTGTACCAGGAAATAGTAGTTCTACTACATCCTCATGCTATACAAAGGATATGAATCCCTGGAAACTGTAACAAACTTTTTACACGGTGTATGAAAACAAGACTAATGTATCTTGACCTTTACATATGTCCCTAACAATTTATAAAAACTGACTTATATAATATGCAGTAGGCATATTAAATCTTAGTACTGCTTAGTAAATATGGGTCCAATCTATGTGGTATATTTTGTTCAAATGTAAATTCCTTTTAACTCTGGAGTGAACATTACACTTAAGGAAACTGGAGATATTTAGTTCACACTCAAGAGAAGTCCTAAGATATAGCATTTGATAGGGACAGATGACTAGACCCTCTAATAGCCAAGATGGACCTGCAAGTCCCCTCTGTTCATGTATGCATGTATGTATGTATCTTTATTTATATAGCGCCATACATGTATACAGCACTTTACAGAAGTTGAAATAGTACAATACAAAAATACAGAGCTGGGTTAAGAGCATTAGGCTAAGGTGCAATCATTGCATTATTTGTGGGGGGAAAGTGTATCAGGGAACAATACACTGGGAAAGGCACCCTGCACCAAGGAACTTACAGTCTAAATGTTCATGTACATCAAACAATCAGTGGACAGAGCAAGGTACAGACAGTTACTGCTCTCAAACCACTATTTGCTTGTGACTGGGATTTGACCTTCTGTGATGCTTTGCCACATGGTGGAAAGACTTATTGAACAGATCAGTTGGATCACATGTGCTTCTGTACAGATTGCCTGAACTGTGCAGGATGGGAAAAATGCTTGTGATGCAGTGATTTGGTGCGCTCTACTTATTACTAGGGGTGGGTGAAAAGTTAGAAAAATTTCCTGCATGACTTTTCTAGAAAAATAGCCGATTTTTGCTTTTTTCTCAAAAGTTTTCTCTTTTCTCCAATTCTAAATGTTCCTCCTTTTCGCCTATTCCAGCAAATTTTTCACATATTCAACACATTTTTCTCCTATTCTAACACATTTTTCTCCTATCCCAACACATTTTTTCCTATTAAAACACATTTGTCCTATGTTTAATATGGTGCAACATTTCCCAGCACAATATTGATTCTTCTGAGGCCTGCAGTGGAAAAATAAGTAGCTGAAAGTCAAAGTTATCAGTCCTACAGCAATGTATAACTTGGAAAATATGTTAGCCTGCAGAGTGCCTTTGTCCTTTGCCCACAACTCTTACTTCCTGCTTAAGTGACAGTGGCACATATTCATGATGATGTCAAGTGATTAAAAAATAAATAAAGTACAACCTATAATGTGACAGATGTGTATGGTAATGGTGATGGTGGACTGGCGTGGTGTGATTGGTGGGGCCTTGACTGCATCCACCCCAGGAGGATAGGGATCATCATCATTTATGCACATGCTGCAGCAATGCTTGGTGCAGTCAGTTTTTGAAATAACATTTTACTCCCACATCCCTGCACTTCTTCCACCTTCCACCTCTCACTTGTGCATTTGCTGGACATTACTCAACTACTGTGTGTGTTTTTACTCTCTACAGTACACAACTGATGGAGTGTGATGTCTTGCCTTGGCCCTCAACTAAATTCTCAGTGTTGTCTGCTGTCTATCAAGTCTGCCTCAGTCAAAGAGCTCCCAATCAGCTGCCTAATATATTTATTCATGTTTTTTTTTTATTTTATTTTATTTTTTAAGTTGTCCCCTATATCTTATCACAGATAGCCCCCCCCCAAAAAAAAAAAAAAAAAAAAAAAAAAAAAAATATATATATATATATATATATATATATATATATATATATATATATATATATATATATATATATAAAACTAAAAAGCAAAATCAACAATTTCTTTCCCCAGACTACCCCAACACAGAGACAATAAAAGTAAAATCAGCAAGCATTTAGGACCAGTCAGTCACACCAAATTTTGGGGTATTCTGGGTCAACCTCCTTCCTCTCTTCTTCTCCCCATTTTACCCCAGACTTCCCTACTACATAGAACACATGTCCTACCTAATGACTCCCTAAAAGTAAGCTTCAATTCCCCTTTATTTGCCTATCTTCTCTAGCTCAATAACATGCTGCTCTCTCCTCTCACAAACAGAGAATGACTGCTGTGAGAGCCTGACAGCCTTTTATATGGCTGTAGAAAACTTTAATGAGTTGGAGAAAAATGTTTCTACCCATTGATTACAATGCAATGAGCTAGGCGAAAAAAGCGGGAAAAAATGGGAAAAAAATGGTTCTTTTTTAGGGAATTTTTTTGCCAAGCAGAAAGTGCCATTTTTTGTCGATTTCAATTTGAGGCGAACATTTTCGCCAATCCCTGCTTATTACCTTTAAAAGTTACTAAATCATAAGGATGCAGCTGTCTCCCTTTCATCCACTTCCCAGTGTTATTATATTTTAAGTGACACCACTGTGTTCAGGTTTTATAGTGCTATAGTAATACGGATGTGATCAACCTTTAAAGGCTACAGCAGTAATTCATCCAAGTAACACTTAGGCCCTTAACTGTTGACCACATCTGAAAGACTATGGCACAGCTTTGACACTAGGGATGGGAGGAAGTTTTCACCACAACATTGAAATAGGTGAAAACTGACACTTCCCACCTAGTGGAAATATCCTGTGTAAAAGTGCAATTTTTTCCCTTTTTTGCCTAGCTCTTTGCAGTGAAATCAATGTGTAGACTGAATTTACACATAGCAAATTTTATTTTATTTCCCATAGGCATAGTATAAAAGGGCTCTAAGGAGGGTGTCTGTGTTAATGGAGTCTGGGGAAAGAAACAGTTGAATAGGGGATTTTTTGGGGGGAAGTTTTGACTGGGATTGGGATTGGGGATACAATCAGTTGAACAGGGAATTTTTGGGGGGATTATTGACTGAGATTGGGTGGAGAGTTAATTAAAATGAACAATAAATAGATAGATACAATTAAAAAAAGAAAAATAAGATAAAAAATTGGTAAGTAATGTGATAGGGACCCACCTGACATAAACTATAACTGGGGCAGACTGATACTTGACAAGATAAAGTATTTTGTAGAGAATGACTTGTAGGACTTATACTTGTTGTTAGAGGCCCAAACCAAGAGGAAACATTGATTTGTAGGACTTAGACTTATTAGGGACCCATGCCCTGAGGAAACATTGATTTGTAGACTGTGGCTTGTTAGAGGCACAAGCCCTGAGGAATCAGTTATGATTGGTTGGGCTCAGGATTGTTACAGGAAGAAGCCCTGAGGAATTGGTGATGATTTTTTAGGTTCAGGCTTGTTAGAGTCACAAGCCCTGTGTAATCAGTGATTTGTTGGACTCAGGCTTGTTAGAGACATAAGCCATGAGGAATCAGTGTTTTGTAGGATGCAGGTTGTTAGAGACACAAGCCCTAAGTAAACAGTGATTTGCAGGACTTAGGCCTCTGTGGTATATTTAAAGAACAAGCCCTGAAAAAATAATGCCCTATTGGCCTAGTGCCAACAGGTCATGTTATGGTGGCCACTTTCCACTGGCCACTGGCAAATGCCACAGTGTCAGTGAGGCATTTGCAACTGCTGTTGCTGTTGAGTTTAAGCAGCTGGACAATTAGGCAGCTCCAAGGGAATGGGATCAACAACTGCAGTGATATGGGTGATGATGGTCATGGTTCAACTTGCCACTAGCTACAGTGATGTTCCTGAGGCAGTAGCAACACCACAACTAACTTCCCTACTTCAGGTATATGTGGAGAAAAGAAGTTGGCCAATAATGCTTCTCCTCCTGCAATTCCTCCAACATCATTGATGTGTTGGAATACTAATTTTCCACTTGATACTACAAAGGCATCTTCAATGTGCACAGTGTGTGTAGGAAATAGGAGTAGGACTGGGAATAATGGACACATCTGCACTCACACCAAACTACTGGCAAAACTGAAAGCAAACATCTTGAGTATTAGGTCTGCAATGTCAAATCAATTATCTCAACAGAAACCATGTACTGCTCCTGTCACTATTCCCCTTGTCTGCTCATCTGAAGACACGTGACAGCTTGCAGTATTAATAGTAATGATGAATCCTCCCTGCCACCATTTTAGTGTATTCTACTGAATGGAATGTCCTCAGATGCTGCTTGATTCCATGCCTGCAATTATACTCCACGACATTGCTATGTGTGGTCAGCACACCACACAATGTGCAATGGGTGGACATGAACTGTCACATCCTGGCTTCTACAGAATGGTGGGGAAGGTAACTAAGACAGAAGTGGACCACCAGAAGATGTTGATTCGTCTTCCCACACCAGAAGCCTAGAACAAGAAGCTGATGGAGATCCAGGTGTTTCAATTCACCACTCAACTTTCATGTTCTTCGATTTCCGCTTTGATTCTTGGGGTGCCCTTGGAGAGAGACAGGGAGTACAGCAACAGCGGATCCTGAATTCCTTTGTGGGGGTTTGTCTTTAACATGCTTCACATAAATGTCATGGTGTCTGTATTTCATGTGTGTTATCAGGGCGTTAGTGCCAATGTGCATTCCCTCCTTTCACCTTTTTGCTGATTTATTGCACATAGTGCTCAGTGTCATCTCTGATGACAGCACTGTGCCTGCCCCAATAGAAAAATAGTCTCACACCCATGATCTCTGGGGGAAAATAGGAAAGTTGGAGAAGAATGGCCTTCTTCTTCTCCACAATCCCCTTCAGAGGCAGGGGCAGCAAATGATGCTGCTGCCTCAGAATCAGCACCACAACTAGGACCAAGAGTATTGCTGGCAAGTGAAACCTGTCCTAGACCCGCATTACAACTAATGCTGGACCCCATTCCCACAGTGGCCAAGGTGGTTTGTGGCACACTAGCCTTCTCCTCACTAGCCTGATGCCCTTGCAACTCAGCAGCTAGGAATTACAGCAGCAGCAAACCAGGGGATCTCACTGCTGGTGCTGATGCCCATACCCATTTGCAAATCTATCTCCCATTCTTTCTTGCTTTCTACTAGAAAAGGCCATTAAATGCCACCCCAGCTGCTCCACCATCACCCTCATCACCAACACCACCAATCCCTTCTTGCTGCTGCTGCTGCTGCTGCTCTATGAGAGTCACACTGGTTGGCGATGATGAGAAATGTGATGGAGGGTCCCCTGCTGCTTCCTCTGTGGTTTCCACCATGGCACCTTCACAGTCTAACGTAAATGGGAGAAAAGGATAGAAGAGCGCACAAAATCTGAGAGCAACCTCAAGGATTGTCACAGTTTGTTACTGTTTGTAAAAGAACACTCAGGCAGTTAGGTAAGGTTAAAATCTTTATTGAAAATAATGTACAAGAACCCCTCTCAGGTCCAGATAAGGTCCGTACCAAGTACTTTCCAGATCTGACGCAGGTCAGGGAAAAACTACAAACACTGAAATAGTCAGCAAACAAGTATAGTGATCTTGGACTTGTAGGCAGATTCTCAGCAAGGTACAGGAAAAATAATATCCTCAACAGTCCCACAACGCAATAGGTGGCACAGGCGATGGGTGACTGAAGGGCAATCCCTAGTGGACTAGGGTTCACGTGGGTAACACTGGCAAAACACTGGCAGAGAACTGACCCTAGGAGAGTAGGGTAGATTGAGGCAACATGGGTAGGACTCTGGCAGTAACGGGACCCTAGAACGCTAGGGTTAACTGAGGCAACAGGGGCAGGACTCTGGCAGTAACGGGACCCTAGAACACTAGGGTTAACTGAGGCAACACAGGTAGTACTCTGGCACCGACTAAGCCCTAGAGACTAGGGTTAACGGAGGCAACACCGCATGGACTCAGGCCTCAACTAGGCCCTAGCACGCTAGGGTTAACGGAGGCAACACGGCAGTGGTACTTATAATGACTGAACCCTAGTACGCTTGGGTGAGTGGAGGTAACGCAGACCGGACTCAGGCAGTGACGGGACCCTAGAATGCTAGGGTTAACTGAGACAACAGGCACCAGATGCTGGCGATGTAGCGATCCTAGGTCACTAGGGTTAACTGAGGCAACACGGGCAACAGTGTGGCATTGGCTAGACCCAGGTATTATAGGGTTACCAGAGGCAACACAGACACTGGTGAGTACAGGGACTCCCACAAGCTCCCTGAGATAGCAGCAGTGGTGAGCGAGCAGGAGATAGGCACGTAACGTAAACGGTCCCTGACCGGTCTTTCCCCGTATGGTATATGGAGGTAATAGACTAGTCCAGTAAGTGATGGAACTAGCAGCACTACCAGGACAGCACACACGGACTTCACAGCCAGTCAGGAGGACCACCAACACTAGACCAGCCAGATTGGTGTAACGGATAGTCAGCCACGCTGGTTCAGTACACAAGGAGTTAGTCAGCCAGTTCAGTCAGTAACGGAATCAGATACTCAGCCAAGCCTGGTAGGTACACAAGGAGTTTAGTCAGCCAGTTCTAGTTGGTAACGGAATCGGATACTCAGCCAAGCCAGTTCGGTACACAAGGAGTTAGTCAGCCAGTCCAGGTCAGCAACGGGATTGGATTACAGGAGCGTCAGGCACAAGCGCAGTCAGGCAAGCCGGGTCATACATGGAAACATGAAACAATAACAACTAGTCGCTAGATACAGGTACACCACGAAAGGGCACCGGTATAGTGACAGGAGGGCGTATTTAAGGCAAGCCCTGGGAGGAGCAATAACCCAGAGCCAATAAAAGTGCAGCCAGTGTAAACCAGGAAGTAAGAATGTCGCTCAAGGATCATAGGCACAGTGATAAGGATTAAGATATAGACCACTGTAATTTAAATATACTTATAAGCACAATTCTTGTTAAAAGGACCCAAACAATGACATGTAAGTGAAGATCTATATGCTGATACATAGCCCCTTTTTGAGGACAGAGACCATCTGAGACACTTAGTCCTGTCCAAAATCTAACTAAGGATATCCCACCGGGTTATTCTTCAAGGTGATCCTTAAAGAAAGAGATGGAGAAGCCCTCTAAAGGTAAACCTGTGAGGTAATGTGACCCAAATGTGGCCCCAAATGAATTCACCAGATGAAACATCAAATATCACTTATAAGTAATGTAAATATCCAAAAAATGAGGATGATTTGGAAGTAAATTTCCCAACCTGTGTCCTGAGAACATACTTTGTCAGGGGTTAAGAATACATTGTAAAATACAAACATATATAGATTAAGAATACACCATCAGACATGTTGTGCACCAAACATTTCAACACTTTAACATCATCAATCTAAAAGCTAAATATTACTGCATATAAAATAATAAATGCTTCCAAATAATAAACTGGTAATAGGAATGTTGAAAATGTAGTTTTATTCCTATATATAATTTACTTTTAAGGATAAGCCTCATAAAGTCCTGATAATAGGGAATTATATTAAAAAAAAATAAATAAATATCTGAATGCATTTAAAAAAGGGTGCAAAACATCCAAAGAATATGTACCAAAATTAAGTAGTATAAAAAGATCTGTAAAAAATTACTAACTTCGAGTTCTTCATTCAGGCCTTTAGGAGACAGAGCATACATATGAAAAATCCAGTACAATATGAGTGTAAAGCGCTGCGGAATCTGTGTGCGCTATATAAATAAAGGATTATTATTATTATTATTATTATTATTATTATGATTTTCTGAGCTATATGCACCTACTGTGTAGACATCTATAATTGCCCAGTGGAATTGTAGATCCAAACATACCTATATTTTTCTTTTTATCATCCAATATTTCAGGTTTGCTGGGGGCTACATAACCACAAATGTTTCTTGCCTTTCTATATGTGCTTTTGGCTAGATTTGTGACAACATACATAAGCAGAAGGTCCTACTTAAGCATACTCTAATGTTTGGCAACAATGTTTTTTAATGACATTGGATGAAGCATTATATTGAGTGATAATAGGGGGTGACTTTCACTTAAAGGGATAGTGATGTTTTGCAAAAAGAGCAGCTTCAATTAATCGTCATAGTATTTGAGCCATAGAGAGTGTTATTTCAATACTGTCAGAGTTGTAGTTCAAGATAAATTTAATTATAAAGTTTCCTGACACATAAGGTGTAGTTTCCCTCTTTCTCTGTGTAACGGATGTTAAGGACGCCAGGGTGTCCGCCTCCGATGTGCCGCTCTCCTCACTCTCGAATCCGGACAGTCAGCTTGTCTCGGACCGGGGGAGCCTCACTGGAGCCCTACTAGAACCTGCAGGGGGCACAGGAGGTCCGTCGAATGCGAACCAATCGAAGGTCCCGGTCCCAGGTCTTTGTATGTTATCCCGGGTCTTCAGTTCGCACCAGGAGCACCGGAGCGGTCGAACTTCACTGGATACCCACAGGGATAGAGTGAATTCAGCTTCCCTTGGCTCGCCTAGGATGGGAGTCAAAGTGGACTTGTTAGACCATCAAACAAACGAGATGCACACTCCGGAGTGCCATGCAGTAACACACTTTATTGCCAAAACTCTTCCTTTTTATACACAATTCCAAACAATAAAACAATAGAACAGTGACGAAAGCACACTTAACATAATTTGGCTTGACTCTTAACCAATGACCTTTTGAGCGACTAAAACCCTTCAAACCCGACTGGTCACTTAGTTTGACCAATGGAGGCTAAGCCTTCGGGTGTTGGCCCAGTCCTATCTCGCGAGTGACCGCTGATGACATCACTCGACCCTCCGGCCAATCTCAAGGCTGCCTACCCAAACCCTTCAAGGTAACTGAGCGTTCTTGCACTCCAGTGGCCTCTACAATGGCGGCCCGCTCCTACCGGTCCGAAGCGCACAAATTAGTCCACCGTCCCCTCCTAGTAGACCAGGGAGTCCAATGAATAGTTCATATTCGAATACCAGTCGAACAGTCCTTTTTAGTTGACTGGTGTAGATTCCCTTACTTAAATCAGCCCTTCCTTAGGGTGCCCGGTGGCCAAGTAAGTCATTGTACAAAAAGGTTTGACAAGGTTCGACAGGGCAGGTTCCCATGCATGCAGTAACCATTCCATAGGGTGCCCGGTGGCCAAGTAAGTCTGTGTACAAGAGGGTTCCTACAACTTTCCATTTCCGTTACACTCTATACTACCTATTCACTTAAGGGTTCCGGTACATTTGTTTGCATTCAAAAAACACACTTTTTTTTATTTCCCTGGATGCTGGAGTAGTGTTTTATGGAGGTTATTTTTATTGTTATGTGTCTGAGAAACTGGAATCAACCTGTGTTTTCCTCCATCCCCAAGATGGCAGACTAGGATGTTGGGACTTACATATGTGCAGTGAGAGGGTTGGTTGAGCTTACATCTTTATTTACTTTATTGTGTAAAGTAGTTAGGAGTGGCTAGGACCAAACCTAAACTTTCTAGATCTCCATTGCACTACCTCCACTCCACTACCTCAATGTCAATTAAATAAACTTCACCTATACATTAAACAATAACTGTTACCTTTACTAGCTCAGGGGTTGCATGAGATGCCCTTAGTTTGATCCTACACAGCACTACTTCTTAATATTAGTAGTCCTTGAAGTGTGGAACATGGATGTTGAGTAAAACATTTGGAGAAGAGATGTGGGCTATCCCACAGGATTAAATTATTTTTCTATGATCATCACAGAGGACATCCTAAACACATTACTTGGCTGTCACGGTTTCGTAAGAACACTCAGGCAGTTAGGTAAGGTTAAAAAGCTTTATTGAAAATAAAGAACAATCACCCCACTCAGGTCCAGATGAGGTCCGTACCAAGTACTTCCCAGATCTGACTCAGGTCAGGATGAGGAATATCACAGTAGCAATAATAAGAGATATTTATATGTAGATCTAGGGCTTTGCAGGCTTGATCCGTGGACATGTTCAGGAACAAGAATATCCTCAACAGCCCCATACCGCCAATAGGTGGCACAAGCGATGGGTAACTGCAGGGCAATCCCCTAGCAGACTAGGGATATCGGAGGGAGCACAGACAGTGTTCAGGTAGATACCTGACCCTAGAATTCCAGGGTTAATGGAGGCAAGACTCTGGCAGTGGACTGACCCTAGAGGGCTAGGGTTAACGGAGGCAACACAGACTGGACACTGACGGCGATCTGACCCTAGTACACTAGGGTTAACGGAGGCAACACGGACAGGACTCTGGCAGTGGACTGACCCTAGAACGCTAGGGTTAACGGAGGCAACATGGACTGGACACTGACAGCGATCTGACCCTAGTAAACTAGGGTTAACTGAGGCAACACGGACAGGACTCTGGCAGCGAATTGACCCTAGAATGCAGGGGTTAACGGAGGCAGCATGAACTGGACTTTGGCAGTGACTTGGCCCTAGCACGCTAGGGTTAACAGAGACAACATAGACCAGACACTGGCAGTATTCTGACCCTAGAACACTAGGGTTAACGTAGGCAACACAGACACTGGCGAGTGACCGGGCTCCCACAAGCCCCAGGAGACTACTGGAGCAGGTAGGCCTAACAGGTGCAGAGCGGTATAGCGAGTGGGAGTGAGCAGTGTGCGTAATGTAACCGATCAGTAGCCAGTGTCGCCCTAATCGGTACACATGAAGATAGTCAGCCAATCCCATTGGCAATGGAACCAGAAGCTCAGCCAAGTCGGCATACACGGAATAGTCAGCCCTTCCAGATAGTACAACCAGACACTAGCCCAACCAGGTCGGTACACACAGAGCAGTCAGCCAGTCCTTAGTGGGTTACGGAATCGGATACTCATCCAAGCCAGGTCGGTACACACGGAGGTAGTCAGCCAGTCCAAAGTCAGCAATGGAATCGGATCAGAGGAAGGTCAGGGATATAAATGTAGTCAGACGAGCCGCGTCATACACGGAAACAGGAACAAGTAATAATAATCGCTAGTTACGGGTACACCACGAAAGGGCACCGGTAGAATGACAGGAGGGAGTATATAAAGGCAAACCCTGGGAGGAGTCACCAACACAGAGCCAATAAGAATAAGGCCAGGGTAAACCCGGAAGTAACAATGTCGCTCAGTCACTGAAATCACGGGCACCGTGATATTGGCCCAGTTAACAGTAACATAGGTATCCATTTATATGGTCGCACGTGAAAGAGCGTGCAACCAAATGAGCCATTTAACATGTCGCGTGAATAAAAATGTTGGCATGACAATCTCGCTCTGCATGACAGCACCAGACTTTCATGTAGCATATGGAAAGGACACAGTAGAAATGCCCTATTTAGTATATCATCTCTCTGCGAGGTTCACTGAAATTCCATCGAGTGAAAGGATGCTTCACCATTTAACCTTGTCACTCAAAGGGTTAAATGGAAAGGGTTAAGAATGGTGAAGCGTCCTTTCTTTCATTGGAATTTCAGTGAACCTGGTGGAGAGAGCGATCTTGGGCACATTTGACACGGAAGCATATGTCCAATCTCCATAAACCCAAATGGAACCAAAAGGCCCAGATAGCAGCTGTCAAGCTGAACAACGGGGAGCAAATATACCACCCCAAAGTGGCTCCCACTGCTCCCCATAATTTTAGGAACCAGTCCCCAGGTGTCTAAGGTGCCATAGGTGTCGATATCTGGGCCTTGGAGCAAGGACTGCACATAATGTGACATTGAACTGCGCTTCACGTGCACTCCCAGCACAAAATAGAACCCCCCCAGTACACAAGGACAAATTACCATGTTGCCTCCGGGGTTACTGGCATCCAATCGAGACTCAGAAATTTAAAAATGTATGCAGGTCCATTTTAAATTAAATTAATAAAAACTAACCAGTTCTTATGCAAACACATTGATTATTTAAGGTAGCTACTTGCCGTCTCACAAAGAGCAGGAGAATTGGGCAAAAGTAGGCGAATCGGGCAATAGCAGGAGAATCATACAGCGCAAGAGACATAGGCAGAGCGGAATATTGAACCTGCGTTGTCCACATCAGGCCAGCAAGTGTAAGTTCTTATTTTCATAACATAAATAATACCTACTCCAGGTATCCTAATTAATGGTAAAATAGTCAATTGTGTGTCCCAGCAGTGAAGCAAGTGTTGGATGACAGGCTAAAGAATAATAATGAGCCAAAAGTACAAGTGAAACATAAATAAATTCTGTGAAGAACAAATTGCACAGTAGGGGGAATAAAAATACCAACTATGTGGAATTTGGAGGCTCCCAAATGTAACTTACTCATACAAATGTAACTATTTTCTCTGGGCTCTCTCTCTTCGGAGTATCACTCAGAGAGGAGCATCCAGCAGACCTGTCCAAATAGAAAGTGACATTTCAGTAAACAACATGGGAATCTCGCTCTGTCATGCAGTGCAAGATTCTCATGCCGACATTTTGAACCAGGCGACATACTAACTTGTTCATTTTAAAAGTAAACCAGTAACATAGCTGATGAGGCTGAAAATAGACATACTGTACGTCCATCAAGTCCAGCCCATGACAAATTGTAATGCTTCATAATAAAAGCAGCTTCAATTAATCTCCATAGACTTTGGACCATGGAGAGTGTTATTTCAACAGTGTCAGAGTTGTAGTTCAAGAGTAATTGAAATATTAAAGTACCCCCTCCTGTCCCCTTTGCTGATGTAACACTGCTCACCTTAGAGCAGGATTGCAGCAAGGGACAATCTTCAGTGAGAATAAGGAAAAACCTGAAAAACCTGTCATGGGGGGGCAGGGTTTTCCTTATGCTCATAGTAAGAAGATTTCCCCTTGCTGTGAGCTGTATGGTCAAGAGACCAGATTCCACATCAGAGGAGTTTACATTAAATCATTACTAAACATAACCCCAAAGTGCAGGTATCTGAGAAGTGAAAGAACATCCCAGTATAGAAAAATAGCTGCTCTTTGTGGATTCATATATCCCACCCTCACATTTCAAAGGCAGGTGTCCATAATATTCTATAATGTATTCCACACCTTCAGATACAAGTTTCATCTTTTATGAAATTCTTATGAGCCTTCTCCTGTCATTTTGTGACCAAATTTGGGGCATGTGAAACCACTATGATATCACCCAGGAATCCCTTGCAGACTCAATAATCAATAATATAGCGGCTCCCTTGGGTATCTACATGGGGAAAAACAGTGGAAATTTAAGGAGCTACTAAGCTAGAGGAGGGAGTTCACTGAACAAAAAAAGAATTTGCTCACCAACGAGGGTCATGAACATGGATTGTAATTCATGCTGTTTGTGTTAGTCTTCAAAGTATTGGGCCCACTAAAAGAAAAAAACAAAAAAAATATTATTATACATTAACAAATAATATGCGCCAACAACTTATTTTCTAAAATTCCTTTCATGTGTTTAATTAGACTCATAATCTGCCACATTATTCTTTACAAAGTGCATCTGTAATTTGCAGTTGTGTGAATAATAATTTGCATCAATTATTTTCTGTTTTAGAAAGTCATGTTAATTTCACTTTAGCGAGCCATGTAAATTTTGTTATAAAATGACATGGTAATTGCATTTTAACTCTTTGAGTGCTAGAGAGCTATCGAACACATACATTTTTATAAACTAAAAAAACAAATATGGGGTGTTAACTTTTCTCAGGAAAAGCTGGGCTTCACCCTTCATAATTTGTTAATTTTATGCTCTTTTAAATTCCATTTGGACACATTTTATATGAATAATTTATTCATAATGCTGTCTTTTTCCCTCTGATAATGTAAGTTATTTTTTTATAGACAGAAGAATACAAAAAAAGCATAATTTACTTTCTGGAAGATTTCTCATAAACAGAAGATATTTTTTTCCAATCATTAGTCTTATTATTTTAACTTTGTGAAATGTGCTCTTTTATTATTTAATGCCCACTAAAAAATCTGGAAATATCATAAAACCATTTAATCACAGTGTTTTTCTCATTAGTTGATTGGAATGAAATTAAAGCCATATAAAATGTTACAGAAAGACTATAAAGTTTGTATCAATTTATTTTTCAGGTATAAGAGAATTTTAAAGGGATAGTAATACTTAAAATGTAAAAAAATATATGTTGTAGGGTTTATCCCCCTGAGTAAAACAAGAGTACTCCCACTGCTGAAAGGTGTTTCATTCAAAAGTTATTAATTTTCAAAGTTGAATTTTTTAGGTGCAATATCACAGTGGCCTGAAATTGTACATGGAGATGGATGGTGTAGCAACAGCGCCACTGTACAATTTCAGGCCACTGCGATATTGCACCTAAAAAATTCAACTTTGAAAATTAATAACTTTTGAATGAAACACCTTTCAGCAGTGGGAGTACTCTTGTTTTACTCAGGGGGATAAACCCTACAACATATTTTTTTTTACATTTTAAGCATTACTATCACTTTAATAGAAGAATAGGCATGTTATTCCTTATTTTTACTTGCTTTGAAATATCATAGTTTCCTCTACTGGAGAACTAGCACCATAAAGCAACACAGACTAGCTTACATTTATATAAATCAATATAGTGTTTACAGACTTTCTAGCAAATCAAGTAACATGGTTTATAATAACGTTATTACTCATCAGATGTTGTATTAGCTACCTGGGCAGGTAGACATTTTCTTTGTGGGTTACATAAGAAAAATAATTGACTGAGCTTCAAATAAATACCCACTGTGTAAATGAGTGCACTTGCATTGCACTACCTTAAACTGTCACCTGTTACAACATTATCACAAATTTGTTTTTCTGAAAGTGGGTGTGGTTTGATTATAGCTTCTGCCACTAACCTCTATGTTCCAATTTTAGATATGCTGTAAAGATAACAATAATTTGAAGAGATACTAGCATTTATTTTAATTGATACATTTAATTTAGATACATTTTAAATAGGTTTTACTTTTCTTTAAAGGAATATTCCTCAAAGGAGTTACTCAGTTAGTACTTGCCTGCCTAGGCAAGTCACTGATTGAGAATCTATAGTAAGTTATTCCATTTCATCTATACTAGCAACTGATAGGAATAACAATATATCAAGGTCAAATTAGCAATTCATATTTATCATCTCCGGCTCATCTCTTTAGCTAAGTCCTGACAGGCGTATGTGACCCTTTTGGCTGTCGGGAGTCCTCTTATCTTCTCAGAATTCTACTCATAACGATACTTTTCATTGACGTTTGTGAACTATTGCACATGCCAGGGATGGTCAAGTTCAGTCTTTAAGAGCCATAAAGAAGCAAGGTTCTCCTGGCAACACAATACTGTGAAACGTGTCTAACTGATAATCATACCTGGTCTATTTGATTGTGTTAATTGAAGAAATCATACATATCTTTTATGAAGCTATTTTGGATTATACCTGCCCTCCCCTGATATATTTTAGTATAACCTAAAAATGTATGTAACACTTTATTATATTATTTGCAATATGGCCCATATTTAAAAAAAAAAAGCAAACTGCAGTTATGCTGGAGTAACCCTTTGAACGCTAGGGAGGTCACAATGCATAGGAGACATCATCAGCTTTCAAAGGGATAAAAGCCCAATTTAAGTTAACAGAATTAATCTAGTTTACTTTTATAAATGTGGGCCTAAGGCCTTTATGTATAAAAGGAGCAATGTTAGGGCAATCCATCCGCACTGTAGGGGAAGTATTTATATCATTTTTTAACCCCTTGAATACAACATATTATTGTTAATGGAAGATAGAAATATTACCCTGTTTAACTAGCACTCAAAAAGGCTCACCACCTACTAGATAGGATAGAATGTAGGACAGAATAAATGACAAAAACGTAATATTTAATGGAAATCATATTCTAAAATATACCACAAAGTACCAGGGCATATCCAGCTTGCCATTAATATAACACATAGGATACACAAGTTCGAAATTAAACACTAATGTGAACCCATTAGTTGATGGTCCTGAGTGTTTTCTAAATTCTTACTAATGTCTCAACAGGATGTAATCCAATGAGAACAAATAATATGCAAAAAAAACACTGTAATGCCACAATTATTGTCACGGGGAGGCATAAATATGGAAATAGAGAAGGTTATCCAAACATAAACAACTGGACAAAGGATGAAAAATCTATTTAACCCTTAACTGGATCCAGGAATTATTTAAAGAGGAACTTTCACCGGCTATAAAGTTGCCCTGCAATAATTAAGCAGGTAGCGACTAGCTTTATAAAATAAATGTTACCATCGGATATGCTGAACCCCTCTGGGCCAGGGGAAGTGATGCTTTGGGAGCTCTTCCAGTCACCCACCCCTCCATCTCCTCTCCAGCGGGAAATATCAGCTCCCCCTCCTGCTGACCTGTTGGTCCCCCCGTTGCCCCTGCCTGGTTACACCTGTAGGCCTTGGGATACCCCGATTTGATCCAGTGATCCCTAGTCTTGCCTTCAGCTATCAATGGGGCTGTAGCCCACCAAACAACCTTAACCTGGAGTATCCTGGAGAAATCATCCTACCTGCAGAGAAGGCCACCTGCATCTTTGTTCCCCACTGGGAAACCTTGGCCTCCCTCTCTCCTGCTGCAGCCGAGGGGGCCCACCTGGATTTCTACCTTCCACCTGAGATTCTTCATTCCATATCAGTCTGCCACAGGCCTAGACCCTTGTTCAACATTGCAATCCCTCCTGTTTTGTTTTTCTCCTTCCCCCATCCTCTACCTGGAGCATGGACAAATTCCTGGGGATGCCTCCCAAGAAGAAGCCCATGTTGTCAGACGAGACTTCCACTCATACCTCCCTGCCTTCTTCTTATGCTTGGGAGGCTGCCTCTGATAACACTTTGTCAGCTCACTCCTTGACGGCGGGACCTTGCATCCCCCCCATTCACAAGCATTGGAAACTGCACAGGAAACATATAGCCTGCTTCTTTCCACGTTTGATCAGTGGTTCCTGGAGCTGAAGGCTGCTTTTTGATAATACTGTGGCCAGGGGTATCACTGGGGGATAAGGGGGCTGAAGACCCCAGTGTTTCAGTGACCAGCCCTGAATAGAGTCAGGTCCCAGTCTTTGGAGCTGCTCACTGCTTACTTCTTTCAACTGGCATGCTGACACTGGCTCCTCTCTGCTGTGCTGCATGTTAATTACAAAAGTGAACAAAAGTGGGGTGGCCCTAGACAACAGAGCTACAGACAGGATACAGTCGGTTATGAAATTGTGAGAGGCAGTAGTGAGATTTGCTGAAGTCTTTTAATTTAATCCTTTGAATGCCATGGGGCAGCTAGTGCACTGCACTGGATATTCCTCTGGCACTCAAAGGGTTAAAATGGTATTTTAGTTTTCTCCCTTAAGTTTTTAGCAGGGTGCTCAATATGTTTATAGTAGATCTTCAGCTTATCATAGAAACAGCTACAGATGGCTGTCTTCAGATGCGGCAGTCATTGAGATTTATTTTTTTTTTGAAAGCTTTATTGAATGTCAAAAAACAAGACACGTACAATATAAAAGTACAGCATTCAGAAATTGCCATAACATGGATACAATACCACTCAGTATATAAGGCAAACACACTAGGAATGTAACAGAAATATGAGGCAATACCTACAATACAGACTTTAACTGATTACAATAAGCAAAGATAATGCTGAAATCATTATACAATAAGTAAGCATAAAGTCTCAAAATATATATGGAAAAGCAAATCTAAATTCCATAAATAAAAGTGGCAGGCAAAATTCGTAGTTCTGACAGCAATTACTGAGAGATTACAGAAAGTCTTGTATGTATGCTATGGTCCTGGGAAACGTAACATCTCAAGACCAAAAAGAAGAGAACAGGGTAAATTTTAACCGACCGAGGTCAGAGATCCTGTGCATCGTGAACATACACAGGTAAGGGGGAAGGGGTGGGGGGAACAGAATTGGCAGTAAACACTGAGGGCATGAGGATCAAACAACTATAAACCGTCTAATGTGTAAAGCATGAGGCCATTATCAAATGCAAGGCATGAAAATTTTCTGGAAATTGCAATCTAAAGGCAACTATCATAATAGAATAGGGACAGCATCTGCATTCTGTCAGGGAAGGAGATCGTGCCAAGCGTATAACAATGTGAAATGTAGAACTGCTAAAGGGGTGAATTTCTCAGTAGGGTAGTGACAAGACGGGGATGGGAAAGGAAAACAGGGGAAGTTGGATGAGCCACGGAGGGGAAATGTAAAGATATGTAGTGGTGGGCAGTGCACCATATATTCATAAGCGCCTTTGGATCAAGAAATCTAGTAACTGAATAATAAAACA
Source organism: Rhinophrynus dorsalis (assembly GCA_037306005.1). Classification (NCBI taxonomy): domain Eukaryota; kingdom Metazoa; phylum Chordata; class Amphibia; order Anura; family Rhinophrynidae; genus Rhinophrynus; species Rhinophrynus dorsalis. The sequence continues at coordinate 418,482,504 of CM074723.1, forward strand.
GAAAAACCTAACATGGTCACATGTAAAGGTAGCAAACATCACCGTCCCCAGATCCAAAAGTCACCGGAGCCAATCCCAGCCCGCGTGCTGGACTGGGGGCGACACCGGCGAGTCCATAATCCAAACAGACAGGAAGCAAACCTGTATTAGATATATTACAAACCCATTAGTTCCACATAAGCACATAGTACATAACTTACAGACTACTAAGTCAGATACTGATACTTAGGGCTGATACACTGACCCCATAAGCATTAACCACAATAGAAATTGAGTAAGAAATATGTAGTTTGTACAAGACATATAGTATAAAGTGTAGCAAGAAGTTCAGGATCAGGCTCTAGTAACATATCTATTATCAAGTCTTGAGACAATAGAAGTCAGGATGTTATCGGAGCTCACCCCTCCGGGCCCTTAGAGGGGGGACCCCAACCGCACTCCAGCCAAGAACATATTCTCCAAAGGCATCTCCAGGCATAGTGCGCAGATATAAAACTTAGAGCAGGACAGTACTTTTAGTCCACCAAGATCCCAGGGTCCCAGGAAAGGGTGGCCCATGGAGTCGTAGTTATTCCGGGTACGTGAGTGGGCTCGAACGTACTATCCAGAGTCATCCAGGGCTCACTAGGTACTATCACAACAACCGCCATCTGGAGTATCACCGGGGCGTCACCGAAGATGTTGCACACAACATGTGACCCTTGGAGCTCAAGTGTCATGACCGCAAAAAAGGGCAAAGGTCCCTCCATCAAAGCCACCATGGGCCGGCGAGGAAACTCTCCCCCGGCCGCTTGTAGTTGCAGAATGGGTATATCCACGGGCACAGGCTCTACTTCTAGCGCCTTTCATAACCCCCTTCCGACACTGCTCTGGTCACGGTCACCGCAAGTTTCCATTCTAGGGTCTGACTGACAAAGGGGACCTTTCTCCATCCCAAACTGCGATGTCACAGCTATCCCATCTGAACTGCTGGGCAAAGCGCTTGGTAGAAGCTGAACCATAGCTGAGCGGAGATCATCAAATACATTGTGTATCACCCCACGAATCTCCGACATCATATGTTCAATATCCCGTTTAACTGGTAAGGACGCAATATCCTCTATCGAAAGCCTCTCTCGTGTAATCCAGCCCAGGTCCACCATGTTGAGCAGGTTTCTAGAAAGAAAGTAACCACTCCAATATCTTCTCACCAAAATCATGCACAGTAGTCAAAAGACTCCTTCAAAGGTGTGTCAAAGTAGCTTCACCATAGAATAGCCATAGAAATTTAATATAACGATTATTTCATATTTTCCAGTACAGAGCAAAAGAAAACACGTCTGTCCTCTTCAGAAGCTAGCTCCTCCCCATCGTCATTGAGATTTAGAACACGTTCCATATGCTTTTATTGTTACTACTAGTATGAAACCCTGTGTACATGGGCTAAAGTGTTACCCAGCAGCCTCGGCGGTGAGCCGTTTGGAGCACCCCACTCCAGAACATTGTGTTCTACCAATCTCTACTGCACATGACTGCATCGCTCCTGCAGTCTCTACTGCACATGATTGCATCGCTCCGGCAGTCTCTACTGTGCATGTGCGGTTACACACACAGGGAGCTTTGCAGGCTAGCACTTTACGTTATAAGATTGGTGCTCCAGAACTTGACCTTGGAGAAAGGGCACCAAAAATAATACTAAAAGCATTCAAAATTGGTCATAAATCTATGAGGTGTCGAGATATCCAGAAAGCAGGGGTTTGTAGCTATTTCTGTGATAAGGGAGGCATGGAACTCCTAATAATTAAATTTATGATGTCGGTTATAATTCCCATTCATCCATTTGATTGCCAGAGAGGTGTCTTACACATTGTAAAGCAGTGCTTCTACTCCCCTGACACACAAATGGAGACAATACAAATGAGTGCATTACAGAAAGACTGCTACATTGGAGTCCACTATATAAAGTTTACTACAGAAGGTGAAACAGGACAATTTATTTGAAAAATGTGGGTTGTGTGTTTAGCCCTCTATACATAGACCTTATAAAGGCACGGTAGGGAGCTGTTCTGCAGTGTAAGGGACACCTATACATTAACATTGATTTTAATGGGGCGTTTAACACCTTCAAGGATACAGAGGTATCCAACTCTTTTGTTTCTCCACTTTGCTTTTGTAACTAAGGTCCCTCTCCACATCACCTGCCTCTCTCCCCAATCACCTGGTTTTCCTGCTTTTGTCTCACATCAGCCCATTACCTGCCAGTCATCTCATCAACTGCCTCTCCATTATCTGTCACCTCATTACTTACCTCTCCTCTCCCTTCATCCCATTACTTACCTCTCCTCTCCCTTCACCCTATACCATTCTCTTTTCTCTTCCATCATACCATCTCTGTCTCTCTTCTCCCATTCTCTGTGTGTTACTCATACCCATTCATCAATCTATCGTGTCATGTAATGGTGCAGTGGCCTGCTGGTATCCAGTTATCTAGCAGGTGTTAGGTAATACTCTGCTGGTCTCTTTTTATGATATGTTTTCCTGCTGGTCACTTGTAATAGTGAATTTCAGTGATCTCAAACAGCAAGCCATGGCTCTTTGGCATGTCATGGACACCAGCTCAGGTGTGACAAATGTTAAAGTTGAGTTTCTAGTGTGTATATGCAAATCATTATGCAAAAGATGCTCTTTGTTGCCATTATGACTGTAAGAAAAAAGAATAACTATAAATTTGTGTACTTCACCTTTCACTGTGAAGAGAAAAGAAAATACTCATAAAATGCTAAGGGTGCCCTGAAAATACCAGATTGCATGTTAGCATGTTTTGAGCAAAAAAAAAAAAAAAAAACGAAAAGAGAACCACTGGTGTATTTCCTCTGCTTGTCATTTGTAATGGTGCATTGCTCTGCTGCTCTCGAGTCGTAGTGTTCTGTTGTTCTTAACACATAAGTTACTGTACTGTATTTGAAACAAAATATACAATATTCACTCAGATTGATGGTGCCCATCTTGGGCTTTTGTACCTCAGGGTTCCCTACCAATTGCAGCCATCAACCTTGCCCAACAAATACTACAAGTTCAGATAGTTCCCAGTGCTAGTCCCAATATTGACCATTTGAGCACCAGAAGATTTGTTGCATACCCCTCTGGCAATCAAAGGGTTAAAGTACTGTGATTGTTAAATGGGTCTCAGTTAAACATTTTTATAACATATGTACATATATGTAATACATACATTTAATTTGTGTATGTGTGCACATGTGGTTATCGTCAGTACTGCTGGTGGCAGGGTACCCTGTGGAATTTTGCAAAGGGCTCTAGCTCCAGATCTTGTTGGAATCTAGCCATGATTCTTGGTAGTAATTCTGGAGCAATCCAACTGTACCACAGGGGACAAATACAATTCCTCCTCCTCCTCCTCTTGGTTTTAAATGGAGTTTCTAAACCACTTAATTCTAGAGAAGTCTCCTACACATTCTTCACCCCCATGTGGAGACCTTTCTTGCATTTATGGCGTTAAAGTCCAATTTAAATCAACATTTATTTTTAATGACCCCCTATTTTTCAGATGGATTGCTCCCAAAATGTATCTACTTAACTTCTTGATACTAGAAATAATTTGAGAAGTTTCTAGATTTCATGGGTTTAACCTCTTAACGACCAGCCGCGCAGTCATGCAGCGATCACTAAAGGACCACGGAGCATTTTTTTTTTTTTTTTTTTTTTTTTTGCTGATCCGACTCAGGGCTCCCCAAACAGCGAGCAGTCGCGAGCGGAGCCCTGAAATCCATGACGGTCCTGGTACGTCATGGGTCGTTTTTTTTTTGTTTGTTTGTTTTTTAAAAACACAAGCCCCGATAAAAAAAAAATCCCTACTCGCCTAGTGCCAGCAGGTGATGTCATGTTGGCCATTGGCCACATGCCCTGATGTAGATGCAGAATTTGCGACTGCTTCTTGCTGCTGCTGTTTCTAACTTGTTTAAGCAGCAGGATGATTAGGCAGCTGAAAGGGAGTGGAATCAACAACAGCAGTAACATGGTTGATGGATGATGATGGTTCCACTTGCACTGAGTCTGAGGCAGTAGCAGCACAATAAGTAGCCCCTAGTCTATGTGTAGAAAACAAGAAGTTGGCCAATAATTCTTCTCCTCCTGCTCCTCCTCCAAAATCATGGTGTGTTGTTATTAGAATATAAATGTTTCCCTTGAGAGAAGGAACTGCGGCTCTCATCAGCAGCTGAAATGTACACTGTGTGTGTGTGTCTGTGTGATAAATAACACCTGGGGGCACAACCAAACACCATGACACCAGAACCCAAATACTGCTGCTGTCACTATACCCCTTGTCCAGACCCCGCTAAGGACACATGACAACTTGCTGAAATTTAACAGTAATGATCAACCCTCCTTGCCAGCACCTTAGCATAGTCTGCAGGATGGAATCTCCTTAGATGTCGTTTGATGCCCTGCTTGTGATTCTCCTCCACCACACTGGCATGTGTGGTAAGTGCACTACACGGTCTGCAATGGATCTAGACAAACTGCCACATCCTAACATCAACAGAGTGGCTATCATTTGGAGAGGGAGGTAATGATGAACGAGGTGGATTGGCAGAAGATGTAGTTACCCTAGAGAATAAAGGTGATGGTGATGGCAAGCTAGTTGTTTCACACATCATGGACCATCTAGTCTCTGCTTGGGTTTCTCTATTCTTCCTCCTCTTTGATCTCCGCCTCGCCTCTTGTTGCCTTTCTGGAGAGTCAGGGTACAGAAACAGCAGTGCTTGATTTCTGTGGTGGGTGTTTGTCTTTAACATGTTTGATATAAATGTCATGGTGTCTGTTTTTCATGTGTGATATCATGGCGGTTGTGCCAAGGCACGTTACCTCCTACACCCTTCTCACTGGCTTGTCACAAACTGTGCACAGTGCTGTTGGTGATGACTGCACTGTGCCTTCACCAAGAGAAAAATACTCCCACACCCATGACTTCAAAAGATAGGGAACAGGTGGAGAAGAATGGCTCCACATTCCCCTTCACTGTCTGTGCTGGCAGCGGATGATGTTGCTGCTGTTGCCTCAGAATCAGCACAGCAACTAGGACCAGGAGTATTGCTACTTAGAAGCGCTTGTGCTTACCTTTTTCAGAGGAGATCCGGACGCCCTGCTGCTCGTCTGGGCAGCAGGCTCCGTCTCTCTTCTGCCCCTCGCGGCTCGGGCCGCATCTGTGTCTGCCTTCCTCCTTCTGGCCAGCATAGTACGGGCTCGCGTCAATGGGATTCCCTTTAGTGACGTTGCAGCCCAATTCTTAAAGGGACAGCTCATTCTGTGCTCCAACTCCTGGAGTGTGGGAGGCTGCTTAAACTGCCTGGACACCACACCAGTTGCCCTTTCGTGGTGTTCCAGTGCAGTTCTGTTTAGCTTGTTGTCCGTGTATGATCCTTGGCTAGTTCGTCTGTCTCTCCCAGTGTCCAGTGTTGTTGCTTGTCTGACTACACGCTTGGTATTGGACCTTCGGCTCTGGCTCTGACCCCTGGCTTCTCTGACTATCTGCTTGTTATTGACCATCGGCTCTGGCTGACTACCCGCTCTGGTATTGACCCCTGGCTTGTATGACTATCAGCTTGGGATTGACCAACAGCTCTGGCTCACTACCCACTCTGGTACTGACCCCTGGTTTGTCTGCATTACCCCCTAATATTGACTGTAGGCCTGAGTCAGTCTGATACCCCTGGTTGTGACCTTTACGTTGGATACTTTCCTGGGTGCCAGCCCCAGTCATTATGTTCAATCTCTCTTTTGTCCCAGCCCCAGCTGATGCTATTGCACAGTTTCCTGTATTAAGTCTACTCAGAAGCAGTCTTCTATTTCTGGTAGGAACCGCTTGCTTCTTATTTAATCTCTATCCTATCCAGTATCCGTGGAATTTACACACTGATTATCTACATTGTTCAATAAAGGTGGTGTTTCAAATACTGTACTGTTTCCTTGTCCATTCATTGGTAACCGTGACACTACTGCTGGCAAGTGGAACCTGTCCTAGTCCCGCATCACTTGTTGACCCCATTCCCGCTATGTCCACAGTGGTCTGTGGCACACTAGCTTGCTCCTCAGCATCCTGCTGCCCTTGCAACTTGACAGCAGAAGGAATTACAGCAGTTGCAAATTGCGCAAATTCCAAAAGCTCATTGCTAGTGGTGGTGGTAGTGGTGATGCCCATCGTCATCCCTTTTTCCCATATCTTCTCAGTTTCTGATGAAAAGGTAATCAATGTCTCTTACACCCCAGCTTCTCCAGCATCATCATCACCACCACCACCACTAGTCCCTACGTGCTGCTGCTGTTCTGTTACATACATCTCACTGCTGCTTGGAGGAGGTGATGAGCAATGTGATACAGGGTCCCCTAATGTCACACTTGGCATTTATTTTTGACCTGAAGAAGGCAGACTGGCAGCAGTAGCATCAGGCACAGGCAGCTGAGCTGTGCTCCTGCTGCTGGTTGTGGTGGTATTAATTCTGTGCCTGATCTTCCCCAACAAAAGTTCTGGCCTCTTCAGGTGCATGTTCCACTCGGACACTGTAGTGAAAGGAAGGAGAGGACTCCCAGAGACAGAGGAGTGGTTTGGGCTCCCTTGACCGCTAGTCTGGACACTCTCAAATGCTTCCCCTACCACCCCCTAACACTAGTCCCACGACTGCTTCACCATTATTGCTACTACTAGTAACAGAAACCACATCATGTTCAGCCACAGAGTCTTCCTACTCACAGTCACAGGTAAGAGGAGGATATTGATTACCCCGCCTTCACTCCTAACACTAACAAGCGGCTGGACCCTCTTAGTACTAGCACTGGTGGGACTGCTTGGGGATGGTAAGTGTGACATAGGGTCACACTTGGCATCATCTTCTCTTTCCCCCTCCTGAGTATTATAAGACACACTAGCAGGTTCAGCACTGGTGGCAGCAGGTTCAGCACTGGCAGCAGGCACAGCACTGGTTACAGCAGGGGCAGCATGTCTGACAGCAGTCACAGTATTGGTGGCAGCAGGAACAGCACTGGTTGCAACTGGGGCAGCACATCTGACAGCAGGAACAGCACTAGTGGCAGCAGGGGCAGCAATGATGGCAGCAGGGGCAGAACATCTAGCAGCAGGTGCAGGCATCTGACCTGTCCTGCTCTCACTAGTACTACCTTTTTCTCCCTCCCTTCCCATTCCCTTTTCTCCCTCCCATCCCATTAAATTTCCCAAGATCCCTAGGGGGATTTAGGGGGACTGGACAGCATTGGTTCAGTTGTGCTAACTTCCTCCTCCTCAGACTCAGTGGACACATAAGGGTCCTTCCAGTTTTTCCTTTTAATATTTTTAAACCTGCTCATAGTGATAGCAGTCACTATGAGCCTCTCCTGCCTCAATTTTTCCAAAAGATCACAACAGAATAGCACAGCAAGTCTACCCCTCTCTGTAGCTGCTTCTATTGTATTTGACTTCCGCAAATACATTACGTTTTTATAGAGCAAAGGTGAAAACCACGTAAATCAATGGGCAGAATCTTTCTAGGCATTGAAAAAATGGTGAAGAATTTTGGCCAATGGATGAAAAATGTGAAAATTTTAATCATGTCAAGGTTTTGCTGAGCAGCTCTATTCTGCCTATTGATTCTGATGTCTGAGCTAATCTAGTGGTCTGCTATCCACTGCTGCTGTCTCTCTGATTGCTCACCTGACTGTTATCAGCCAGCCCTCCCAAGGTATTTAAAGCAGCTTGGCTCAGTTCCCCATTGTCCTTGTGTTTGTTTGCTGACCTACTGGCTGCTGTGGATTTTCCTGCACTCCCGTTTGCTGTGTTCCAGACCCTTGGCTTGTTCCAGACTTCACTGTCTTCTGTGTGTCTGACCTCTGTCTTGTTCCTGACATTACGGACTTCTGTGCTCCTGACTCCGGCTTAGTTGATTACCTGTCCTGGTTCCTGACCGTGGCTTGTCTTTTGGTTTATGCTCCTGATCATGATTCTGTTTGTTTATTTTTTGTTTCTTTAATATAGGTGTTTTGCACTTTACCTTATTGTGTCCTGTCTGGTTCCTGGTCCATAACAGTACACAAGGACCATGAATTCAGAAGGTGCAGGCAATCCACCAAATATTTTTTTCAGGCTGGACCAGGTAGACCAGCTCATGTACCAGTTTGTGTTAGCCTTAGAGACTTTGTTGCTCCGTACTGCGCATCTGGCTCCACTGACTTAGCAGTCCCCGGTGCAGTCTGTTCCTCTATCTGCTGCCGATCCTGCTCCAGCTGTCATTAATGATTCTAATGTTGCAAAAGGCATGACTGGGTCTGCCCTGCTTCCCCAGCATTATGGGGGCCACCCTAACCAGTGCAGAGGTTTCCTGAACCAGGTTTGTGTCTATCTAGAGATTGTACCACTGGATTTCCTGTCTGATAGGAGTAAGGTGGGCCTCGTGATTTCCTTACTCTCTGACAGGGCCTTGGCATGGGCTACCCCCCTTTGGGAGACTCAGAAACCTATACTGCAAAATTACCCTGAGTTTATGGTGTCCTTTAAAAGGGTATTTTATCTACCAGGCCGTTCAACCTTGGCTGCCAAGCACCTAATGTCCATCCAACAGAGTACTAGGATGGTTACGGATTATGCCATAGAGTTTTGTACCCTGGCAGCCGAGGTTGGTTGGAATAATGAGGCTCTCATGGCTGCTTTCTCTAATCAGCTCTTGGATGTGATTAAAGATGAGATTGCAGGCCGGGTCCTTCCCAGTGACTTTGAGGATTTGGTCTCATATTGCATTCTGATTTACTCCCGTATCCGTGAGAGACCTTCCTTTAGGGAGCAACTGTGGTGGCATCCCATCCGTTTAGCCCCCAGCTTTTCGTCCCCACCTTTGCCTCCCTCTCCTCCTAGTCTCAAATCCTCTGGCAATGTGGAGCCCATGCAGCTTGGGTTCACTCACCTTTCAGTTGCTGAAAAGACCTTCAAGAGGAGGGAGGGCCTGTGCCTTTACTGCAGTAAGGCTGGGCATCTGTTGTGTACCTGTCCCATATGTCCGGGAAACGTTCACACCTAAGGTTCTATAGGGGACAGACCTTAGGTGGCATCTCAGGTTCCCCTGCTATCCAGAAGGATAAACCACTAGTCTCCGTTGGGCTCTCCTGGGGCAAGTTTTCCATTATTACAGAGGCACTTATTGACTCCGGTACAGCGGGCCTCTTTATCGACAGTGTCTTCACCCAGAAGCACTCCATTCCATTGCAGCTCCGTACCACTCCACTTGCCATTGAGGCAGACCTCTACAGCCACCACAGGTCACCCACAAAACAGCTCCTTTGTTTATGGCTGTAGGGGCTCTCCATTACGAAAGTTTACAGTTCCAGGTGATCCACGCTCCTCACTATCCTGTGATCCTGGCCTATCCATGGTTGCACAAACACAATTCCACATTCGACTGGGCAAGGGCTGAAGTTATGGCATGGTAACCCAATTGTTCCAAGACATGGCTATTGAAAGTGGTGAAGGTTCTAACCACATCCCCGGTATCTTTGTTGCCTGAAAAGTACCAAGAGTTACGAGATGTACTCGATAAGGGCTTAGCTGGTGAGCTCCCACCTCACCGCCCATATGATTATACCATTGAACTGCAACCAGGTGCCATACCTCCTCGAGGTTGAGTCTACCCTCTTTCTGTCGCAGAGAATAAGGCCATGGAGAAGTATGTTGCGGATGTACTGTCCCGGGGGTTCATCCACAAGTCCTCTTCTCCCGCTGGTGCCGGACTCTTCTTCGTGAAGAAAAAGAGTGATGAACTGAGACCATGTATTGATTATAGGGGGCTCAACCATATTATGATTAAAAGCGCCTACCCTATTCAACTTATTACTGAGTTGTTAGATCAAGTAAAAGTGTCCAAGGTGTTTACTAAGCTTGACTTGCATGGGGCATACAATTTGGTAAGGATAAAGGAGGGCCACTAATGGAAAACCGCATTTAACACCAGGAGTGGACATTATGAATACCTCGTAATGCCTTTCAGTCTCTGCAATGCTCCCGCGGTTTTCCAGGAATTCTTAAATGATGTCCCCCGGGACATGCTCCAACAATGTGTGGCGGTGTACCTAGATGACATTCTGATCCATTATGCCTCCATGGAAAGCCACCACGCAGATGTAGGCCAAGTTCTGCAAAGGTAAGAGAGAATAACCTATTCTGCAAATTGGAGAAGTGTGAGTTCCACCACAAACAGGTCACCTTCTTTGGATATATAATTTCAGAGGCTGGTTTAGCTATGGACCCTGAGAAACTCTTGGCAGTTCTCAAATGGCCACAACCCATAGGCCTCCACTCCCTCCAACATTTCGTTGGATTCACTAACTACTATGGGAAATTTATCCGCAATTTTTCCTCTATGGTGAAACCCCTTACTGACATGACCAAAAAAGATGGTGACTCCACTAACTGGTCCCCAGAGGCCATCAGAGCATTTGAGTCATTGAAAGCCACTTTTGCAGCAGCACCCATTTTGGCACACCCAAAACCCGAGCTTCCATTTGTACTTGAGGTCGATGCATCTCAGACAGGAGTAGGCACCCTCCTGTCTCAACATCCTACTCCTGTTGCACCCATGTGGGTATTTCTCAAAGTAGCTAAGTCCTGCTGAGTGAAATTATGAAATTGGTGACCGTGAGCCTCTGGCGATAATACTGGCTCTCAAAGAATGGAGGCATTTGCTCAAGGGGACTTCCAAGCCAGTACTAATCCTCACGGATCATAAAAAACGTACCTACTTGTCTGAAGCTTAGCGCTTGTCTCCAAGGCAGGCCAGATGGGCCTTATTCTTGTCTCGTTTTAATTATGTGTTCTCGTACCTGCCAGGTACCAAAAATGTCCAGGCTGATGCCCTATCCAGACAGTTTGAGCACTAAAGAAGAGAGTCCTTCTAGTCCTATTATTCCTCAGGACAAAGTATTGGCCACCAAAAGTAGTAGCATAACATCTCCCCTTGGGGAAAAATACGGGCCTCCCAAGTAGCTGCACCTGCTGAGAGTCTCTCTGGGAGCTTTTTTGTACCTATTAACCTCCGTACTAAGGTACTTTCTACCTACCAGGTCATCCCAGAAAGAACTCGTTTATTTGGTCAGTTTCTCGTCTCTTCTGGTGTCCAGAACTTAGCAAAGATATTGCTGCCTTGGTCACTGCCTGTTGAGTTTGTGCGCATATTAAATCACCCCGTCACCTTCCATTGAGCCTTCTCCTACCTATACCCAATGGGGAGAAGCCATGGTCACATCTTGCCATGGACTTCATTGTCGACCTTCCTTTGTCTAATGGAAACACTGTCATACTCATAGTCGTTGACTGATTTTCTAAGATGATTCATTGCATACTATTAAAAAAAACTTCCATCCGCTCATCAAAGCCTCCTTATTGCTGTCTCATGTGTCCTCTGGTTCTTCCTTTCTCGTTCTTATGCCACTCCATTTCAGTTAGCTAAGATTCCCAGCCGTATGATAGAATCCCGCCCCCGCCCTTCTCACCATCCTCCGAACTGGGTTGGCATCTGCTCTCTCTCACACGCACATGGAAGTCAATCTCGGCTTAAGAGTTTCTGCGTAAACACTGCGCTTTCATTTAGAGCCAGGAGAGTGAAACCGAGTGCAAAAGAACAAAAAAGGAAGAACCAGAGGACACATGAGGCAGCAATAAGGAGGCTTTGATGAGCAATAACTAAAGAAGATATCTAGCACGCAGATAATTTTACTGGTTGTGGATTCTTATCTGATACCTCTGAATAAGACTGCAGATACATATATATGTGCCCTTATATATAGGACCATCCTGTAAGCAGCCACTTTATACAGACTTATTCCCACTTATTCCTGCCCCCCATATCCTACCAGAAGCTAGATCTGTTTATACACCCACACACTACATAGTATATTGTATATGATTGAATGTACTATATTGTAAAGAGGATTGACCATACAATGTGTCTTTGAGAAGATATTATTTATCTATTTGTTTCAACTTTATTTTGTTTTACTTCACTTCAGCCTGCGCTGATAGTCTTGAGAATTCTTGAGATATTTGTATGATTATTTTGTGCATTATTTTGGGAATTAAATATTCTTCTTTTACTGGTGTTTTCATTATGTTTTGATATGCATATAATCCCATTTTAACCTATTACACTTAGAGGATATTTTTCTGCGCTGTCCACCCCTCCTCTTTTTCTGTCCCCACTGTTTTCTGCCAATTCTGAACTGATGGCACTGCTGGACATCTTCAGATTACAAAAGGAAGTAAGCATGATGTGTCTTTCATCTGTTGCACTAAGTTTCCTTGGCTGACCACTGCGTCTACGGTCCTAAACGTTGCTTGTTTCTTTATGCTTCTTCAAAAAAGCTGGAAACTCATGTCTGCCTTGAATTTCTGTCTTGGAAAGACCTTTCTGATGATGTATAACTGTTGCTGTGCTCAGTCTTGCCATGGTGTATGACTTTTGATATTAAACTGTCTTCAGCAGCCTCACCTTGTTAGCTGAATTTGACTGTTCCTCAAACAGTTCTATTCATCCTACACAGCAGTTTCTGTTTCAGTTAATGATTGTGTTTCAATTATATATAGAAAGAGGGGAACAGGGGAGAGGAAATAAGGTAACAAATCTGATACATCAAATATTTTAGTACAGTATGATACATGATGATAAAAATCAGATAGTAGATCAGTTTGCTGATCTTGTTTTTCTAGGTATTCACCCCCTAAAAACCACTTGGAGGAGAATTGTTCAGTTATACCCTGCTGGAGGTTGACTGGATTTTCTATCAACCTAATATCTTCAACTAGCAGGAGTTTGTCATGCTTCTATGGAAATTGTAAGCTGCCAGAACCTTGCCATGGCAGGACATAGATCTCTCTGGCAGCAGACCTCTCCTCTAAAAGCAAATTGTACATCATTCCATTAGAAGGTCCATATCTGTTTGTGCAATAGACGAATGCTTGAATCAACAATATTGGGCAGATGAAGAAGACACATCTTCCTCAGTCAGGAGATACAATTTAATACTCACAAAATCTTTTTTCATCCCTACAGAAATTAGAGGATAAATTATAAGCTGGAAAATCCTCTTCAAAGTCTAACACATGCAAAAAGTTCAAGTACCTAAAGAAAGGCTCCTAAGATTCAGATAACAAGCAACAGTTCGCTTGCCTGCCATTTCATTGGGAAGAATGTTACATTTCTTTCACAAACAAGGGAAAGGAATCAGAGAATACACCTGGGTATAAGGAGGAATTTCTGAAAGGGTACAAGAGAAGATCCTCCTCTCTACCTCCAAATAGATTTGTAACCATCCAAGTACCTTGTTTTATCCCCAAGAAAGAAACCAAGTTCAAGAGCTAAAGGGAAGCTATCGCCTACAAAAAAACTTTGATTATTTTGAAAGATCTGTCAAAGTTATTTAAATGGATAGATAATGTTAATTAAGGCATTCCATGAAGGCACTTCCTGTCTAAGCCCTACATTACAAGCCACACTCATTGAAAATTAAACATTTCAGTGGTGACCAATGCATAGCTGAGCAGTGTCAATGAAAGGGGAAAGTAATGTAGGGCTAAGATAGGTAGGGCTTGCATGGTGCATCATCATTAGCATAATCTATAAATCTAAATAACAAAGTCTAGTTTTCTAAATAACAAATGGTTAATACAACATGTAGGTAATTTTTTAAGCTCTTTCAAAATGATCTAACATTTTTTTAGGTGAGAGTGCCCTTTTAGAAAGATCAAAGGCTCTATCGGGAGTTCAGATCATTTTCAGAACCAATCTTCCTGGCTCCAAACTCTGTAGGGGACAATCGTTTGGGGATCAATCTCACCTTCCAGAACTAGTTTGTTCTTGAAAAATGATTCAAGCTGATGGAAAGTATAAGACTCGCAGATATAACATGTCGTAGTGATAATTGTTCCCGAGGATGTGTGTTTTCATGTCTTTGTACATGAAAACTGTCATTAGAATCTAAGTATAAACATCAAAGATGCAAGGTGACTTAACAGTCTAAGAACAGTTACAACCTCAATGGTAGGTATACACTTCAGAACAATAGGCATTACTGATGTTCCTTATCTAGACAATTGGCTGCTGAAGGCTACTACACACAGGTTCTTCAGCATCACCTTCAGATAGTGACTTCACATCTCCACTCCCTGGGTTGATCGATAAAGTCAAGCAAGTCAGACCTCTCTCAAGATCTGAGGACAAGAAGAACAAGTCTCTCAAACATCAGGTGTGCATTTCACATTGAGTCAAGCTATAACTAAACTGTTGGACCAAGACAAACATATATCTATAGGCCCATAATGGTAATCATGCCAAATGGAATCAAACATGGTTCAGAGCAGTTCTTTCAGATGAATCATTCCAATACCTCTGATCCCCTGTAGAGAAGATAACTCATTCCAATCAGTCTGAGCGTTTAGTAGTGTGGAACATGAGGAAGAAAGCATTTCCGCCTAAACAAAAGGAATCTGTAAAGATCAGATCACGCAACACTTTAGTAGTTGCCTACCTTTCCAAGCATAGAGGCACCAGGAGCACATTTTTCTTCACAGAGAAGACACATCTTTGAACAGAAGCCAATCTATAAGTTCATCATGGGGAAGTGCCACAGCTGGGAAGACAGCCTCAGCAGTATCATGAATTAACAACAAGAATGGGCTCTCAATCAGAAAGTCGTCTACAGGCATGCCTCAGATAGATCTGATGGCAACTAGAGTGAATGCAAAGCTTTTGAGATTCTTTTCTCAATTCTCCCAGGATCATCCAGAAACAGTGGGTGCTTGAGTGCGGAGGTTGAACTTTCATGTGGCCTACATTTTTCCTTCCCAAAACACATTCCTCTGGTTTTAAAGAAGGCCATACAAGAGAAAGCTACAATGATGTTCTTATGATGTCCCTTGCTTTGTCTGGCCCATGAAAGCATGGTCCATCCCCAAGATCCTGTCAGAGAAAGACTATATAATTCTCAGAATGAAGCAGAATTCTCTATATCAAGGCTCCCAATTGCATCATCAATCATCCAAACAGACACTATTGACCTGGTTCCTGATTTTTCTTGTATTAAAATTTTGACTGTTTTAGAATTATTTGCTTTTTGTTTGATTGTGTTCAAGCATTAGGGAAGGCTGGATGGAAGATCCTTTTAAAACATTATAACCTGTCATACCTGGAAGGTGGGCTTCTCAGATATGCTGCCTATGAAGGTGATGAAGGAAAGGGAATTGACAGGTAAGAAAATGTTGTTTTATTATCATTATGTAATATGTTAATGAATATAATACCTCCAGAACGGTATCCTTAGTTTAATGCATTAAAGCAGACAGTGTCCATGATAAATCTGGACACAGACAAAGTTCTCTGGGACTGCACCTTAGCGTTGCTTAGATGACTGAATAGCAAATGGTGTGGTAAGCCTATTTCGTATTACATTTTACTCTATACAATTGCATTTTCCAACATGTAAACTAAATGATATTAATAATGCACTGGGGTAGCCAATCCTAATTCCCAAAATATACCAACAGAGAATATTTTTAGGATATATACGTCTGAGCACAGAGTTTTGGCAATTTTATAAAAACTGGGTACCAAACCCTAGAGCATTTTGTAGGCAATGTTATTCTAATAATTTGAACAATGGTAAAATTGTGTTCTAATATCAATGACCAAGTCTATACATGTGTTTGTGTATGTGTGTTTATTGGTCCTTTCAGGTTGAAATATTTCAGAATATTTCTATTTACAATATTACACTGTTTCCTGTCTGTCAGAAAAAAAGTTTTATTGCCAAATACAAATCATTATATCTAGATTTTCTGAAGTTCATTTATTTTGTAAACTAATTCCCTGTCATGTGTCACAGTAGGGTGAATGTATAGTGCTGATTACACTCTAAATAAGGCTCTGGAATCAATGTTTACCGTCTGTATATGCCAAATATCAATTTATTAAGCTACAAAAGTCAAAATCCTCCCCTTAACATCCTTGTGGCAAGAGGGAGGGCAATGAAGCAGTCTGCAGGCATTTTGGAGTATTCCATTTTTCAGCACCAAATTATATGCTATGTACTTCTGAGTTTCCCTGTGCATGCTATCGGGTAGGAGTACTAGGCTTGGCGACATTAAAGTCCTACATTGGCAAAATAGTCTGCTAGTATGCATTACAGCACATATAGCCTTAAGTGTAGCCACTGACATTAGAGGTTAACAGCTGCACTGACGCATTCAAACATTCACCTCAATGCACTGTTTTTGTAAAGCCTGTACAGGCTATATTTAAGCCACTGCTTTTGTCCAGGTTCCTACTTACTTCTTCATAAAAGCCTAAGAAGTTTGCTGGGTAAGAACTATACCTATTATCCATTATTATCCCTTACAGCAATTTCCACCTACTGGCATCAGTAAAGTATATCATTATTTTTCAACTAGGCATTCATTCATCACTGACATTGACTGAAAAGAGCTTTTGATATGGCCTCTATATTTCAAAATATTGTTCTGCTATATAGAAATGTGGTTTAATAATTAACCTCTGCTTCACTAGTCCAGTTTTCATTCTCCGACTTAGAAAGTAATTTTGTATATTTCAGTAAATGACAATGACAGACAGGGTGAAGTGGCAATGCAGTACCAATTTAAAATTTACAACTGAATTATAGTAGTTTTGGTCCATTAGTAAAATATGCATTCAGTACTGAGAGCAGAGTATAGATTGTGTCAATTAGGACCTAATTATCTATATATCAGTTGTATAGATAGATCAAATTAATCCTTTCTTATGTGTGCTCACTGCAACTAAAATCCAGATTCAGATTTTTAATTCAATCTTTTCTGTCACTGCAGCTTCTGTCTTCATTTTCTTTTTAACCCTTTCTGGTATGGCTTTGAAATGCCATTTTACATTATGAAACTGCTTTGACCTGCTTTCTACCTGCGTTCTACTTTTACCTGCTTTCTGGTTACCGTATTTCTTTTGTTTGTTGATATTGTGTCTGTTTATATCGGAGGGTTTATGGTGTCTCACCTGTTTGCATTTAGAGCATTGTCAGTGCTAAATAAATTGTAAGTGGCCTGACCCAGCCAATCTAGCTGGAAGTGAATACCATTTTTCTTGCACTGATTTCTTATTCTAGGGGCATACAGATCAAAATGAACATCCTAATTATATTTATATTATCTCTTCTACCTTTAACACGGTTTACACTATACCCCACAAACGTACTCTTCACTTACATGGTAACATACTGATCCACATGAACTTCTGCATGTACGTATACTACCCTCTGACTTCTAAAAACAAACTTAACCCTGGCCCTCAAACTGTAACAAAATCTAGCTTTACTTTTTAAAAAAAAGGACTTACTGTTCTCAGTTGCAGCATACATAGTATACCTACAAAATGGATGAATTAAAACAATGCTTACAAACCATAAATGCTCATACTCACCACATCCTAACAAAGCCATAAAGTATTAGCTACTGCCATTCCTATTTAAGCATATATGTGCTTTAGAAAGGACCAAACAGAGGAGGAAGCATAATCAGATACACAGAGGAGTCTATAAGCTTTATTAAATGTCTGTTGTACCTCTACCACATATTAATATACAACTGGTAAGACTGAACTTCCCTTCTCAAAATCAGTCATAATTTCCGATATCTAGCAACCACCTATTACTCCAAGCGAGTGCCTCTCCTCAATGAAACTCACAGCAACAAAAACAAGCTGTTGGCTCTTGGAGACTTTAAAGTTAATTGGCTGGACCCCAAATATAGCAATTTCAGTTCATTGTATAGGGCATTGAACTTAACATAACTAATCTCCTCCTTATTTTCATAAATTGAAAACTATCAAACAATACTCTGTTAGACGGTATCCTTTCATTCTGCCCAAGTAGAATCCAGGATTCAGGCATACTAGCAAATGTATTTTGTGATTATTCCACGGTGCATTGTGTTTCCTAAATAATCTAAACAATTGCCATGGAATAAAACATAAACCTAATGCCCAACCTAGACTTTGAAAATGTACTATTGTTATTCAGCATTTTTGCAGGACTATAATCCCTGTGCCCCACTCAGGAAAGTCAGAGTAAGGGGGACCCGGCTACCCTGGTTTACAGCTGACCTCCATGAGTTCTACCATTTTAAAGATGCCTGATGGACAGAAATTAAGTACGTTAGCTCTGTGTATGATCAGATTGTCTGCAGACAACTGTGGAACATCTGCACAAATTATTTTACAGAAAACCTGAACAGTAATATCGAGCCTGCCAACTTCTAGAAGGTTATTTAAAATATCTACAACAACTACTAATAATTCTTGCCCTATAACTATAAAATAGACATTAAGATAACACTAGAGTGCCCCATATCAACAATTAATGTGTTCAAAAACTACTTCATTGGATGTGCCACCTCCCTGATCACACCATTCAAAGGTAACTGTGATATTGTGATGAAATAACTAGCATTGAACAGTTTCTGGTACCACAGGTCCAGCAATTGTGCTGAATTCAAATTCATAAGAGTACCAGTTCGTGTTATAACTAACCACATCGTCAACCAAAAAAACAAATCATAATCTGGGCCTGACCAAATGTCAGCACTGTTACTAAAGTTCAGTGTTTTGGTTGCTTCATCCCATTGCATTCCTAATTAATGTTTCCATCTCATTAAGGTATATACCCAAACCATGGAAAGTGGATACAGTTGTGCCTGTCGTCAAAAATGTTGACAAAAACTTGGAATAAAAAACAAACCAATATCCATACTCCCAGTCCCAATATTATCTAAAGTCTTTCAAAAATGTGTTCATATATAACTATTAGTGTTGAGCGAGCGTGCTCGGCCGATGCTCGGATCGGCTCGAGCATCGCTCTGCTCGGCACATGGCGGTACTCGTCGAGTACCGCCATGTGCTCGCCCGCCATGTTCGGGTGGCGGGGATCTGTGCCGGAGGAGGCACAGATCTGAAGACGCTCCGCTGGACCACCAGGGACTGGAGGTACGGGGGCATTGCGGAGATGAAGGGGGCATTGCGGAGATGAAGGGGGACATTGTGGAAGAGGGGCATAGCGGAGATGAAGGGGGACATTGTGGAAGAGGGGCATAGACTCTATGCCCCTCTTCCACAATGTCCCCCTTCATCTCCACTATGCCCCTCTTCCACAATGTCCCCCTTCATCTCCTCTATGCCCCTCTTCCACAATGTCCCCCTTCATCTCCGCTATGCCCCTCTTCCACAATGTCCCCCTTCATCTCCTCTATGCCATAGAGGAGATGAAGGGGGACATTGTGGAAGAGGGGCATAGCGGAGATGAAGGGGGACATTGTGGAAGAGGGGCATAGAGGAGATGAAGGGGGACATTGCGGAGATGAAGGGGGACATTGCGGAGATGAAGGGGGACATTGCGGAGATGAAGGGGGGCATTGACCAGGCACCCTCCCCTCATCAGAGCAGGGGGTGCCTGGTGTAATGCTCGTGTCGCCCCATTGTATTCAATGGGGCTCGGGTGCTCGGCCGAGCACTCGAGCCTCAGGGGGTGCTCGGTCAGAGCACCCGAGCACCCGAGCATCGGGGTGCTCGCTCAACACTAATAACTATGCAACTTTTACCAATACCAGCTGCCCTCCTAAAAGCATGCAATTACAGAGTGGCATGGAGCATGGTAAACTTACTAGAGGTATTTTCCTAGATTTTGCAAAGGCCCTTGTTTCACGGTGCCTGTGATTGCTGCCTTTTCCTGTCAGTTATCTCTGTGGCTTTCCCATTGGTGGCCTGTCTTTAGCCCGCCCAGTATTGCCTATATAGACTGGGTTCTGGCACCCTTTGGTTGCCCTTTCATGGTGTCTCTATGTCAGTAGCCACCTGCATCTGTTTCCTGTGTTCTTGGGCCTTGGTTGAATCCTCTACTCTCCAGTGTCTGCCTGCCTACCTGACTGACAGCCTTCTCTGCTGAAGTAGTTCCTGCCTCCGTTCCTGATCCGGTTTGGGCTGACGTTCCTGCTTCTGTTCCTGCTCCGGTTGACTGCCGTTACTGTTCCAGCTTCCTGTCCCAGCCTAGCTGTTCCTCCTGCTCCTGGATCATCTTGGATATTCTCCACTATCATGATCGCTTTGGCGACATTCTGATCTCTGGGCGTATTCCGTGTAGTCCAGTATGCGGGTACTGGTTTGCTCCGTTACAGCACTGGTTGTATACTCCTGTAGTCCAGTACGCGGGTACTGGTTCTATCCTACGTTTTCCGGTTGCTTACTGCCACCTCTCAGCACCGGTAGCGTCTCCGTGTAGTCCAACACGCGGGTATTGGTTGCTCATTTACAGCACCGGTTGTGTAGTCCAGTACGTGGGTACTGGTTCACTCCAATGTATTTCAGTTGCTTACTGCCACCTCTCTGCACCGGTAGTGTCTCCTTGTAGTCCAATATGCGGGTATTACATAGTAACATAGTAACATAGTAATTTAGGTTGAAAAAAGACTTGCATCCATCTAGTTCAACCTTTTCCTATTCCTGTTTACCATCGCTGATCCAAAAGAAGGCAAAAAAAAACCCTCAATTAGCAATTTAAAATTCTGCCTTGAATGGGGGAAAAAAAATTCCTTCTTGATTCCAAATGGCAATCAGATTCTTCCCTGGATCAACAAGCCCCAACTAAATATTCATCCCAATACTAACGTACATAGCCCTCTATGTTATGCTGTTTTAAATAAGTATCCAGGCCCCTTTTAAAGGCATCTAATGTTTTCGATAGCACCACCTCCTCAGGCAGTGAATTCCATACCTTTATTGTCCTTACTGTAAAGAAACCCTTCCGCTGTTGTAGATTAAATCTCCTTTCTTCAAGTCTAAGTGGGTGGCCTCTTGTCCTGTGTACTGTTCTGTTAATGAACAGGTCTTTGGAGAGCCCTTTGTATGGGTCCTGAACATATTTATATAATGTTATCATATCCCCTCTAAGACGCCGTTTCTCTAGTGTGTACAAGTTTAACTTTTCTAGCCTTTCTTCATAACTAAAGCTTTCCATTCCCCTTACTAGTTTTGTAGCCCTCCTCTGCACTCTCTCTAGTTCCATAATGTCCTTTTTCAGAAAGGGCATCCAGAATTGAACAGCATATTCTAAGTGGGGTCTTACCATGGACCTGTAAAGAGGCATAATTATATCTTCCTCCCTTGAGTCAATACCCCTTTTAATACACGCCAATATCTTATTGGCCTTTGCAGCTGCCAGTTGGCACTGCATGCTACTGCTAAGTCTATTGTCTACCATTACTCCCAAATCCTTTTCATTTGTAGATATCCCCAGAGAAACACCATTTAAACTATATGTTGCATTTTTATTATTATACCCAAAATGTGTAACTTTAAACTTGTCTATATTGAATCTCATTTGCCACTTGCCTGCCCAGTTACTCAATTTATCCAAATCCTCTTGTAATGAAGACACATCCAGTTCAGACTTTATTACCTTACTTAATTTTGTGTCATCGGCAAACACTGATACATGGCTCCCTATGCCCTCTGGGAGGTCATTAATAAACAAATTAAAAAGAAGAGGACCCAGGACAGATCCCTGAGGTACTCCACTTATCACGTTTATCCAACTGGAGAACTTGCCATTTACTACCACTCTTTGCATTCTATCTTTCAGCCAATTTCCAATCCACACACAAACATTTTCCCCTAGGCCTATTTCATTCAATTTGTACAGTAACCTCTTGTGTGGAACTGTATCAAATGCCTTGGCAAAGTCTAAATAGATCACATCAACCGCCGCTCCCGCATCTATATTATTACTCACTTTTTCATAAAATGCGATCACGTTAATTTGACAAGACCTGTCTTTCACAAAGCCATGTTGGCTATTGCTAATGATATTCTTGTTCCAGCAGAATTCTTGAATATATTCCCTTAGCAACCTTTCAAACAGCTTCCCTACCACAGATGTCAAGCTTACAGGTCTGTAATTTCCTGGCTGTGACTTTGATCCCTTTTTAAATATGGGCACCATATCTGCTTTACGCCAATCCATGGGCACCATACCTGAAATAAAAGAATCCCTGAAAATCAAATATAACGGTCTGGCCAGGGTCTGGCTTAGCTCTTTAAGTACCAGTGGGTGTATACCATCTGGCCCCGGAGCTTTGTCTACCTTAACACCATTCAAATGTTTTAACACTTTTTCTTGTGTTAGCCAGTCCCATGCTTGCTGTGACTGTTCTGTAAAAATAGTCTGCAGATTCTTGTCCATTGGGTCTTCCTTGGTAAAAACAGAAGAAAATAAATTATTTAAAATATCTGCCTTCTCTCTGTCCACCTTGACCATTTCACCTGTTTCAGATAACAAGAACCCAACATTATCAGACTTTAATTTTTTGCCATTAATGTATTTAAATAATTTCTTTGGGTTGCTCTTGCTCTCCTTAGCAATATTTTTTTCCTTCTCCAGTCTAGCTAATTTAATAGCCTTTTTGCAGGTTTTGTTGACATTTTTGTATACTGCAAATGCCTCTGCTGATCCCTCAGCTTTGTAATATTTAAATGCAGCTTTCTTGTTATTTATTTCATGAATTACTTTACTGGTTAGCCACATTGGCTTTAATTTGCTTCTTTTGTATTTGTTTGCTCCATTACGGCACCGGTTCTTTTAGTCCAGTACGCGGGTACTGGTTCGCTCCCATGTATTCCGGTTGCTTACTGCCACCTCTCTGCACCGGTAGCATCTCATTGTAGTCCAATACGCGGGTATTGGTTTGCTCATTTACAGCACCGGCTGTGTTAGTTCAGTACGCGGGTACTGGTTCGCTCCCATGTATTCCGGTTGCTTACTGCCATCTCTCTGCACCGGTAGCATCTCCGTGTAGTCCAATACGTGGGTATTGGTTTGCTCATTTACAACACCGGTTGTGTTAGTCCAGTACGCAGGTACTGGTTCGCTCCTATGTTTTCCGGTTGCTCATGGCCACCTATCCAGCAACAGTTTTGTCTCCGTGTAGTCCAGTACGCAGGTACTGGTTTGCTCCTTTACAGCACCGGTTGTGTTTCACTTTAGTCCAGTACGCGGGTACTGGTTGCTCTTATTTACCGGCTGCTTGCTGACTCCTTTACAGCAGTGGTAGGTCTCCTTGTTGTCCACCACTTGTGACTGGTTTGCTCCACCTCTTCTCTAGTAGCTGAGACCACCTTCATTATGTACCAGTACTTGCCTACACTGAGTCCTTGTAAGGCTGCCTTGCCCGGTATATTGGCAAGGCCGGTAGAGCCTACTCACTCTTTGTGCCAGTTCTAAGGCTGCCTTGCCCGGTATATTGGCAAGGCCGGTAGAGCCTTTTTCTATCTCCTGTTACCAGTCTCCAGGCTGCCTTGCCCGGTATATTGGCAAGGCCGGTAGAGCCTACTCACTCGTTTTGCCAGTCCTAGGCTGCCTTGCCCGGTATATTGGCAAGGCCGGTAGAGCCTTTTTCTATCTCCTGATACCAGTCTCCAGGCTGCCTTGCCCGGTATATTGGCAAGGCCGGTAGAGCCTACCCATATTCGCTGTACCATTGTTCTCTACTACTTTGTACAAGGTTGAGTGTTTATATATGTGTATGACAGGACCCGCGTCCTCTTAACTCTGTGTCTGAGAGTCTAAACAAACTGTGACACCTTGATAGAGTAGACCATAATAATCTGATTAATAAGGTCAAAAAGTCAGGCCTCGGTAATCATTGACTGTGACGAAATGGTTGTCACCCAGAGAAAGAAATGTGTCTGTTTTCAGTGATTGCCATTGTCTTAACGTGTTCCCATTCTTGAAACCTTAATGTCCCCTGTGTGTGCATGCATTAGAGAGGGTTGTCCAGTTACCAGCAGTGAATGGGTTAGTTAGTGTGTAGGATGGACAGAGGAATGGTGCCATTCAGTCTAGCTAAACCCAGAGATTGTGTTATGAGATAACCAGTGTTGGTTAGATGGAGGGGGGATGTGCATCTTCCCCCCTCACATTAGGCTAAGCAGAGAGAGACCTGGTAGATGGGAACTATGACAACACATCCTGTAGGGGGTGGGTAGAGAGAACCTGGGAGAGAGAAAGTGAGAGAGAGAGGGTGGTTGCAGAATGTAGGGCCAGGAGAAAGGGCCTCTCCATAATGGTGGGAGGCCTAGGGTCCCTGGGCATCCTAAAGCAGCACTGCAGAAACTGGGACTGGCGAGTGCCCTCACCAGAAGAGTTAGAGTGAGCGGGCACTGTAGTGCCAGGTCCCATTTTCAGTTGTGGGCTGTAAGTCAAGGAAGCTTCAGACACAGAGAGAGAGTACCCTGATGTTCCTACCACAAGGATCTTAGGATGTCTTCCCCAACTCCTCTGCCAGGACTAAAAGATACAAGGAACCTTCATGTGCTCCAGCAGCATGTGTAGTGGGCAGGATGCCTACTCTTGCCTCTAGTGGGACTATGAATAAGCTCCAGCATTAAGCTAAAGTGGACTGTGAGTATTATTTGTAACCCCTGGCAAGTTATGCAACTAAGAAGAGAAAACCTAGAGAGAGAAGAGAGTGAGAGAGAGAAGAGTTGGAGAATGTAGGAGCAGGAGAGAGCCTCTCCCCAGCATGGAGGGGGGTAGCCTAGGGCCAGTCTGGAGTTGGACTGGTCCAGGTGCTTTCTGCAGGTGTACTGGAGAAACTGGGACTGGTGAGTGCCCTCACCGAAAGAGTTAGAGTGAGTGGGCACTGTAGGACCAGGTCACATTTTCAGTTGTGGGCTGTAAGTCAAGGAAGCTTCAGACACAGAGAGAGAGTACCCTGATGTTCCTACCACAAGGATCTTAGGATGTCTTCCCCAACTCCTCTGCCAGGACTAAAAGATACAAGGAACCTTCATGTGCTCCAGCAGCATGTGTAGTGGGCAGGATGCCTACTCTTGCCTCTAGTGGGACTATGAATAAGCTCCAGCATTAAGCTAAAGTGGACTGTGAGTTTTATTTGTAACCCCTGGCAAGTTATGCAACTAAGAAGAGAACCGCAGAAGTGCTTAGTTTTTATGTTTTACCCCTGTTTGTTTGCCTGTAATTGTTGTCCTATGTTTTGTGCCGTGACCTCTCTAATAAATGCAATTTATTATCTTTTTGTCTGGCTGGATAAATCTCTTAACCCTCGGCCTACCAATTAGTAACCCCTGTACCCCCCCCCCCGTCACATTCACTAATATGGTTTTGCATCTACTTATAAGTTAAAATGCAGTATGTGTCTATTACTGACATTCGTTCCCTCCTGCATAAAGATACACTTGGGATTCCAAAATTTTCTAAGCCCCATTCTATTTTTACTATTTATAAAGAATCTGCCCATGGCCTGCAAAACATCTTATGAGCACATATACCAACATGTAAAAATCCAAACATATCACGGTTTGACGCTGTATTACAGGAAAATTTCTCTGAGGTTGAAAGATAGATCAATAAATGCAAACTGTTCTTAAAGGGATAGCAATGTTCCATAATAAAAGCAGCTCTAATTAATCATCATAGTAATTATTTCAATTCTGTCAGAGTTGTAGTTCAAGAGTAATTGAATGATAAAGTATCCACCTCCTGCCCCTTTTACTGATGTCACACTGTTCAGCCAGAGCAGAAGGGAGGTGCCCAGGTAGATTCAGAGAGGGACAATCTTCAATTAAGATAAGGGAAAAAGCTCAAAAAACCTATCAAAGGGGGCAGGATTTTCATTGTTCTCACAATAAGAAGATTGTCCCTTGCTATTATCTGTCTGGTCAAGCAACGAGATCCCACATCTGAGGTGAGCAGTGTTACACTAGGTAAAAGGAGGATACTTCATCATTCAATATTCTTGAACTACAACTCTGACAGTATTGAAATAACACTCTATATGGCTCAAATACTATGAAGATTAATTGGAGCTGTTGTTTTTGTGAAACATTACTATCCCTTTAAACACTGACAATATGGTATTTCGCACAAAGCTCATATTACTTAAACTCCATCCCCATTTTAAGGTTGTAACAAAGTCTAATCTTACTATGGTCCCAGCCAACTATTATCAACTCTTAAAATATCTCGGTATGTGGCTATACTCCAATCTCACATTTTGATTTCATATTGGTAAATTAATATTCAAGCATCACCTTAACCATCAGAGTGCCAGCGATTTATCCAGCACATTGCAGTGCAATACGTTGGATACCTCTCTAGCACCCAAAGTGTTAAAGTAGACTATCAGTTTAGAAACAAATCCTGTCTAAGTCCCCTGGTAAGAAAGTGCATTGTGCAAGAGATGTTTATGCCTGTCAGCAACTACAAGGATGTAGCATATGCCACAAATCCATCTTTGTAAACTCAACTATCATTCATTATGTCACTTTGCTCTCCAGTGTCATGATATTTTTAGAACTAAGGGCTGCATTCCATTACATCCACATGGAAATTGAGTTATACAAATAGTCATAAAAAAATGGGGGGATGACTTTTTCAATCCTTTCCTATTCCATTATGTCCGGAATGTATATTACAATTTACAGTTCGGTATTTACAAAATGACCCAAGAAAGCATAGCAAACAGTCATTCACTTATTCCCAGCCTGTAGGCCTCTAAAAGCTGAAACGTCCCCATATGTACCCAAATACCATTCCCATACACACACATGGTCCCTTAAAGCCTCAGATGCCAGGAAGCCTGGAATATATTGCTGTACACAGGAGTTAACTGCCCCCAAATAATCATATACTACCCCCAATCCTCCCCTCTAGTCTAACTAAGCCCATCATTAATCCCTCCAGTGCCGGCTTGTCTGGGAAAACATTGCAATCAATCTGTGTCAGCTTGTCCGGCAAAGGAGTGGTTACATTCGTTACACATTAATCATTTGTGAAGACAAGGCCAAAATGGCCTCAAGTACATATTTGTGAGAATAACGTTATTTCCTCATCTCTTCATCTTGAGAAGATCTGGATGGGACCCCAAAACAACATTTTGTACCCTCCTGGGGTGCATTCAGATGACTTTTTAAAGTGAAAATAGAACTAAATACAATAATATGTGTTAGATATACCCTATACAAATGCATTAAAAATAAATGTAATTTAAAAAATTAGCGCATATGAATTAAATTCATATGAATTTACACACAAACATTAATACTTTCATTAATCCTTCCATTCCTATTTTGACTAATTATAGCTGTCATGTCAACAAATGGCTTAATTATGTTTTAGATGGGGGGTGAGTGCGGAGGAGTGTTTTTTTTCTTCCTTAACCCTCTGAGTGCTAGAGAGGTATGTAATGTATTGAGTTGCAATGCATTGGATACCTCTCTGGCTCTCAGAGGGTTAAACCTCTCTTGGTTAATCCCACTGTTGCTGGAAAAGTGATCTGCAATCTGACAGCAGATGGATTAATGATATTGGTTGATGAGGTGAAGGAGATTTGTGTATATTTTTAAAATTATTTTGAAGTTAACTCACCCATTGCCACGACATCAGGATCATTGCAGTGTTGCAATGGAGCGATTAACCATGGGTGGCAGGGGAATGAGAAAGGTCTAAGGCTTTTTCTGCCAATTATATAACTATTTCTCTGGTAAGCTACCACATTTCCAGAGTAGTATGCTCAATCCAGCTCTCCATGCTTCCAATAACCTCTGCTCCACTCCCTGCAACTCACTAAATATTCCACAATACTAGAGTGGTATGCTCACTCCAGCTCTCCATACTTCCTATATCCTCACTGACTAATCTACATTGCCTGAGCACTAGTATTGCTCACACCAGCTCTCTGTACTTTCTGTAACCTCAGCTCCACTGTCAGCAGTTCACTTGACTATTCCACATTGCCCGAGCAGTAAGCTCCCTTCAGCTCTCCATACTTCCTATAACCTTTGTGACAGAACTGTGGTGACTATGGGAGATATTGGTGTGTTAGTATTTTGGGTAGAAATAGTCTCTAACACCCATGGACTGAGCTTAGCCATAGTTGATTCCAGTACATTGCTGGAGTGCAGAGATAGTGGGGGGGTTGGGCTTTGATTCCACTATACTCCAGGCCTGTGCTAAGGAATGTTAATTGATTCCTGCTGTGCTTCCTTGACCAATCAGAGGCGGTTATTGATTAGCCAGTTAAGAATGTAGGATTTCAATTCCTAATCTGCATTCTTATCCTGATAAGGATGCTGGTGGCTGATTGGTCAAGCATAGAAACACTGTCCCAAGTATTCATTTGCATGCTGATCTAGATAAGAGTCTCTGTAGTGTACATAACCTGTGTGTTTGATTCAATAAAAGAGAATTCTTCCCTTCATCAAGTCTCGGCTGATGTTTGGGAACAGGAGGGTCAGTTTACTATTGGAGTCTTATTCTGAGGGAGAAGGGAACTATAAAAGAGGTATCCAGCTTATGATACAAGGCGTCACGTTACAACTGGTGGCAAGCGGCGGGATTCGGC
This sequence comes from Rhinophrynus dorsalis, assembly GCA_037306005.1. Classification (NCBI taxonomy): domain Eukaryota; kingdom Metazoa; phylum Chordata; class Amphibia; order Anura; family Rhinophrynidae; genus Rhinophrynus; species Rhinophrynus dorsalis. Next base: position 418,510,978 of record CM074723.1, read on the forward strand.
TTATCCCAAGGAACTGAAACTGAGACCAGCATCCAGGGGGAGATATAGCCGCTGGCTTGACCCCGGTCTCAGCAGCGCAGCGAGCAGTGGGTGGAGCAACAGCGAAACTGAGACCAGCATCCAGGGGGAGATATAGCCGCTGGCTTGACCCCGGTCTCAGCAGCACAGCGAGCAGTGGGTGGAGCAACAGCAAAACTGAGACCAGCATCCAGGGGGAGATATAGCCACTGGCTTGACCCCAGTCTCAGCAACGCAGCGAGCAGTGGATAGAGCGTTGGTTCATCTGAACCGGAGGAAGCAGTGTTGCGGCGGGCTTAGCAAAGCCCTGGAGGATCTGCTGGAGTCCAGAGTGCAAGGGGGCCCCAACCTGTGGATGGCCAAAGCAACTTGGATATCCTGGAACTTGGAGTACTAGTATCCACTGCATTAGGAGGTACCTGGGATCCTGCATGTGGAACATGGAAAATCTAGGACCAATGGGCGCTGTTAAGCCCAACTGGAGAAGGATTGAGAAGCTGGTGGCATTGCGATGGCCGCTTCTGGGGGACAATCCTCTGCGGGATTAGGAGGACAGCATGGACTGCTTTGTGAAGGTGGAAAGTAAGCTACAGGATCAGTATATCGCCCTGTACCAGAAAGCGGAGCAGAAGTATTACAGCATGATCCGCCCCTCTTGTTCTGCTGCGGTCAATGGATACAATGGCCCAGGAGTAGGATGGGAGGCCATCTGTGTCGACCCCAACTTTGGCAGCAAGGAGGAGAGTAGGTTTTGGGAAATCAGGGATGCCCGGGAGGAGATGATGGGGTTCCAGAATATCCCTGAGCTAGCAGAGGAGCTGGAGGACCTGGTGGAGCAAGAGTGGCATCTGGACGAGCTTACCAAGGCCTTATCCGGAAAGTTGCGAGGCATACGGGGGAGGGACCACGGGCGGCCCCCCCATATACTATACTGCAGGAAGATGTGGCCTGGCTGGCCAACCCGCCCTGGGATGGAGGCTCCGACCTTGGAATGGAACAGTCCTTTGAGTCCTGCGACCCGGTGGGGTGGAGAATGAGGAATCTACTGCCCCACCTAGGACCCAATCCGTCGGAAGAGATGGTTGCCCAACTTAAACTGTCGGTCGAGCAACAGTACTTTCAAGACATCCAGAGCCCCTGGGTTGCCCCATGCTCGGGGAGTGAGACAGTGATACGCACCAGCCCCTTTGTTACCCCGGACCTGAGGAGTGGGAATTCGCTGCTCCTCAGCCCCAAGAATGCCCCTGTACCAGGGGGTGGGACAACCGTCCCCCCTGGTGGACATTTGGCCCCTTCCCCTGTTTTTCCTACTGTTGTGAGTGAGAGAGAGCTCACCAGAAGACCCAAGAAGATGCTCCCTTTGTTAATGGACACTGCCCTGGAGAAGGAGCAATGTGTGCTCTCCAGGGGCACGGTTGATACGACCCTGAGGAATGGGACTGCGGACTTCCTCAGGGCAGAGAATGGCCCTGCGGTTTGTGGCCTGAAAGAAGAGGACCCCAGCAGACTGAAGGAGAACAGTGCTGCTGGCCCTCTTGTTGATCCTATGGACTGTGAACTGGTGGGTGGGAATGCGTTCCCCACCAGCCCCCCTGTGAACCCTGGCCTGGTGAGTAGGAGTGAGCTCCACAGGGCCTTGGAAACCCCTGTTGCTGTGGATGAGACGCAGGTTCCCACCAGCAGCCCCTGTCCTTCCCCTTTATTATTGGATACTGCCCTGGAGAAAGAGAAATGTGTGCTCTCCAGGGGCGCAGATGTTATGGCCCTGAGGAATGGGACTGCGGTCTTCCTCAAGGCAGAGAATGGCCTTGGAGTTTTTGGCCTGAAAGAAGAGGACCCTAGCAGACTGAAGGAGAACAGTGCTGCTGGCCCTCTTGTTGACCCTATGGACTGTGAACTGGTGGGTGGGAATGCATTCCCCACCAGCCCCCCTGTGAACCCTGGCCTGGTGAGTAGGAGCGAGCTCCCCAGGGCCTGGGAAACCCCTGTTGCTGTGGATGAGACACAGGTCCCCACCAGCAGCCCCTGTCCTTCCCCTTTGTTAATGGACACTGCCCTGGAGAAGGAGCAATGTGTGCTCTCCAGGGGTGCAGATGTTATGGCCCTGAGGAATGGGACTGCGGTCTTCCTCAAGGCAGAGAATGGCCTTGGAGTTTGTGGCCTGAAAGAAGAGGACCCTAGCAGACTGAAGGAGAACAGTGCTGCTGGCCCTCTTGTTGACCCTATGGACTGTGAACTGGTGGGTGGGAATGCGTTCCCCACCAGCCCCCCTGTGAACCCTGACCTGGTGAGTAGGAGCGAGCTCCCCAGGGCCTGGGAAACCCCTGTTGCTGTGGATGAGACACAGGTCCCCACCAGCAGCCCCTGTCCTTCCCCTTTGTTATTGGATACTGCCCTGGAGAAAGAGAAATGTGTGCTCTCCAGGGTCGTGGATGTTATGGCCCTGAGGAATGGGATTGCGGTCTTCCTCAAGGCAGAGAATGGCCTTGGAGTTTGTTGCCTGGAAGAAGAGGACCCCAGCAGACTGCCACAATGCAGTGCTGCTGCCCCTTGTGCTGTCCCTGTAGACTGTGAACTGGTGGGTGGGAGCGAGCCCACCAGCCCCTATGTGACCCCTGACCTGGTGGTTGGGAGCGAGCCCACCAGGCCCTGTAAAACCTTGGCTGTGATGAGTGGGACAACAGTCCTCATCAGCAGTCCCAAGCCTGTTGCCCCTTGTCCTGATACCCCAGCCTTGGTGAGTGGGACCACGGTCCTCACCAGGAATACCCTTGTTGCCCCTGGATCTTTTGACCCCAGCCTGGTGGGTGGGAAGTCATTCCCCACCAGGCCAACTGTTGATCCAGCCCGAGGGAGGGGGACCACCGTGCTCACTAAGGAAGTTGGGAGTTGCCCCAGTTTTGCCAGCAGCCCACAGTCTGTTTGTCCTGGATTGGTGAGTGGGAGTGCACTCCTCACCGGTCCTCTGGATGCCCCAACCCTGAGCATAAGAGTCCCCAGTGTTTCCAGTAGCCCTTTGGATGTTGCCTCAGCCCAGGAGAGTGAGAGCAGCATCCTCTCCTGTTCCCGTGGGGTACTTGCCCAACCAAAAGGGGGAGATGTCCCCAGCGTCCACCAAGGTGACCCCCAGGCCATGGGGAACCCAGAGACACTGTTGCCAAAAGGAGGTCCACCTTGTAGATTGGCTATGGACCCTGAGTCACTGGACCCAGACCCAGGAGGGTCTGACCCCAGCTCTGCGTGGAGCCTGGCCCAGGAGAGGCCTCCAAACTTGGTGATAGCCAGGACCAAGAGGTACACGTTTCCCTGGCCCAGGACCAAGGACCCCAGTTTTACTCCTGGCCCTGGACAAGGGGCTAGTTTTTTCTTTCCAGACCCCAGGACTGTAGGGGCTGACTGGGGACAAGACTTTTGGGACAAGTACTGTTGTGGACATGGAACCACAGGCAGAAAACCCCGGACATCCCTAAATTACACCCGACTGGGTCTAATCAGGTATGCCGGACATGGATACAAGGGGGAGATATGTGACAGAACTGTAGTGACTATGGGAGATATTGGTGTGTTAGTATTTTGGGTAGAAATAGTCTCTAACACCCATGGACTGAGCTTAGCCATAGTTGATTCCAGTACATTGCTGGAGTGCAGAGATAGTGGGGGGGTTGGGCTTTGATTCCACTATACTCCAGGCCTGTGCTAAGGAATGTTAATTGATTCCTGCTGTGCTTCCTTGACCAATCAGAGGTGGTTATTGATGAGCCAGTTAAGAATGTAGGATTTCAATTCCTAATCTGCATCCTTATCCTGATAAGGATGCTGGTGGCTGATTGGTCAAGCATAGAAACACTGTCCCAAGTATTCATTTGCATGCTGATCTAGATAAGAGTCTCTGTAGTGTACATAACCTGTGTGTTTGATTCAATAAAAGAGAATTCTTCCCTTCATCAAGTCTCGGCTGATGTTTGGGAACAGGAGGGTCAGTTTACTATTGGAGTGTTATTCTGAGGGAGAAGGGAACTATAAAAGAGGTATCCAGCTTATGATACAAGGCGTCACGTTACAACCTTCACTACCTCCACTGCCAGCAATTCACAAACTATTCCACACTCCCCGAGCAGTATGCTAGGTTCTCACCTCCTTTAACCACTGTACCATTTCAAGCAGCTCACAGTTTATTCCAAACTATAACAAATAAAAGGATTAATCTGAAATCCTGGAGTTACCAACTCCAGAAAATTAGATCCTCTGTCAGTTTAACCCCTTAAGGACCAACGGCAATGCAACAAATTTTCTGCAATGCATTTCACACCCCTCTAGTCCTTAAAGTGTTCTAATCCCTAAAATAACTGGGGTTATTCTGGAGTAAACCAACTGCTCCATAGGGGACAAATAAAAATCCCTTAATTCCCATGCATTTAAATAGAGCTTTTTAACCACTTAAATGCTACAGAGTTTTCCATTGCATTGCAGATTTTTCAAGGGTTAAAGACTCTAAAGCAATCAAGAGTTAAAGGACCAATGTACTTTAAGAGGAATTTTTATTTGTCCCCTATAGTGTAGTTGATTTACTCCAGAATAACTCCAGGTTGCTGTTATAAATATGGGCCTGTGTTCCATTTACACTGGATATGACTCAAGGGTGTAATTGAGAGGCACTCCACAGCAGAGAATAACAAACTTGTTAAAATAGCTAGCGGGGCTATCCAATCTTTCAACATAAAATTGCCACTTTCATCAGAGATTTTATGTTAAAAAGCAACACATAATTGTAATGCTAATGTGTTATTTTTTTTCCCCTCTCGTTTCTGTTTGTGCAAAATGTAAAATGTATAATATAATGTAAATGCTTTCCAGAACATACCTGAAAATGAAAAAAATCTCAGTGTATTCTTCCTGGTAAATATCTATATCTGTCTGTCTGTCTATCTGTCACCAGAGAATATTATAATATTATTCTGAACAATAAAAAATTCCATCTGATTACAGTACTTTCATGGATCCATATTATACCTGTCAGATTCTCCTCTCTCATCTACCATGCTCTATAAATGTGTGGGACATTAGTTCATAATGATTTTCTCATGGGTGTAAAATGAAGTGCAATACTAATGACAGTTTGTTTTGAGTAATTCCAATGAGCTCAATCCAAGAAACGTGCTCAATCGCTATTTACAGTGTTCTTTTGAATGTAAAATGATTAGCACCAAAATGTTACTGAACTGAGCATGTTTTTTCTCACTTAGCGAACTTTGCTAATTTTTTTAGTCAATGCGTTTTTAAAAATGGGCGTGGCTAAAATGTCTGCTGTTTTGTCAGAGGATTAGCAAATATGCCTAATTCAGCAAAGCAATTAGCTCCACTTTCTTGCATTCCGCCCTTTTTATCTTGAAACATGTTGGAAATCTTTATAGTGGACTATTGCCATTTTAAATAATTTTTTAGTTTTATTTTATGTCCACTCCACTTTCCTGGTCGATCACTTTCTACACTGGAGATTTCTTTGGAGATTCCTGCTTTATCTGGTGGCTACATGATGAGTAGGGACAGGTTAACTCCTCTTGAGCTGTGCCAGTTGACATCTTTTCAGCCAGCTAATTGATCAATATACGTACATCATAAAACTATACCTTTGAGTGAATGTGAAATTGGATTGAAGAGCTCACTCATTTCTTCTCATGTTTATCATGGAGACATTGTACATTTATTGTTCCTTTCCGTGAAAATTTATTCTAGTAGGAAATGCCAGCAAAACTTACAACTGAAAGGTGCAAAACCATCCAATAAGGTTTTTGCTTACTTTGTTCTGCATTCCCATGGTGAGTTCCAAAGTTAAGGCACCATGTTTCTAACATTGCCTCAATAACAACATGGTATGTGTATACGTCATTACACATACATGGACATACACACTCACACCAGGCCACCTCATGGAAGAGGTTTATATAAAGGGGACTTCTGAGGTGGAAGACCTTATTTCCTGATAGCTTCTTCCAGCTGCAAAATATTCCAAACATTCCAATTGCATAAAGAGACATTCAAAAAAGAAAACTGCAATATAGTATGGTCATTTTTGGTTTGTCAGAAAAAGTTAATAGTCTCTCTCTCTCTTGCTCTTTCTTTGTTCAGAACTAACTCACTCATTCTCAGACATCCCAGACACTTCAATGCTAAGGGACAAACCAAACATCTGAAGATTCATTCATGTCCAACCACAGATGACAAAATATTTCAACTTTTTATTTACTATTATGAATGCCTCACAATAGCAAAAAGTAACATAGCAACATAGTTATTGGGGCTGAAAAAGACACACCCATCAAGTTCAGCCCATGCCATTTCACCCTTGTTAATCCAGCAGAAGGCAACAAAAATCTGTTGATGCAATTTCCAATTAAGCCCCAAGTGAGAAAAAAAAATATACTTCCTTACTCCAAATGTCAGATATTTCCCTAGAAGAACACCCTATCTGCTTTTAAACCAACTATCATAATTCACAACCCACTGTTTTTTGAATATCACAAATGCAAGGAATTTCATAACTTTACTGCGCTTCTTATAAAGAAATACTTGCCTTTGTTTTAGTAGAAAACACATTTTCTCTAGTCTTAGTGGATGACTTCTTTTTTTTTTTTTGCTCATCTCTTTAAGTAAATTTTTCTTTAACCCCTTAAGGACTGTGCTGTCCAGAGGTGGGATTCTCTGAAAGACAATGTACTTTTTTATTTTTGTTCTGTCTGCCGGGTGAGCACAGCATGCCTGGTAGGTGCGCTGTGATCACAAAATTTAATGATGCTCCAGTTCTGTGGACTGTGTGAACTGAACTCTATTGCAGCCCACTGAAACTTTAAACCAAATTGAAAAGGATCCATTTACAATGACTCCCTGCCTGAACTGAAGCCTCTTAATTTATGCAGTAACCTGTTATGAGGTACAGTGTGAAAAGGTTTTGCAAAATCAAAGTATACTACAAGAACAGCAATACCCTTGTCCAAATGTCTACTTACCCTTTCATAAAATGCAAGTAAATTAGTTAGGCATGATCTTAAAACCATGCTGCTTCCTACTAATGTTGTTAGTTGTCACATATGTCCAAATACTGTCAGTTAATAACCTTTCTAATATCTTCTTAACCACTAAGAAAGTCAAGTTCATAGGTCTATAACTTCCTGATAGATCTTGGTCTCTTTTTGAATAATTATACTAAATTTGCTTTCCTCCAGTCACTGGAGACTATGCCTGATGATAGTGAATCAATAAATGTTAACTATAAAAGTAAGATATTACTATACTAAGTTCCTTAAGTGCATTTGGGTGTATGCCATCAGGTCAAGGTGCTTTATTCACCATAATCCTTACCAGTCTCTTTTTGATTCTATCCTCTGTAATCTATGTATATGTTGGAGGCAATTCCGTGATTCTTTCTATTTGCCCAAAACCCATATGACAGTGTGCTTGTATAAGGTGGATAGGGGCCAACCTTACTTTTTTCTACACTGTGGATATGTCCTAAGGATTAATAAACTTAAGCAACTACTCATGGTTTGCTTTAGGCACCAGCAAAGAGTAATTTGGAGGCTTCGTGGTAAGAGGTTTTGGATGTAGAATGGGATGAGGCAAGTACCTATTATGTATTAAGTGTTCCTGCTATCAACATTACCTTTGTCCCTGTGTAGGAGGGATATCCCAAGAGCCCTACCAACAGTTAGTTCATTCCAAATAACACCTATGGATCCTGCTGCAGAGGACTATGATGACCATGGGTTTGCTGTAGGAGATGACATAGAGTGCCTACACATACTGCCACCACCCCCACCATTTCCACAAGTGATGGCATTAAAGCAACAAAGTTACACAGTTCTTCTAATATGTACTGCTATCCCACACTTACCAAGTTCTTAGACAGAAGTCAAAACCTGCAAAAACGTAATGCAAAAGTACGCCTATGGAATAATAGACTTGTCAAGATGTTGGTTGCTGACATGCTGCCCTTTTCCTTTGTTGAAAACAGAGGATTTAAAGAACTGATGTCATGTGTTGCACCCTGTGGTACAGCTTACTTTGACTTCAGCATCATCTGCAGGCGTGAGGCTTCAAGCATGCTGCAGGCCTCTGTTTTATCTGTTTGCTTCTGATAGTCTCCTCCTACCAACTTCCTACTTCCTCCCTTTGAGCTGCTCCTCTTACTTCCTGTGGAGGGTTTTAAAGGGCAGACTAAGGCCTGACTCAGTTGCCCTTGCGTTGTTGTTCATAGCAGTTCTGTACCTTGGGCTCCGTGTATGACCTGGCTAGTTGGATAAATGCCTTCTCTTTGAGAGCCATGAATCGCCTTGTGTTCAGAACTAGGAATTTGTGAAAATTTTAGCCCCAAACTGAAATCAGTGAAAAATGGCACTTTCCGCTTGGCAAAAAATTTCCAGAGAAAAGTGCAGTTTTTCCTTCTTTTTCCCTCTTTTTTTGCCTAGCTCATTGCATTGAAATCAATGGGTAAAAAAAAATTTCTTCACCACATGAAAGTTTTCTACAGCCATATAAAAGGCTGTCACAGCATGCCATTCTGTGTTTGTAAGGGGAGAGAGCAGCATGTTATTGAGCTAGAGAAGATAGGCAAATAAAGGGGAATTGAAGCTTAGTTTTAGGGAGTCATTTAGAAAATCTTGTTGAGGGCCAAGTCAAGACATCACACTCCATCAGCTGTGTACTGTAGAGAGTAAAAACACACACAGTAGTTGAGTAATGTCTAGAAAATGCATAAGAGAGAGGGGGAAAGGTGGAGGAAGTGCAGGGGAGAGGGAGTAAAGTGCAAAAACTGACTACAGCAATCGTTGCTGCAGCATGTGCAATAAATTATGATGATCCCTCTCCTCTGGGGTGGCTGCAGTTTGTCAAGGTCCCACCAATCGCACCATAAACAGTCCCCCACCACCACTACCATACACATCTGCCACATTGTAGGTTGTACTTTATTTTTTTTAATCACTTGACATCATCATGAATTTGTGCCAGTGCCATTTAAGCAGGAAGTAAGTGTTGTGGGCAAAGGACAAATGTATATGTTGCTGTAGGACTGACAACTTTGACTTCCAGCTACTTATTTCTCCACTACAGCCCTCAGAAGAAGTAATATTGTGCTGGGAAATGTTGTACCATATTAAACATAGGAAACAAATGTGTTGAAATAGGAAAAAATATGTTGGAATAGATGAAAAATGTGTTCAAATAGGAGAAAAATGTTAGAATTCCAGTTTTGAGGTTTGGAGGTTTGGTAAAACAGTTTTATTAAATAAGCAATGATCATGTGACCCTCTCGGGTCCAGTACATACAATCTGTAATCCAGACACAGGACAGGTACAGGAGTAATAATATCACAGATAAGTCCAGAATGTACAGAAGTATATCACTGACAGACTGAAGGGTGTACAGGCAGTATGGTAGACTGCACGGTAACGAGGAAAACCGTTACTGACAATAGTGAGTCTCGGGAATGCTCCCAGATGACAGAGCAGAGCTATGACCCTGAGCGCTGTAGCCCCAAACCGTAATGTAGACAAACGCCCAGACCTAGACTGTGGGTCTAGAACCAGAGGCTAACCGAGGTGCCCAGTAGCCACCCAACCTCGGTAAGAGTAACAAGCAGGTCAAGCATACCATGTGCAATACAACACCTAACACGGTAGTGAAAGTATAATAGCGCGAATATCTGCAGGGTTGAGAGAAGTGCTACCTGAGATGGTAAGGAGGCACAGTGACTGACAGGGACAGTCACGGTATGGAGGATGGACCTCCCAATGGCAGGCAACTGGTTCAGTGGTACCGGGAGGTACACAGAGCAGGAGCAACAGAAAAGCCGGATCGGTACACAGAGCAGGAATGTCAGTAGAGCAGAGTCGATACACGGAGCAGGTATCACGGTGCCCGTGATCCTTATCTGTCACTCTTGGTTGTGGGCGCTCCCATTGGCTGAGCTTGTTTGGCCCGCCCATTGTGGCCTTTTTATACCTGGCCTTTGGCACCTGTCAGGTGCCCTTTCGTGGTGTTCCTGAGCCAATGTTGCTGTGTTCCAGTGTTCCTGCTTCCTGTGTACCGATTTGGCCTGTTTGACGACGCTCCTTGTTTCCTGCTCTGTGATCTGACCCGGCCTGGCTGACGTTCCTGCTTGTGACCTGATCTGGCTTGTCTGAGAATCCTGCTCTGTGATCTGACCCGGGCTGGCTGACTTCCTGCTCCGTGACCTGAACCGGCTCGCTGCTGACCCTGTCTCTGTTCCTGCCACTGCTGCTTGGTGTCGCCTAGGCGACATTTTGACTTCCGCTGTGCTTGTGGCAGGGCTGATAGTGTCATAGCCTCCATTAACACTTGCAGAGCCGTGCCTCTGTTCGCTGAGCCTCCGTTAACACTTGCAGAGGTGTTATCTCCATTCCCTGAGCCTCCGTTTACACTTGCAGAGCTGTGTCTCCATTCCCTGAGCTTCCGTTAACACTTGCAGAGCCGTTGTCTCCGTTCACTGAGCCTCCAGTACACTTTCAGAGCTGCTGTCTCCATTCACTGAGCCTCCATTAACACTTGCAGAGCCGTTGCCCTGATCTTCCGCTACACTTGCTGAGACGGTTACCTTGCAGAGCCTTTGTATAAGGCGGTGGCTCATTCTGTCTATCTTGCAGTGTAGTCAGTCTCCGTTACCACTCCCGCGGGAGGCGCTATTGGCTCTAGCTCTTACAGTGTTTAGTCTCCGTTACAACGCCCGTGGGGGCTATTGGCTCAAGCTCTTGCAGTGATTAGTCTCTGTTGCTACGCCCGTGGGGGCTATTGGCTCTAGTAGCTTCACTCTTGCAGTGATATTAGTCTCCGTTAAACGCCCGTAGGGGCTATTGGCTCTATCTCTTGCAGTGTAGTTTGTCTCCATTGCTACGCCCATGGGGGCTATTGGCTCTAGCTTTTGCAATTTGGTTATCTCTGTTGCAACACCCATGGGGGCATGTGGCTCTAGCTCATCTCTGCAGAGTATTTGGCCTCAGTTCCTGTTCTGCCTAAGCAGCGATCTCTGTTCAGTAGACTGACGGTGTTGTTTCATCTAGCACCACTAGCTGCTCCATTACCACCTTGGGCGTGTCAAACACCACAACAGAGACTGATTGATTTACATGTACTTTAACCATTGAGTACCCTTATGTTTCTATGCCTGTCCTGTGACAGTATATGTATATTTATTGCATCTGTATACTGGGCCTGAGAAGGCATCTGTAAGCCACTGTTCTTTCTATTATTCTGTATTGCCTATAGAGGGTGTTCATTCTTGTTTTATTAAATAAACTGTGTTTTATTCTAACCTGCTGGTCTGAGTGTCCTACAAAACCGTTACAGCAGGAACGTCAGCCAGGCCGAGTTGGTACACAGAGCAGGAACATCAGTAGAGCCGGATTGGTACATGGAGTATGAACGTCAGTAGAGCCGGATCAGTACACGGAGCAGGAACGTCAGCCAAGCCTAGTCGGTACACAGAGCAGGAACGTAGATCAGGCAGAATAGTCAGGCAGTCCGGGTCATACACAGGAATCACATGAATAATCAGAACAAGCACTAGCAACAGGTACACCATGAAAGGGCAGTGCTCAAATGACAGCGCTCAATATAAAAATGCTAAGACTGGGTGGAGACAATACACGATAGCCAATAAGAGGGAATGAGGAAGTGAATAGACATAAAAATGTCGCCAGTGAAAGCACGGGCACCGTGATAAGGACATATGTACCATATCACCTATTCTTATTGCAGCTATTATGATGGTGCCGTTATCAGAAGATACAAAGCCAGATTTTAAAGAACAGGGTACAAGCCATTCCTTTATCACCTGCTCTTGTTTACTTTATCTATGGCTTTGTGGGACTGTCTCTCAAAACTCTGCACGAGGTTTTGTGTCACTGGTATGGACTATCCCACTGCTGTTGCTGTTGCCTTTTAATGACACTGCCAGAATCAGAGGCAAGACTGGCTGTCACCTGATTCCTTAAGCTAATAGTGCTTTCACTGGTGATGGTGAGAAGGCAACCCAGTGAGTATTTGCAGTCATGTTGTCAGATGGATTTGTTTGCCATACGAGCTTTCCAGCTCTTTGCCCACCACATTAACTGCCTTCTTGTACAATTCTGGCACAGCTGTCCTGTAACAATAACAACTCTGACCTGTTGATAATGTGTCTCCCAGTCAGACCTGTGGTTGTACTTTGGGGGAATCTCATTGCAGAGGTACCTAGGGGCGAGCCTGCTTACCCCCTACTCACATGCTTTTTTGCACAGACAACAGATAACAACTGTTAGGGACCAGGAACCAGACAGGACACAAAATGGTAAAATGTAATACACCTTAGTGCAACAAAAACAGAAGCATTATCCAAGAGCATAAACCAAAAGACACGCCAGGTCCAGGAACCAAGACAGTTATTCAGCCAAGCCGGAGACAGGAAACCAAAAGTCTGCAATGTCAGGAACAAGCCGAGGGTCAGAACACAGAAGTCAGTGAAGTCTGGAAAAAGCCGATGGTCTGGAACACAGCAAACAGGAACGCAGGAAAAATCCACAGCAACCAGCAGCAACAGGTAAGCATACAAACATAAGGACAACGGGGAAGTGAGCCAAACTGCTATAAATACCCTAAGAGGGTCGGCTGATAACAATCAGGTGAGTAATCAGAGAGGTCAGCTGATACAGCCTGAGCCAGAAACTCAGAAGATAGCAGCAGTGGATAGCAGAGCACTAGATTAGCTCAGACAGCAGAATCAATAGGCAGAATGGGAGCAGCTTAGCAAAACCTTGACAACAACATGCCTACCTTTTAGATTCTAACTGAAGTATCTCCATTCTGTGGACTTCATGGACTGAGGGGTTCCTGAAGGATTCCTACTAGCACCAGGGCTAGATGTTGAATGAAATTGTACTACTACTGGGTGTCAAAGTTGCAGCATGTCCAACAGCATGAGAGGCACTCATCATAGCTAAGGTTGTGGATGTTAATAACTTGCATTGTTGGAATTGCTGCTGGTTACTCAACACTAGTATTGTGTATGGCTGAGTGGGGCTTGGACTTGGAAGCACTGACAATGCTGATTATGACTGATAGGATGGCTGTGTTTTTTTCCATTTTTGCTTGTCCAGGGTCAGACTTTACATTTGTTTTCTCAAACAGTTTATAGACATGCGCAGTGCTGCTTTTCAGTGGTGGAAGATTGAGCCTTTGCCTTTCAGCTAACCGTCGCGCCATGTCATCATCTCTCTCACTCTCAACTTCATCTATATCTGAAGAAAAGGAGAACGCTGGAGGGATATACATCATCATCATCAGTCATCATTAGTTCATCCTCAGCATCACCTGCAGCTTATTGCCCTCTACCTTTATGGTCATCTAATATAAGGACAGGTGTTTTGGTATTTGTTTGTCTCACTGTCAGATGCAGCAGTCGGTTGAGCTGCTAGACATTCTTCCATTATGCAATCATCAACACTATAATGTGACTTGTGAGTCATTGTCATCTTCAGTATTCTTACATTTTTTTATAGTACTAATGCTGATGGTGGTGGAAGTTTAGGTAGGACCTTGGCAAATTGCATCCTTCTTGGAAGGAGAGGGATCAGCATCATTTATTGTACATGATGCAACAAAAATGGCTTCAGTCAGTTTTTGGACTACCACTTTACTCACACATCCCTGCATTTCTCTGACTCCTTTCCCCCTCTCCCTGCCCCTTGCGTGTTTTCTGGACTTTACTCAACTACTGTGTGTGTGTGTGTGTGTGTGTGTGTGTGTGTGTGTTTACTGTAAAGTACACAGTAGAACTGATGAAACATGATGTCTAGCCTTGGCCCTCAACAAAATAATCAATATTGGTATCAAGTCTGCTTTAGTCACAAAGTTCATGTCATGGTCCGTATCAGCTTTCACCTATTTTTTTATTATTTCATTTATATATTTGTTTTACTGTTTGTCCCTCCCTATCCCGTTTCCTGTAAAAAAAACCCTATATATATGGCATAAACCTTCTTACTCCCTTCCTGTCCCACAGACTCCCCTAATGCAGAAAACACTACACTACTACCTATAAGACTTCCTAAACAAAGCTTCAACTAAGCTTCAACTCCACTTTCTTACCCTATCTTCTCTTCCTCAGAAATTTGCTGCTGTTCATCTCACAAATACAGAATGACATGTTGTGAGAACGTGACACCCCTTTATACTATGCCTGTGGGAAAATAAAGGAAATTTGCCATGTGTTAGCTAGAAATTCAGTTTTCCCATTGATTTCAATGCATGAGCTAGGTGAAAAAAGCATGAAAACTGCACTTTTCATGAAAGAGTTGCAGCTCTACGAAAAGTGACATTTTTCACCTGTTTTACTTTTGAGGTGAAAACTTTTACCCATCTCTAATCGTGGGATGAACAAACATGACATTTCTGCATAGATATCACATACCTCATACTCGACTTTACTCCTTCGAGCCATTAATGACTGCCAGAGAGCCCTGCAAAAGGCAACAATGAACTAGATCATCCTATTTAATAATTCACTAGGATGTTTGTCAGAAGCCGTCATGTGCAGTAGAGACTGCCCAAATGCACAGAATGCTGGGATCTGTGCTGGGAGCATTCTGTGCTTTTGGGCAGTCTTTACAGTGTGTGACTGTGTCTGCGGCAGGACACAGAGCAGGACCTGCCTCTTAACCCTTTGAGTGCCAGAGGGGTACAAAGCAATGTGTTGCGTACCCCTCTCGCACTCAAAGGGTTAACATCACCCGGACCTTGGCCCGTGTACATGGGCTTTTACTCTAGTTTAGTATATAAAAGACTAGAAAACAGATACTAACATGATGTTAAGTGTATATAACCACAGTTACTATTTAGGTGTTAGTGTGACTTTCAATTACATTTGTAGAATGTTGAGTGGTACTAAGCTTTTATGTCTACAGTGGTTTGTTTAACACTTTAAGGAACAGATAAGTTCTCAATGCATTCCTTTGTAATGTTTTGCTTACCCCTCTGGTCCTGAAATTGAAGGGGCATTAGTAGCATAAAAAGGATATAGATACTCTAGAGAAAATTCAGAGAAAGGCTACTAAAATGGTGACTGCTTTAGAGAAAAAGAAATATCAGGATAGACTAAAGGATCTGAACATGTATAGCTTGGAGGAGACAAGAGAGCGAGGGGATATGATAGAAACATTCAAATACATGAAGGGATTCAACTAAGTACAGGATAGAAGTACATTTCAAAGAAGAGGTCATAGTCTAAAACTAGAGGGACACAGGTTTAGATGTAATGTAAGAAAGTTTTTCTTCACTGAGAGGGTAGTAGATAAGTGGAATAGCCTACCAGCAGAAGTGGTAGAAGTTAATACAGTGACAGAATTTAAGCATGCATGGGATAGGCATAAGGGTGCCCTGAACATAAAACAAGACCAAGGACCAAAAAAGGTTTGAGGTTTTTACAGTATGAAAATGGGCAGACTAGATGGGCTGAATGGTTCTTATCTGCCATCAAATTCTATGTTTCTTTGTTTCTATGTTAAATATTAAGTGACCACTCCCTTTTCTACACAATTCTCCATCTTCACACATTGATTAGACTTTATTGTGTGCACCAGATCTATAAGTAAAAACAGAACCAGAGGGCTCAAAACAGTGTTTCTCCTTTGGGGGTTAGGAGGACACCCTTCCACCAGTGGAGCCTGGGTAGATGCCACTTTAAACCTATGAGTGCCAGAGGTTTATGCAATGCATTGCTTTGCAATATGTTGCATATCCCTCTGGCATGCAAAGGGTTAACCTATGGTTTTAAATGGTTCTTCTCCATTCTTTCCCCTCTACTTCTTCATTAACTGTATTGCATAGTCTAGCATTTGTTTTTTCTGTTTTTTAGTCTATTGTTATTTATCTTCTGAATTTATATGTGTATCTGTTTACCAGTATAAAATGAATGCCCTTTGGATTCATAGGTATACATACTTGCCAAATGGCATACTCTATAAAGTATATTCGTACATTTGAAAAACAATACATTTATTAAACATTAATGAATGGGAAAGAATTTAAAAAAGTTCCACAATAGATTACCTGCAAATCATATCAAAATTTACTGTATTAATCCTGCCTGGGGTAAGGTAACAAACAGTACCAAATTCACATCTCAGATGCCTTCGAGCAAATCAGGTTTGTCTTAACAGACTGTAAAGCCTCTGGCAGAATTGAGAATAGAGGTCCCCAAACATAGTAATACATTTAGAGTTACTTTAAAGGAGAACTAACTCCTCTGAATAACAACCTCTCATTTACCTTTCTATGGCCAGAAAAGCCAAAAGGCCCCAATCAGTGTTTCACTTGCTCTTTAGTCCAAGAGATGCTAATCAGAACTGGATGTCATGTCCATGGATGTGGAGATAATATTTTGGGGTATATTTCGAAATGTAATCAAAACAAATACTCTATTATATCGCCAACCTAGCCCCTTAAAAACCTTTAGTGTATCTCCCCCCCAGGTGGCATCTTCTCACAGCAGCATTGCAATTTGAGCTGCAAAAACCTTTGAATGAAATATCTCCCAACAAAGGGAGTACTCTTGTGCTACCCAGCAGAAGCACTGTAACATTAAATAATAATAATAATGTTTTCATAAAATGTTTATTGCTCATTTAATGTCATCTCAGACTAGTAAGGCTGTTAGCATAGAAAGTATTTGTATTTTTTGTAATACTGTTGAAAAGACTTATAATGTTTGAAGTTCTGTACAGTCTGAGACTTTGCATCATGTAGCAAATATCTAGTTTCAAGTATATATTATGTCTCTTATAATTAATATTGCAGTATTTGATTTTATTGTATTTTAGAAAGTTCATACTGTCAGAATTATATGTTTATGTTGAAATGGGTACAGAGATAACTTTTTCCCTTAATAAACCAAGCTTCTAACAGTGCAACAAATCATACACCTGGTTAAAACTGGCATACAGTTTTGACAGTTTCCTGAATTTTTTTGCTGTTCATTTACCTATTAAGTTGGTATATGACATAAACATCTGTGCACCAAGCCCATCAGAACTGAGTGTCAAAACCTGTCTAAATCAAATGGTAGACTTTGTAATTCACTAGGATAACATATTTGCCTAGAACATCAGTATACAGCTATAAGGTAATTTAGCTCTAAAATACTTTTTTTTACCTTTTTAAACATAAGTTTTCTGAGATTTAAGTTTCAAATTATGAACGCAAACACATGGGACATTATCACCAAAATATGAAAAAGGTTCATGTTCATTAAAATATTATGTTCTCCTCATCAGCATTATTTAAAATTGTTTTATTTGGTGTGAAAAAAAATCTTTCAAAAAGAAAGTCAAAAAAATTGCATGCATTTTATCAAGCTTATTAAAAAGCTTGTATTTTTTATAATTACATAGTACATAGTAAATTAGGTTCAAAAAGACACAAATCCATCAAGTTCAACTCTTGCCTCATAACCCAGAGAAATAAGATTTATATTTCCTGCTATCAAATAAGTTAGTAGGCAAATCAGGAAGGTCTGAGGAAGATTAATACACAGTATAACCCTGTATGTTCCCTTTTGAAAGAACTGTATCTAATCTTCTCTCAAGTGTATCCATTGTATCTGCCATAATCCACATTCTTGGGCATGGAATTCCATAATTTAACAGACCTTACTGTAAAACAAAACCTTCCTCTGCTGAAGTCTAAACTTCCTTTCCTCCAGTCTAAAGTGGTGTCCCCAGGTCATTTGATCAGGCCTTGGAATGAATAGCTCACCTAGAAATCCTTGTACTGACCTCTCATATACTTGTACACTGTAATAAGATCACCTCTTTTCGTTGTCTTTTCTCTAGAGTAAATAAACCAAGTTTGTCTAATCATTCCACATACATCATTTTCTCCATTCCCTTGATTAATTTTGTTGTTCTTCGCTGTACCCTCTCCATTTCTACAATATCCTTTTTCAGAACTGGTGCCCAAAACGGCACTGTATATTTGAGGTGAGGTCTTACCAATGATTTGTACAATGGAACAATTATGTTATCCACCCTTGCTTCAATACCCCTTTTTATGTAAGACAGGACTTTGTTTGCTTTTGCTACTGCCATTTGACACTGGTCACTGTTTCCAGGTTTGTAGTTTACAAGGATTCCCATGTCTCTCTCTAGCAACGAATCCCATAAACTTATTCCATTAAAGGGACAGTAATTCCAAACACAAGTATATCCACCGAGTCTTCTTTAGATAATAAAATACACTTTGCTCTGTTTAAAAACTCTTACTTTTGTTTCATTCTAAAGTTATGAAGTGGAGAAGGATCCCCCACCCCACCGCAGTCTGGCCGTGTCCCACTGAATGGCTAGTGGTGTTGCGCAACCCGACAGCTGCAGTGAGGGACAAACTTCAGTAAGTAAGTATAATGAAAATCCTGCCCACCTTGATGAAGTTCTGAATGAATTACCCTGCATAAGTTTGTGTCATCTGCAAATACTGATATTTTGCTTTCTATATCTATTTCCAAGTCATTTATAAACATGTTAAAAAGCAGTGGACTTAGTACTGAACCCAGAGGTACTCCACTCTCAGTTACATTTTATTGAAGAAAATTATGCTAGAAGAGGCATAAAAATGCATATTAACCCCTTAAGGACCAGCGGTCCCAGGGTGTCTGGTCCTTTAAGGACCAGATAGGCGAGTTTGACATGCCGTCGACTGATCACGTGTTCCGGCACATCAAATGAGGGACTGAGAGAGATCGCTCCTGTCTTGGAGCGATCAAGTTCAGTGTCCGGTATTACTCACTGCGCTCCTGCAGGAGTGCGGTGAGTAAAAGTACGTGATGTACCAGGACCATTACTGGTCCTTAAGTGCCGGACCAGCGTGACGGTCCGGGTACGTCACAGGATGCGAAGAGGTTAAACAAGTAAAATCTAGTGCAGATAAAGATTGATAGTGGATCTAGCAATAATAAAAAGGTATAAACTGATTATGGCGAAGTGACTATCACTGAATAACACCTAATAAAAAGATTCTGAAACAAAATATTGACAATTGGATACAAGCCAAAAAACTCTAGAAGGGGAATAAAAGAAATAACAAGCACTCACATACCCAATTTTAATTAAAACATGAAAAATCTTTGTTCACTATATACAGCTAAGATACTATCATAAAGCATATAAATAGCCATGTTGCCTCCCCCCACCGGCAACACATCTCCCCTCCCCATGTCAAGAAAGGGAAAATATCAAGCAGGTTAGCAACTTCCACCACATATCTGTCTATTATGTAACAAACTCACCATTTCTATATAGCTTTTATGTATCAATCTTTAAAAATAGTCTAATGGACTCTACCGATACTTGTTGTGAAAGATTTTTAGATACATTTTATTTTGGCTATATTTTGCTAATGATCTTTCTATGCCCCAAACCCAGGCATTCCTACCAATGTCCAGCATCTATCTTAAAGTCAACTAACATCAAAAAAACTTAACTCTCAGTCTTTGTTTAGTTAATAATTTCTACTGCCACCTCTAGACGTAGCAGCATCTTAAACTTACAGCCCTAATTGTACACTTCCACCCTAATCTTTGTGTCCCACCACCTGTAAGAACCAAACCTGCCAATGGCATCATGTACTGGCTGTGCTGATGTCCCAGAAGTCAGTAGTGATCATCAGCTATCTCCATGGAACTCCCAGCACTAGCTCTGGTGAGGAAAAGCACAGGTGGGACCAGTACACTCATTGTTATAAAGGTATGATACAGCTACTGCCAGAGGTGGGCTTTAATACATGTACATGTATTTTTTTAGTATGAATAAGTTGCAATTTACTTTCTGACAGTTGTCTTAAGATATTAGCATATCAACGGTACTAATTACATCTTAAATTTGATTTTATTGTTTTCAAAATTATTCAGTAATGTAAAAAACATTTTGACATAAATGGCAGTATTTTTCAGGTAATTTTTTAAAATGATTATCAATATACTATACTGCAATAATTATGTGCATTAGCAATGGTTGAGTTGTTAATGCTGAGGGCAGCTGCTGTCCCTGGTACTGCAGTTCTGCTCTCAGCTGTGAATAAATGCGGCTGTCCATGGTTCCAAAATTAATTATATTGAAACTAATGCCAAAAAATGAATAAGGGTCAGATACCTTTACATATTCCCTATTCTCATCAAGTATTTCTAAAAGAAACATATTTCTGTAGTGCTGAAGGCCTTTAATTTTATCTTAAATGTGCTTTATTCTGAAAAGAGTACTGCATACATTGAAAGAAAGTGACTTGGGAGATAATGTATGTGCATGCATAAAAAGCTGGATAATTTAAAGGATGCAGATAATTATTGTAAATAGGACCTTTCTAAGCTGGTCTAAAATTGTAAATGGTATCCCTCAGGGTTCATTTCAGGGCCCAGTGCATTATACTTTAAAGCGTTTCACTGTGTAGTCTCACCGCTTTATCAAAGATAATGGTCACACAATATTTAAGAAAAGCTGCCATATCAAAACATATTTAAATAACATCATCATACATCCTATTGGCTGCTGAGCATGAATACCATCATGACTGAAAGATGATCAGACCAATGGTATCAACAAAATGGCCAAGATGCTGTGGCAATATGTTTTTTCCATGTATTCAAAGCACTCTGACTTTTCGATGTAGACACACCGACATATGCACTAAAATTTAGGGATTCAAGGGGAGGGGAGGAGAAGGTCCTTATTAGCATACAGATTTGTCGAACTGCTGTCTGTGTGGAAGGGATGCCCTCCTTCGCACATCACCAGCAGTACAACAATCCTGAAGTCTAAGAGCATTCTCTCTGCATCCCCATTTGGCCATTAGAGGAGTGGAAAAGATCTTTCAGCACCACAATCGGCATCACTCCCTAAACCCTTTGAGTGACATAGGGATATGCATCATTCACCCCTTTAGCACTCAAAGGGTTAAAAAGTACACCAAGCAGTACACAGTCATCAACTCAGCTCTGTATTATGTTTCAAACTCATATATGTTGTGCACTCTCAAGGGAACAAGGCTGGTGTCAGCCAGCATCCATAGCATAATGTGAAATTCTAAATGATATTCAGAGATGTGGACATGTAGATACATGTAATATTAATAGTGGAACAAGATCAAGTACTTAATACAAGTGTGTGTGCACATGGGAAATGATTAAATGTGTGTGAGGAGAAATGGAAATGATTTCACTGTCTTATTATCTTTATTTTATTCATAAAATAGATAGATAGATAGATAGATAGATAGATAGATAGATAGATAGATAGATAGATAGATTTAGATTCTTTTAGAATATTAATATATACCTTCCTATGTTTTAAATTAGGTGTGGTCAGTCTTTGAACTTTCAGCTGTTGGATGTTAAAACTCCTATCATACCCAACCAGGGTGATGGGAGTTGTACTCTACAAGAGCTGGAATTCCAAAGATTGGCTACCTTTGGCTAAAATGTTGCCCTGCTTTTTGTCATAATGATCTTCAATCAAATCTTTACATTGAGAGTTATTTATCTAATTTACATGAGGCATGCATTCCTGAGTATTTTATATTTTTCTAAAAATATGTTACATCATTTTATTATGCAAATAAGATAATTATAATATAACCATTATAATTACATATTTTTATGGTGCATATATGATTATTTATAATAACTATTATAGCTGTTTTTTTAATGAAAAAGTGGCAAAATATTGCAAAATACACAATGTGGTACAATGATCACTGTATCGGTAAAAGAGAAAAAAATGATATCCATAATGATCGCTTTTTATACTGTGTAACACAGTATGGAAACATATGTACAGTCTATATATATAAAATCGTCTAATAAAATTATAACACATATGTATTCTAATCAAGTAACAAAAATTGCTCTGTCTTCATGCAATAGTCATATGTCTGAAAGATTAAGCATTTTCTATAATTTTCTTCCTATAAATATTACAGTAAATTATAATATCCTCTGCTGGCACATTACACTGAAATTGGTTGATTTGCACATTGTACAGTAATAATACAGTAATAGTAAAAGTATGTTAAGGTCTCACAGCTTTTCATGAACTAGAAAATAATTATTATACTATTTCAAGTCTAATGTCACAACAATATAACAAGAACATAGTTTAAATAGATAACTTATTGAATAACAAATCCAAATTAATTATATTCAATATGAGGTCAAAAGAACAAATAAAAATATAGTACAGGCATTGTAGTATCATCCATCCTTTAATTTGTTCTGTCATATTGCATACACTGTATGTCTATTTAAGGGACAGTCCAAGAAAGGTTAAAACACAAACAGTTGTATGAATTAAGTAAGGCTGTTGCGGAGAAGCTATCATATACTCATTCCAACTTACATTTCAGTTCAGCCTTACATAGTATAATATATGTATTTATTTAAAATTGTTAACAGAGTATATCAAATTACTGCTGTGCTCCTGCTTGGTTTGCATTTATGTACTAATCTTATTTCTCATGGCTAAATAAACCTATCCATTGCTTTCTACATTAATTTGATGGAGGCTAAAATGTCCAAGTCACATTTTTGAGGGCAACTGCTATTTCAAATACAGTATGTATGCGATATTCATATAACAGATCAAGATGAGACTGCAGTGTCAACAAGTTCAAATTGCTTTAATCTTTGCAGTATCAGTGCACCATGCTCAGAAATACGTGACTGGCTGATTCTCATGTAGGTCAGCCAGTGATTGGATTGTTGCAGTAAGCATCACAGCAATTCAACTACTCAACTGCATGATCTACTCATGATCATGATCTGTCTAGACAGTATATTAAACTTTGTGCAACATATATCACAAATATGACTATAGCAGTCCTATGTAAAACCTATAGAGTACTCCAAGGGTTAAATCATTAGTAAAATATAGGATGCCACACCCAAGATGGCTACTTCTTTTGTTTAGTGAGATGTTTAAAAACTTTTCCCTGTACACAAATTTAGACCCAAAACATACACAAAGAAATCCAAAGAAACACCTCAAAGTAAATAGACAAATAGCAGTTAAAGGGTTAATAAATGAATTCAAAGAATTCCCCAGATCAAATATTAGTTATTATAACCTTTCCGGAAACACAATATATTATTCTAGAAATATAAAGAATTATATTAACTAATATATAACAAGGATCTATGTATCTTACTGCTATAACATATTTTACTCTTATCTGGCAAAATATTACAATTTACTAATAATAAATTAATTCTGCTTAATTTCAGAATTTCTATAGCTAATATAGCTTATTATAATTGATCCCAAATGGTTGGCCAGTCTAATTAAGACAAATTATAAGAAAATTAGGTTTCTTCAAATATAGAAGAAATATGTATATGATTCTGAAATTTTGCAAAATTTAAATAAGAAAATATCTAGTTACCAGTCCAAGTGTTTCTTAGGATCTCCTAATCAGTCAGCCCGAACCAGGAACTACAAGAAAGGAAAAACCAGCCAAGACCCAAGAGGAACCCCGTTTCTCTCTAAACTTGCATATTTATAGTGTGAATTTACTCTATCAAAATCTGTTCTGATTGGTTAAAGAGCCATCTCATTATGCAGTGACATCACGCATATTATTATCATAATTTTTGGAAATTCTTCAAAACACCAGCAATAATGCTATGTACTCTAAAGAGTTCGCTGTTACTCCACACTTAAATTCTCCTTGATAATAATTCCTATCAATAGACAATAAGGTGTTCTGGTTACTGTCATTAGATAACATGTAAAAGGTTATTCCATTGGATATCAATCTGTCACCCTAGCAGACTTTCCCACATGGGAGAATATCTTTGTCTTAGACTTTTTGTCTCCAACTGGATATCAATAATCATAAAATTCACCTAGATATTTTTAATTTCCAGCTAGGTAAATAGAGGCCTCTTTTGTCCAGAAGAGTGAGCTAATTTAAACACAGATGTTTAGAGAATTTGGTTTAAAAGAAAAATTAACCATTTCCTCCCCATCATGGCAATGTCTCTGACAACTTCCAGCCTGTCTAGCTGGCCTGGTTCTGCATGGTTCCCAGTGTACTCCTATCCTGGTTGCACCTCAGCTCAACTGGGGTAGAATAATATGGTTTTGCGACCATCTCCTATAACCCAGCTTCAGCTGCAGCACAGGAGTACCGGGCACACCATCACCGCTTTCAAGCCTTGCTCCCCAGCATTGCTCCCAATCTTCTGTATCAGTGCCGGCACCACTCGGGTCCCTCCCCTCAAGAAGGTGACATTTATCATTGTTGATTACACTTTATATATAGTATACTTTACTTAAAGTAGATGTATCACCTTATAAAAAGGTGTTACCATCTGCTTTGTTAATTAAAGTTATTCTAGAAAAGAGGTTTTTTCTTCTAAAAATATAACTACTTAGAAAGATATTCCCTCTTCTGTGCTAAGCACTTCCGTATTATGTGCACAGCACATCTCCACAGCACATTATATTTCTCCTCCCACCTCCCTCCCAGCTGCCGCAGGGAGCGTGTTCACGCTTCCCTTCAGTGTGTTGTGAACGGCTCCTAACATTGCAGCAAGCTGGGATTAGCATTATGCTGAAGTTTTAACCTCAGTATAATGCTAATCACATCTTGCTGTAATGCTAGGAGCCATTCATAGCACTCCTAAGGGAAGCATGAACGTGCTCCCTGGGGCAGCTGGGAAGTAGGTGGAAGGAGAAATAGGACGTGCAGAAGAGCTTTGCAGGTCAGCATAATTGGTCACGCTGATTCTTCGGCAAAGCTCTTCAGCACTTGAAGAGGGAATATCTTTATAAGCAGTTCGATTTTTTTTCCTATAATAACTTATTAACAAAGTGGATGGTAATTTCTTTTTATAAGGTGATACATCCCCTTTAAAGAAATTATATATATTTTTGCATAAATATGCATAATTGATTATTTCAATCAATTGTTTACTGTGAAGTAGGGTGTCAATATCTAGTATTGTGTAACGTTCTCAAATTAATTTAATGTTATTATTTTATCTATTTATGTGAAGATATACAACCTAATTGAATTGAAATACATCTCTTGAAGGGATAGTAATGTCAGAAAAAAGTATTAACTATATGGTAGATACAATCAAAAGAGAGTACTTGTACTTATTCGTATCCATCAAACCGTTATGGTTTGAGAGATATAGGAAAATACAGTTCTCTGGTCCCTCCCCTTTCTGCTTGACGAGCTGTAAAGCTGTCAGAAGCAGATTCTGGTCGCTTGACCAGATGTAGATCTTCAGCAGCACTGATATAACAATATCTAAAGATAAATACTTAATCTGGAACAGTCTACAAAGTGTGCCTAGCTTGCAAGTATTTATTTCTAAATAGCTGATTTCAGCTCTACTGAAGAGCCTCTGTCTGGTAAAATTACTGGAATCTGCAGCTGTCAGCCAGGAAAAGGTAACTTTAGCAAGTTATATCTTTGAAATCATAAATGTTTGAGAGATAAGACTTACATTTTTAATCTTTTTTTAATGTCTACAATATTAAATCAACTTAAAACCATATACGGACCAATATTGAATCATTAGCACTCTCAAGAGTACACTCATTTGAAAAAGGAGATGATGTTCATGATAATAAGGTATAAGACCATGCCTCATCCCTTTAATAGACCACCCATAAGTAAAAACATTCCACTTTTTGGCCCCAAAAAACTTCTTTGTTGCTTAAGCAGTATATTTGAGGTCATTGTCTTGCTGCAAAGTGAAGTGTCTTCCAATGAGTTTTGAGGCATTTGATTGGATCTGAGCGGGTAAGATATTTCTGTACACTTCAGAATACATTGTGCTGATGCAACAATTATATCATCAATAAAGATTAGAGAGGCAGTTCCAGTGGTGGCCATACATGCCCAAACCTTAACACTACCTCCAACAAGTCTCACAGATGAAGTGATATACTTTGGATCATGTGCCATTCCTTTTATTGTCCACATTTTCCAGTGTTCATGGCTTTTATGTAGGTTAATCTTCATCTCATCTGCTCATGAGATCTCTACATATATTCTTCTGAAATTGTTAGTAACTGTAACCCAGCCTTTCTGATTTAGAGGCTTACCAGTGGTTTGTATCTTGTGGTAAAACATGTTGGAGGTAGTGTTAAGGCTTCGGCATGTATTGTGGTTATGCTCGTGTAATCTACTCTTTATGGTTCTCTTTGACACTTCCATGCCTACATCCTGGAGAGCGTTCTTGATCTGGCTTGAAGTTGACAATAGGTTTTCCTTCAAAATTGCAAGCATTGTTCTGTCATCCACTACAGTTGTCTTCCTTGGTCTACCAGGTAGGTTGCTATTGCCCACCTTGTTTCTTATCATTGTACCACACAGTTGATTTTGAGATACCTAATGTTTTGGCTTTGTCTCTGATCGGGTCTCCTGACCTGCTCTTTATTGGTACTGACGCGTCTTTGCTCCTCATGTTGAGAGACAAAAGCAACATATTTCAAATGCAAATGCCACACATAGAATCACCTCTAGACCTTTTGTTATCTCTCTTGTGCATAAATTAACAATCCAATAACACATCTGGCCAAGAAAGGGATGAGCATCCATTTGTCCAATTACTTTCAGTACCCTAAAATGGAGAAACTGTGTATACAAAAGGCCATAATTCCAGCACATTTCGAGGTTTATGGATGTAAATACTTTAAAATGAAGGCTTAAAGCAGAACTTTAATCCAATATAAATCGCCCTGCAATAATTAAGCAGGTAGAGACTAGCTTTATAATATATATATATATATAACCTCTCAAATGTAGCCTATTATAAAGAAATCCTTTATTTTAGGAGACTGTCGGCCAGGTTAGTGCAGTCTGTGCGCCTGCTCCGTCAGTCCCTTCCTGTTACCTCGTGGTATACTGCTATGCTTCCAATGGAGACTGGGACTGACAGCGCAGGCACACAGACGAGATGTCTGCACTGATGCCTGGCTTCTAGTCTCCTAAAATAAAGGATTTCATTACAATCGGCTACATTTGAGATATAATAGATATTTTATAAAGCTAGTCGCTACCTGCTTAATTATTACAGGGCGACGTTATATCGGATGAAAGTTCTAAAGTCTTTACTTTATCCATTGTTTATCCATCCACTTGTGTCACTGTCAAAATACTTATGGACTGCATTGTATATTTTTAAGTAAAAATCTCAGCTCTTCCTTTTAGATATTATATTAAAAAATATACAATTAGAGCTCTAAATATATATTTTTGTATATTTTTCTATTTTGTCTGGACAATGGTCTGTTTTTTCAGTTGTGTGTAGGACTTATATTTGGGCTGCTTTTTAATGCATTTTTTCTCCCTGACACCCTCTAGATATTTAGCTATACATTTTCTTTTATACAGATAATATATTCAGTTTAAAATGTAATTCTGTAAACCTCTTTGAATTTTATAAACATCTCCAACCTCTTGCATCAGAATGTACTGAGTTTTGCTTGGAAATGCACTAATGGGAATTTGGGGAATTTTCATATGTCCCTTATGTAGGGTGACCAGACTTCACCTTTAACCGGGGACACATATGAAAAATGCATACTGCAGGGCTGCTTTGATTTCAGTGCATTCTTGAAATATGCCTATTTTCTGTGTGTCCCCAGTTAAAGGGGAGGTCTGGTCAACCTACCCTTATGGCGAAGTTGGTTTACTCCAGAATTACAGATGCAGGGTATTTAAGCTGACACAGAAATTATACATATCTGTCTTAGTGCTATAACAGCATTAATAATAACTTTAGAGGTGAAGGGATTCATTTGTCACAGTTCAAATTTATAGTTCAGTGGGCTGGTTTCAGGGTTTTTTTTTCAAACTACACAGCAGCTGTCTACTCCATTGCAACCATTAGATTGAGACTAATTTGGCATGGCTTTCAGTTAATTTATGCATTTTTATTATATTGACTTTAATTGAATGTAACTCTCATTAATTAACCCTAACTAGCCAAACCAGCCAAATTATTTTGCAACCTGATCCATTAATTACACAGTGGACCATAAAAATAAAGAATTGTAGAAAAAACTAACTGCACCAAAAGGAACAAACAGAGTAATTATTCCAAAAAATGTAATTGATTTAAATGTGAAATGTAACCCCTTAAATTCTAGATTGGCATTCAAGTGATTAAAAGCTCCATTTAAATAAAAAACGCATTTTCTATAATCCTTGTTGGTTTGCTAAAGAATTACTCATCCTTTCTTTGGTAAGTCAGTGCATCACTAATCCAACTACATTTTATGAGAAAAACTTTCACATTGACTTCAGTGGAGATTGCAACCCTTTGCATTTTACAAAGGTCTCCAACACCACTTTAAATAATGGAGGAAAAGGCTTATTACGTATATGTTTTAGAGTCAGAATAAAGAAATACAACATGCATACGTTATGTTCTTTACTGCCCCTTTAAAATAATTGTGCATGAAAAAAAGGAGAAGTTAGCACTTGAAATAAAATGCATGCAAGTGTGCACACACAGATTCAAGCATGAGCATACACACAGACACACATTCATACTGTATGCGCACACACACATATACATATATGAACAACATACACACATCTTGAGTATAATACACACAATTTTGTCCCACTTCATCGTATGTGAAATGGTGGGAGTGTATTACACAGGAGTAAAAAAAAAAAAAAAAAAAAAAAAAAAAAGACCAAATATTTGTGTTCTCCCCTGGTGCAATCTACTTCCCTTTGTCTGCCCTTCTTCAACTCACCCCCTCTTGAGTCAGCTGTGGTAGGGTGGCACTATTGCATTTGCTGCATGCTACCAGGAAATCCCTGCGAGGACCTTTTAATTTTAGCCAATGGTGATACCTCAAGGTCCTCACAGGACAATACAGTACATTCAATGCACAGAGATCTATGTATTGCCCTGCTAGGCCCTTGAGGTATTACCATTGGCTAAAATGAAAAGGTCCTCTCAGGGATTTGCTGGTAGCAGGTGGTAAATGCAATAGTGCCACCCGCTGTGCAGGGATTAAAGCCAACTCCAGTGGGGTAAGTTGAAGCAGAGCAGCAAAGAGAAGCAGATTGTGCTTGGTGGAATTGGCAAGTGAGGGATTCGGCAACAAAAAAACCAACATATTTTGGTGAGTAGATGGGGAAGACAAGGATGAGTGTTATACATAAGAACTCTTATTTCCCCTAAAATCTTGGGTATAATTTGCATCTGTGTATTGAGTACAGCAATACACCAAAGGGAATGTCTAAACATTTACAAAATTGCCATTAATGTAAATGGGGCTTTTAACACCTCAATTCTAGAGAGATGTCCAACACATTGAAAATCAATGCTTTGGATACCTATACATCATTCATGGGGTTAAAATATATATTTATATAACTGGAATTTTTATTTGTGATGCAGATGTTTAGCCATAAAATCGATCCAGTGCCTCTTAGTACATCAACTTTACTGAGCCTGATGTATTAAGAAGAGCCGGAGTAACTCAGTAGCAAATCAACAATCATGGCAGACAAATAAAAATATCTTAACCCTCTGAATGCTGTAGAGGCCTCCAAGGCATTGTAATGCCTTAGAGATATGTAGTATTCAAGGGATTTAAAGCCCCCATCAAATCTACTGGAAATTGTATTTGTCCTCTATCATGCATTTGGCTGGCCCCAGGATTGCTCAAGCTCTTCCTAGTACTTTGGCCTCACTGTGTTATCTATTCAAATAACGGTAATCACAATGCTTCTGACATTATATTAGCTAAATGAAAACAATTACACAGCAAAATGATACATGTGCATAAAGACAAACTATGGCAGTATGTATTTAGGCACTGTAAATACTGAAGCAAACTCTTATTTGTTAACTCCTTGGGAGACAAAGGGGTGCAGAAGAAAAAAATGATCTTTGCCTGCAGACATGGTATGCCACACTCAATACAGGGTTCAAGAATGGCCATTCCTGGTTAACGGAATAGCAATAACAAACTATATAAACTTTTAGACTTGAGCAATGCCATTGACAAACAACTATTTCTTTAGTAAGTATGCCTTTTTGTACTATTCAGTTAAATTAAATTAATTTTGTTAGTCGTTCTCATCTGTAATGCCATCAATTTTAAATTGATGTTTGTTTGTTTTCCTTTACAGGCACTATAAGTGAGAATTTGCTGGTGTCAGCTGAAGATGCAAAATAGATTTATGTCCACTAAAGAAATCTGTTTTATAACACTGAATAGATTAAACTAAATTACTTGAGAAAACCTAAAATAAATGAAAGAAATCATTTTTCCACTCCCTCAAAAGTAACCATTTAATTACCAGAGGGGTGTGCAAATACACTGCTGAACAATACACTGCACATCTCAATAGAACTTAAAAGGTTATGGCAGACCATTTTACTGTTATATCAAGGCAGATGTACAACACACCAGAAAATATGGTTCTAAAAAGGAGGGTAAATAAAAAGGAAAAACATTAAATCTCAGATAAAATAACTCGTTTAAAGCGGCAAGTAGAAACTGTAGATAATTTTGTACCAAAATACATTACTCATAG
This sequence comes from Rhinophrynus dorsalis, assembly GCA_037306005.1. Lineage (NCBI taxonomy): Eukaryota > Metazoa > Chordata > Amphibia > Anura > Rhinophrynidae > Rhinophrynus > Rhinophrynus dorsalis. The sequence continues at coordinate 418,541,609 of CM074723.1, forward strand.
CTCTATGAGTAAGGGATTTAGGGTGAAAACATGTTAGTCCAGAAGGACAACCCCTCTGTCAGTGAGCAGGTCCTGAATACAGATAACATGAGGAGAAATTCACTAAGGTTCAATAAGGGGTCGGGTTGCCAAAATTGTGTCCTATTTGCTTCAATGACATCTCGATACATGCACTAAAATGTCTGCTCTTCACCATCACATTGCTGTGAATGTGCTACAAATGCACAGACATTGCCATTTATTTATGTATATCATTAATTATATGGCGCCACACAGTGTCAATAGACGTATGTTACAATAAATAAGAGGGGATAAAATAAGTGTCACATTCATAGAAACAATAGGAGATAGTTCCCTGCCCCAAGTAGCTTACAGTCTAAATGGTTACAGTCTAAATGCCATGATTCCTCCATGCATTTGTAGGTTTAGGATTACCAGCATTACCTGCTTGTCATAGATTTCCACTTGCAATTTTATTAAATAGGGCCTATTTTTCTACTACAGTCAGTTATTATCTTACTTTTTACTTAAAATGTCTTTGATGTTTATTAAAGGGATAGTAATACTTCATTTTATCTTTATTTTATTTTGTAGGCATTAAAAAAACATGAAGAACGATATAAGTCTTATCTCTCAAACCTTTATGGTTTGAGAGATATTCACAAGCAAAGTTTCCCCTCCCGTCCCTTTTACCTAGTGTAAGCCATCTCTTCTCAGATGTGGAATGCAGTCCATAGATCAGACAGATAACAGAAGGGGACACTCTTATTCGTATGAAAACAATGAAATCCCTGCCCAACTTGACAAGCTTTTCAGGTTTTTTCCTTATCTTAATTGAAGATTGTCCCTCTCTGTAGTCTACCTGGGCACCTCCCTTCTGCTCTGGCTGAACAGTGGGGCAGGAGGGGGATACTTTATCATTGAATTACTCTTGAACTACAACTCTTACATAATTGAAATAACACTCTCCAAGGTCCAAATACTATGATGATTAATTAGAGCTGCTTTTATTATGAAACATTACTATCCCTTTAAGAATTGTTAAATGCCTGCTATTGTTTATGCGACCTGTAATATGAATAAGGGACATTTTTCCCCTGAGCAGAGTGTCACCAATGACCCATAGCACCACCTAGCATAATCAACAGAAATCCGTATACAACAGACTTAAAAGTTAAATTCACACTTGTACAGGAAATAAACATTACCAATAACTAAAAACCACATTAAATTGTACAAATAAAGAATATTAACATGTAATGAAGTTGATAATCTATTTAAACATTTGGTGACAAACATATAGAATATGGGGTTACTTGCTACTCTATTTTAAAACCAGGGACAAAAACTGGGACAACAGAATCCAAAGACAGGATAACAGATCCCAAGACTGTCCCTGCAAATCAAGTCACTGATTGCAAAAGGGGTGGCCAATGTCCTGCATTGCCATGTGTTGGGTATGTATAGGATTCAAAGGAGTGTTAAATAATATCTGTCACTTTGGAATAAATATACAATTTTGAAATATATTTGAAAATCACCTATATTTACATTAGCCATTTTTCATTTACAATAATAGTTTATGAAATATCTAGCTTTATTCCTTTGACAATATATGCAAATTAGAGAGTATTGGCCATCACAGCTGTGTGACAATTCTAACATTCCACACTGCTTTCCTTGGTACCCGCCATTCCCTGCTGGCAAGGTACTCGTTATTAAACTGACCAACTGGAAAGCATGCAAATCCTGTCAAGATGGATGCTCCCAGTGAAGGGAGAATGTGGACAGGTGACAGTTCCATTTAACTATATTGTGAGCATATGTACATATGCGTGTGTTCATTAAATAGATTTCAAAATAAAGCTTTTAAATGAGATTGAAAAGAGTGGATGAATAACATATAGTACAGGTAACAGCCTATATTCTGCCAGAACAAAACTCAGTAATAGGAAATCTGCAGTTGCTAAGCAACCACTTTTCATTTAAAAAATTGGGAAAAAAGTCAGCTGTGTTCTACAGAGGTGAAAAAAAATACAATCACTGTAGACCACTACTTTAAGCTTCTTAACAAATTGCTGAATTGGGAGTGTTAAATATACTGATGCCATTGAGTCAGCTTGTGCAAGCTGGTGAGGTCTGCTTTTTATTTAAGCAACAGCAGAGGAAAGAGTATATTGGTTTGGACAGATTTGTTTGAATCTGCTGAAATTGCTCAATCTTGCCGTTGTGTTAAATTCCCAAGATCAGGTTTAAGAGACTTTCCTATTCTAGATAAAATAATGCTACATGCTACTTTCTGTCACCTTTTAAGCAGGACAGAGCTGTTGTATATGTTATTCCTAATAGGAATGCCGCATATCTTCTTTAACAAGCCCCTTTATGTACACTTTAAACTTTGTAGCAATGAATTACTTTGCTATGCATCTAAGATGCTGTGAAGAAAAAACACTCTGGGTGTTTTATATCGTACTTCATGGTTAATAAATCCACAGACTGGTAAAGGGTACTGGTAGAAATACCTTTCAATATAATAAGCCTTTCCCCCTTTCAGCAGTTTATTTTAATTACAGGAAATTATTAAAAGTCATTTACAGGCTGCAGTCTAAATGTATCTGCGGAGAAAATCATCAAGTATGAACTTACCACTTTGACTCTCTGCACATGCTAATCTGTCTTGTTTTGTAATGACAGCGGGTTTACTGTTTAGGCTGAGGTAGCATATTGTATGTGTCTGCAAGCACAACAAGGCTACAATTCTATACCAGATCTACCTATCAGACTTTTATGATGTCAGTAAATCTAAATAATGATAGCCTCTGAGACTTTATTAGTAGATTTTTGAATCATGAATTAAAAAAAAAAAACACACAATAAATAGCTTATTTTCAAGGAAAAGCCATAAGCCGAAATATCAGGAGGTAGATGCAGAATAACGGATATTTAAGACAGATAATTAACCCTTTAAGCACCAGAGGCATGTGCAACACAGTGGTTCACAATGCATTGCACTACCCTCTGGTCCTTAAAAGAATAGGGCTGTATCAAACATATAATAATAGTGTTGCAAGACCATGGTGACCATGTATCCCTTTATGTGACAAGCATATGCTTCACGATTGTACTGATTCCTATGTGATTGATCAGAATGCAATAATCACAGGCATAATGGATTTTAGGAAATATTGGGTCATCTATGAGATGTAAGTTATTTACCATTTGAGGGCCGTATGTCTGTGAGTTAGAATCTATCTTGATTTCTAACAGCAGTTCTTTAATCCACTGGATGCTGGTGTCATCCTAGCATTGAAGTATTTAAACAAGATTTCTGTATACATAAATGGTATCTTGATACAAAGAAAAAGCTTCTTCTAAAATGAAGATTGTTAAAGGATCTAAAACCTCAAATGAATGAACCCACTGGATGCATTGATAACATGTCTTGATTTCAAGGGCTTTAAGACTCCACAGTCTTTTGTTAATGAGAACCAACATCTGTATCACCCAATGACCTAGTTCACACTGGCAACTTTTTTGCAGCAACTTTGTTGCAAAAATAAGTTTCACAGAGTAGGTGCCATTGTCTTCTATTGGGTAGTTCACACTGGTCACTTTTCCAACTGCAATTATGTTCAATAACAACCTTGTTTTGCTGCAACAAAATCGTAACTGTTAACTAAGTCCATGGCTTACAGCAATATCAGTGAGAGCATGGACAAATCAGTTGGGTGGGATCACGTAAGTTGAATCCGTGGTGCAAAGAACTCCTATTTAGTAAGCAAAACTTTGTGGTGACATCACTGCAAGGGAAAATAAAGTAATAAGTAGCTTTCAATAGTATAATTGCTCAATACATTCAAAGCTTATTAACATTTGAAGCACTTTTAAGCAAAGCACCTATATGCCTTTACTACATCCTATGTGATCTAGCCCAAACCCTCACACCCTGTTGCATGACACTAAGACACCCTTGTTTTATTACACAAAATTAAGAACTGCTCTTAAACCCTTAAGTGCTAGAGAAGTCGCCAATGATTTTTGAAAAATGTATTGGAGACCTCTCTAGCAACCAAGGGTTTAAATATCAACCAATGAATGGCTATGGAAGAAGGTATATAAGCAAATAAAGTAGTAAATATGCTACTTAGGTTGAAGGAACAGTCAACACCCCATACAACATGCCTTTATATTGCTGTACTCCCTAAAGAATGTCTCCATGTTTTTCCTTTGCTCCATAGAGCCTACTATATGTTTTTATTGGTGAGAGAAGTCTCTCGCTCCCACCAACTCCACAGTCCTATGCTGAAACTCCTTCTACCTGGGAATGTGAGGCTGCTGTAGAGGTACAAAATATCTTCTACAGTAGTCTCATTCTAAGTTTTGCCATGCGTTCATGAGGAAGAGGAGCTAGAGTGCGGGAGAGAGTGAAAATATGCTGCAGCCACACAATTTATTTTTAAATCGATCATATACACAGGTAGGAGAGGAGATATTGCTGTTGATATTCTTCACCAGGTAACACAAAGATGGCCACAGAAAAAAAGACATAGGGTGAGATGTTCAAAAATTGGTGGTAACGGAAATTGTCTGTAATCAGAATAAAAAAGTTCTTTTGCCATGGTCCATCAATTCTCAGACATGTTACCATCATTTTTTGCATCCAATTCCACCATCTCCATCAAAGGGAAAACTCAGTGTTAAAAGTGGTAGTTGTTTAATCTACCATCATATTATAAGGTATTTTCACAAAAATAATTCTTGTAACAGACCTTTTTTTCTGTTAACGTAATTTTTTCCCTGACAAAATAAAAATGGTCTAAACTTGGAGAAGACAAATTAAAATACTGTTAGCAGGAGTGAGAAGCAGTACTATAGTGTTAACTGGTAAAAAAGTATTTTTTGAAACATTATCATTTTAAAGACAAAAAAATGGCTTTGTTTCTTGAAGGTTTTTGTTTGAAAGACAAAATCAAAGACATTTTTTAGCATTAGAATTTGTAAAGGGATAGTAATGTTCCTCAAACACAGCAGCTCCAATTAATCTTCATAGTATTTGGGTCATGGAGAGTGTTATTTCAATACTGTTAGAGTTGTGGTGCAGGACTAATTGAATGATAAAGTATCTCCTCTCCCGCCCCTTTTACCTAGTGTAAGCCACCTCCCCTCAGATGTGGAATCTGGTCCTTGGACCAGACAGATCACAGCAAGGGACAATCTTCTTCCCATGAGAACAATGAAAGCCCTGCCCCCCTTGACAAGTTCTTCAGGTTTTTCCTTATCTTAATTGAAGATTGTCCCCCTCTGCAATCTACCTGGGCACCTCCCTTCTGATCTGGCTGAACAGTGTTACATCAGTAAAAGGGGCGGGAGGGGGATACTTTGTCATTGAATTACTCTTTAACTACAACTCTGACAGAATTGAAATAACAATCTCCAAAGTCCAAATACAATTAATATTAATTAGAGCTGCTTTTATTATGAAACATTACTTTCCCTTTAAGGGAAATATTCATCATGATCTTCTTACAGCCATTTTTAAATCTTTCTGACACATTTTCAAACGTGATGGATTTACTTCTGAAAATATTGTCTCTCTTTTACCACCAACCCCTGATCCAACAGTTTTTTCATTATGATGACTTTTTTAACATCTCACCCATAGTGGTTAGCACTGGTACAAAGCTTCCTAGATAAGCAAGAGGTATTTGAATTTATAAATGCAGTAATTCATTCATTTGGGAGTGCAAAAACACCATGTCAGTTTTTAATTCAGGCATTGATCATCACTTTGAATATATATAAAGATATATCTGTATACAAACATACCTGACACATTTAGGGAATTTTACTGAATGTCAGTTAATTTACTGACTGAAAACCCTGCCACGTTACCAAAAAATGCAGGTGTGGTCAGTAAGCTAATATGCCCTTCAAAATGTAGCACTCTAGATGGCTGCCTACTCTGCCAAATGGGAAATCCATCTCTGTATAAGTTGCTTATCACCTACATCACCATTCACCATCACCAAAATCAAGACATTTTTCCCATGACAATAGAAAAATATAGGATTATGAGCAAAATGGCTTCAAGGATTCTAATGTAATTCCCTTAATAAAAATATAAAATGTCAGAAAATTCACTAGCACATTTCCAGTTTTACATGTAAAAGGGTTTATACAATTTATCATTGTACATACAGGAGTGGAGTAGTGCAATTCTGGGGCAAACCAGCTTCACCATAGGTGTCCAATAAAAATTCCCTTTGATTTAAATATGTTTTAACTGCTTAAATTGCTTCCCAATGTGCTGGAGATCCTTCTATAATTTGAGAGGTTCAAAAGTACCATTTAAAGGAATGGCAACCTGGGGAAATGTGTTCCCTATGTTGCCATTGGTTTAGCCGAGAATTACATTGCTTGTCGTATAAACATTCTCATTGATATAAATTAGATTTTTAACCCCTTGAATTCTAGAGAGGTCTCCACATATTGCAAAGCACTGCAATGGGGATCCCTGCTAGCATTTCCATGGTTAAAAGCCCAGTTTAAATCAATGGGGATGTGGAAGAATTTGTATTATTTCCCTGTGGTGGCATTGGTTTGTCCCAGACCCCCATTCGTCTTACCACATCTTACAACATCATCCTTCCTGTGTATCCTATCTGGTACAATAAGTAAAAGTGGGATAAATCCATTTTACAGATGCATATAACTCATATAATATAATCCAGCCAAAAGTAGATATGGTTTTGTTTTTTAATTTTTTTTTTAAATTAATTAAAAAAAGAGATATTCATTTTAGGCTAGCCAAACTGAGGTTGTTTACATTAGAGAATATATTTCTAAGTGGTGATATGATTACCATTTACAAATATATTGTAGAAAAATACAAATAACTCTCTCTATTTACTCATAGTGCTGAGCAGAAAACAAGAGGATATCCATTAAGACTAGCGCAAAGGTGTTTTTGACTAAAACAAGGGTGGGGATTTTTTTTTACAGTAAAGGGAGTAAAGTTATGGAATTCTTTGCCTAGGGATGCTATATGTGCAGATACTGTAGTTGCTTTAGAAAAAATCAATGGATACTGTCACGGTTTTATTGAACACTCAGACAATTTGGTTAAGGTAAAATTCAGCTTTATTAAATAAATAATAAAGAACAGAAATGCCCTTCCCAGGTCCAGACCCAGACAGTGAACGAGCACTTCTGAATTTGTCACAGGTCAGGGTACAATCAGCAGCATGTATACACAAATAAATGCAATGGCAGAGAGTATAACTGGAACTGGAACAAAACCTCAGCAGTACCAGCAAGGAAGTGCCCAAAAGCGGAGGTAAGTACTGCAGGGCAAAATCCCCAATGGAACAGGGGAAGCAGAGCGAGGCAACAGGACTTTCCCAGAAGACCAGGCAGAGGATAGCCCAAGTGTTACGGTTTATTGACACTCAGAGACAGTAAGTTAGGTAAAAACGCAGTTTTATTGAACAGATTTAAAATGGCAATAACCCTCACAGGTCCAGTAATATATATACAATATAGTACTGACACGGACAGGTTACAGTAGTAAACACCCACACGGGTCCAGCAATTGTACAGACAATAATAACAATATACTGACACAGGTTAGTTAATACATGTGATTCTCAAACGAGGCAGCAGTGAATGGGTTACTGATAGGCCTGGAAGACTGACAGGCCCTATCAGCTCGAGGCCCTTAAGACTCTCACTAGGGAGGGAGAGTATAAACAGCGAGTAATGCCACAGGAATAAGCAAAGGCCCTTAGTAAGCTTGTACACTGCCGTAGCAGTAATGGAGGACAGACTGTATGCCCAGAGGATGCCCAACGGAGACTACAATGCCAACAACCGGTGGAGAATGGGCCTTTCCCCAGTGGGGATAGATGAACGTTCAGACCAGTGTCGACTGCCGAGGTGGAAGTAGCCTGAGGCGCCCAAGGAAGCCCAACCTCAGCTGATGGCAGGAGTATAGGTCTAGCATAATGTGGCACAGAATGGAAGGCTCACACCGGAGTGTCGCCCACGCGACACGGAACGTCACTGAGACCAGGCCGCAGGAATTAATATACGGTATGCAACACTGCCCAGATGTCAAGCCCAACGGAAGCCACAAAAGGAGCAGCAGGCAATCCTGGACAGATAGTAAACGGAGGCCCACCGGGTCGGTACACAGATCAGGAACAACAGCCAACCAGAATCGGAATCCAAAGCAGGAACGCCAGCCAATCCGAGTCGGTACACAGAGCAGGAACGTCAGCCGGGCCGGGTCAGTACACAGAGCAGGAACAGAAGCAGCAGAGTAGTCAGGCAGTCTGGGTCATACACTGAGATCACACAAGGAATTGGAACAAGTGCTGGTACAGAAACACCACGAAAGGGCAACAGCGAAGTGACAGGGCCCAGTATTTAAGGACAAATACTGGACGGGCCAATACCACTGCAACCAATAGGAGCCAGCTGAGAAGAAGACTGACAGAATGTCACCATCATAGCACGGGCACCATGATACCAAGTGGCAGGCGCAGACTCACACACTCAGAGGTTATGCCCAGAGGCAGCCGGTCAGGCAAAACCGGATTATACACAGAACAGGATACACAGCAACACAAGTCTGGTCAGGAACACCATGAAATGGCATCCAAGGTAGTGAGAACAGAGTTTAAATAGGCAATTGCTAGGTGGAGCAGAGCCCAGTATCCAATAAGAAGCAGCAAGCACCGACAGGAAGTAGCAATGTCGACAGACAAGAAATCACTGCACCGTGATAGGATACCTTTCTAGTTTAGAAAAATATTGGGAATTATGACAGTTGGCTTTAAAGCAGAGAGTATGTTGATCCTGGGAAATATCTGACTGCAATTTGGAGGCAGGAAGGACTTTTTTTTACCACCTTGGGGCTTAACTGGAAATGTCTTAACCCTTTGAGTGCCAGAGTGGTACATTGGCACTCAAAGGGTTAAATTGTTTTTTGTTTTTTTTTTTTAACTTTTCTCTGGATCGGCAGGGATGGGCTGAACTTGATGGACACATATCTTGTTTCTATATAGATCAACGTTTTTTATTTTTATATTCCCTAATACATAAAGAGGCCATATGCACCAAAAAACTGGGCAAACCAACTTCACTGAAATTCCCACATAAAAAGGGGCTTTAGTTTCTGTCTTGAACACTAGAGAGTTCTCCAATTGCATAGGAGAAATAAATTCCAATTGATTTAAGTAGAGCCTTTGCACAACCAAAAAGTTTATTTCATCTAAATTATAAGGCACATTTCTTTTTACCCATTCAGATAAAACACATTTCTTTACCCCTCTCCCCCATTCAATTTGTCAGAAATTCAGTGAGGATTTTCTTTGCCAGATAACATTTGTTCACCAATATTCTAAATCAGGGCTCAAAATTTCCACTCGCCACTAGCCACTAGCCAATGGCGAGTGAAAATTCAGCACTGGAAAGTAGAAATTCAGTCCTGGTGGGTATGCTATGGCTTGCAGTGGCGAATAACTTTTCAGGTCTGGATAGTAGCAAAGAACTTCAAATTTTAAGCCCTGTTCTAAATAAGCCCCCCCCCCAGTTATCTTGATTTCGGAGACCCCTGTATCTTATGTATAAAACAAATAAACCTAAAAAAAATACAATGATTGTCTAGCTGAAGGGGTGACCTCTCCAGGTAGATGCTGAATGACCTGGAGGTGAGGTTACTTCAGGGCACATTTTACATAACCCCAAAATCCCAGCCGATGGGAATATGGAAACTAATTTGAACAGGGATGGCCATATAAAAGTTAATCCCGGTTAATTTTTTTTCTCATACAGGCTTGGTAAACGGCCCAAGCAGGGTTAAGTTGGGGTTGTTTTAGGCTGAATAGGTGGTGGAGGGGACACTAGCAGCAAAGTTTTATTTTTTAATATTTACAGGTTTTTGCACAGAAGATCCAGGAGGACCAGAGTGCTAAAGACAAGGTGAACCACTGACAGCAAGGTAAGTGCAATACTTGTTATGAATGGTGTAAGCCTGTGAGTAAACGTGTGAATGAACAAATGAACAAAATTAATAAATGATTTGAGCAAATGAACTGAATGTGCCTTTTGCTTTTCTGAAACTGAGTTTTCCATGTCATTTGTTTGTTGTTTTAATCCGAATATCATGCAATTTTTGTTAAATTTTGCATTCATTCTGAAAGGAATATGCAAGGCTAGTACAAGGGTCTTCTAAGCATTGCTTTTCAGTGCATTGGAGATCTCTCCAACATTCAAGGGTTTGAAAGGTCATTTTAAATCAATTGTAAGTTGTATGTATATTCAGTGGTACAGTTGATTTGCCCCAGAACTGCTCCACTTTTATTCTGTACATATGATCCATAGATTCAGTGATTCCAATGAAAAATATGATTAGCAGTTCTGTAATGTTTTAGACTTTTCATCTAACGGAATCATAAGTTCCTTAGCTGTAAAGACTGGAACAGAAAATGAAAATGTCCTTCACACTTCTAGATCAGTTTTCATTTTGTTAATGAATGTCCATGATTCAATCATTTATTTCTGCCTCATTTCCCCCTTTCTTACTTGACTTGCTTCTAATTAGCTAAATCAGCATAAATAAGTAAAATACATCACTGGTTAGTAACTTGGACCAGTTCACATTTAATAAGGATAAGCTACCAGATAAATCACAAAGTTCATGTGTTCTGAAATGTTATCAGGATACTTTAAATGGGAAGTAATACCTCTTAATAATAACTACCCACTCATCTTACTATGGCCAGCAAATTGTAATGGCCCCTATGAATTTTGCCTTTGTGTCTCTGTTCAAGAGAAAACATCTTCAATTTGTCCTGGAAGTCAGTCCATGGAGCCAGACACAGTTGCTGGAAGATTTTTCAAACTGAAGCAGGCAGAGAAAAGATCATTCTTAATCATTTAAGGACCATGGTGATGCACACACTCCTGGTCCATAGACTGTAAAATTGGCCATGTGCAATATGAAATGTTTCTGCACCGTGGTCCAACTAGTTACTGGCATGTCTATTTTCATGGACATGAATGTGAAGGGGTGAAAATGGCACTTTTTTTGACAACCATAGTTTTTCCCTTTTTTCTGCTTTTTCATTTCGTTGAAAGCCGTGATAATAATGTTTTCCCGCTCCCCCATGGAGAGTTTCCCCCATAAATTCCCTCTATGCTAACTCAGCAATATAAAAGGGGGTGTCAGATTATGGCCTGTTGCTAGTATGTACTTGGGAGAGAGGGAGGGAGAGAGAGATAAATCAGCTGAATTTGTGTTGCTAGCTAGGATAGAGGCCAAAAGGCAAAGAGGGGCAGCTGAAGATGCCTAATAGGAGTATTGGTAGTAACTGGTTGTACTCAGGTGGGGTGTTGGGAGAGTTGGTCTGAAGGGTGAAAGGAGAGCATTAAAAAATAAATAAAACCATTTTGACTTATAAGTGATAGTAATGTTCAGGCAGGCAGGGGATCCTTCCTACATGAGCTACCTGATCTTGAGATTCAACTGATAGACATTATGCAGATAGACACAATACATCAGACACAGGTACAACTTGACATAGTCTGTTCTTATGTTCACTCCTTCAGCCACAGAAAGAAGAACAAGAGGGACAAACATTGGTGGTATGGAGGACTTTAGTGTTGTTCTTTTAGGGGTGTGTACAGGACAGGATGGGATTCATATTTCCAGAAGTGTTTTTTCTATTTTGTAGAAACAATAAAACCTTTTTGATAATTTTGAATTATTAGTGATTACATTTTAAGTTTACTATTGAGAAGCAGAGTACTTCTGTAGCACCCTACTTGTAATACATATGGAAGGCGTCCTTATGTTCAAATAATGGAGGATATGCACTGAGAAACATAAAATTTGACTGCAGATAAAAAACATTCTGCCCATCTAGTCTGCTCATTTTTTTTTAACTGCATTTATTTTTTGCTTTGAGTTAATGGAAAAATGAAAATGGTTAATCTGTCAAAATGTGTTAGAATCATCTAAATAGTGGGGCAGGAAAGCCTAAAAGAAAAAGGCCAAACCCTCACACGAGAAAGTCCTTTAAAAGAGGCACTCAAATCAGGAAATGAATACACAAAATATGTCTTTATTAGTGCAAATATACAAAATTAGGACAGACAAATAAAATCAATTAAAAAACACACGAAGAGTGAACCTCATCTAATGTGCTAAACACTATACCCCAGTTGGTAGCAAAAGTAAAACACCAAAAGTAATGTCAATACAATAAATAATATATATAATATATATAGGTATCAGGGACATTAATAACAATAGAACGGTATGAAACGCCACCGCCTAAGGTATGAATGGATAAACAAAGTGGATCCTCTCATGAGCTGACAATGGATGTTCAGACAGGATCCCTTATAATCAAGGGAAACTGGTAAAGAATAATGATCACTAAACCAAAGTTGTCATTAATGATAAAAATGGAGGAAAGGTAAGAAACTAAATATTCTTATCCATAGGTGCAAGAATATCTATTTGTGAGTCACTCTACACGCCAACCATCCCAACGCATTTCGCCTGAAACCAGGCTTCTTCAGGGGATAATAATGTTTGGTGGTTAAAACACATTTAAATTCTATGTGGTCCAATGTAAACTGCAAAGGCGCATCACATGCAACCCGGTCACATGTTTAGAATCATCACATGACTATAAGAGCTATAGTGAAAGATAAAAAGTCTGCCTATAAGAGATATAAAGAGACTGGAAGTGAAGCGGACAGAGAAGGGTATAAAACTATACAGAAGAAGACTAAACAGATGATAAATGCTGCTAAAGCCTCAAAAGAGGAAGAAATGGCCAAATCTGTTAAGAAGGGGAATAAAACCTTCTTCAGATATATCAGTGACAGGAAGAAGAAAAACTGCGGGATTACAAAAATTAACAACGGAAAAAATCAGTATATAGAAGAGGAAAAGGCGGTCGCTGACCATCTGAATAACTACTTCTGCTCAGTTTTTTCAGACGGCGGCCCTCATAATCAGAAAATGGCTGAACACAGCATTGCCTCTAGTTGTATAATTTTAGCCCCAGTGTTTTCAGAGGCCGATGTTCTTGAGGAACTTGTCCGGCTAAAGTCAAATAAAGCGATGGGTCCGGATGGAATCCACCCTAGAGTTCTTAAAGAACTCCGATCTGTCATAGTTGGCCCCCTGACTAATCTGTATAACCAGTCCCTTCTTACGGGAGAAGTTCCTGATGATTGGAGAATGGCCAATGTTGTACCCATTCACAAGAAGGGTAGTAAAGAAGAAGCTAGTAACTACAGGCCAGTCAGCCTGACATCTGTAGTGGTAAAAATGATGGAGACTCTTCTAAAGAAGAAGATAATTGACCATCTAACAAAAAACAACCTGATGGACCCAAACCAGCATGGCTTCACTGAGGGCCGATCCTGTCAGACTAATCTCATTGATTTCTTTGACTATGTAACTAAAGTGCTGGATGAAGGTGGTGCTGTGGATATCGCCTACCTGGATTTCAGTAAAGCTTTCGATACAGTTCCCCATAAAGAGCTGATAGATAAATTATCAAGAATTGGACTTAACCCCTGGATAGTTCAGTGGATCTGCAGTTGGCTGAAGGACAGAAACCAGAGGGTTGTTGTTAATGGAGTGTATTCTGAGCAGAGACTGGTTACAAGTGGAGTGCCACAAGGATCTGTTCTGGGCCCTGTTCTGTTCAACATATTTGTAAGTGACATAAGGGAAGGCTTGGCAGGGAAGGTTTGCTTGTTTGCTGATGACACAAAAGTGTGTAATAGGGTTGATGTTCCAGGAGGTGTCTGTAATATGGAGAATGATTTGGCACTATTAGATAAGTGGTCAAAACAATGGAAACTTCAGTTCAATGTTTCCAAATGTAAAATAATGCACTTGGGGAAAAGAAACCCTCAATCTGACTATCGTATTGGCAGTTCTGTGGTAGCAAAGACTTCAGAAGAGAAGGATTTGGGGGTGGTCATCTCTGACAGCCTCAAGATGAGTAACCAATGCAACCAGGCGGTGGGGAAAGCAAATCGTATGCTTGGCTGCATAGCTAGAGGTATAACAAGCAGGAAGAGGGAGATTGTGATCCCTCTGTATAGAGCTCTAGTGAGACCACATCTGGAATACTGTGTACAGTTCTGGAGGCCTCATCTGCAAAAGGATATAACTAAAATTGAGCGGGTTCAAAGAAGAGCTACAAAAATGGTGGAAGGTCTAAAGCATAGAACTTATCAAGAACGACTCAGAGATCTAAATATGTATAGTCTGGAGGAAAGAAGAGAAAGGGGGGACATGATTGAAACCTTTAAATATGTTAAAGGACTGAACAAGGTTCAGGAGGGAAGTGTGATTAATAAGAATCTGAATACAAGAACAAGGGGGCACAATCTGAGGCTAGTTGGAGGAAAAATCAAGAAAAACATTAGAAAATATTATTTCACTGAAAGAGTAGTAGAAACTTGGAACAAACTTCCAGCAGAGGTGGTTGATAAATCCACAGTAACACAATTTAAACATGCCTGGGATAAACATGTATCTATCCTAAGATAACAATAAAGGAATACTAAAGGGCAGACTAGATGGACCAGGTGGTCTTTTTCTGCCGTCAATCTTCTATGTTTCTATGTTTCTATGTTTCTATGACCGCTATACCTACTGCTCTATACTTCATTCATCAAAATTGTTCCACAGATGATATGTTTGAACATCATGCTCGAGATCTGAGAAGAAGATCCTTGGATAGAGATTACCCTACTAATTGTATCAAGCAAGTATATAAATGTGCAAAAAGATCTAAAAGGAATGACCTGCTCTTTACAGGGAAACAGTTACAAAAGATTAGACCAGTTTTTATACAACCCATAACTACATACAATAATCAATGGTCTACCATTACAAACATGTTTAACAAACATTGGTACACTCTGCAGGGAGACACTACCATAAATAAGCATATCTCACCGAAACCATCAATTATTGCGCAACAAAGCAGAAATCATTCAGATCAATTGGTGCATAGCCATGTTGGACCGTCTTTACGACATATTTCAGGACAGAAGTGCTTGGGCTCATTCCCCTGTAGCAATTACTCCATCTGTAAGTACACCACAGCTACTAAACACATTTTTAGTCCTGTGATAGGCAGAGACCTAATTTTTAGGAATTTTGTAAATTGCAGAACTAAGAATTGTATATATGCCATACAATGTCCCTGTAATTTGTTAAATGAAGGACAGACATCTCAGATGCTGAAGGCCAGACTACCGAAGCATATGTCTCTGATACGAAATGCTAGAACAGATACAGGTAAGGGATTGACGCTCACTACTGTTGCTTCGCATTTTTTGCAGTCAAACAATGGATCCATTGAAGGTATTTCCTTCTTTGGCTTGGAAAAATTGTTCAAAGAGGTAATCTTTCAAAATGCTTATTACAGCGAGAGACCTGGTGGATATACATGTTGCAAACATGCCACCCATGTGGAATGAATGAAGACATGTTGTTCCTCAGCTTCTTAAATAAACGATTGATTGAACTTTGGATTGATTTGATATGATCATAAATGATATGTCTAATTGTAATGGTGTCTTTTTATTCCTTATATTTGAAAGAGATTATATTATATCTCTGGATTCACTGAACATCTACGCTGAAGACTGGGATGACATTCCATGTGGACGTGAACTTTTCAGCGGTCCTCCTTCATCTGTGATTTACGACCTTGTGACTCAACTATTTAAATGTACCAAGGAATAAATGACTGGGTCCCCTTCATCCCATGGAAGATAATCCGTGGGAAAATGATACATATGGGAATCTATGCTGTATTGTCTATGAGGCCATACATATAATTATGAGTTTTGATTATGTAGATCATTTTATTTTGTAATAAGATTATAATATATACACATCTTTTGTATGTTTATTGATCTCAATAACATTTTGGCTATAGATAGGATAAGTGTTTGGGTGTTGGGTAATTTCTCTGATACCAAAACATTGTATTTTTTTAATTAATTTAACACAATTGGGTGAAATAATTGTGCTGTGGTTAGGGTATTATAATAATTATTCTAGAAATTAGCTCATTACCCCATATATTTTTAAATTGGTATGATCCATGTGGTCCATTGGTTTACGATTAGGCAATCTATAGTGAAATCACAATTGATAAAGTGTTTATATATGTTTTTACAATTGCATCTCTTTTTAATGGACATACACATTTTTATTATTCTTATTGTTGCTGATTATTGATGGTCATGATTGGAGGTGTTGGTGCGCATCACTGGCTGTGATGCACATGCACATAATTGTTCATGAGCAATCATGACGGGTGGTGTGCTTGCGCGGTATGGTTGATGATGTGAGCGAGCACTTTGGCTTTCAATCACAAGGAATTTCTTGAAATGACTCTGTATATTGTAGATCTGTGTATCGCATTATATGTACTCTTAGAGACAACCTATGATATATAGCATGCGCATGGGTAGTGCTATCGATGATTTTCAAACTATACATTATAGATGTGTTTTTAGTAATGGGATTTAGTACTATAAAGGGATGTTAAAGGTGAATAAATATATACAACATACCTTTCGGTCTAGTTATGTCATGTTTTTTTATTCTATATGGCTGATTGAGCATTAACATTATAGCAGTCATGTGATGATTCTAAATATGTGACTGGTTTCCAGGTGATGCGCCTTTGCAGTTTCCATTGGACCACATCAAATCAGAGGTTTAACAGAACTGATGTCATGTGTTGTACCCCTCTGGCATATCCTAGATAACAGCTGATTTTTTTTAAGATGGCTGTATAGAGGTGTACAAGCAGGTGGTTTGTGTCATGAGCAAAGAGCTTGAAACATCATAAAGCAAGAAAGTTCAACTGACCAACAAGTGGACAAAGTAGAGCTTATATGTCTGACAGTGCTCACTGGATATCTTTTACATCAATGGGCAGCAGTATTTAGCAGCAGCAGCAGTTCATACAAGATCATCCCCTGCCCATCACCAATTGAAAATGGAGGTCCCTACTAGGTGGAATTTAACATTATATGTCAGAACATTTGTGTGAACAGAGCAATGACATTAATGAGTATACAATTCTTAAGTGGGAGGCTTTGGAGGAGGTTTCTTTGTCAGTTGTTCAATGGCAGCTAATTTGAGCTCCTAAATCCTTTTGAGAATCAGGCTATCTTGCTTGTTAGCCATAGAATTGGAGGAATCAGTTAGATACTTCAACTAATATATTTATTACAGAACAAAATAAGACCATGGCTGATAATTCTTACAATAACAACACAGACATGAATCAGCTGTATCAAGCTATGTCCATTATCTCCATTAAAAACAACGAGGAATACATTCTCGGTGCTAGACTTCAGCCAAGGAGAGAGCAGAAAGACTGTAAAAACTCAGACATATAAAGTAAGAATACGTAGCAGAAGTGAAAAAAACACAAGACAGTATAAAGCCCATATAGTGGTGGGAACAGCACAGAGGACGAGGAAATATTAAAACAGTTGCCACCATCTACCACAGTTGGAACCAATGCTACAATAATTTATGTCAACCTGACACCTCCTCCTCTATGTCCCCTGGAATCATGGGTGCAAGACTATTTATCTTCAGGGGCAGGGATGGTGCACATATCAACAACTGCAAGGTGCACACAATGAAACGTTTGTAAAGAGGGATAACACCTTGGTACCTTTTTTTAAAAAAATATGAAAGTGTTTTACCAGTAAGGATACATTGAGATTGTCTCTCATTTTCAAGTATGTCCTGAGTACTCATTTTATCTACTTCAGAAGGGTGAAAGGCTATGTTGACCTTTCTGGGACTAGAACCTGCTACCTTGTGGTTTTGAACAGATTCTACAGCTGGCACAATTAAGCAGCAAGCACATCCAAAATAACACCCTGAGCGTTATGCTGAAAATATTGAACCATCCCCGAACAAAAACAGGTATTGTTGCTGTCATCGCTGTGCCCCTTGTCTATCCCCAACAACAACATGTCCAAAATACCACACTGAAATGTCTGTTCATGGTAGTTACTAATAGGATGCAGGGTATAAGCAAACACCTATATATTGTCCATCCAGTAGCATGGGCATTGTTCATTGCAGGTAGCAAGGAAGGAAGTATAACCCACAAGAGGTCAGTCACATACCACCACTGTCACCATCACCAGTCACTAATTTTTGTCAGTTGTCTCTTGTCATTCCACCAGTCACTAAAACCCAGGAATAACATTTTTATTGCTATTAGCCTGATCTAAGTGTTACTGCTAACAATTTATTCAAGGCTCTTGCCATAGGCCTACTGTAAGTGCTAATATTTTTTTTTCAAGGCTTGTGTCTCAGTCTGCTAACAATGCACCACTTAAATCACTGGGGATTTTTTTATTTGTCCCCTATGGTGCAGTTGGTTTGCTCCTCAGAGTACCTGAACTGCATGCTGACTCTTCCATGAACTAGTAAAAATAGCACTTTCAGTTAATGTATAAAGAAGAAAGGCAGCTTCATTAAAGCCCGCAATTATAGAGTCTCCTGGGACATCCAAATACGACATAATTGTATTTCTTCTCTCCTGGATCCACAGAATCAAATTTAATAAGCATGTGCAGAAGCCCCTGTTTAAACACATGACTGATGTCATAAAACCAGATGCAGCTCAATCCTCTGAGTCCCAAGACTGTAACACCCTCTTGTCCATCTTGGTATGAAGAGACTGCACCTGTGTGCAGAGGTTAAACTACCATTGGTGCAGCAGGCATATTCTGGGACATACTGAATGTGCAAATATTACAATATATTAAGCAATATAGAATATTCTTAAGTTTTGTTGTAGATATCTATATATTGGATAATATCTGTTTTATTCGTATTGTTATATTTTTATTATTATTTTTATTAAAACACATTATTTCTATTGGAGCCACGTGGAACTTTGCTGTGTTATCTGTTGTTCCCGGTAGGAGACGGGTATATCTCCTTATGCGAGTTTGTCAGTTCTAGAGCTGACCACCTTAATTGTGAGTACCCATTTGTAAGCTTCTATTTATCAGTTTGTGGAAGAAAATATCACACCATTGGGCGTTCCTTCCTTCTTTTTTGTTATATGTATATGGTTGGTCGCCTTGGGGAGAGCGTCTTTTGGAAGGAGCGCGTCTGGGTTTATGTTGAAGATTGCCGAGTTGCTGATTGGAGGGCAGCCTTAACAATCCCTCCGAGTGCTATATGCTGTGGTACACATAAGTGTATATACAGAAACTCATCTTGTGAGTATAACTCACTTGGGTGATCGGTGAAGGTTAATTGAACTGTCTGATTCAACACAGGGTGTATCTCCTGGTTTTTCTCCCCTCTTTTTTTGCATGTATTCTACATGCTAACACATTTTTCAAGGCATATGTTGCTGTAGGACTCACAACTGCGACTTTCAGCCACTTATTTCTAAACTTTTGCTCTCAAAAGAAGTAATATTGCAGTGGGAAATGTAGTACCTATAGGAAATATAGGCAAAAAATGTGTTAAAATAGGTGAAAAGGAGGACTTTTGCATAGGTGGAAAGGTTTTGCACTTTTCGCCCACCCCTAGTACTAACAAGGCATTGAGGAAATTGGACTCTCATGAATTATATAGAGGTGGTGTTCAGGTCTTGTTAGAGTTCAAGTCTTAACAAAGGAAATGTATACACATTATTAGGCAATAAAGCTATCATACTCATTTATAGATGCTCAAAAATGCAGGCAAGTGATTTTTATGACGAGTGGAGAAAATGAGCAGCATTGGCAAAATGTGTTATTTGACCCAAAACTTATTCAAACTACTAGCAAACACATCTTCTGTACCTGTTATTTAACCTTTTCAGTGACAGAGGAGTATGCAATGCATTACACACCCCTCTGTCACTCAGTGGGTTAAAGGAAGGCTGTAGCGAATACTGACACAACCATTCCAAATCACATATATTAAGGACCTTTTTAGTGAAGATTATGCACCCAAAGAATTTTGCAACATCCCTGCTCAAGTTCTAGCTGTATATAAACAGGCTAATTTATTGATATTTTTCTTTAAGTCACATCACATTATTTGTACAAAAGATAAATGCCAAAAAATCCCTGACTCTGCATTCAAATTTGCCTTAATAAGGTCTTCTGCAGCTAATTGCAGGGGACACTCAATTACTTGAATGGGAGCTTTTACAAGCTGCAACTTTGGAGATTAGTAGTTAGGGTCTATAAGTCAAGATTAATTAACTCCTTGGATACTAACATCCAAGAGGTTCAACATTTAGTATTGCAAGGACATTACATTGTGTGCCATTGACATTGTGTGCTACTGGGTGTCATTACATAATTAATATTCTACGGTAAGCTAGCAAACATAAGCATTCAATGCATTAGTTAAACATGTGATTACTATGTGAACAGTGAAATAAGGCAATAACATTTATAGACTCACTGTAATATATAGCACAGCTCTAAAAGAGATTAGAACATGTGGTTTATCTTGCTATAAAAAAGTCATCACAAGGTCACTATTTCCGATTCAATGAATTAGCACTTCTTGTTCAGAAAAACATTAAAGGGATAGAAAATATATGTTTTGTAGAGTTGTCTTGCTAAGTAAACAAGGTTATTCATTTTGTGGTATGCCTCATTCACTTTACCTATAAGCAATGATTTTTATGGTCTTGATATTTTGTTGTGAAAAGTTAGGTTTTGCTGTCTATGGAGATCTTATCACCTGTCTCTCTCTAAATTACTCCTTAGACTTCAGTGAGGCATTTTTTATAGTTTGCAAGACTACTGGCTGGGATGAACACCTTAACCCTTCAATGCATGAGACGTACGCAATGCATTGCTTTGCCCTTCTGGCACTCAAAGGGTTAAAAATCTCAGGAGAGATTTTATCAGTCACAGATATAATACCAAGGTCACAGACACTAAAATTCGGAGACCACTGATATATTTGAAGAAATCTCCAGTAATACAAATAACCACAGGAAGAGATTAGGGTAGCGTCAGTAATCACCTACACCCCTCCAACTGAAAGTGATGCTCAAAATCGAAAAAAAACGAAAAAAAACTTTTAAACAATGCTATACGCAACCACTTTTCACTTATAAACAGCACCCAACCTGAATCAACTGTTGGTAAAAAGCTCCCTAAACATGGCAACAGAAAATGGTATGTCTTACATATATTCCAGAAATGATGTGCCCATACCACATACCCGACAAAGCCATAATGAAGGGTACATTCTCCTGTAGATCATAAAATGTTGCCTGCCTCATCATGTCTGAGACATCTCCCCACACAGAATTTTATGTAGGTGAGACAAAACAAACTGCAAGAACATGTTCCTGTTCTGCAATTACCTTTTTTTTCAGTTCAATTCCCAGGACGACACAAACTTTAAAGGGATAGTAATGTTTCAAAATAAAAGCAGCTCCAATTAATCTTCATAGTATTTGGGCCTTAATGAGTGTTATTTCAATGCTGTCAGAGTTGTAGTTCAAGAGTAATTGAAAGATAAAGTATCCCCCTCCCAACCCTTTTACCTTGTGTAAGCCACCTCCCCTCATATGTGGAATCTGATCTTGAGACCAGACAGCTCACAGCAAGGGACAATCTCCTTACTATGAGAACAATAAAAACCCTGCCCCCCTTGAAAGGTTTTTCAGGTTTTTCCCTTATGCTAATTGAAGATTCTACCTCTCTGAGATTCCAACTGGACTCCACCTTGCTGCTCCAAGCTGAGCAATGTTACATTAGTAAAAGGGGAGGGAGGGGGATACTTTATCATTCCATTACTCTTGAACTAAGACTGACAGTATTAAAATAAAGGAGACAAACATTTAGTAAAGTTGATACCGTTATTGGCTAACTAAACAGATCTATTTAGTTAGCAAATAAAGGTATCAACTTTACTAAATTTTTGCCTCCTGTATTTCTACGGCTAACACGGTACCAACTCTCATCAGTATTGAAATAACACTCTCCATGGCCCAGATACTATGAAGATTAATTGGAGCTTCTTTTATTGTGAAACATTACTATCCCTTTATGAAATAAATACAGTTGCATAGGTGGAATGTTAACAAAAAGCAAAAAAGAACCACCCGTGGAGAAACATTATTGCTAAATTAGCACAGTATCAAAACACTTACGGTCACTGTACATATGGGAACTTTTCAGACATAGGGAGAAAGAAAGATCCAGGAGTACAAGCCAATGTCCAAGTTTGACATTCTGAACTGTGACAAGAAATGTATATTCCATTAACAAACCATATTCTACTCACAGATTCAATACACTTTGCATTCTGCTTGCATATTGCAAACTCCCAAAACACAGCAACCAATATTGAAACAATTAACCCTTTAAGTGCCAGTGTGTTAAACAATGAATTGTGAATTGATGCTTTGCTCAGCCTGATGGCACTCAAAGGGTTAAAACTTTAAAAATGGAGATATATCATGTATCAGGTGGCCCCAGTTTATAATGGGAGGCAGACTTTATTTCACACCATAAAAGATGCCCCTACTGAAGTCTAAGGAGTAATTTAGAGGGAGACCTGTGATGAGATTTTCACCTGCAATGTAACCTAGGGTAATCAACTTTTATTTCCTACTGACATGAATGTGTGTTAGGTATTCAGCTCTCATTATATAACTTGACTGATGAAGAAACCTATGTGGTCTGGAAAGCTTGCTCTCTCAAGGTAGATAATAAAGGTATCACTTTAACTCTACTAGGATCTTGTTTTATATAAAAAACTCGCATAGTATCACTTTTTACCATTCTTTTTAAAGAAAGTGTAATCAAGTAAATTTAAAAGGTAACTATCATCTGGGAGTAGACCTGTCGGTGAAGCTGGGGCTGCCTTGTGAGCCTTGGTGGAGTAATGGAAGGTCAGAATGCAGGATCTGGAAAGAGAACTGTGGTGTTCCCCAATACAACTCTTGCTTTTTTATGATATTTTATGGCTTCATATGCAATTAGTTGAATTGATCACCTCCAACTTCTGCAACCGTTGTTTGTCTTTTTTATAGAGGGATAGCTGAAGAAGGTGAATAAAGCACAGAGGACAAATCAAGTTATATCTGGAGTGATAGTGGTAGCAAGAGATACAATATCGTGCTAGCTTGGATTTTTAATAAATACTCTACATAGGATACAGAATAGAGCAAGATAGGCAATAGTGTCTCTCCATCTACCGTTGGCCAGCTGAGAATAATGGAAGTTGTAGTCCAACAACAAATAAAAGGACACTTTGGAACACACATGATAGAAGGTCTATTAGGAATTGAACAACCTCCAAAGAACTGCTGCACACACTCTGTGGTTTTTTCGAGGTGCTTCAAGCCCAAAATTTCAATAAGATCAAGTCCAGGACAAAAAGCCGAGCACATACCCATCTGTTTAGTACTTTACTTTTATTAAAATGTCAATAAATGTCATAACATTTCAGTCCTCACTAGGACTTTCATCAGGGACCAACAGAAATGTTACATTGGACGCAAATATGACAGTAGTACTTTTATTGATGTTTTAATAAAAGTGAAGTTTTAAACAGATTGGTGAGTGCTCGGCTTTTTGTCATGGACCTGGTCTATTAGGAATTGAGACACAGCAGGGTTTAACCCTTTGAGTGTCATTGCTTTGCAATCTGTTGCACATCTCTCAAGCACTCAAAGGGTTAATCCTGCAAGGATCAGAGAGGTGTGCAACACATTGCTTTGAAACGAATTGCATATCCCTTTGCTTCATAATGCATTTGATACTTCACTAGCATTCAAAGGGTTAAAGGGTTCACTTTCAACAAAGAAAACTAATGCATTTTTATCTATGCAAAAGTACCAAACTGCACCTTTACACTGTTGTATCGACCAGACATGTTTTACGCCTCTTTATGCTCTCACATTAAACTCAATTAATATGGATTAAACATATTTTTATGGCAGAGTTTAACAACAGTATCTTATCATATTCCCCATTATTAAAAAAATCTATACTAGCTAAAGGAAGGAATTACTTTGTTTCAAGCTTGCTTTGATTGTGTCTTATTCTGTAAGAGTCCATTTGTTTTATTTAACCATTTGAGTTGCAAAGAGGTATCCAAAGCATTGCAACACAATGTGTTAGATAACTCTCTGGCACTCAAAGGGTTAAAATATGGCGTATGCTGTTATCCAGTGCAGCAATCCACTGTGCCAAACTATTGTTATAGTGATGTATTGCAGGGATGTCCAAATGTTTTCCCCAAGGTCTCCCACTTATAAACAATGGACTAAGGGTTAGATCTTGCTAAATAATGTAATTACATTAACACCCGTGCCAAAAAAAAAAGTAAAATAAAGTTTATATTGACTATTATATTTAGCCCATGGTTAGACAAAGCTAACTTACCTTTTACTACTACTACACTTGCATGGTCTATATTAAAGCTCTGCCTGGTTATTGTTTTATCTGCAGCAGGGTACATTTTTATTATTTAATATAATTTTCATGAAAGGTTGGATTGACCATGTCTGAGAGCTGCAAATGGTTTGTACCTCCCTGATTTAATGTATAATTAGACAAACAAAGGATGTGATTGAGGCACACTTTACTAACTGCCAGGACTTTTTCTCCTACAGGTGCTTTACATCAGAAGGGTATACTCTCTTGCATTTCAGACAGTAAGGAAGTATAAGCCCTCACATTGATTTTACCAGAGGCTCATATTATGCATTTCCCTTTTGTTACTAAGTAATCATCAGCAAAAGAGAAAATGTGTTTATAAAAAAAAAGTCAAGGATAGCCATCATGACCAGTCAGTTCTCATTCTTCTCTATAAGCTGTTTTGTAATTGTTATAACTCCTCTTTCTTTGCTGCTCCCTCAGATAAGTATTACAAAAGTGTATGTTTGTGCATTTTATATCTGATGTCTCTCTTTTCTTATATTTTCCCAACCTAATATATTTTAGTGACACAGGTGTTTCCTTTCTATTACACTTCATGTTTTTCCCATCTTAACCTAGAAATCCCCAGAGTTTGGGGAAAATACTTTAGTTCTTTTCAATAAATTTTAAAATCATAACCTGTGGCATTTTGATCTTTCTCCAGTTCCCTCATTTTACTGTCACAGAGTGACTAGGAATAACACACTGACAAGTACAACTGAACTTAAAGTAAAACTTTATTAAGTAATGAAAAGGCAGGGTGCAAGGCAACAGGCAAATAAATGACACAGTAGTATGACAATGAAGCAAGTGGCAGTTAACAGTGGCACACCTTCACGAGACCAGAGAGGAACAGTGTAGGCACTTTCCTCAATGTTCACAGGACAGGTGGATAACAGCGGAATGGCCCTTGATTACCCAGTAGGCGGGTATAGTGCAGAGTACTCTGTACCCAGATAGGATGGCACACCTTCACGAGACCAGAGAAGAATAGTGTAGGCACTTTCCTCACCATTCACAGGACAGGTGGATAACAGCGGAATGGCCCTTGACTACCCAGTTAGGTGGGTATAGTGCAGAGCACTCTGTACTCAGATAGGATGGTACACCTTCACAAGACCAGAGAGGAACAGTGTAGGCACTTTCCTCACCCTACACAGGACAGGTGGATAACAGTGGAATGGCCCTTAGACTACACAGTAAGTGTGAGGCAGTGCAGAGCACTCCCCAGCACTGAGTCGGCAATAAATGGAGCAGACCAGTATCCCCACAGGGCATACACAATAACGTAGCCGATGGAGATAGGCTTAGGCAACACGGACTGGAATGGCCACGGGAGGTCAGACACACGGAGTGACCGACAAGCGCAGCTTCTAACGTAAGTAAGCGCAAGCAGAAGGCACAGGCAGAACAACAACCAACCCGTACAACGGGAAGGTAATGGAGCGCAATGTAAAGGTAAACCAGGAGACAGCCAAGGGTCACACCGGATCAGTAGTAAGACATCGCCAATGGTTGTAACTGGAACAGGTAGTCGGTGAAGCCAGAGGTCAGAACCGGAACGGGTAGTCAGACGAGCCAGGAGTCAGAACCGGAACAGGTAGTCAGACGAGCCAGGTAATACACAGGAATGGTAAGCACCACACAGAAATAAGCTCAGGCACACCACGAAAGGGCACTGGAAGTGACACAGGCTGAGGTTTAAAAACCCTGATGGGTAGGTGGAGCAATGACCTCATCAGAGTGGTGCCCTATAAGAATAGTGACTCAGCAAGAGCGACATTTAGATAGTAAACAATGTCGCTCCAGGGCAATGACAGTCACAGGCAATCACGGGGCACCGTGATATTTCCTTGCTCTGACTGCTGGCTATCTCATTCTGATTCCACTTTAGAGGCAGCAATATCCTATGGTGGTTTCTCTTTCTTTCATACTCCATGCCCAAGTGGGTGTGGGGGAGGTGTGAGACTCCTGCTTTCTAAACAATGTTGTTGCAAACCACTTTCTGTCCCTGCCTCTCTCCTTCTCCTTTTTTGAGTCTCATGCTGTCCGTATTTTTGCTCCTGTCTCTCTACACCTATACACATTCAAGCTTTCTTTCTGTTTATGAATCCTGGCTTTCCTTTTTCCTGTCATCAGACACACCTTCTCTTCTTCTGGGGAACTTCAACTGCCATGTGGATGATCCCTTAGTCTCCTGGCCATCCCACTTTCTTTCTCTAACATCTGTATTTGGACTACAACAGTGGACAGATGCTAGTATTCACAAGTATGGTCACTTCCTAGACCTTGTGTTCACTAGAGGTTGTGCACTCTCTTCCACTACCTGACCACCATCTTCTAACATTCAGCATTGCTTATACACCTTCCACAACCCCTGCTTCCTCTCCCTGCTTCATGCATAACCTCAAATCGCTTAATCCCACTGCTCTGCAATACTCCCTGGCTACTGGACTTTCACCCATTCCCACTAATTCTGATACTAACATACTTGTCAAAACCTACAACTCAGTCCTGTCCTCCTCTTTGAACCTGAATGCTCCTCTCTTTCTCCGACGTACCCATAAAACAATCCATGGCCATGGCTTAATACGTACACCAATTTCCTTCACTCCTGTACCCATTCAGCTGAATGACTCTGGAGAAAGCCAGGATCTCTGGCAGACTTCCTCCATTATAGATTCCTCTTTTCTTGCTTTAACTCTGATCTTTCCCTGACAAAAAAAACACTTCTTTTCACAACTAAACAACACTCATAAATCCAACCTCTGTTGCATTTTCTCTACCTTTGACTTGTTTCTCTGCCCTCCATCTGCCTCCCTCTCAAACTGTATACAACCACGAGCCTTTTCTGACTTCTTCCAAGCCAAGGTAGTCTCCATCTGGGATAATATCCCTCTATGTAAATACTCTTCTATCATCTTTCTTTCCCCTCCTGTCATTCTGGACTCTCTTTCACAAGACACGGAGGAAGAATTGATGAACATCCTATCCTCCTCTCCCTCCCATACATGTGCACTTGTTCCGCTCCCCTCTCGCCTCATCCAGTCTCTCTCCCCCACACCTTATCCCCCTATCCTATTACAGATTTTAACTCCTCTTTTGCCACTGCTACATTTCCTGACAACTTCAAACATGCCATAGTAACACCTATCCTCAAGGTCAACTCCACTGACAGTACCACACCTTCTAGCTATTGACCAGTTTCTCTAGTGACTTTTGCCTCTAAACACTTGGAACACCTAACCTACTCTCATCTCCTTGACTGCCTTAACACGCACAACCTGCTCAACCCATTACAATCTGGCTTTCACACTGCTCATTTCACTAAAACTGCTCTCACAAGAGTGGTCGATGATCTACATAATGCCAAATTCTATACTAATCCTTCTTGATCTCTCAGGTGCTTTTGACACTATTGATCTTGCACTCCTCCTCCAAATTTTTCACTCCTTAGGAATCCGTTACTTAGCATTGGACTGGCTATCCTCTTATCTAACTAACCGATCCTTCAGTGTCTCCTCTGCCACCTCTTCATCCTCTCCTGTCAACCTCTATTGGTGTTTCTCATGGTTCTTTTCTAGGGCCGCTTCTGTTCTCTCTTTACACAATAACACCTCTATGCAAATGACACCCAGCTTTATTTATCTGCGCCTCGAATGATTTCTGATATTCAATCTAATTCACAGATTGCCTCTCAGCTATCTCAGACAGGCACCTCAAGCTTATTGTGTCTAAAACGGAGCTCATACTCATACTACCTAAGTCTGGCCCAGTGGTGCCCTTCCAGGTGACTACGAATGGCACTACCATAAATCCAGTATCAGAAGCACGGTGCCTAGGGGTGACAACTGACACTTCTCTCTTTCTCTCCACATATTAATGACATCACTAAATCCTGCTACTTAATCTTGTGTAACATAGCTAAAATCCGTCCTTTCGTTTGTTCCTCTACAGTCAAAATTCTTACACAAGCACTCATCCTTTCCCACATGGTCTACTATAACCTTATTCTCTCTGTACTTCCTGCCTCTCAACACCATACTCTTCAGTCCATAAAGAATGCTGCAGCACAAATTACCCTATTGTCACTTAGGTTTGTTCCTGCCTCTGCTCCTCAAATCTCTCCCATGGCTGCCTATAAAACGCCAGATCTCTTACAAAATTCTGCTTCTCTTATTTAAAATTCTTCACTCCTCTACCCCTTCCTACATTTTCACTTTGATCTCCGCTATACCCCATATCACCACTTGTGATTAGCCAATAACAATCTTCTCTCAGCTCATTTTATGTCTACAACCCTCTCTCTCGTATCAACCTTTTTCTCTCATTCCTCCTTATCTATGGAATGCACTTCTTCCCACCCTGCTCCACTGCACCTCTCTGATGGTCATCAAGTCACGATTGAAAGTACACTTCTGTAACAAATGTAAACCTACTAGAAGGCACTGACATCGTACAATGAGCGTTCTTTATAAATTATTTACTTTATTTATGTCCCCTATCCTAAACGGAACTCTGGCACTGTATTCAGCAATTGACCCATATGTACTCTGTATGTCTCCCATTACCACTTTAGATTGTAAGCTTTCGAGCAGGGACCTCACTTTCAGTGTTCACTTTCTAAAGCACTTGTAACCCTGTATTGTCTAAACCCCCAAACTGTAAAGTGCTGCGCACACTTGTTGCGCTATATAAATAAACATATTCATTCATTTATTCATTCATTCATTTTCTACCTGCTCCTCTGAAAGCTTTTCTTGGAAAGAAGATGTTTGTTAGTAATTTGTGTTGGTATATTTAGATATATACTACCTTGTTTATAAATGTTACTTTGATTTTTAATGTCATACATAAATGTACAGTATGTATGAATATGCATATATCATCATATTATAATATTCAGCCATTGTCATAGTTACATAGTTACATAGTAATTTAGGTTGAAAAAAGACTTGCGTCCATCCAGTTCAACCCTTTTCCTATTCCTGTTTACCATCGCTGACCCAAAAGAAGGCATCTGACTCCAAATGTCAATCAGATTTCTCCCTGGATCAACAAGCCCTAACTAAATATTAATCCCAATACTAACGTGCATAGCCCTCTATATTATGCTCTTTTAAATAAGTATCCAGGCCCCTTTTAAAGGCATCTAATGTATTTGATAGCACCACCTCCTCCGGAAGTGCATTCCATACCTTTATTGTCCTTACTGTAAAGAAACCCTTCCGCTGTTGTAGACTAAATCTCCTTTCCTCAAGTCTAAGCGGGTGGCCCCTTGTCCTGTGTACTGTTCTGTTAATGAACAGGTCTTTTGAAAGCCCTTTATATGGGCCTTGAACATATTTATATAGTGTTATCATATCCCCTCTAAGACGCCGTTGTGTGTACAAGTTTAACTTTTCTAGCCTCTCTTCATAACTAAAACATTCCATTCCCCTTACTAGTTTTGTAGCCCTCCTCTGCACTCTCTCTAGTTCCATAATGTCCTTCTTCAGAAAGGGCGCCCAGAATTGAACAGCATATTCTAGGTGGGGTCTTACCATGGACCTGTAAAGAGGCATAATTATATCTTCCTCCCTTGAGTCAATACCCCTTTTAATACATGCCAATATCTTATTGGCCTTTGCAGCTGCCAGCTGGCACTGCATGCTACTGCTAAGTCTATTGTCTACCATTACTCCTAAATCCTTTTCATTAGTAGATTTCCCCAGAGAAACACCATTTAAACTATATGTTGCATTTTTATTATTATACCCAAAATGCATAACCTTACACTTGTCTATATTGAATCTCATTTGCCATTTGCCTGCCCAGTTACTCAATTTGTCCAAGTCCTCTTCTAATGAAGACACATCCAGTTCAGACTTTATTACCTTACTTAATTTTGTGTCATCGGCAAACACTGATACATGGCTTCCTATGCCCTCTGGGAGGTCATTAATAAACAAATTAAAAAGAAGAGGACCCAGGACAGATCCCTGAGGCACTCCACTTATCACGTTTATCCAACTGGAGAACTTGCCATTTAGTACCACTCTTTGCATTCTATCTTCCAGCCAATTTCCAATCCACACACAAACATTTTCCCCTAGTCCTATTTCATTCAATTTGTACAGTAACCTCTTGTGTGGAACTGTATCAAATGCCTTGGCAAAGTCTAAATAGATCACGTCAACCGCCGCTCCCTCATCTATATTATTACTTACTTTTTCATAAAATGCGATCAAGTTCGTTTGACAAGACCTATCTTTCACAAAGCCATGTTGGCTATTGCTAATGATATTCCTGTTCCAGCAGAATTCTTGAATATATTCCCTTAGCAACCTTTCAAACAGCTTCCCTACCACAGATGTCAAGCTTACGGGTCTGTAATTTCCTGGCTGTGACTTTGATCCCTTTTTAAATATGGGCACCACATCTGCTTTACGCCAATCCATGGGCACCATACCTGAAATAAAAGAATCCCTGAAAATCAGATATATCGGTCTGGCCAGGGTCTGGCTTAGCTCTTTAAGTACCCGTGGGTGTATACCATCTGGCCCCGGAGCTTTGTCTACCTTGACACCATTCAATTGTTTTAACACTTTTTCTTGTGTTAGCCAGTCCCATGCTTGCTGTGACTGTTCTGTAAAAGTAGTTTGCAGATTCTTGTCCAATGGGTCTTCCTTGGTAAAAACAGAAGAAAAGAAATTATTTAAAATATCTGCCTTCTCTCTGTCACCTTTGACCATCTCACCCGTTTCAGCTAACAAGGACCCAACATTATCAGACTTTAATTTTTTGCCATTAATGTATTTAAAGAATTTTTTTGGGTTGCTTTTGCTCTCCTTAGCAATATTTTTTTCATTCTCCAGTCTAGCTAATTTAATAGCTTTTTTACAGGTTTTGTTGACATTTTTGTATTCTGCAAATGCCTCTGCTGTTCCCTCAGCTTTGTAATGTTTAAATGCCGCTTTCTTGTTATTTATTTCATGAATTACTTTACTGGTTAGCCACATTGGTTTCAATTTGCTTCTTTTGTATTTGTTTCCAACAGGGATAAATTTATATGTGTATATATATGTCGATCTACTGCAGTATGAAGGCTTCCTCAGCAAGTTTCCAACATCTTCATTGTTTTGCTTCTTGTTGCCACTGTGTACCAACAAATGTGCCAGTTTCATCTACCCATCTTGTCTTTGGACTTCTTCTTGAACTGTTAATATTGAGTGGAATCCGTTGCACCGTCTATTTGGTCCATCTACCATCAGATCTTCTTGCTATGTGGTCTGCCTATTTCCGTTTTAGATTATTTACTCTTTCAGTTATATTAAAGTCCTGTGTTTGCTTCTGAATCCACACATACATTTTTTTGTTATATTTCATACTTCCCTGTGTAATCTTAAGTTCTTGTATGGCTTTGGCAGTGTGTCCATGTGTCACAGCTATGCATAATAACCTGGAGGGCACATTGGTTAAAAACATTTTGTTTAAATCAGAGTGGTAAATTTGTCTTAAAGACAGTACTACTAAGTTTTCTAAAGGCTTGCCATCTCGATTTTATTCATTGCTCAGTTTCAATCATGGTGTTTCCACCTGTTGACATTTCCTGTCCAAGGTAAACATAGTTTAACTCCTTTTTGTTTTTAGTTTGCAAAAATGTTCTTCAAAACAAGTACAAAATAGTATTAGGGAGATTGTGTCACCTTGTTAGATACTTTTTTCTGTGTTGATCTGGACTTTATCATTGTTGACTTATTGATGCAGTTGCATTTTCATATACTGATTTAGGATATTGATTCAAGCTCTATGTATTCCTTGGTTGATAAGGATATTGATTATTGCTTGCCTTTTCACTGAGAAGGTTGTATTCATTATAACAAAATAGAAACAGAAAGGGGCGGTCCTAGTGTAATATATCCTGGGCAGTAAACACCACCCCCACTAAACCACTGCACTAACAATGTTTGGTAAGCCGGACAGGTGGAGGATTTGCGACTGCACCCACTCAGTCTCACCCCAAATGGATTGTGGATGTTACTCCCAACAAATAGTCAGGGATCTCTCCAGAGGACCCCTGGCAAATAAACAAGACAAGCCAGAGGGGGCGCAATACCACTTGTAGAGTGTAATAATAATATACATATAAAGGATCTGATACTCACAATAACTGGAAACTCCATTTGATAAAGCTTGTTACATCAGTTGTTGGCTTTATCAACCAGAGTTTCCAATTATTGTGAGTATCAGATCCTTTATACGTGTATTATTATTACACTGTGGTGGTATTGCACCCCCTCTGGCTTCTCTTTTGTATTCAGTATGCTGCTCTATATGCACTGTCTGGATTTGATACATTGTATTGGGACCTCTCTTGAAGACTTCATGTTCTTTAGGTTGTGCCTTGTTAGGTATTGTGTCTATTCTTCTTGCTAGTATCTTTGTGAAAACCTAATACCGTTTGGCCTCAAAATCATTCTTGGCTGGGTGCCGACTGGAGGATATCATTAAGACAGTTGATTGGTCTAGGGAATCTACATTCAAAACTTTTTATTTCAAACCTATTACTCATGTTTCTATGAATTTTGTAAATCAGCTTTAAACTTGCAGACTATAAGCCTCCCATTTGGTAATAGAATTTGAAGATTTTCCTAACTTTCATGAAGGAAAGTCAGGATTTTATTAAAGGCACAAAGGTGAATATTATCCCTCCCTGTATAAACCCCATCATATAATATGTTTTTCTTTTCTTCACAGTTTGAATACTTCCAATATCAGAAAGCAACAGGAACTAGAATTAAGAACTGGATTAAAAACTTAGTTTTTTACTCTTATTGAATTGTGTTTGGTTCAGAGATAGAGGCAGTTCTAAGAGTTACAAGACAGTTTAAAGAAAAGGCTGAGTGCTGACTGGTTAAGAAGGATATCAATGATTATCAAGGTTTTTTTTTATTGTTGTAAACAAGAGGAAAATATATAAAATTGGCCTCCGTGTTGTTAATAAACGCCTGACTTTCCTTCACAAAATTTAGGAAAATCTTCACATTATATGGTAAAACTTCTTTATATGATCAGTGGCATGTAATCTGACTTTATCGTTTTGGCTGTTTAAATACAAGACTTTCATTTGGGACAAACAGTGAGATGCTAAGCTATTGAGTTACTGACATAAATCACATCCTTCCCCTTGCCACTAGACTCTTTCTGAAACACATTCTACATTGCCAGGTAATCTCAGTGTATTGACAGTGCACAGAGACCATTGAAGTGATATCTATAAAAACAACAACACACACTGTATCAACTAAAATGTATATCAATAAAAATAGGATATGTTTAATTGTTTGTTAAATAAAAAGGTGCATTGGTTTTCAAAGTGTAGATCAATAATATTTCTCATATTCTGGGTTGCCAGTGCCACCTCTAGATTACTTTCATCCATTGTGTGTGGAACATCTAGCTTTTTTAAATAGCACCATAAAATCCATAGTATCAGGTGAGATGGTAATACATATACAGGTGTGAAAAATGTTGCAAAGTAAGGATACTTATAAAATAGACATGTTAATAGTTTATTTTCATCAATTAACAAAATGATAGTGAGCAAAAGAATATTCTGAATCAAATCAAATATTTGATGTGACCACCCTTTGTCTTCAAAACAGCACCAATTCTTAGGTACAGTTGCCCACAGTTTGTTAAGGAACTCAGAACGTAGGGTGTTCCAAACATCTTAGAGAATTAGCCACAGTTCTTCTATGGATTTAGGCAGCCTCAGTTGCTTTTCTATCTTCATTTAATCCCAGACAGATTCAATGATTTTGACATAAGGACTCTGTGGTGACCATAACATCACTTCCAGGACTCTTTGTTCTTTCTTATACTGAAGATAGTCTTAATGACTTTGGCTGTATGTTTGGGGTCATTGTCATGCTACAGAATACATTTGGTGCAAATCAAATGCCTCCCTGAATGTATTGCATGATGGATGAGTATCTGCCTGTACTTCTCAGCATTGAGGAGACCATTAATTCTGACCAAATCCTCAACTCCATTTGATGAAATGTAGCCCCAAACTTGCAAGGAAACTCCAAAATGCTTAATTGTTGCCTGCAGACACTCATCCTTATACCCCTCTCCAGCCCTTCAGACCTTCAGAGAAAAAACTGCCTTCTGCTACAACCAAATGTCTCAGATTTTTACTTATCAGTCCAGAGCACCTACTGCCATTTTTCTGCATCCCAGTTTCTGTGTTTTCATGCATAGTTGAGTCGCTTGGCCTTATTTCCACGTAGGAGGTGTGGCCTTTTTGCCTTCAAGTCCTCCATGAGAACCAACATTGACCAGATTTTTCCAGACAGTAGATGGGTTAACCAGTATCCTACTGTTTTCTGCCAACTCTGAGCTGAAGGCTTAGCTGGACATGTTCTGATTGTGAAGTGAAGTAAGAAGGATGTGTCTTTCATCTGCTGCACTAAGTTTCCTTGGCCGACCACTGTTTCTAAGGTTCTCAACGTTGCCTGTTTCTTTGTGCTTCTTCAAAAGAACTCGGACAGCACATCTGGAAACCTCTGTCTGCCTTGAAATTTCTGCCTGGAAGAGACTTTCCTGATACAGTATAACTTCTTTGTGTCTTGTTACTGTGCTCAGTCTTGCCATGGTGTATGACTTTTGACATTAAACTCGCTTCAGCAAACTCACCATGTTAGCCGAGTTTGGATGATCCTCACCTGATTATATGGCTACAAAATCCCTGGCTTTTTGCAAGTGTACCTAGAAGAATTTATGCTGTTTTGAAGGCAAAGGGTAGTCATACAAAATATTGATTTGATTTAGATTGTTCCTCTGTTCACTCACTATCAATGTGTTAATTGATAAAAAATAAACTATTTTTGAAAACATTCTTTCTTTACAGCATTTTTTTCACAACTGCCTAAAACTTTTGCACAGTACTGTATATATAAAATATAGAGCACATGTGAAAACTACTTATGTGGAGAAGATGAATTGCCCACGCAAGAACACATGTCCTACAGTTAAAAATCTGCAGCTAACAAGCTTTATGAAAAGGAATTAAACTTCCCAGTAGCCAGATATTTTAAGGATGTTCCACACACAATTAAGTATTCACCTTATTTCCTTATTGAAAGTCTAGAGTGGCAACCAAGATGCCATGCAATGTGTTTGAGAAATGTGCTGGATATGTCCTCTGAAAACCAAGGCATCACTTGTTTTGAATGAACTATTCACTCTATTTTATTTTATTGATGTACTTTCTGGTTGAGATATTGTGTGAACTGTCTATCCACCAGGTCACTCTTGCAGTGTAGAATGCGTTGCCTGAATTAGACTGGTGGAATGGGGGAAGAGGTGATTAATGTAAGTGCTTCACTAGCCTGGCATCCCACTCTTCTCGTGTCTGTATTGAAAGCATCGTGATCAGACTGGAGCATGGAATAAGATGCCATTGAAGCATATAATAAGAAATAAGCTTAAGATCTCATTTTAATAATTTAAAAGCAAGATTAAGCTCTCATATGAAAAATAAAAAATGATAAGGACACTTAACTTAGCTCATAATTTTGAGTTATTATTTTCATAGGATCTTAAGCTTGATTCTGATATGCTACATGGGAGTTTTGTGATCTATAAGGCTGAGCACATTTAAAACATAATTCCGGATATCCCCTGGTACCAAAGATGCATCATAATCTTACAGTTCCTTATTGAATTAAAATTCTAAGTATTATATATATCTCTCATTTGAGGTGTTATAACTAAGAATGAGTTAATTGGTACATTTAGTTACACTTCCACTTTTGGACATAAAGTTAAGATATTGTAATGTAATTATTACTACCTTTACCTTTTTGTATTGCATCTAACAAATCTGGCGTATCTGTACAGCCATGTATTCCATCCCTGTAGTTGCTCTTTTGCTACTTTGTTTATAGACTATATATACCATTTATTAATTTTGTACTAACATATAAGGGTCCAGACTGCTATTTACCCACTACGTGTGCTTTTGATCTCATTTTATGACTCATTCTTCATACCGATATTTTAATCGCACTCATTTTAAACATATCCTGACACCATACCATAATTTTTTTTTTTACTTCAATATACGTGAAGTTTTGTTTCTTTCTCATACAAAGATGGCATATGTAACAAGTTCTAAGATGTATAATGGTCTGTTCTTTCCTTTCTTACAGTTGAGAAAAACCTTCTTCCTGGCTCAAACCCTGCAGTCTTACTGGACACTTTACATGACTTGTGCATTCACAATTGCAGTCAGAGGAAGTTTGCTGTTCCAATCCTGCATTAAGTTGAGAATCCCAGATTGAGGATTCCAACATCACTCAACCTCCCCAAGAAAAAAACTTATGGTTTCTGTAATTTACCAGGTAAATACTTAACCTCTTAATAATCAGTGTGGTGTTCAACTAATTTATTTTCCATGTGTTGCACATCCCTCTGGTCCTTAAGGGGTTAAGTTACAAAGTTTATGCAGCTTCACAATGCGTTGGGTACCCCTCAGATAATCAAAGGGTTAAATCAAGACAGTGGATGAGTATGATGACATTTCACCCATATTTCATCTTCCGTCTAGTACAGTACACATGTATAGCATGCTTAATACTGTAAATAAAGTGTTTAATTTGGTAAACAAAAGATCCATAAACTGCACCATAGGGAACAATTAAACTAAACCACAGGAGGTTATTAGCATTTCCCAAAATACACGTTGATTTAAATGGGGCTTACAAACCCCCTTCACTGTTAGAAAGATCCATCATTGGGGACAATTAAACTGCACCACAGGTTATAATTAAAAATTCCCAAAATACCCAGTGATTTAAGCTGGGCCTATAACCCCTGGGATGCTAGAGAGGTTTCCGATGCATTGAAAGCATTCAGTGGATAAAATTCCTCATTTAGACACTGGTAGTTTGCCCGAGTTTCTCTATTTCTCCTTAGTTCAGCAACATCAATAGTTTGGAGACCACTTAAAGGAGCAATACATTTTTTAATTAAAGGGGCAGTAAACTTTTTTTATGAAAACACATATTACAGAGCATTTCCTGCTGAATAAAACAAGGTCACTCACATCGCTGTCAGATGCTTTATTCAGCATTTATAGCAGTTCAAATAATCAGGAAGTGAATTTACTGTGTTTACTACCTGATTATTCTAACTGACAAGAAGTGACAGGTAGATTCTATCACATTCTATGGAGAACTGTATGTCTCTAACTTTTCTGACTTTCCTCTCCATTAGAATCTAACAGGAAATCTAATTAGAATTTGACCACTAGAGGGCACTTCTAATGTAAAAACACATGGGTTTAAACTGTAATAACTCTGGAAATATAAATCTCTCTGCAATGGGAGCACCCTTATTTTACTCAGTAGGAAAACCCCTACAATATATAGTTTTTCATAAAAAAGTTTACTGCTCCTTTAAAACCTAAGTGTTACAGGGCTTTTCCTGCTGATTAAAACAGGACTGCTATCACCATTGTCAGTTGTTTTATTCAAAAGGTAGAATACTTTAAATTGTAAAGAAGTGATTTACAGTGTGATTACTTCCTGAAAGTTCAAACTGACTGCATGATTCAACAGTTTCTATCACATTCTATAGAGACCTGTTTGTCAGTGACTCACCTCTCCCATTAAATACAACATAATAACTAAATGGAATCTGACACTGTTAATGTAAAAACATACATTCTTATGGATTACATTAAGCAGAATGTATATTGGTTGATTAGGTATATTGATCTGAGTAATTTGTCTGACCTTTTATAGAATGTTCTTCCAGAATAGTGTAATTTGAGAACATGACCACATAAGAATTTATGTAGATTCACTGTGAATGGTTGCTTGTTTACTCACTTGATAAATACAGCACAATACTGATTCCTGCCTTTTGGAAATCTCAAATTATCCCTTTTGTTGTGGATTAGGAATGGAGGGTATGCCATATTATGATTATGGAAAGACTCACATGCAAAATGTCTTCTAATTCTGTAGACTTCCTAGATGATTGTCAATCATGGATATCTTTTTTATCCCAGCATTGATCTTTTCCTTTCTTATTTAGTTCACTCATTTTACTTCTAAAACATTTCCTTTCAATGACGATCAGATACTGTGGTAAACCAAGCACACTTTGTAGACCATTGCAATGAAGGGTTTCTTGTTCAATAATTCAATCTTGGCTCTGCTGAAGAGCCTCTGCTTACACAGGGACCGGATTCCCCTGCAGTCAGCTACAGAGCTGATGTCAGGAGAAGGGGAAGGGGGGAAACTTTGGTCCCGAATATCCCTCAAACCATAAAGGTTTGAGAGATGGGACTGGGAAAATTAAGTTTTATTTTTGAATGCCTACAAATTTATTCAGGTTTATCAATACATGGCAATACTATCCCTATAACTCCTTGTTTAATAGCTTTAAAACAGCAGTAATTGTTTGTTAAGCACACACACTAGATATATATAGTACTGTGCAAAAGTCATGTTAATCTATATATATATATATATATATATATATATATAAAAGAAGACTTTGTGCCTGGCAAAACACACCCAGGGGCGGCAGTAAAGAGGATTACTGCTCCCATTGGGTGATTCAATGGGGTTGTGATTTTTGGCACGCCCCCACTATCCAGCCCGCCCACCACTAACTAAAGCTGAAAAAAAAAATTGCCTGCCACTCACTCCTACACCACAGACAAACACACACATGCCCCCCACACACTGGCAGACACATACACATATATACACACCATTATACAGAGACACACACACGCACGCTGAGCAGCTGAGGATGATGGGAACTATGTTCAAGCTACAGCTGGAACGCCATGGTCCAATCTGTATTATGCAGCTTCTTTATTCACTGTCTGTGAGCCTGTACAGCCCTGCCAATTACTACAAGTGAGCTGATTTCTAAACAATCAGCAGGTAGGATGCTGGGGAGCTGACTTGCTAGCACAGAGAAGCTGAAAAAGTGGAACAACGGCAGAGACATGATCAGGCAGTGCAGAGCAGGGCTTCAGCTGAGCTGGTAAGTGGCAGAGACATGGTTGTGACTGTATTTATATATTGCACAAAGAGAGAGAAAGAGAGCAGATTGTTTGTCTGTCTGTCTGTAAGTAGAGGTGCCAGTTCCTGCAATCATCTCCATGCTGTACATAGCTCACTGTATAGCATGTATGACAAACTATTTATATATGGTATGGCATTGTATAGTATACAGTCTGTGTATAAGGACTGGCACTATACAGTATAGGAGGGACAGTCCCTGTTTGAGACACAAACCCCTCTGCTCCTCTATTTAGGAGATCACACTGTGTAGTATATATACAAGCGTATCAGATTGCTCCACATCAATAAAACCCACAGTAATGTGGGTATAAACTGTATATATCTGTTAAATTAGTCTGTGTAAAAAATACTTTCATCTTCTTCTAAATCATTCACTTACAGAAAGAGTAACTTAACCATTTGAATGCCAGAGGGGATGCAATGCATTGCTTACCTCCTGGCACCCAAAGGGTTAAAAATTCTCTACAATGGTCTGGCACTGTATAGCAGTGGTTCTCAACCTGTGCTCTCATTGGCTATTAACAAGCCAGGATTTTAGAATTTCCTTTTAAGAGCACAAGTGAGTTAATCAATACAACTGAGCCTCTGATCAACACACTTGTGTTCTAGCAGGGAAATTCCTAAGTCCTGGCCTGTTAGTGGCCACTGAGGGCATGGGATGAGAACCTCTGCTGTATAGTATACAGTCTACATGTGTCTGTATATAAGGACTGGCACTATTAGTGGCCACTAAGGGCATGGGTTGAGAACCTCTGCTGTATAGTATACAGTCTGCCTGTGTCTGTGTATAAGGACAGGCACTATACAGTATAGGAGGGACAGTCCCTGTTTAACACCCAAATCCCTCTGCTCCTCTATTTAGGAGATCACACTGTGTGGTGTATATACCAGTGTATCAGATTGCTCCACATCAATAAAATCCACAGTAATGTAGGTGTAAACTTCTGTATATGTCTGTTAAATTAGACCGTGTAAAAATACTTTCATCTTCTTCTAAATCATTCATTTACAGAAAGAGTAACTTAACCATTTGAATGCCAAAGGGGATGCAATGCATTGCTTACTCCCTGGCACTCATAGGGTTAAAAATCCTCTACAATGGTCTGGCACTGTATAGCAGTGGATCTCAACCTGTGCTCTCAGTGGCTATTAACAAGCCAGGATTTTAAAATGTCCTTTTAAGAGCACAGGTGAGTTAATCAATACAACTGAGCCTCTGATCAACACACTTGTGTTCTAGCAGGGAAAGTCCTGGCCTGTTAGTGGCCACTGAGGTCATGTGTTGAGAACTTCTGCTGTATAGTATACAGTATGCATGTGTCTGTATATAAGGACTGGCACTATACAGAATAGGAGGGACAGTCCCTGTTTGACACCCAAATCCCTCTGCTCCTCTTTTTAGGAGATCACACTGTGTGGTGTATATACAAGTGTATCAGATTGCTCCACATCAATAAAACCCACAGTAACACAGGATGAGGCAGAGTTTGAAATATTTGGCTGTAGCATAAGTTTGTTTGCCGAAGGTTTGAAGAGCAGTACAAGAATGAGTGACTGCAGGCAACAGTGAAGCATGGCAGAGGTTCTTTTCAAGTTTGGGGCTGCATTTCTGCAAATGGAGTTGGGGATTTGGTCAGAATGAATGGTCTCCTCAGTGTTGAGAAGTACAGGCAGATACTTATCCATCATGCAGTACCATCAGGGAGGCATCTGATTGACCCCAAATGTATTCTGCAGCATGACAATGACCCCAAACATATAGCCAAAGTCATTAAGAACTATCTTCAGCATAAAGAAGTGGAATTGATGATATGGCACCCACAGAGCCATGATCTCAACATAATTGACTCTGTCTGGGATTAAATGAAGAGAGAGAAGTAACTGAGGCTGCCTAAATCTACAGAAGAACTGTGTTTAGTTCTCCAAGATATTTGGAACAGCCTACCTGTTGAGTTTCTTAACAAACCGTGTGCAAGTGTACCTAGAAGAATTTATACTGTTTTGAAGGCAAAGGATGGTCACACCAAATATTGATTTGATTTAGATTTTTCTTTTGTTCATTCACAATAATTTTGTTAATTGGTAAAAATAAAATATTAGTATGTATATTTTTGAAAGACTTTTGCACATTATTGCATATCTTAGGGAAGCCATGTTACTCCAGAGGTGTAGATGCAAAATGAATAAGTATCACAATATGTGAAATTGAATTTTCCAGACAACCTTATTTCTCAGCTCAAAGCATGCTAATCATCCAAATTAAACATCAAGGTCATATGAGGGAGGCAAAACATGGATTAAGAAAACACAAACTGATAAACCACAGATTGTATTAGTTTACAGTTCGTAAAATCCCTTGCTCTTAGTATTTGTTAATTATGTTCATTATTGTACTATGCCTTATTCCTTCTCTACTCAATAGTGTCAGCCTCATCTTCCATCCAAAGGTCCTTTGACTCCACCTCCCCACTGCTCATCATCAGCATAACCTCCTAATCAATTGCTCCTTCATTGTACTTTATGACCTCACTCCATCAATATCATGTCAATAGTCGGGCATCACTCCTTTAAGTAAAACTTAACATTTATTAAAAAATAATAAAATCCAACGTTTCAGTCGCATATCGCAACTTTCATCAGGGACATCTAAAACTTACAAACCTCCTATATCTCCAACAATAAATAGCCTCTTCCGCTCTCTCTCGGCGCCAAACCCGGCGCTGTCCGGTCGCTAACGCCACCCCACAGCGTCCATCCGGCTCCACATGATCAAGCGTATTAACCCCCAACTGGCAATCATTGCCATGTATACAATATCCACAGTACAAATCATAACAAATATACAATGTTCCAAAATAAAGATACACGTAAGAAACACAAATAAAAGACAATGTATCCCCTATATGTAACTGATCAAGCTGAACTGTTCATTTAGACCAGAGGGTGCGAGCGTCTTTAATACGTATATCCAATACATTTCACGCTTAGATAATCTTAATGCTCTATCACCTCCTCGCACCCCAGATTTAACCCATTCAATTGGACAACACCCTAAGTCCTGCAACCTATGTTTCAGTGATATAAAATGTCTGGCTACTGGTGATAATTTGAGTTCTTTATCACTCAAAGTGCCATTCAAGCCTCTAATTATTGAAGATCGATGTTCCCTCAATCTCAATTTAAAAGGCCGACTCGTCTTACCAATGTAGCATTTGTTGCAAGGACAAAAAAGTGCATAAATCACAAATGAAGTGGTACATGTTAGACAATCCTGAATATGTATCTCATAATTCAAAGGAGGAATTTTAACCATAGAACCTGTAATCATGTGTCTACATGTAACACACCCACTGCATTTGACGATCCCTATCTTGCCCAATGACATAGGAAATTCATATTTCTCTACCGGGTCTGATTTTACCAGCTGGTCCCGTATACTCCTCCCCCGTTTATACCCAAACATTGGTCTCTCTTCAAACAAATGTCCTACTTCTGGATCCGTACTTAACAATTCCCAATGTTTGGAAACAGACTGTCTAAAATCCCTAGTCACATCAGAGAA
Organism: Rhinophrynus dorsalis; assembly: GCA_037306005.1. Lineage (NCBI taxonomy): Eukaryota > Metazoa > Chordata > Amphibia > Anura > Rhinophrynidae > Rhinophrynus > Rhinophrynus dorsalis. The sequence continues at coordinate 418,584,773 of CM074723.1, forward strand.
TGTCGTAATACATAACATTCTATCCATAGAACTATCACGTACAGAATCTTCATCCCTGTATTTAAGGAGTGAATCTCGTTCCATACGTGATACCTCTTGTATGTCTCTCTCAATGTCAGAACGTCTGTATCCTCTCTGTAAGAATTTTTGACCCATGTTTGTCAAAGCTTCATTCACTGTGTCTGGTTCTGATACTATACGTCTAACCCTTAAGAGTTATGACTTGGGCAAACCCCTCTTCAAAGATAATGGGTGTTGACTCCCTGCCTCCAATAAAGTATTCCTGTCCGTTGGTTTCACAAATAATGAAGTCTGTATTTTACCAGTCCCTTTCATCACCCATACATCTAAATAATTGATGGCAGTCACGCTATATTCCATTGTAATCCGAATGGGACTATCCAATCCATTCAAATATTGATGAAATTCTTTCAAAGTATCAATATCACCTAACCAAATGAAGAACAGGTCATCAATGAACCTTACAAAAAAATTAATATATAACCAATATTTCGATGACATAATATGTTTCTGTTCATAGTCCCCCATGTAAGCATTAGCATACGTTGGTGCCATGGGGGACCCCATCGCAGTACCAGCTTTTTGTATATACAAATCCCTTTCAAATTTGAAGTAATTCCTCGTCAATATGAAATCCACTAATCCCACACGCAGCAAAACACAAGAAGGCGCACCAGGAGGGGTAAAAGAAAGAAACAAAGATCTGAAACCCCCACTGGGCCCCAGGAAATAATATTTAATCTGTCTAGTTATAGCCTAACAGAGGCTGAGAAGTCTGTATTGGAAAAAGGTTTAAGTTCTGTTCCCACACAAAGACCCAGCAAATTTAATACAGAGATCGAGCTATATCGCTTTCAAAGGAAGTTACATCTGAGAGATTTCTTCAAGGATACAACCAATGTGGAGAAAATGCGGAAGAATCCTTTTCAAGTAAGAAGTAATTTCGATCCGGGCACACAGAATACATCTATTAAATCATTTTGTCGAATGATCCATCAGGAGAATATGAAGTTATTGGATGAAACGAAACCAAAATATTACAATCTAACAAAAGAGGAAAGGCAAGCGTTAAAAGATTTACGGAGCACTAAACAGATCATCATACATCCAGCAGACAAGGGAGGTGGTATAGTCGTACAAGTTCAGCAGAGAGGTACGACGACAATTATAAGATCATGTGAGTTATCAGAAGTTGGGATTTGATCCCACTCGCCTTTTTGTATCTGAACTTAATGCATATATAGATAAAGGAATAGAAGATGGTTTGTTAGATGATAAGATTGCAGGATTTATGAAACAAAAAAATCCAATGATTTCTGTGATGTACTGCCTTCCCAAGATACATAAATCTTTGGTAGATCCTCCTGGCAGACCAATTGTGGCTGCCAGGGGATCTTTAACATATCAGGCAGCACAATATGTGGATTTTATATTACAACCGTATATACAACGTTTGCCTAGTTTCATTAAGGATACGACTGATTTTTTGAATAGATTGGAATCCGTAGTGATGGAGGATGACTCTTACATATTGGTGACTATGGACATAGTTAGCCTATATACATGTATCCCACATGAGGGTGGCAAGAATGCTATCTGGAAGATATTAGATGGAGCAGCTGAAATGTCATCAGAAGAAATTGATTATATTGTGGGATTAGTGGATTTCATATTGACGAGGAATTACTTCAAATTTGAAAGGGATTTGTATATACAAAAAGCTGGTACTGCGATGGGGTCCCCCATGGCACCAACGTATGCTAATGCTTACATGGGGGACTATGAACAGAAACATATTATGTCATCGAAATATTGGTTATATATTAATTTTTTTGTACGGTTCATTGATGACCTGTTCTTCATTTGGTTAGGTGATATTGATACTTTGAAAGAATTTCATCAATATTTGAATGGATTGGATAGTCCCATTCGGATTACAATGGAATATAGCGTGACTGCCATCAATTATTTAGATGTATGGGTGATGAAAGGGACTGGTAAAATACAGACTTCATTATTTGTGAAACCAACGGACAGGAATACTTTATTGGAGGCAGGGAGTCAACACCCATTATCTTTGAAGAGGGGTTTGCCCAAGTCACAACTCTTAAGGGTTAGACGTATAGTATCAGAACCAGACACAGTGAATGAAGCTTTGACAAACATGGGTCAAAAATTCTTACAGAGAGGATACAGACGTTCTGACATTGAGAGAGACATACAAGAGGTATCACGTATGGAACGAGATTCACTCCTTAAATACAGGGATGAAGATTCTGTACGTGATAGTTCTATGGATAGAATGTTATGTATTACGACATTCTCTGATGTGACTAGGGATTTTAGACAGTCTGTTTCCAAACATTGGGAATTGTTAAGTACGGATCCAGAAGTAGGACATTTGTTTGAAGAGAGACCAATGTTTGGGTATAAACGGGGGAGGAGTATACGGGACCAGCTGGTAAAATCAGACCCGGTAGAGAAATATGAATTTCCTATGTCATTGGGCAAGATAGGGATCGTCAAATGCAGTGGGTGTGTTACATGTAGACACATGATTACAGGTTCTATGGTTAAAATTCCTCCTTTGAATTATGAGATACATATTCAGGATTGTCTAACATGTACCACTTCATTTGTGATTTATGCACTTTTTTGTCCTTGCAACAAATGCTACATTGGTAAGACGAGTCGGCCTTTTAAATTGAGATTGAGGGAACATCGATCTTCAATAATTAGAGGCTTGAATGGCACTTTGAGTGATAAAGAACTCAAATTATCACCAGTAGCCAGACATTTTATATCACTGAAACATAGGTTGCAGGACTTAGGGTGTTGTCCAATTGAATGGGTTAAATCTGGGGTGCGAGGAGGTGATAGAGCATTAAGATTATCTAAGCGTGAAATGTATTGGATATACGTATTAAAGACGCTCGCACCCTCTGGTCTAAATGAACAGTTCAGCTTGATCAGTTACATATAGGGGATACATTGTCTTTTATTTGTGTTTCTTACGTGTATCTTTATTTTGGAACATTGTATATTTGTTATGATTTGTACTGTGGATATTGTATACATGGCAATGATTGCCAGTTGGGGCTTAATACTCTTGATCATGTGGAGCCGGATGGACGCTGTGGGGTGGCGTTAGCGACCGGACAGCGCCGGTTTGGCGCCAAGAGAGAGCGGAAGAGGCTATTTATTGTTGGAGATATAGGAGGTTTGTAAGTTTTAGATGTCCCTGATGAAAGTCGCGATATGCGACTGAAACGTTGGATTTTATTATTTTTTAATAAATGTTAAGTTTTACTTAAAGGAGTGATGCCCGACTATTGACATGATTTTGGTATGCTGATATCTCAGTTGGAGGCACCTCGATACTGAAGGGAGTGCGGCGGCGACATTCTACTACTCACTCCATCAATGCCATCATATATCAACAGGGATTGCATTAGAGAGTAGGCAGTTCAGGTAGCAAACCAACCACTGTTGCTAAATCAGAAGAGAAAAAAGGGGAGAAAGAGAAGGAAGTAAGGGGAAGCGGGGGGTAAATAGGCTATTATAACTGCTTGAATGCTAGCTAAGTCTCTAACATATTAACTTTGAAACCCATGAGAAAGTATAAACATTCTGATTGGATAGTACAACAAAATGCACATGATATTCAAAATCGATGCAAATCCTTTTTTTCTTATGTCCACTTGAAGAACTCAGGAACTGTGCGGGTAAAGCTTCTCCCAAGGGGAGGCAGAGAACTTAAAATATTTAGTAACAAAGGGTGAATTTTAATTGTAATAATTAGCGTTATAATACAGATTAAAAAATCTAAGTATTTCTGCTTCACTGTCAGCCACACCCTGGGGCAGCAGGAAGTCAGAGTTATGCAAAACTCCCCATTGGGATGAGATTGTGGGCAGCGCATCTGTGCAAAGGATTTCCACATTGTCACTGGTGATTGGAGAAGAGGACACAGGGGGGCAACACCTCCCTCACTGGTCTCATTGTCCATGCTCCCCTCAGTGTTCATAATGTCAGAAATGTTTATGTCCACATTCCCCTCCCACACCATTCATACTGTCATCCTCTCCTTCCTACCTCACTATTCATACTATCCATGCTCCCCTCCCTCCCTCCCAGGTCACGTTGTCCATGCACCCTAACTTCATCACTATTCACAATGTCCGCAATGTCTCAGTTTGTGCTCCCCTCCCTCATCGTTCACACTGTTCATGCTCCCCTCCCTCACCAGTCACACCATCTGTTCTCCATTCACTCCACTACCATTCGTATTGTCCTTCCTCTCAGATCACACTGTCCCTTCCCCTACACATTGTCCCTCCTACCCTAACTTTAAGGTAACTGGGAGCTCTATGACTAGGTGGTGCTAATGTTCCTTTAGATATGAATGCAAGAAATGTCACTGTTTTATTTTCAAAAATACTTTTCTATGCATTCTTTCCACTTATCAGCTTTCTTTGTAAAAGTCATGAAATCAAACTTTTAATGTAAAATTATGAGATAATTAATGACCTCTGTGTACTAATACTGTACTTTTTATAAACAATAATGAAGAGATCTTTGTGTTCTTAGTTTTCAAATTGACAATTAAGAATCAGCCATGTTAGGTGGGTCAGGCAATTGTAAGTTTGAAAGTGTTTTATTTTATTCACAGGAAGGATACCTGATACAACCCTTCGAATGACATCTAACCCTTTGAGTGCCAGATGGATATCCAACGCATTTTGAAGCACTCAAAGGGTCAAATTGTGGTCTGTATCCCAATGTCAGAATAATACAAGAATTGTTCTTGCATGTTTAAAAATTGAACTGTCATAATATCTGCTGAAAAGAAGCAACAAAAACATTAATCTAGTAAAAACTGAAGCATTTTATTAATGAAAATTCTCATTAAAGGAATACTAACACTTCCTATGAATAGAGTTTCACTTATTAAGGCAGACAATCCTAATGGCCGCTATGAATGAATTCTGTGTTTATTATTTCTCCACAATCTTTAATTAATATTGGGTATCTTGCCTACAGAGACAGACGTGAGTTTTTGTACAGAAGTCCCACTGAAGTCTGGTAAAAAACGAATATTCAACAACCAGTCCTCACAGAATTCATTCATAGGGAACATTATGACTTTCTGTCCAGAATAAGGTAATAAGGGTGTATTATTAGGATTTGATAGCTTTCCTTTAGCTGGTGATTTTAACCCCTGGCATACTATAGATGTCTCTGTGGTACTGCAAAGTTATGAATTGGACATTTCTAAATCCCCATTTATATCAATGGAATTTTTAGTATTAAAGGGTTAAAAGTAAATTTTGTGTGGACCTGTCACTATATGACAAGTTTAGTTTGCTTTACATTGAATTTAAATCTGTCAGTATGGTGTTAGGATATTTTTTTCTTTAAAATAACTAGTTTTTGAGAAAATTGCTGTTTTGTATTAGTAATGCCCTCAGTGTGTGTGCTGTGCCTAGGTTCATTCATAGCAAAACATTTGTTAATATTGGCCCAGCTTGGAAACTAATTAACATAGGGTGCCACAGTGTGCCACCATCAAATAAAGGGTTAAATTCTACATTCTTTAATAACAACAAAACTTATCTTAGGGTGAAAGATCCACTTAAATCAATTTGTATTTTTATTTGCTCCCTATTGCTAGGGATGGCTGAATCATTTCACTTAATTTCTCCTTTCCCTATAAGTTACCATGAATGTAAATGTTACTTGTATCTATCACACATGCACATATACACACACATCATTACACATACATGCATGGTTAAAGTTACCATTTACAGTTTTTGTGCTGTGGTCCTGCTAGTAACTGTCATATCCACCTCCATGGACATGATATCCAGGGACTGATAGGACATGCTGTCTCTTGAATAAATTGAAGATGTTTTTTCTTGAATAAAGGCACAGGGTCAAAATTCATAGAGGCCATTGGAAATTTCTGTTCATAGTAAGTGGGAGTTATTATTAGGTGTTATTTACAGTTTGGGAGGGGCAAAAATGTTCACCTCAAACCAAAATTATTTAAAAATGGCACTTCCCACTTGGCAAATAATTTCCTATGAAAAGTGTTGTTTTCCTACTTTTTCGCCCAGCTCATTGCATGTGAAATCAATGGGAAGAAAACTGTTTCCACACCACATGACAGTTTTCTCTAATTCTCTACATCCATGTAAAAAGGTGTCAGGCTCTCACAGCATGCCATTCTGTGTTTGGGAGAGGAGAATGCAGGTAGTCAGCCAGAGCAACAGGTCTGCACCAGATTGGATGTCCAAGAGATAAGGTAGTGCACAGGTAGAATAGTCAGACAGAGCCACAGGTTAGCACCAGATTGGATGGTCAGACAAGCCAGGGTCATACACAGGAGAACAGGATGCAAACTACTAGAACTGCACTGGACAACAAAGTAAGGGTAACTGAGTCAGGATCCCTTAAAACCCATCCAGGGAGTAAGTAGGTGGAGACTTACATGACCAAACTGTATAAGACAGAGGCCTGCGTCAGTATGCAGCCTTGTGCCCGATAGTGACGCATCAGAGCACAGATGTGTCCACTATAGCCTCCAACCCTGCATCGTTTTGAGCAGCAGCTTGGTCTAGGGAGAGGACACCGATGGCCGCTGGTGGCACCAAGTTTGCTTAGGCCAGACTCCCGGAGCGACATTTGGAATGATGTCAAAGTTTCATTCCAGGACCCAGTTTCCCAGCATCACCTGATGCGGCGGAGCTGGAATTAAGGTACATTGTGACAGAGGTCCATAGTAGGGACATACTTCACTCAGGATCCAAAAGCTATGGCAGAGAAAGCCAGGCCGAATGTATGAAAAACAGCACATATGAGAAGGAAGAGGGATGTGAAGAAGGGTTGCTACCATATACCAGGACTTGGGACCACTGCTATAACTAATAAGTAATGTGTATCAGTAACCTGAGAAGGATAGCTTACATTTGACACAAACACGATAATGGTATATATATATATATATATATATATATATATATATATATATATATATATATACACACATCAGATCTCAAATCCCACCATATAAGTCCCCCACCACCATTACCATACACATATGCCACATTATATGCTGTACTTTTTTTTTTTTTTTTTAAATCTCTTGACACCATCATGAATATGTGCCAGTGTCACTTGAGCAGGAACACATTTGTCAAGAAAAATGTTGCTGTAGGAATCCCAACTTTCAAACACATATTTGTCCACTGCAACCCTCAGAAGAAGTAACATTGTGGTAGAAAATGTTGCACGATAGGGAAGATAGGCGAAAAATTTGTTGGAATTGGCGAAAGGAGGAAAATTTTGTATAGGCAAAAAAAATAGAAAAATCATCCGTTTTTCGCTAAAAGTCATGTAGGAATTTTTTCTCACTTTTCGCCCACCCCTACTTACAATCTCACTTAGGACTCAATCCAATTCCCCCAGTTAAAGAAAAATAGCCAACGGTAGTATTGCAAGCAGTAAGCCATCCAATAATCCGTGCTATGAACTGCTAAAGTGAGATGAAAAAATGACAAATGTCAGTAATCTTTAGCCCATTGAGATGTGTGTGTTTGTGTGTGCATGTAATGTGTGTAATATGTTCCAAAGTGTATTATGTGTATATTTGCATGCAATGCTTTCTGCTCCCCACTCCAAGTCTACCTGTATCCAATGTCTGCCTCTCTCTCTCTCTCTCTACTACACTGGCCCTGTGCTGTAGCTCTGATAACCTCCAAACACAGACAGTGTGTGTCAGTTATTTTGGGGTATATATATAGATTTATTTGAATGTGCTTGTTCCTTTGGTGTGTTGTGATTGGCTGTGATTTTGAATTTGTATTGACCACATTTAGTATTGCTAGATAACGTCGACCGTTAGCTTGTTTCCTTTGAAGTTAATGTATCTGGCATTATTTAGCGACTGAAATGAACACATGCATGTTATGAGGCTCCGTATAATTGTTTGTACAGAGCTCGTTGACCATTCTGGTAGATGGTTAATTGGATAGCTGAGCTACTCAGACATGGCTAACGTACAGTAATGCTTTTTGCCTTATTGACTGTTTTACCATGCTTTTTTTGGATTGAGCCCATGAGAGTCAGAAGTGGCTTTTCAGTGGCAATTCCTCCAGGAGGTGAAATAGGTCTGTTGCTGCCTATTTCTAACTGACAATATTTGTATAAACAAATAAACTGTTATTTTTTTTATATGTTTGTAATTCTAATTTTGGTGTGTTAGCAAAATAAAAAAGAGAAATAATAGACAGTGAGGAAAGTACAGAAAATCTCAATTAACAATGTTTACATGCTAATCTCAGGCCCCACATGCTTAATAGAAGCGTACTAATACAAATTACTTTGCCAATAGCTGAGATTACATTAAGCAATTACTAAAATTTGGTCAGTGCCTACAGACAGTACAGTGATATCATTTTCAGTTTCAGCAATTTATTTTGATTTAATTAATTTAACCCTTTAACCATTTTATAGCTATAGGGTTGGGCAATACATTATCTCCCCTCTAGCACAACATAAAAAGCAATGCAAAATGCTATACGAAATATGTAAAACACTACATGTAAAACACTATACGCAGAATTCTATACGCAATATGCTGCCCGCAAAACACTATACGTAAAACTCCATATACTATATGCAAAATCCTGCAAACTATACACATTATGCAATCCACTAGATACACAACGTAAAATGGAATGCATAAAACACTATATGCAATACACTATACACAAACTGTTATAAGCAATACGCAAAACGGTATACACATAGCATAAAAAGAAATACACAACACTATATGCTAAATGCAACAAGTATTATGCTATGCGCAATTCTCAAAATGCTGTATGTAAAATGCTATACGAAAACCACTATACACAAAACGCTGCAGAAAAAAACAAAAGATGCTAGACGCAAAATGCTATAAAGCTATATGCAAAACGCTATAACAAAAGCTGCACTCAAAAAGGTTTTTGCAGTACTTATATGCAAAATGCTATACGCAAAATATTCACACATGCTAACCCATGCTCTCTCTCTCTCACACACTTACTGATCGAGAGTTGTGGCGTTGTACACCGTTTCAGAGCTGAAAGGAATAAACAATGATAATTCAACAGACTAGTCAATAAAATCATTGCCTCCTTTCTGGATTCACCTGGATATCAAAGGAAAATAGTCTTAGGTGTAAACCCTTTTCATTTTTTAACTGTTAGTGCCAGGCGCGTTTGCGTTGCATTGGATTGCAATGCAGTGGATAGCACACATAATGGCTACTCCTGTTTAAGATGTCTTCTGTAGTGTCTGTCTTCATACATCACTTCCTTTATAAAACATTGTATGTTTATTTGGTCACATATACATCTACATGGGATTTTGTTTTGTTTTCCTTTAAATTTGTTTTATTAACCGCACAGGAAGAAGCTGAGCCAATATTTCTGGTTCTCTTATATATTGCAGAGCAACTAATCATTTGTTTTTACAAGCTATATCCTGTGCTCAGAGAGATTTTAAAACAGCTAATTTTCTTATATAATCACATATATTTTGTTATTGTATATTATGAGTGCCTCGTTTATATAACTTTTCCACAATCCCCCTCTATGTTTTCTTTTTTGCAATTTCCACCAATTGGCCTCTTGTTTTTATGTGAGTATTGTTTATTATGTCAAGGGTAAGCGTTCAACCCATCATAATAATATGCAACAGTAGTTTACTCTGCATTACCATTAAATTAAGAATAAACAGACACAGATATTGAAAATGGTGGAGAGGTTATAGCTGTGTTAAAGGGGAACTTTCATCCCAATTAAACTTCTTCTGTATCGAATGTTCTATTACATTGTTAAATAACTCAGCTTTTTTTTCTTTTCAATTCATACGCTATATCCAGAAGCCATTTCCCGAAACTAGCCTTGTGCAGTACAATCTGTACTGCACAGCTTCTTTGCGCCTCCTCTCTCAAACAAAATGCAGCCCACGGACTTATAGCTAGTGCTCTGATAGGAGAGGAAACAAAAATGGGTAGTGTTTTAATAGGGATGACAACAGCCACATCAGCAACATGGCCGTGCTCTCTCTACACCGCTTGATGGAAACTGAGATAAAAATACTACATTGGCCATGTTTATTAAACATTAAACTGTGTTTTGAATCAAGGATTTAATGTGAGACATTGACTTGGGGGCAATGTGTGTATGTGACAGTTCTGCTTTAATTGTACCATTTGTCAAACATCTTTTTAAAATGTTTACATTTTCATTCTGCCGTATAAGTCTAAGTGAATAATACCTCTTAATTCATTATCAGCCATATATAGATAATGTATCTCTACCCTACATGTCAGGAGGCAGCCCTAATTAATCATCATAGTATTTGGACTTTGGAGAATGTTATTTCAATTGTGTCAGAGTTGTAGTTCAAGAGTAATTCAATGACAAAATATCCCCCTCCCGCCCCTTTTACTGATGTCACACTTCTCAGCCAGAGCAGAAGGGAGGTGCCCAGGTAGATTGCAGAGAGGGACAAACTTCAATTAAGATAAGAAGACTTCATGGCATCACTCGACATCAAGGATGCATATCTTTATGTTCCCATTTGGCCAGATCATTGCTAATTTCTCTGGTTTGCATTCCAGGACCAACACTTTCAGTTTATTGCTCTGCATTTTAGCCTGGCTGTGGGCCAGCGGGTGTTCACAAACAAGCTGGCTCCTCTGAGGGTCAATGTATCCTCATATCTGGAGGACCATCTGCTAAAGGCCCAAACTCTGGTTTGCCTACTGAGTCTAATCATGACAATTCTTCAAAGTCACAGGGATTTACTCAATCTTCCCAAATCTCCTCCGATACTGACAAAGCCTACTGTTTCTGGGCCTTGTATTCAACACATCTCTCTCTCTCTCTCTCTGAAAGCAGGGCCGGATTTACATTCCAGGCTCCCCTAGGCAAGGCACTCTGGGCACCCTTGGCTCCGCCCATGGTCACACCCCACTCCTTACATGACCACGCCACCAGTCTCATCCACTCTTTCCTGGCACAGAATCTAACTTTGGCCTACAGCAAGCAAGGACATAAAAGCTTTAACCCCCTTGGTTGCTAGATAAATAATGCGTTGGAGATTTCACTAGCATCCAATAATAGCCTGTAAAGGGTGTATAAGCTACTGCATGGATACAGAGGTTGCTCTGGCTCCACCCACAATTCAGAATGTGGGTGTGGCCAGCACATCAGAGTCACCCCTCAAAATTTTGGAGCTCTAGGCAGGTGCCTAGTCTGCCTATTGGGAAATCCGGCCCTGTCTGAAAGGTATTGTTTCCTCACAGCAAACTGATAGATTTGCAGAAGAAAATTCATCTCTTTCTCTCACAATCAAGACACTTGATCAGGGACAGCATGCATCTGGTGGGCACTCTGGTATCCACAATTGAATCGGTCCCCTTCGTGCAATTTCTCTTGAGACCGTTTCAACTCAACATGCTTCAGCACTGGACACATTTTTACTGCCTGGTACATCTGTTCAAAGCCAGCCTGTCTCACCAGAGGTGGCTGATGAGCCAGTCTCTATCATAAGGTCAGTCCCTCCTTTTCCTGGAATGGATGTTGGTGACAAAAGACCCCAGCCTGTTCAGATGAGGAGCTGTGTGCAGCTGGCCCCCAACTGAGGAGCGACTTCAGATAAAGGCTCTGAATCTTTGGGCCATCTTCAATGCTCTATCATCATGAGCAAGGGCTTTTCATTCAGATTCAGTCAAGTAATACTGCAGCAGTGCCCATATAAACCATCAGGATGGCACAAGGAGCAGGGTACCGGGGTGGAAATACACAGGATCCTACTGTGGGCAGAGACTCATGTATCTGCCCTGACCACTGGCTACATTCTAGGCATAGAAAACTGTGAGGTGGATTATGTCAGCAAACAGACAATTGGTCCAGATGAATGGAAGTTGAAGCAGGAAATTTTCCTTCAACTAGTGGACCATTGGAGCAAGCCAGATATAGACATTGACATGATGGCCTCTCATCTCAATACAAAACTTACAGTGTTCTGTGCCAGAGCAAGGGATACACATGAGGAAGCAGTGGATGCACTGGCGATTCAGTGGCGATACACTCTGGGGTACTCCTTTCTTCCTCTGGCCATGATTCCTTGCCAAGATAAGGAGGGAAGGGGTTTAAACTCTTCTCATCTCTCACTCCTGGTCTCATTGAAATGTCCGTGAAAACTCCATGTAGACTGTCTCCAGTTCTGGACCTTCTGTCTAAAGGTCCCATTCAGCATCCCAATTTAGACAACCTCAGCTTAACAGAGTGGAACTTTTGCCATAAGGGATTGAGTTATTCTGCTATCCAGACTACGTTATGAGCTCACAAGCCTGTCTCAGTCAAAACTTACTTCAACATTTGGGAACATTAGGGGACCTCAATCCCCTGCATTTTCATCTTACATCACTTTTGAAATTTTACAATCTGGCCTTGAGAAAAGATTAAGGGTCAGTTTTCTAAAGGTTCAGATGTCAGTGGTATGAGCTAAAAGGAGACTCTCTATTTCCCATGGCCCCTACATCCCTCTATGGACTAAGACAAAAGGGTTTATCAATTAGAAAATCCAGTTTACTTACATATGAGACTTTTAAGAGAACAGCTAGAGTAAAGGAGCTTATCTGAGTGTAAACAGCACATAATCCTCCACTTACACATCCAGTAATATATGTGGCACATAATTATGTTAGTAGCCATTTGCATTTTTTTTAGTTTAACTTTGATGTCTTGACTTTATTAGCCTATGGGTGCCCCCTTGTATACTTTTCTTTTTTCATTAATATAAAGGGGGTGGGGTTAACCGTGAAATGACAGTGAGCTCCCCATTGATAATTAATGTATTGACCCCCTCACCAGCATTCAAGTGGTTAAAATCGTCAAATGAATTAATAGAAATTATGCATTGCTCCCTGTGGTACAGTAAATTTGTCCCAGAGTTGCCAGCTCTTGTCTAGTGGGTATGGACCACAATGCCTGTACTGCTTTTTAATTCATTACCTGTACTGTTTGGGGTTGCCACATCATTCAGTGCCGAGTGGTATTCAAAGCATTCCAAAGCACTCCCCTATGGCTCTGAAATGGTTAAAACTGAACACACAAAAAATACATGCTGTAAGGCTGCCAAAATCAGTTCTGGACAGCATTGTTTCCCATGTAGTCAATTTCCATATGTGTCTGGTTTAAAAATCTTGATCTGGCTGATCACATAACCACATAATAAGGGGCTAGATTCCAATGCAGGTGATAGCTACAGATTTTCCCACTGACCTCAGTGAGAGATAAAAAATCAAAACAAAACAAAACATTGCACTGCATGTCACTTATAATGTCATACAGCCAAACATTTGACTCATATTACCCAAACTTCAAAATCTAACTTATTCTTTCATATCTTGTTCGATACATTTCCTGTCCCCAAGATCAGAAAAATAAATCTTTTAAAATTCACATTCTCTTTTCAAAACACGGTGTTCTTCAAAACTTTGAATTATAGATCATAGCTTGTTTTTACTCTTCCTGGGAAATAAGATTTATATTGTTATTTATATTTTAGATTCTATATTCTTTATTTTTCTCAGATACCTCTTACAGCATTGTAAGACAATTTGAAATGGTTACTAGTTAACCCATTGAGAACCAGAGGATTATGCAACACATTGCTGCACAGTGCATTGCAAACCCCTCTGTTCCTCAAGAGCTTAACCCTTTCAATGCAAGATGGGCCTGCAGAGCATTGCTTTGCAATGTGTTGTTTACCACTCTGGCACTGAAAGACAAATCCACATGAAACCAAAACAAATATTTCTTAAAGGGATGGCCTTATTTTTTTATAAGAAAAGTAGATGAATTGTGGAGAAAATGAAATCCATCATAGGGGAGATTTAAAAATGTGTAAGTCCCCAGTGATTTAAATGGCATTTTTAACACCATGAATGATAGAGAGGTCTACAGCATATTGCAAATCAATGCCGTGGACAGCTTTGTAGCACTAAATTAGTTTTAAAAAAGCAGTTCTTAAATATTTGGAGGTTTTGCAATGATTTTATCCCCTGGCCAGAGTCGGATCATCTATTATAGCAAACTAGGCTACTACCTAGGTCCCATGGCAATATGAGGGGACCTGGCTGCAAATGATCGGTCACAGACAGGCCCTGCTGTTGTTGCCTCCAACATTTTGTGTCAGATGCTTTGTTTGTTGAAAGAGATCAGCATCACCCAGTTGCTCCCACTTTGATTAAAGCCATAATACATTACCTGTTAGCAAAATTCCGTGTCAGAAGCATCAGATCAATAGATGTGAGGCCTCAAACTGGTGCCTTGCCTAGGGCCATATTAAGCCTTAATCCATTTCTGCCCCTGGCAATCAGGAGTTAAAATTCAAAAAGATAACAGAAAATGAAAATCCTGCACATGCTTATCAAGAAACATAAGTGCTTTATGCAGTTTTATATACATACTTACAAAGCTTGGGCAGAGCTACCATTCGGGCATCATGTGGAAAGCTCTGGAGTCCAGAAAATGATAGGCACAAATATAGGCAGGAAATAGAAAAATATTTATAGATCCACCACTGCAAAGGACATATATGCAGGTAAAACTCTCTGTTAAATATAATGAGACATGTATTCCTAGAGTATATTCCCCCTTTATGTTTTACAACACACAAACACCATTTTGATGTCACCTTTTGTCACCACCATTGCAAGGGAAGTTCCCAGTCTCATTAATGAACTGAGAAATAAAGTGGGCACTTGAATACATTGTTCGACAAGCATATGTGCAAATGCTGTAAAAATGAAATAAATTAATTTAAACTACTCTACATAAAAATAGTTGGGCAAGGAGTCCCACAAGCAAGACACCAAACCAATCACTTTTGTTATTATTTTCCACAATTTGGATTTCCATCTACCAACAGAGAGTGTTATTTTGAGTTCTCTCATTACTATTAAATTTGCTGACTATTACTTTTAGGTTGTTTTCTTTAACTTACTTATTCAGGTTCCCCCAGCGTGGAGCTCCCCCACCCATCTTAATTAGTATGAAGCACTGAAATAATGCACAAAATTCTAATGTAAAGCTATGCATAAACATCTAATCACATCAACAGTAACATTTCAACTTGGTGAGTTGTAACTACTCAAAATGAAGGATGGTAGAGCAAAGGACCCAGGAGATTCCCAATATTATCTATGTTTTTAGGTTTCCCATTTAAAGTAGAAAGTGCTAATTCGAAGTGCTTAATCTCTATAGAATTTTTATTCAAAACTGACATATTTTTAAGTAAGGGCTGCTATCTGTAGATTCATACAGGTCCCTCTAAACATGGGCCCCCACCCACCCAGATAAAGCAATGCAAAGTACATCCCCAGTCACACTAAAGAATTGAGAAATAATAAAATGGGCAACTGAAAACATTGTTCAGGAAGCATATGTGTAAATGCTTAAAATCATTGGGAAGAAATACATTTCATCTCTTCAATTTAATCCAGAAAAAGAGAGAGTATCATTTTAGCCAGTAGAGTAGATGGTATTCAATGTACTTTTGTAACAAAGAACTCACAAGAGTAATTTACTTTTAAATGGCTAACTGAGAGCATAGAAAACACAAGCTTTCAGGACACTACGGTCCCTTCTTCAGGCATAAGGTAACCTAGGTTAAATTTGCTTCATCTTATTTCTCTGTCTGACTCTCCCTCAATAACACAGGTATGAGATGATGAATATTTATTTTGGAGAGATGTCTTCTTCCCCGTGAGGGGTTCTTTAGGCCATGTTTATGACCTTCCTAACTGGAACTGGAGTCCATCCATTTTTGTGGTAGATGATTTTTAGCTGGAGTTGCTGCAAATTCATCTGGTTCTTGCAAGGGGATGCTTGGGAAATGTATTTCTTCACTGGAAGCTCCGGCCTCAAGTGCATGCTTAATCATCATAGATGTCATTTCCTTCATAGTTTATAGAGGTGTGTTGACAAGCTTTCCTCATGATCTCATCCTTAATTGAAAACAATAGACAACATATATGTCTCTAATCCTGTCTTTTTTTGGCATTAGAGTTCTGTGTGCACTTTAAATCTTCCCTGGTTTGCCATGTTGCTATTGGAGGATTTTTGTAAACATTCATTGCGACTACATCATCCTTTTATTCTTATGCTCAAGCTTCCTTAACCCCTTCAGTGCCAGAGGCTTGGGCCATTTCCTGTACCCTGCAGGCCAGACACTTTTTCAGCGTTTTTGCTATCCTTCCGTTTATGCTTGATTTTCTCTGGGGATTTTTAGTTACATATGGAAAACTATATATTGTTTTTTTCAGAACGAATTGAGCTTTCTCGTGATACCTTACATGAAGAGAATTTTACATCGTGCAAAAAGCTATGATGTCATAATGACAAAAAAAGTGAACATTTACTTATTTTGCTAAAATCACATACTATGTATCAAAAACATTTACCTCGATTGAAAAAGTTTCAATTATTTGAAAAAGCCCCGAGTCCCCCGAGTAAAAAAATACCAAATTTGTATAGTTTTACCTACGTCCATGGCTAGCGCAGAGCCCTAATCACCAGCAGCGCAAAATGACATTTTCAACTTTATAAACTAATATGCGCATTCTAGGGTTTTTGTGGTAAAACTACCCTAAAACAGTGGAACAACTATATAAAACTATATATTTCTGAAAAGTAGACAACCTGCCACATCTAATGAGGGGTAACTTGCCTTCTTACCCCAAGCCTGTTGTGCCCAAATGCTTCCAGAAGGTGGCACTAAAGGAAAAAAAATGGCATTTTCTTACATTTCTGCCCCTTCATCTGTACGGAAATCTGTGAAAACCATGGAATTTCCAACGGTATTCATTAGCTAGTGCTCTTAGGAGAAAAACGACACCTCATAGGTATGAGTTCACCTACGTTAGGGGGCGCTACAAGTGCAAAACTACACCTACTACAACCTCTAAATTTTCTAACATTTTCTCAAATATTACTTGTCTGTACAAAAATGGTTATAACAACTACAGAAGTGAAGAAAAGCTACACAAACCATACCATTTTGGAAAGAAGACAACCTGTCGCATCTAATGATGGGTGAATTGCCTTGTTACCCCAAGCCTGGAGTACACAAATGCCTCCAGAAGGTGGCGCTAATTTAAAAAAAAGGCATTTTCTTACATTTCTGCCCCTTCAAATGTACTGAAATTTGTGCAAACCATGGTATTTCCAACTGTATTCATTAGCTAGTGCTCTTAGGAGAAAATGACACCCCGTTGGTATGAGTTCACCTACCTTAGGGGGCGCTACAAGTGCAAAACTACACCTACTACAACCTCTAAATTTTCTAACATTTTCTCAAATATTACTTGTCTGTACAAAAATGGTTATAACAAGTACAGAATTGAAGAAAAGCTACACAAACCATACCATTTTGTAAAGAAGACAACCTGTTGCATCTAATGAGGGGTGAATTGCCTTCTTACCCCAGGCCTGTTGTGCCCAAATGCCTCCAGAAGGTGGCACTATAGTAAAAAAAATGGCATTTTCTTACATTTCTGCCCCTTTATCTGTACGGAAATCTGTGAAATCCATGGCATTTCCAACTGTATTCATTAGCTAGTGCGCTTAGGAGAAAAATGACACCCCATTGGAATTAGTCAACCTACCTTAGGTTTGCCAGAAGCACATAACTACACCTACCTGTTTGCTCCCTCGAAAATGGCTGCTTGTACTAAAATGTTTATAACTGTTAGAGACATGAAGGAAAGGTATAAAAGGTATACCATTTTGGAAAGTAGACATTCTCCCGCATCGAATGAGGGGTCACTTGCCTTTCTACCCCCTAGGCTGAAGTGCACAAATATTTCCAAAATGTGGCGCTATGGGAATAAATGCATGTTTTTTTACATTTCCACCACTTCAAAGATACTAAAATCTTTGAAAACCATAACATTTCCTGCTGTATTCAGTATCTGCTACCAACATGAGAAAAATGGTAGCCCATTTGTGTGGGTTAGCATACAATATGTGGGTGCTAGGAACACGTACGTAAACCTGACACTTTTGTTTTTGAAATTATCTGCTTGCACTAAAATGGTTACAACCATAATAGATATGCAGGAAAGGTAGAGAAACAATGCCATTTTGGAAAGAAAACAACCTGCCGCATCTAATGAGGGGTCACTTGCCTTCTTACCCAAAGGCTGGTGTGCACAAATGCTTCCAGGAGGTGGAGCTAATGAAAAAAAAAGGTATTTTCTTACATTTCTGCCCCTTCAAATGTATGGAACTCTGTGAAAACCATGGAATTTTCAACTGCATTTGTTAGCTAGTGCTCTTAGGAGTCAAACGACACCCCATTGGTATGAGTTGACCTACCTTAGTTGGTGCTAGAAGTAGAAAACTACACCTACTACAACCTCTGATGGTTCTAACATTTTCTCAAACCTGACTTGCCTGTACGAAAATGTCTATAACACCTTCAGAAGTGAAGAAAAGGTAGATAAACCATACCATTTTGGAAAGAAGACAACCTGCCGCATCTAATGAGGGGTCACTTGCCTTCTTACCCCAATACTAGTGTGCATAAATGTTTCCAGAAGGAGGCGATATAGGAAAAAAATTGAATTTTTTTACATTTCTGCCCCTTGAAATGTATGGAGCTCTGTGAAAACCATGGAATTTTCAACTGCATTTGTTAGCTAGTGCTCTTAGGAGTCAAAAGACACCCCATTGGTATGAGTTGACCTACCTTAGGGGGTGCTAGAAGTGCAAAATGACACCTACCACAACCTTTGATTTTTCTAATATTTTCTCAAATAATACTTGCCTGTACAAAAATGGTTATATCAACTACAGAAGTGAAGGAAAGGTACAGAAACCATGACATTTTGGAAAGAAGATAACCTGTCACATCTAATGAGGTGTCACTTGCCTTTCTACCCCTAAGTTAGAGTGCACAACTATATCTAGAATATGGTGCTACAGAAAAAAAATGTTTTTCTTACAAATCAGTCACTTCAAAGATACATAAATGGTTCAACACCATGGGATTTCCTAGGAGGACCTCCTACCAGCCTACAGAAAATGGTACCCCACTGCTGTGGGTTGACATACCATACTGGGTGACAGGAGCGTGGCTACTGGTGGAACAAGGATGGGAAAGCAAACAGTGTATGTGTGATTCTATTGCTACCAGTGGTCAGTCAGAGTGTCTGCCAGTGAAACCAGGTCGGGGAAGGGACGAGGGGTCAGACTATGTAAGTGGGTATATCTACCAGTGGGCAGTGAGCAAGTGCGGTGGTGGTGATAGTGGGGAGGTAAGTGCATGTGGGGGATTTGTGGTTACCAGTGTGCACTGTAAGTCCCCTCACACACTGTTTGATTCCCAGCCTGAATCCAGTGCGTACTGGCACTTGGGTCTACCAGTAGGAAGTGGAATCAGGCTGGGGAGTGACTGGGGGAATGGGACTGCCAGTAGGCTGTGGAACTAGGCTGGTGGGTAGGGTATGTGGTGGTGGTGTGGGGGGGGGGGGGTTGGAAGCATTTTGTGTGCATGCCACAGGGTTATCCAATGCATTGCAATGCACTGGACACCCTGTTGCACACAAAGAGTTAATTTTTTTTTATCTATAATTTTTTTATTCATACCTCATTGGGGGGGGCATCAGTACCACTTCTCATGCCCCCCAACGATGTCTGAATAAAAAATAATGGGAAAAAAATGTGTGTGTGCCACAGGGGGTCCAGCGCATTGCAAACCACTTGTGTTGGACCCACCTGTAACACATACAGGTTTTTTGTGTTTTTCCCCAAAAAACATATTTTTGTGTAGACCTCATTGGAGGGCATTAGAACTGATGCCCCACAATGAGATCTGAATAAAAAATAATGAGGGAAAAAAAAAGAAAAATCCTTTGTCCGCCACAGGGGTGTACAATGCAATGCACTGGACCCACTGTGGCACACAAAGGGTTAATTTTTTTTCTTTTATTATTTGTTATTCATACCTTGCTGGGGGATCAGGTCTACTTCTGGTGACCCCCCCAACAAGGGCAGAATAGAAAATAAATAAATGTGTGTGCCACAGGGGGGTCCAACGCATTGCAAAGCACTGCGTTGGATACCCCTGTGGGGCATGCATTGTTTTCCTATTTTTTTTTTTACACCTTGTTGGGGGGCTTCAGGACCCCTGTTGTCCCCCAATGAGGTCTAAATAAAGTAAAAATAAATTTTAAAAAAAACAAAACACTTTGTCTTCCACAGGGGTGTCCAATGCATTGCAAAGCAATGCATTGGACCCCCTGTGGCACACAGAGGGTTAATTTTTTTTTAATATTTGTTATTCATACCTTGTTGGGGGATCAAGTTTTCTTCTGATGACCCCCCAACAAGGGCAGAATAAAAAAATAAATGTGTGTGCCACAGGGGGGATTCAACGCATTGCAAAGCACTGCGTTGGGCCCCCTTGTGGGGCACACATTGTTTTCCTATTTTTTTTTTTTACACCTTGTTGGGGGGCTTCAGGATCCCTGATGTCCCCCAATGAGGTCTAAATAAAGTAAAAATAAAGAAAAAAAAAAAACACTTTGTCTTCCACAGGAGTGTCCAATGCATTGCAAAGCAATGTATTGGACTCCCTGTGGCACACAGAGGGTTATTTTTTTTTTTTTTTTTACTATTTTTTATTCATAGCTTGTTGGGGGACATCAGGGCCCCCCAACAAGCTATGAATAAAAATAAATCCAAACCAAAGTCCTGTGTGTGCCAAAGGAGGGGGGTCTGCATTGGACCCCCCCCCCCGTGACACACACAGGGTTAATTTTTCTTTTTTTTTTATAGACCTCATTGGGGGTCATCAGGATCTCTCCTGACCCCCCAAATGAGGTCTTTGTTAAAAAAAAATGTCCCCCAACACAATTGACCCTGTGAGCGCCAAAGGGATCTCCAGTGCATTTCAAAGCAATGCACTGGATGTCCCCGCGGCACTAATAGGGTTAATTTTATTTATTTTTATTTTTTTTATTGCAGATCTCGTGGGGGACATCAGGACACCTTCTGATGTCCCCCAATTATTGATCTCCCAGCCGATTGTGCTGGGAGATCAATTTTGGCGACTGCAGGAGAGCAATAGCCACCGGTAGGAGTGAATGGGATCGGGGAAACTGCCCTAACGTCATCGGTGATCATGTCACCGATGACGTTAGGAGGCTTACCCCAGTCCCGCCCACTCCTACCTGGAAGTTCGGGTAGGAGAGAGCAGGAAGGGGAAGCTCTGCTTCTCCACTGGAGATATTGATCTCCCAGCGCAATCGGCTGGGAGATCAATACCTGGGGGGGCATGAGGAGTGATCCTCATGCCCCCCCACGAGTGCCAGGCGCATTTTAGTCTAAAATGCGGCCACTGCATGCCGGTTATACCGGCTTATGCACTGACCGCATTTTAGATGTACAACGTACGAGCGTGGCACAGCAGATACAGCTGTGTCCACTCGTACGTTGTACCCACCTGGCACTCTAGGGGTTAATTTTCTAGATATCAATGTGTAGCTTAAGTTGATATATGTCTTCCTTTTCTGTGAGAAGTTGTTGCTGAGAACTGGTTTGGTCATACAGAATACTTTCTTGGATGCCTTCTAAGCTTTTCACCCAGTTATCCATATTACAAAGCTCTGACTTTAACTCTGATATCTCAGTTTAATTTCAGATTTAATGGAGTCACTCATAGGGGGAGATTCACTAAGCAGTGATAAAGAGGTGATAAAGTGGAGATGACTTCTCCAGTGATATCACTTCTCCAATTCCTATGTTATTCTATAGAGCCTATACACTAAAATTTCTTCAACTTTGGAGATCTTAGTGAATAGGCACTATACAATAACATAGAAATTGGAGAAGTGATAAACTGGAGAAGTCATCTCCACTTTATCACCTCTTTATCACTGCTTAGTGAATCTCCCCCAATATTTGTAAAATGCTCTGTAAGTCTTCAATAGTTGGCCAAGATCTGAGATTGTCTTTTGCCATATTATGGACCTGAGATTCGGTAGATGAAAAGTATAGTATGTATAGTTTGTATGAAAGTGTTGATGAATTAACACTTACCTAGGTAGTTGTCCTACATCCAAACATTTATTTCTATTTACTGTTTTTATTAGCATTTGATCCCTGTTACAGCCTACTGCTAATGCCCTTTTTGCTTTGGTGTATTGGCAAAATAACCTGTAGTGGAAGGCTGGACTTTTGTGTGTTTCAAGGGATGACCATCACCTCTTGGGAATGCATCAAAGTCCAAAATGTTGCAGTAAGGAAGGTGTACATGGCAACCTATGGGGCTGCCTGCAGACCTTTCACATGGTGGAGGTTGAGATGCTCATTGAAACCTCCAATGAATGGCTGAACCCCATGAGAGGATGCTAGTTATATTGGCTGGCACTCACATGGGCCAACCTGTATCCTTCATTGATGATGGGAAAATATTGTTGACATCTCAAATTTCCTCATCAGTAACATTGGTAGTTACATTATGGAACATATAACAGTATTTATGGTCTGGGCTTCCAGCTACTGATATGTGGAGAGGTTTGACACAACCCTGAGCTTACCAGAAGCTCGGGTGAAGATCGATGTGGTAGGCCTGAATGGAGGGCCACCTAGGATAAATAATGAAATAAAGGGGTGATCGAGGGGTGGCACAAAGACAATGTGCCCTGTGGGAGAAGCTGCAGCTGATATTTAAGGCTTGCAGCCCCTCCCACAAATACAGGCCCAGCCTTCTATTTGTGGTCTGGGCTTCCAGCAACTGAATGTGGAGAGGTTTGCCATAACCCTGAGCTTACCAGAAGCTCAGGTGAAGATCGGCGTGGTAGGCCTGAATGAAGGCAAAAAGACAGTATGATTCAATGTTTATAGTATTTGCGCAAAGATGACATTACTTGGGTAAGTCTGTAATGCTTAGAGAAGTGTAGCAGAAGGATTCAGGAAGTAACTTGAGAAATCTTAAGATTGCCATCTGCAAAGTTGTAATATGATATGTACTGGTACAATCTACTTAGAAACGGAGGATGCTTCTCCCATTCTGAATGAGTGACTGGAGAGTTGGTTAGAATTCAGACCTAGACGTGAGACTGATTAGAATGTAATGAATTCGGAAGAAGCAATAGATGCGCCAGTTAGATAACTGGCGCATATAAAGCACACCAGGAATCGTGGAAGCAAAGTAGGGAATGAGATGGCTTAAATGTGCTTGGTCTATTTTAAATCAGAAATTATAGGGTGAAGTGGCTGGTGTAACGAATGAGTGGGTTCCTTCCTGCTAGGACATTGATTCTATATGACAGGAGCCTTGCCTGGGCAGGGGAACCCACAGAAGGCAAGGCAGTTAGTGGCTAGGATGATGGTGATAGTTTGGTGCTGAAAGGAAAGGGTTAATAATTTTATGTATTCGTGCATACTTATGAAAAGTGGCCGATAATATGTAGGGGATGGGAGATGAAGGGTGAAAAGGTTGCCTAGGCTTCTGAGAAAAGACAAAAGCTGTACGTGATTTGGAGGAATGTAAATGGGTGAAGCAGAGTACAATGATATTGAATGCCGAAGCTGACTTGAGTCAGACAGAGGTAGCAATCTGAGTTACATGACTTACAATGAGACGGACCTGAGTCTAGGCCTGACCTGCCGTAACAGAGGTTAAATACATAAATGAAGCAATTAAGTATCCTGGCAAGCAAGGAGAGAAACCTTCTGTTACATACCTATGAGACCCAAGGTCCTACATGGGAAGGCCAAACTCATTCTCGGCAGTGAAGGGGTAGGGTATGTAACTGGAGAGACCTGAGGCCTCTACGAAGGGGTGCGGAGCCTGCGTGACCTGCGACCTCTGCAAAGAGGTAGCATATGGATCTGAAGTGATCTCCAGCTTCTACAAAGAGGTGAGGTACCCATAAGTGTGACCTACGGCCTTAACTAAGAGGTGAGGTACCCGTGAGTGTGACCTTCGGACTCTATTAAGAGGTAAGGTAAGGACCTGAGGTGACCTCTACAAAGAGGTGAGGTAGCTAGATTTGATATAACATGAAATTAGTACAGTGATACTATGTAACAATAT
Source organism: Rhinophrynus dorsalis (assembly GCA_037306005.1). Lineage (NCBI taxonomy): Eukaryota > Metazoa > Chordata > Amphibia > Anura > Rhinophrynidae > Rhinophrynus > Rhinophrynus dorsalis. The sequence continues at coordinate 418,608,974 of CM074723.1, forward strand.
ATGTATGGTGATAGAACATGGAATCAGGACATTATAGAATGTAATAATGTATGTATGTATGTAGGATAGAACATGGAATCATGATAGTGATACAATCTAATAAAGTATGTAAGCTATGGAATATGGGATCAGGACAGTGAAAAATGTATGTAAAGCAACAGAACATGGATCAAGACAGTGAACAATTTAATAATGTAGGTATGTCTGGCAGAACATGTGAACAGTACAGTGAAACAATGCAACAATGTATGTGTGTCAGACAGAACATGGAATCAGAACGGTCATACAATGTACGTATGGTGATAGAACATGAAATCAAGACAGTGAGACAATGTACGATCAGAATGGTGATACAATGTATGTACAAAGATAGAACATGGAATCGGGACACTGAAACAATGTAACAATGTGTTATATTAGATAGAACGTGGAAACAGAACAGTGATATATGTAAGAATGGCGATAGAACATGGAATCAGGACAATGAAACAATGTATGAAAATCAGATAGAACATGGAATCAGGACACTGTAACAATGTATGTATGTAGATAGAACATGGAATCTTGATGGTGATATGCTGTATGAATGGCGATAGAACATGGAATCAGGACGGTGCCACAATGTACCTGTGAATGTGACCTTCGGCCACTACGAAGAGGTATGGTATGGACCTGAGGTGTCCACCAGCCTCTATGAAGAGGTGAGGCACCTGTGAGTGTGACCTACAGCCTAAGAGATAACGTGACCTGAGGTGACCTCCGGCCTCTATGAAGAGTTGCAGTACCTGTGAGTGAGACCTTCGTCCTCTACAAAGAGGTGAGGTATCTCTGAGTGTGACCTTCGGCTTCTACTAAGAGGTAAGGTATGTTCTGTGGTGACCTCCGGCCTCTAGGTGAGGCCTCCAAGTGAGGTACCTGTGAGTGTGACCTACAGCCTAAGAGATAATGTGACCTGAGGTGACCTCCGGCCTCTATGAAGAGTTGCAGTACCTGTGAGTGTATCACGGTGCCCGTGATTCTGCCTGAGCGACATTCTTACTTCCGGGTTTGCTTTGGCTGCTTCTTATTGGCTCTGGGATTTCAACTCCTCCCAGGGCTTCCCTTTATATACGCCCTCCTGTCACTATACTGGTGCCCTTTCGTGGTGTTCCTGACCGGACGTTTGTTGCTGTGTTCCTGTTCCGTGTATGATCCGGTTTCGTCTCACCTTGCTCCTGTCTTCACTGCCCGATTTGTTTATGACTCGGCTTGCCTGACTACGATCCCGTGACCGATTCCATACTACTGCTCAATGTGTACCGATCCCGGCTTTTGGCTGACTACCACTCTGTGTGTACAGATTCAGGCTTTGGTTGACTACCACTCTCTGTGTACCGATCCAGGCTTTGGCTGACTACCGCTTTCTGTGTACCGATCCAGGCTGTGGCTGACTCTGTTCTCCGTGTCTATCCAGGCATTGCTTTTCCTCCACTCTCTGGGTACCGTCCCAGCATTGGCTACTCGCCTAGCATTAGCTTACCGCTAGTGCATCTGTTGCCTCCTGTCTCGTGTCTGATAGCCATTGCTTTACGGTTGCCGGTTGCGCTACTATACAGCATGTGCCTCACTGCCATCTCCGTTTGCACTATATACAGCCTGTGCCTTAGCGGTCACTAGTGGTTGCACTTCCTGTCAGACGGCACCTATCCGTTGCCTCCGGTTGCACTCCTATACAGCCTGTGCCTCACTGCTGCCTCCATTGCACTACCATACAGCCTGTGCCTTAGCAGTGGTTGTTTTACCTGTCAGCCTGTGCCTATCTAAAAAAGGAGGGACAATACGCTACACACCCTGTAACAGCATGTATCAAAAGCGGTACCTTCAATGTTTCAGTGAGCCTATCTGTTGCCTCCGGTTGCGCTATTATACAACCTGTCTCTCACTGTCACCTCCTGTTGCATTACTTTACAGCCTGTGCCTTAGCGGTCACTTGTGGTTGCACTACCTGTCTGTCTGCACCTATCCGTTGCCTCCGGTTGCTCTTCTGGATTGCCGGTGCCGTACAGCTATCTCCGGTTGCGCTATAACTTCTGGTACTGGTCCATTGCCTCCAGTTGCGCTGCTGTACTGCTGCACTGTCTATTGCCTCCGGTTGCGCTATACACAGTCTGCTTTACTATTACTTATGGTTGCTCTCCGTGCAGACTGTGCCTATTCCGGTTGCCTCCGGGCATCTCCTCCGTGTGGTGATCTGAGCCATCACGTGGGCTGCCTTTACTTGGTTGCAGGCAAGGCCGGTACAGCTTATTCTCTCCCTATTCCATTGGGGATTTCTGCTCTGCAGTACTTACCTCTCCTAGGGCTACTCTTGACCAGTACTGCTGAGGTTTTATTCCAGTTCCTGTTCCAGTCCTTATTCTGCATTTCTATATCTTGTATATATCTATTGCTATTGTACCCTGACCTGTGTCAGATTCAAAAGTGCTATCATCTGTTTGGGTCTGGACCTGTGAAGTGCATTTCTGTTCTTTATTATTTGTTTAATAAAGTTTCATTGTTTTTACCTTAACCAAATTGTCTGAGCGTTTATTAAAACCGTGACAGTGTGTGACCTTCGGCCTCTATGAAGAGGTACTGTATGTACCTGAGATGACCTCTGGCCTCTATGAATAGGTGAGGTACCTGTGAGTGTGTCCTACAGCCTAAGAGTTAATGTGACCTGAAGTGACCTCCGACCTCTACGAAGAAATAATGTACCTATGACTGTGACCTTCACCCGCTATGAAGAGTTAAGGTATGAACCTGGGGTGACCTCCGTCCTCTATGAAGAGGTGAGGTACCTATGAGTGTGACCTTTGGCCTCTATGAAGAGGTAAGGTATAAACCTGGGGTGACCTCTGTCCTCTACGAAGAGGTGAGGTACCTGTGAGTGTGACCGTCTGCCTCAAAGAAGAGGTAAGGTATGTACCTGAGGAGACCTCCGTCCTCTACAAAGAGGTGAGGTACCTGTGAGTGTGACCTACAGCGTAAGTGGTAAGGTATGGACCTAAGGTGGCCTCCGGCTTCTGCAAAGAAGTGAGGTACCTGTGATAGATAGATCGTGGAATCAAGACAATGATACTACGTAACAAAGTATGAATGGTGATAGGACATATAATCAGGATGGTGATACAATGTAAAAATGTATGTATGTACAATAGAACATGGAATCAGGACCCTGAACCAATGTAACAATGTATGTATGTTAGATAGAACGTGGAATCAGAATGCTGAACAATGTAACTATGTATGTTAGATAGAACATGGAATCAGGACACTGGAACAATGTAACTATGTACGTATGCTAGATAGAACATGGAATCAGGACACTGGATCAATATAACTATGTATGTAAGTTAGATAGAACGTGGAATCAGAACAGTGAAACAATGTAACTATGTATGAATGTTAGACAGAACATGGAATCAGGATACTGAAACAATGTAACTATGAATGTATGTTAGAAAGTACATGGAATCTGGACACTGAAACATTGTAACTATGTATGTATGTATGTATAGATGTATGTTAGCACATGGAATCAGGACACTGAAACAATGTAACTATGTATGTATGTTAGATAGAAAGTGGAATCGGGAAACTGAAACAATGTAACTATGTATACATGTAGATAGAACATGAAATCAGTATACTGAAACAATATAACTATGTATGTATTTTAGATAGAACATGGAATAAAGACTCTGAAACAATGTAACTATGTTAGACAGAAAATGGAATCATGACAGTGAAACAATGTAACTATGTATGCATGTAGATAGCACGTGGAATCAGGACATTGAAACAATGTAACTAAGTACGTATGTTAGATACTACGTGGAATCAGGACACTGAACAATGTAACTATGTATGCATGTAGATAGAACGTGGAATCAGGAAATTATTTTATTTTATTTTAAGTCAAAAGGCCTATTTCGGCTTGCTAGATTGTGTCGGGTGAAGGGAAAATAATAGACATACTTGAATGCACTATAATGAATAAGAGTGTTGGTGACCATTAATTAACTTGATTCCTAAATGTATAACAGGAATACTTAGAAAGAAAGGATGATGGGACTTTGAGTCCCTGTTGGGGCAAATGGCTGGAGAAAGATGTGCCAATAAGAAAGAGCATGCAAGAAAGGAGAAAAGGTCAATAATAACATTATACGACATGTTTATTATGCTTGGAAAAACCGTCTTTTGAATACCGTGCTATTGGCTGTGTGCCAAGGTAGTATGATGGGATGTAGAGTATGTTTAGGGGAAAAAAGAATTGAGATATTGTGAATATGTACTTATGGCTAGTAAATCCCATCTTCCTCCGTCCGATTGCAGTAACATTGGATCCGTGTACCAGGGAGGACGGTAGAATTGGTTGCTGCTGGGGAGGCTATGCTATGGTATAAAAGGTACTCCGGGTGTTTCGGAACATATTGGGTAGAATTTGTTTTTGAAAAAAAAAAACCCAGGGCTTCATTCAAGGTACATGGGAGGCCATATGGCCATATATGTACTGGCCATACTGATCACTGTACACTGTAGAAATGAGCCCTCCCTGAATATAGAATAAAATAGGTACATGCCAGAGTGAAATTATTCAGAATAATCTTGCTCTTGGCTAATGGTATGCAGTGATAAACTGCCGGCATCTATAAAGGGGAAGTATTGTATGGTTACAGTGTACATAGAGAGGTGAGAGGGGAAGGCAGCACAAGTGAAGGGGAATGTTAGATAAGGTGATTGACAGCTGAATGCTGACCCCGATGTGTTCCTATGGTGCTTAAAACCAGAACTGTGGGTTGTGTGTTGTTGTCTGAATGTTCTTGCTCAAACTGCTTGATGTTACTGAAGGTGTATCGAAATCTTGAAATAATAGGTATGGATGAATTGTAGGTAAAGCAGGACAGTATAACTAGTGGGCAGTAGCAAGAACTGCAAACTGGAAGCTGGGTCAGTGAAATAGATCTAATTATAATGAATGGAGGTACCAATATGGAATCCAAGTAGGGTGGCCAAAATTCTAAGGAATGAAGCAAGTGGAGTAGTCAGGAGTGAAGCTTAGATCTAAGCCTAACAGGTGGCTGCATTGTGCAGAAATCAACTGAGATCATTGGAGTAGGCTGAAAAAAGCTACAGAGACCTAGATACACTGACACTACAACTAATAACTGTTAACTGCCCTGTAGTATAACTGCCAGTGTCAGTGATGACGTAATTTGGGATGTCAGCAATATTTGTGATATATCACAAGGATGCCATTGAAGATGTAATTTGCGATATAATCAATTATGTCATTTTGATGAAGTTAAGTTGGAAGAATGTAGCCTGTATTCCTAGATTTTGTGAATGAAAACATAACTATGGCTCAAAAGTTTTTGCATTGATAAACTATTGTTTTAAGTTAAAATGGTTAGTATATTATTATTATAATTATTTATTTATGTATTTATTTATATAACACCAGTTTATTCTGCAGCTCTGTATAATAGGGAATAGACATACAGAGATATTAAATAGTACAAATGAAACATGACAAACAAAAGAATCAGAGGGCCCTGCTCGTAAGAGTAAATATAGGTGATTTTAAAAGTTCTTTCAAAGTCCGACAATTTTTACAAGTGACAGTTCCACTTTAAAGACTTATATCAATTATACCTATAAGTGCCATGAATGTTTCTACTGATCTTGTTAGTATAAGAAAAGAACTGTACCATTAGTTAACAACAAACAGGAGTCTGGTTTACAAGGATTACTGTGTGGGTGGTCATTTTATTCCTATTTTCCATGGAGGTATATTCAAAACTGTGTGTAACCCATGTACTAAATGTATTTGTTTTTAAAAATAAACTCTATAAAGTACAAATTATCTTGAGCTCTATGCATAATTAATTCTGGTAGACACGGAGCAGTAATTTTCAGGCATTCTTAGAAGCAGCAGAGAAGTGATGCCTTGTTTATCAGAAATAAAATTATTTTTTAGTATATGCACAGATAACATCATGTTCTCTTATGGGTCTGAGAACTTTTCATATAAAGCATGAGATACATATCCTGTGCACTTCATTAACAACTTATTGAGAGAAACTAAACATAAAATGATATCAAAGACATTTTGTATAACAACTTGATCCTTACTTATTATAGCTTTCAGATTATACCAAATGCCAACTATCAAGTGGCCCTGCAGAGAATGCCAAGAGGACATGCAATTTGTACTGCTTTTTCCACAAGTTCAGAAATAAATCAGGAAATTATTTTTATTCCATTGTCACAGAGAATAGTTTGTATCATTTTTTTCTGTGGGTCAAATCACCTTTGAAGTTTATGGGGAAACTGTCATCTAAATGTTTGGCTTAATTAATATAAATAATATTTAGCTTTCCATGTGGCCATATATTTTTTATTTTACAGAACTGCAATATTTCAGAATTTTATTTGTGAAACTAGTAAAATGTAGAAAACAATGTGTAACATTTCAACAAGAAGCTGAAAAAGGCAACCCTGAATTTTAGGGTATAAACTAGTAACACTCATAAAATACTTAAAGTGCAATTACCAAGATGGTTCCTATAGGAGCAGACATGGCATTGGCCATTATTTTCCTCTGTTGATTCATCTGGGCTCATAATGCAGTTCCGGCATCATATGGAGGTCTTCTTCTAGGTGAACAGGCCTGACATAAGGTACTATCCCTTGTGAAAGTTGTCCTTTAAGTGCTAATTAAAAAATAACAAAAGGTTATGTGCAGCTCATACAGATGAATATAAGGACCAGTATGAAGATTTCTTGATTGTAGTTCAGCAGTCATAAGCAGTACCCTTGGCAATAGAGAATTACATTAAAAATCAAGTAAAATAAAACCAACTAAGGTAAGTGTAATAGGCCGAGGAGGAGAGACAAATGTAGTTTCCCTCTTCTTGAGAGTTTATAAGGTGATAGGATGGGTAAAGCCATGATTATTGTGTAATGGCACATGGAGGGCTGGATTCCATTACAACCTGAAATACCCTTTGAATGCCAGAGAGGTATAGAGGTATCCAACACATTGCAATAGAATGTGTTGGTTACCTCTCTGGCACTCAAAGTGTTAAAGATTTTTTTTTTCTTTACTCTCAGCTAACCCCTCCAATGCATGTGGCATGGAGCGTGTTCACTTCCCAGACAATCACTGCCATGAAGAAGGAATCACACCTTCACAATACATGACTCCTTTCTCTTTCCATGTGTTTTCCAAACAGGTCAGCTTTTCAAGATATTCCAGCTTAAACAAAGGAGAGTAATCAGTGGCTCACTCATTTTCATTGAAATGTCTTTTCATAATTAGGGTTGTCCTGAAAAACTGACCTTGTATGGACACGTTTCCGTAATACAAACACCACTTTGTGCTATGGCACTAAAATCTATGGAAATAAAATTAAATTTCGTATAGAAATAGGCAAAGATAAGGGATAAGAGACAAATACAAAAAGCTTAATCTGATAATATACCAGTGTCCTTAGAGGAATAATTCAAAATAACCATCAACGGTGATATAAAAATAAATGTTCTTTTGAATCAGAAGTAAAATATAGCTCTCTTTGTGGAGAGAAAGTCATTTTCCATTCTCCAAAGAAAATCCACTCCTCTCTTAGCAACTTTCACTGCACTTTATTCAATGGTGGTGTGTATAATTTGTGCCTATCTAGAAGAAAAAACAGAAAAGAAAGGATGCAGACACATCTAATAGCACATCTGTTTAAACTGATAAGTCACTGCCAGGCTCCCCAGATGTATAAGGATCATCAGCACATAGACAATTAAGGTGTCCTTTACAGTAGTCTTCACTGAAGGAGCCACAGTATTTAATACATCAAATATATATTCAGGATCCAGAGGTAAGCGTAAGTTTTTATAGATAATAATTTTTAGGTAATAAAGTAAAGCACACACATTGCTTTAAAAACAATAAAAAGCATAAACCTTGCAAATTGCGCTTCGTGTTTCATACCTCTCCTTGCATATTTCTTCAGGGGTCAAACATTAAGCAACATAATAAAAAGTAGAATGTGAAATTAAATAATTACTTTTTTCAACCTGAGTGTCTCCCCAGGAGGTGGTGGTGCAGCATAGGATGCAGGAGGTGGTGGTGCAGCATAAGATGCAAGTGGTGGTGGTGCAGCATAAGATGCAGGAGGTGGTGGTGCAGCTGAGGATGCAGGAGGTGGTGGTGCAGCTGAAGATGCTGGAGGTGGTGGTTCAGCTGTGTAGGGTGACCATGTGCTGGTCCCATCTCCTTGCTCCCCAAGAGGAATCTCTGCTGGGGATGTGTGTGCCTCCTCCACAGCCTCCTGCTGTGCTGCAGGCCGGTATGCTGTGTGGGGAAATGACATGGTATGATTAGTAATGTACACAATGACAGAATTAATGCAAGATTACTTAATTGACATTTGGATCTCTGGTTGTCGTGATGGTATCCTATGCATTGTGTTTGATGCATGGAATACCACCCTGGCAATCACAGCGACATGAGGTCTGTCCAAGTTAATTCCCCAGGGCACCAATCATGTCAGTATTGAGGGATTTCTATGATTAAGGTCTGTTGCTGTTTGGATCATTCACCCCATCTTTGTGAGTGACTCAGCCTTGCTTAATCAGGGATATCTATCAATCATGGCCTGTTGGTGTGCCACCTACAGTGCTTGACATTTGGTTTCCATGTATATCCAGTAAATAGTGCATGGTATAACATTCATCCATAGCATCACCACTCCTGAGGATCCATATGAAAACCAAATGTATGATATGACAGTTCAAGTGAGAGGAAATGATTGCATACACAATTCAAAGGCCTACTTGGTTCTCCTTTAATTCCACAGTGTTGGTTGTTTCAAGGCCTGTGTGTTGCACATCCAGCCAGTTAGTCTCACTGGCACTGTGATGTTCGTCCTCATCCATCTCTCAGTGAGCAGTGATGTAGACCTTATAGAGTGGAGGTAAAGTGGAAATGATGACTTCTCCAATTATAGAATTTCTCCATTTCCAGTGTTTTTCTATGGAGTGCATCCAATGAGCTCTCAGTAACTTTATCCATTTTCTTGAATAGTGTCCATAGACAAACACTGGAATTGGTGAAGTGATGGTATGGATGGGTTAAATTCACTCCATCATGTCTTTTATATCGCTTAGTGAACGTCCACTGTGTAGTGTGTAATCCTAACCCTGTCGAATTGTGTTTGTCATTGGTTAACCCTTTGAATACCGGAGGGGTTGCCAAAGCATTGTTGAGTGATGCATTGATAATCCCTCTAGCAATCAAGGGGTTACATGCTGACTTAAAAAGCATGGTTTGGATTGTGTGTGATCAGCACAGCAAGAAGAGGGTTGAACTGGGACTTGGACAGGTTTGGGCCTAGTTGAACCTTGCCATTTGCCCTTATATTGTGTCCTGTTTGAACCCTCAGGGTGCTGTGTTGGTACAGTTGGGTGGATGAATGATGGGCATGTGTGGAGGTGTGACTGTGTTTGAGTGTGCAGCTTTTGTTTGTTGATGTGGTGTGTGGTTATGTGAGGATGCACTTACTGGTTGTGTGGAGGCTCCTTTCATCCCCAGTGTCCGATCTTGCAGGGACCCCCTCAATCATCGTGGATGATAAGGTCTGCCACAGCCTCTCCTCCCATACGTTAAAGGTGATTGGGACAGGTGGACCACCTCCGGTGCCTCGGGCATGCATGGCGACTTCAGCCAACTTCTTTTTGACCACCCTCTTGCAGTTGCCCCATCTTTTCTTGATGGACTCCACATCCCATCTGCAGCTGGCCACCACTTTCACCTTGTTGCATATCTGATTCCAGGCAGCCTTCCTTCTCGCAGCCAGACCAGGAACCCTCTCCTTCGGAAAGAGGATGCTCTCCCTCTCTAGAACAGCCTCCACAAGAGCACTGTTCTCCTCTTCCATGTAGTGGGGATCCCTGAGCCTCTCCTCCTTGGCCTGTGAGATGTCAGTGCTGTGCCCAGAATGTCCTGCCTGCTCTGCCCCTGCCTGTGCGTGGTGGTCTGCGACAGGTACCCCTCGTCCCACTGACACACCTGTCCCTGCCCTCCGTGTGCCTATTCATCTGGGCCGGGTCCCCCTCCACCCTGCAGATCTCCCTCTCCCACCCCTACTCTCAACATGGATGTCCTGCTCTCCTTCCTCCTCCTCCACTACTCTCCCCATCCGTCTCTCCTTTCCTCCTCTCCTGGCCATCATTCACCCACTCACACCGAGGCACTCCCACAGGCCCTCACAGATGCACTCGATCCCACTCACTCTCTGTCACACTCTTTCACTCACAGATTCACACTATAAAAATAAAATTTAAGATATGTGTAAAGTGTTATAAAAAAGAAAGACAGTGTATGTATGGGTTTGTGTTTGTATGGGTGTATGTGATATGTGCAAAAGTGTTATATGAGTTTATTTAAGTGCAGATCTCTCCTCTCCAAACTCCAAAGTCAAAACTCCTTCTATCCCAAATGTCAGCTCCTCTCTCCCTTGCTCTAAATGCTATCCTCTGCTCCTGGGTCCTGTTATCTAGCACACCAAAACTCAATACACAGACAGGGTGTGACCATTATTTTGGGGTGTATATATAGGTGTAGTTGAACATTTTTGATACTTTGGGGCCTTGGGATTGACTGTAGGTTTGAATTTTGTTTGTGCATCTATCAGGGTTGCTAGCCAACGGCAGCCTTAATGTTACATTTTGACTTAAGTTGTATTTTAACAGGTGTTTGGGATACACGGTGATGTGAAAACAGGTGTGAAGCAGGTTTTTGTGTTACGCGTTTTTGTTGTGCCTACGCGCCATAGCTATTCTTGCAGAGTTACTTTTAAATCCGCCGAAAATCATATATTATTTGTGTCCGATGTGCCTTTTTTACTTAGCGGCTTGTTTAATGGCTGCCTTTAAATCTACCCCTAAGTTACAGCATGTCAAGGGTTCCTGGGGAACTTATAGTTTAATATTTCTAAGATCTCAGGGTCTGCTCATTTTGAAACTTCCAGGTATGATAGTAAAGAATGAGACAAGTTGAAACTAACATTATACATTTGGTTTGAAAAAGCCAGTGGCCAGGAGAAAAGATTAATGACACTGAAATGTCAGCTTCTACTGAGGGAAAAGATTTGGGTGCAGTTAACCAGTACCATTCAGAAATAAATCATTTCTAAATGCAATAGTAATTGTTTAAAAAAACACATGCATCCATCAAGTTCAACCTTTGTCATATGGCCTTTTTTTCTCAAAGGAAGGCAAAAAGGCCCTGTTGAAGACATTTCTAATTATGCCCCAAGCTGGTAAAACAAATCCTTCCTGACTTTAAAAGGCACTCAGATATCTACATGGATCAACATCTTATGTTCTCTGGAAACAACTGTTCTAATTCATTATATTGTTCTGAACTAAAAAGGTATCAAATACTTTTTTTTATAACATCGACAGTATCTACTGTAATAATGCTGTGTAGGGAAGTGTATAAGACAGGGGTCTAAGTGAGCACACTGTGACTTGCCACCTGTGGCTGGACTAAAAGTTGTATCTGTCAAGGTTTGGCTGAGCTGCTCTAATTCTGCTATTGATTCTGCTGTCTGAGCTAATCTAAAGCTATCCATTGCTGCTGCATTCCCTGTTCTGGGTCAGGCTGAATCAGCTGACCTCTCTGTGATTACTCACCTGACTGTTATCAGCCAACCCTCCTAGGGTATTGAAAGCAGCTTGGCTCCCTTCCTGATTGTCCTTGTGTCTGATTCTGGCTGCAAGAGAGTTCTCCTGAGTTGCTGATTATCTGTGCATGACCTTGCCTCTGACATCCCTTCTGGCTCTTCACTCCTGGCTTGTTCCTGACATCGCTGATCTCCGTATTCCTAACCCCGGCTTGGCTCAGTACCTGTCTTGGTTGCTGACCCCGGCTTGTCTTTTGGTTTACGCTTCTGGATCACAATTTTGCTTTATTTGCTTTTGTTATTTTAATAAATTTGTTTTGCATTTTACATTTTTGTTTCTGTCTGGTTCCTGGTCCCTAACAATATCATACACATCTTCCCAAAGGGAAGAAAAAAGTTGTAAACAATCAATATAAAGACTTATCTATACCTGGTGTAAGATAACATAGCAAAAATGATTATAGTGATGAATTGCATCAGCCTGTAGAAGTGCAGGAAAAATTGTCATATTATCCCTATATACAGAATAAATCAAAGACACTAGACAGTCATTGTTTAGTTATTTTTGGCTTGTTCATGGTGTGTCAGCAAGTAATAAATCAGACATAATAATAATAAAGTTGAAAAAACACGCTGATGACAAAAGCATAATTGTTTGTTCTATGACTAATAATAACCACTATGGAGTAGCACATTTTAGATGTTTTATGCCATTACAGGAGAGAACGTTCCATATGCATATTAATCTTATACCACCCACAAAAGCAGCCCAGCTCACAAATATCAGACTTCTTAATGTCTGCATGAGAATACTACCAAATCTCAGATCAATGTTTTGCTTGGGCATCACCAGCAAGTTACAGATGGCAACATATGAAAATGAACTGCCCTAATGGGTGGGGTATACTGGTATACATATGGGAATTTCCCCTCTGTAATGGCACTAGGGAAACTTACCATAAAACAAATGCTTTATCATTTTGAATGCTCAAGAGGTCTTCAAAACATTGTTTGGCAATCATTGCGCTAGGTATTTGGTGGTTTGTATATGGTTTATATGGTCATTTGGACAGTTTTCTTTACCACTTTACATGTTCCTGTACTGTCCAATAAATTTAATTATTTTGGTGCTAGAGAGGTTGGCAAAGCATGTGAAGTATTCAATTGCTTACACAGATCAATTTTAAGAACTTCTGAGGCCTATGGTGAAATTAAGAATAAAGGCCCCAAATATAGGAATACATTTAGTGCCCTCATGGGTTTAGTGGTAGCCTTCCTGAGGCATGTTAATATTTGTTGGGAAAAAGCAGCCACGTTGCTATGTTGTGCACATTGGACAGCCTCACTCCTCCCAGATGATCTGAAAACTGGGTTAAATTTGTTTCTGAAAAATTGTGACTGTTGGAAACACAAGGGGAGAAGCCCTGGTACTGGATGCCCCAGAAAATGCAGCCATAGTTGCATTGCACTTGTATTTTATAGGCAAAAGTTTTTTTTGCGTGCCAGGAAACTTTAGAAAGGGCTTGGGCTGGTGTCATATGAAGTGAGGACTGGGGATGTGATTATTGACAGAGATAGGAACCCCTGAAATGTAAATCTAGCCCTATAGGCAGCTGATGTGTAAAGCTATACTCTCTGAAATGAGCTGAAGTTAAGCTCATAGATGATAGCTATCTCTACAATGGACTGCATTGTCAAACATATGAATAAATTAAATAATAAATAGTAGACGTTAGAAAATTATGAAGCTTAAAAAATTAAGTAACTTTAGAAAGGGGTTATAGTATGGCCTTCAGCAATAACACTGTATAAATCAAGAGCTGTCTGGTCACAAAACAATAAGTTATAGACATACATGTAAAATTCATTAACAGAGCTCATTAATTTTCCTGGTTTACTAAGTAAATCAGCAGGATGGGCAAGTTTCCAAGCGAAAATCTAAGAACAGCATCTGCACATTTAACATTACTACACATGTCTGCCATAAGAATGAAATATTATGAGATATATTTTAAAATATTGTCATTTATAACAGCAGGAGATATAGGGAATGTGGAATGTTTTTGTGCACACTGCAGAATAAAGTTTGACACAATGTGACTGAGCTCAGCAGTTGTACAAGACATAATTTGTCCTCAACTGAAAGATTCAGCTAGCAATTCCTTTGTATTAATTGACTAAGTGAGTCAGGAAAATAGAACATTTTCACTATTGTTTCCTGTTTTTTTTAACTAATTAAGCTCTTACATTATCCCATTGACCCTTTTGGTACTAAGACTTTTTGGGTTTCCTCAGCATATCTGTCATAACTGCAAAGTACTTTGTCTCTGATATCCTAAGCAGTTGTCTGGCGAGGGGGCACATGTTTTTATTTACCAACCTTCTGTTTGGGAATATCTTTAACTTTTCCTGCAATAAGGAATTAGAATGGACAAGAAGGCATTGTGTAAGTCAATAACAGGATTTAGAAGGGCGCACTAACGGAGCTCATATGTTGCCATCCTGCCTAGGAGAAACTCAGAGGTAAACTTGTTGGAAAGAAAAGTGTCTCCCCTTTCCAACAAAGGGAGACATGAAAGACTTAATACCAAGTGATCTGAATCACAATCACCTGACTTTATAAGAAAACATAATAAACTGTATACCACCTCAGTCTTGTTCCACTGGTAATAACAGAGCTACATACACTGCTTCAACAGCCTTGACCCAGTGTCCATTGGTAATCACAGAACTAATGATGGGTGAAAACTGATTTTTATTTATGGGAATTTTGGGGGCGAAAACATAATTTACCACATTCTTCTGTGGAGATTCATGAGATCTCTGCCAATATCGACCTATATTTTTTAAGGCAGATAGGATTCCTTCTGCAGTACTACTGCTGCTGAAGCTGAAGTGGAAAAATCCAAAGTTGTAAATAAAGGTTGTTAGGAGACTGAGTCCTACGCAACATACGCCTTGAACATGTTTTAGTAGCCTGGGATCTACAATAACATAAGTCTTGAGAAATCATATGGCAACAGAAACCTTGAAAAAAATGCTATCATGCTGATAGGTACCCCTATTTATGCTATGACTTGTAGTGGTGGTGGTGAAGGTGGGCCTGGCGGTGGGCGTGGATACTCTAAGAGTTGTCACCTCTAACTAATTCAGAATCATGCTTTGTATTTGTACAACAGCAGCAGTTGGAGACTGTCACTCCTCCTTACGTGTGACCTTCCATCTCTCTCATTGGAAGGCGCTGCTTTAACTACCAGCTTGGCACCCAAACCTTTTCTTGATGTTTGTGCTGGTACCTGAGAGTCACTGTTCCTTTTTGTCTGTGCATCCAGATTTCCCGTGTACCGACATTGGCTTCTCCTGACCCTGCTTTCCATCTCGTGATTTTGACTATCCGACAAGGCTCTTCCTTGATTCTGTCTCATCCCCTGGTACTTCTGCCTCCTGTCTGGATCTGAACCCAGCTCATCCCTGACTACTCTCTGTCTTCAATATTTACCTTTCACATATACTCCCTCTGCTGGCTGGCAACTCACAATAGTTATCCATACAGCCATCACCAACTAGAGTCCCCTGTTGCTTGTTGTGGACTCCACCACTAATTTTCCAACTTTCACACTTCAGGCCTACCAACTAAGTCAAGGGTATCATCATCAGTACTCCTGCGACCTCCTCCAGACCTCTGACTAGTCGAGGGTGTGAACAGTTGATTGCCTGCGACTCCTACCTCTTGACTGACCGACTTGTCGAGGGTGTTGTTGGTCAAAGCCTTACAACCACCACCTCTGGCCTCTCTGACTTGTCAAGGGTAGTGGTAGTCAAAACTCTATGATATCACCTCAAAGCCCGGTAGTCGAAACTCTACAACGTCATCTTGAAGCCCAGTAGTCAGACTCCTCCATCTTTTACCGCCTGTAGACCTTCAACCTTAATATCAGGTTAAAATCTCTCACCTATTCGAACCTGAGGACTGACCTCTTGCACTTGGATCCAACCCTCTCTGTGGAACTTGGAAAAGGACAATCCAGCTTCCTAATCTGACTACCTTCACCAGTAGATTCCAGATCTGACAGAGACTTAGGTGTTTTGTTGCAGAGTAGATTTTTCCCACTCCCTTAGACATTTACAATGCTACACTTATTTGTCCCTTGGCCTTGTGCACTTTAAGAGGTGATTCCACTGCTGCTAGTCATTGCACATCTGATGTGCTGCTTGTGTCACCCAAACAGATCTGTGGTTGTGCTTCAGGTGGGATTTCAAAGAAGATGGATAGTCCTATATGTATACTGTATTCCCCGGACATATGCTTTTACAGAGAAAACAGACAGCAACTTGTTTAGCTTTTTGATCATTAATGAAGTATAGCCATATTGGAGATTACATAGTCTGATGGATTCCTGAGGGACTACTATTACTTGGGCTAGATCTTGAAATAGTACTAGCAACTGGTGTACTACAAACAGCAGCAGAAGCACTTATTGCTAGGATAGTGGATGTTGACATGTGTTGCCACTTAGTCGATAACAGTGAGTTTGTCTGGGTGAGTGTGTCTGACTTGGAAGTGGTGATGGTAATGATGATGATGATAAGGATGGCTGAGATTAATTGTTTTACATAATGATGGAATTTTTGATTTATTATATAAAGTACACAACATCGCTGTTAGCAAGTGGAGTGATGTCTTGTCTGCCTGAAAAGAAAGTATAGTTTGAAGTTCTACACAAAATCTTAAGCGCTCCAAACAGTAATAATAATAATAATACTGATGGCACATTAAAAATAATATTCCAGAAACCTCAGTTCTTCTCCTGTAAAAAGCCCCCCAACCTGAAAGAACTGTTGGTAAAGCCCTCCCTTATGAATGTAACAGAAAATGATACTTCTCCCTGTTTAAAAAAAAGATGTGGAATCTGTGTGCACATTTGTACCTTAGATAAGCTTCCCATCCCACATTCCTGACAAAACCACAACATTAAGGGAAAACTCTTCTGCAGATAATCTAATGTCTAACACATCATGTATGAAATGT
Source organism: Rhinophrynus dorsalis (assembly GCA_037306005.1). Taxonomy (NCBI): domain Eukaryota; kingdom Metazoa; phylum Chordata; class Amphibia; order Anura; family Rhinophrynidae; genus Rhinophrynus; species Rhinophrynus dorsalis. The sequence goes on from CM074723.1 coordinate 418,625,708, forward strand.
CCAACACTCAACACAGGAGTATATGTAAGTGAGACAGGACAAACTCTGAGAAAACAGAGGAATTCTCATAGGTGAATTGTGTGAACAATAAAAGAGACAACCCAGCGGGTGAACATTTTTGCAAAACTGGTCAAAGCATCCAAGATCTCAGGGTGACTGTACTGATTGGACATTATCATATACAGGGAATCAGAAAGATCTGGGGGTATAAAGTAATGACCAGGGTTAACACTCTGAACTTTTGTCTATTATTCTACACAATAAACATATTTTGGTCCTTTGAGGTCTGGGTGGATAAACAATGCATTGAAAATTGTGAGTTGTGATCCTCTCTGGCACTTAGAGGGTTAACTCATACTTTCCATATACTTAGCCATCTTTGGTTGCAAGACACAAACTCTCTACACCAGGGGTGTCTAAGTTCAGTTCTCAAGAGCTACTGACAGTCCAGAATTTAAGGATTTCCCTGTCTGAGTACAGAGGTCCAATCAAAATGAATGAGCCACTGATTAACTCATCTGTGCTTAATCACGGAAACCCTTACATCCTGGCTTGTTGACACGCATGATAAAAATATATATTTAAAAGATAAGAATATATATATATATCCTTAAGTAGCCACCATAAGCATATATTGGCAATATAGGGGCTTAAGGGTAAGCTCTGACTTCATATAGAAAAATGTGTCAACCTCTTAGCATAATTAAATTCTCAGCAACCTCACTTGGAAAGTCTCCAATGGACGCCGTTTGAACACTTGGTATTAGGCACCACTGATGACTCCCAGTATGTTAATATATATGATAAAAAAATAGTAAATAGTACCAACACAAATAGTAAAAATAAAAAATTTGCACTATTAGAATAGTAAATTCACTCAACGCGTTTCGTGATTGTTCTAATATCACTTCATCAGGAGCATTAAAAATTTCTAGAGTATCATTTACTAACCTTATAAGTATGCCCTTATATCTTCCTCTTGAGCGCGCCAAAAGCATTACTTCCTCCTTCTGTTTACAATGACGCTTCTTCCGGTCACATGTTATCATGGCGGAACTCGTCTACTGCGTTCTACTCTTGACACGCATGTACCTCCATCCGCCATATTGGGACTCACGTCCACCCTGGCGCATGTGCAGCTCTAAGGCTACCGCTTCCATCATGAAAGCACATTTGCCCACCGCCCACTCGGGTTCGTGCGATCCCAATAACATGTTATGCGAATATGTGCATATCGTGCCAAGATGGCCTACATACAAGAATGCAAATGAACTAAAATAAAATAAAATATGATATAATACAGCATACGTTTGTTTGTCATCTTAAATCATATTGTAGAATATACAGCATAAATTTGTTTGTCATCTTAAATCATATTGTAAGATATCCAATAATATTTGAAAAAATTAGCAAGATAAGATTGAAACTTAAAGACAGGAGGCTATATCTATCTCTGCATTTATACCCCCTGCCTTCATAGTATTGAGAGTGAAGATCCAATAGGCCTCTTGAGGGGGCACCAAAAAAGCAAAGTCCTCACTAGACTTGTGCACGGGCAAAATTTTCGGTAAAATTCAAATTCGGACAAATTTTTTTTTTCTAATTCGGATGATCCTAATTTCGGACTGGGCCTATTCGATTCGAACGAAATTCTGATCTATTCCGAATTAGTCGGCCGAATTTAACATGGGTTAAATTATAGCAGTGCGCCTCCGTGCACGCTGCTATCATTCTTTGCAGACAGGGTGTGCATTTAGAAAAAGATCCATCCCAAAAACGGACATTGTCGTACATTGCCAGTCTGTGCATGTCACCTCTACTCCAGCATGGGATGCCAGTCACAATGGAAACGTCGAACATCGAGAACCCATGCCTGTCATTCAATTTAGCATGTTCGAACATCGAAACCCCATGCCTGTCCTTCAATATAGCATATGCTCGAACATCGAAAACCCATGCCTGTCATTCAATTTAGCATATGCTCGAACATCGAAAACCCATGCCTGTCACATCCTACTCAACATAAGTGGTCGACTCGAACATGGACAAACTACATGTCACATTCTATGTTAGTACATGGATAAAGATTAACACCTTAAGGACCCATGACGGTGCAGGACCGTCATGGGTTGCAATCCCGTTAAGGACCCATGACGGTCCTGCACCGTGATGGGTTAAACTCTCCCATCGCGGCCGCATGGAGCGATGGGAGAGCGCGGGCTGCTTGTTACTAAGTGTCCCGGTACTGGGACACTTAGTAACAACCAATGGAAACTTTGTTGCAACATGCGATTCGCTTGATGAGCGAATCCCATGTTGCAAATGCTGAATGACAGGGACAGTATTTGTAAATACTGTCCCTGTCATATATCTCTACCTCCCTCCATCTTGCACACTGCTGAGGTGGAGAGAGACAGAGAGACTTCGTGTCAGATACTGTTCCAGCGTTGCAGAGTGTTCCTGTGAAAAAAAGTGTTAAAAAAAAGATAAAATTAACCATTTGATCACTGGTTTGCAGTGATCAATACGTTCCCCCCATCTGATCACTCGTGGAGTGATCAATTTGCTGCAGATCAGTGTTTGCTGATCTGTGGGACACCCCACATCCCCCTTGTATTTTTTTACATTTTTTTGAATTTTTTTTTTATTTTTTTTTTATTTTTTTTAATAAAAATTGATTTAATGCTATAGTTTAGATAGTTTAGGTAGGTAGGTGGGTAGGTTTAGTGTAGACGTGTGTTAGGGAAAGGTTTAGGGTTAGATTTAGGTTTAGGGAAAAAAAAAAAAAAAAAGCCAAAAAATATAGATATAGTTTAGATAGGTAGTGCACTTGGGTTAGGTAGGTTCAGGGTATACGTGGGTTAGGGTAAGGTTTAGGGTTAGATTTAGATTTAGGGGTAGCGTAGGGAAAAAAATAAAAAAAATTCAAAAAAAAAGTTTATTTTATTTAAAAAATTGTTCTATATTATAAGTTAGTTTAGATAGGTAGTTGGGTTGGGTAGGTTCAGGGACTACATGAGTTAGGGTAAGGCTTAGGGATAGATTTAAGTTTAGGAGTAGTGTAGGGAAAAAAAAAAACTTTTATTAAAAACTTTATTCTATATTATAAGCTAGTTTAGATAGGTAGTTGGGTTGGGTAGGTTCAGGGACTACGCGTGTTAGGGTAAGGCTTAGGGATAGATTAAGTTTAGGTATAGTTAGTTATAGAAGTTAGTTTAGAGTAGGTGTATAAGATGCAGAGGAGGTATTCGTTAGAAGAGGCGTATTCCTATTTGGCGTCTGACTCTGAAGCCACAGACACAGCGTCAGACTTTGACGTCACTCAGTTTTCTGAGAGTGAGAGCTCTAGTAATGATGACGCAGGGCCTTCTGTGAAAAAAAAGACGCACTGCCCCAACAACTGCCCCAAGAGCTGCCCCAAGAGCTGCCCCAACAACTGCACCAAGAGCTGCCCCAGCAACTGCACCAAGAGCTGCCCTAAGAAAAGCCCCAAGAGCTGCCCTAAGTAATGCCCCAAGAGCTGCCCCAAGACCTGCCACAAGTACTGCCCCAAGACCTGCCACAAGTACTGCCCGAAGACCTGCCACAAGTACTGCCACTCCTGCTGATGAATGGGTATCACCAGCCAATTTATGCCCACAAATTCCTGAATTCACAGGCAACCCAGGAATTCAAGTGGATGTGGCAGGATTTACCCATGTTCAGTTTTTTTATTTATTTTTGGGGGAAGAAATTTTGGGGGAAATTGTGTTGCAAATTTATACGCAGACCAATATATTGCCGCCAACCCATCAGCATTCATTTCCAAGCAAGAAATATGGCATCCCACAGACATTTTAGAATTTAAGAAATTCTGGGCCCTTACAATGACAATGGGAATAGTTAAAAAACCAAGTATTAGATCATACTGGAGTAAAAACCCCATATATGATACCCCTATATTCGCCAAAACAATGACCAGGACTAGATACGAAATGATTTTGCAATTTATGCACTTTAGTGATAATACCCTGTGCCTCCCAAAAGAACACCCCCAGTATGACAGACTGTTCAAAATTCGGCCCCTAATAACCCATTTACAGAAAACATTTGCCCAAGTGTATATTCCCCAAAAAGAAATTAGTGTAGATGAATCCCTAATGAAATACAAAGGCAGGTTAGGGTTCAAACAGTGCATCCCCTCAAAGCGTTCCAAATTTGGTGTAAAATTTTATAAATTGTGTGAAAGTGCCACAGGCTACACCCAGGCTTTTAGAATTTATGAGGGCAAGGACAGCCAACTTGATCCTCCTGGGTGCCCCGAATCTCTGGGAATAAATGGGAAGATAGTTTGGGATCTGATTTACCCCTTGTTAAATAAAGGATATCATTTATATGTTGACAATTATTACACCAGCCCCCTTTTATTTAAGTCACTTTTTTATTTTGACACCGTGGCCTGTGGCACTGTCAGGCGCAATTGCAGGGAGATGCCCAAAGAACTGGTAGAAAAAAAACTTAAAACCGGGATGTCCTCAGCTTTATGCCAACAAGAGCTGCTGGCAGTTAAGTTCAAGGACAGAAAAGATGTCTACATGCTGTCCACCATGCATGAGGACAAAACTGTGGCAGTGTCTGTTCGTGGCAGGAGGGGGGTACTAAGAAAGCCAGTCTGCATCAAAGACTACAACAAGAACATGGGGGGAGTTGATCTGTGTGATCAACTCATGCAGCCGTACCTCATCATGCGAAAGTGTAGGGCATGGTACAAAAAGGTTGCCATTTACATGATGCAGACTGCAGCACACAATTCATTTTTGATTTTTAAATTGGCAAACCCCACCCTAAAACTTACTTTTCTGCAGTATCAGCTCCATCTTATCTCCCAATTTTTGCTTCAAGGAGCAACAGAAATAATTCCCCCAAAACCTGGAGTAGTACATTTTATTTATAAAATCCCCCCAACCCCCCAAAAGAAAAATCCACAAAAGCGATGCAGGGTTTGCTACAGCAAGGGAATACGGAGAGAAACCTCCACTTACTGTCCTGACTGCCCTTCCAAACCTGGCCTCTGCATGAGTGACTGCTTCAAGCAATACCATGAAGGCACAATGCAGTAGTGCTGTGATGTTTATTTTATTATTTGGCCACTTTTTCCCCCCTGAAATATCCTGTTTTTTTATTTTTCAAAACACATCCCTCCTTAGATCTAACACTATCAAAATATAATGGGAAGCAATGCACCCTATGTTTTTTCCATCTCTGATAATGGAAACACACGTTCCCTACTGGGTCCAGTAGTTCCTCCAAACCCTGACAAACCTATGCATATGGGGCATTGACGTACTTAGACGATGTAACTCACCACTAATGTAAAGCACTTAAAAAATCAGCAAATATCATCTGATTGAAATCCAGAGTAACACTAAAATAAGTGTGAAAAAATGGTGTTTCTCTGCCTTACTGCAGGTTTTGGGAGGGATTGCTGAAACAGTGGCAGCGAAAAAATTGAAAGAATGCAAATAGAATGAAAACCAGGGTTGTATACTCTTGTACAACATATACTTTTGGGGGTAAAATTCATTGCAATATTGCCAAACAGTCCGAAATGAGACAAGGCACCAGCTGTAAAAATGGCATGTCTGTAAAAGGAAACTCACATGTTCTAACTGGGCCCAGTATCTCCCCCAAACCCTGACAAACCGTTGCATATGGGGTATTGCCATACTCAGAAGAAGAAGCCGAACGCTAAAAATCTTCACCTATTCTGTAATTGAAATTCACATCAACATTGAAGTCTAAGTGTGAAAAACGCTGATTTTTTACTTACGTCACATTTACAAGAGAGTGGTGGTAAAATGGCTGCGTAAAAAAATTGAAAACACACCTAAAATGAAAGCTGGGGGTGTCTACTTTTCAAAAATATACACTTTTGGGGGAAAATCTTAAAGTGGAGCACTGGAATATAGCCCCAAATGAGAAATGGCACCAGATAAGAAAGATATGAAAATTCAATATTTGTTCCAATTTGGGTCCCGTATCTCCCCTAAACCTTGAGAAACCTATACATATGGGGTATTGCCGTACATCAACATCGAAGTCAAAGTGTGAAAAACGCTGTTTTTTTAACTTGCGTCAAGATGTACGAGGGATTGGTGGTAAAATGGCTGTGTAAAAAATTTGAAAATATACATAAAATGAAAGCCTGGGGTGTCTACTTTCCAAAAATATACACTTTTGGAGGGAAATCTTAGAGTGGAGCACTGTTACACAGCCGCAACTGAGACATGGCACCAGTGATGCAAGCTGTGAAAATCCAAAGTGTGAAACTGGAAACGCGCATGTTCCAATTTGGGCCCCGTAGCTCCCAGAGATCTTGAGAAACCTATGAATATGGGGTATTGCCGTACTCAGAAGAAGGAGATGAACACTAAACAATGCATTTTTAAAAATCTTCACCTATCCTGTGCTTGAAATTCACACCAACATTGAAACCTAAGTGTGAAAAACGCTGAATTTTTTACTTACATCAAGATTTACGAAGGATTCATGGTAAAATGGCTGCGTAAAAAATGTGAAAACTTACATAAAATGAAAGCCTGGGGTGTCTACTTTCCAAACATATACACTTTTGGGGGGAAATCTTAGAGTGGAGCACTGTTACACAGCCCCAAATGAGACATGGCACCAGTGACGCAAGCTGTGAAAATTCAAAGTGTGAAAATGGAAACGCGCATGTTCCAATTTGGGCCCCGTAGCTCCCCCAAATCTTGAGAAACCTATGAATATGGGGTATTGCTGTACTCAGAAGAAGGAGCTGAACACTAAACAATGGATATTTTTAAATTTTCAACTATCTCGTGCTTGAAATCAACAGTAATATTGAAATGTAAGTGTGAAAGCTGCAAAAAAACTAAATTTTTCCACAATTTTGAAATTTTTTTCTGGACAAATAGCTGCATAAAAAACTTCAAAATTCTCCTGATTATTTACCTTATGTTGTCTAGTTTTCAGAAAGATATACCTTTGTGGGAAATTTTTGGTACTGGCACCATCAACTAAGCTATGATGCTCACATGCCAATTGTTGAGAAATTACAAGTTGGAAATAATGGCATCCATCTTGTAATATTTACCTTGTAAATGTGAGGAAGGGATTGAAATACTAGGCATATGGGGTATTCTTATATTCAGGAGAAGCAAATTAATATATTTAGGGGTATTTTTTTGTCATTAACTAATAGTATGCAAATCCTGACAGAAAAATGTAAGCAAAATGTTGTTTTTTTTATTTTCTTCCTCTTTTTTTCTATTTTAATCAAATTAAACAATGAGGAATTCATATAAATGTGGTATCAAAAGAAAGCCCTACTTGTGCTTAAAAAAGCAGTATATAATTTGTGTGGGTGTACAAAAGGAATTAAAGAGAAAATATGGTTGAACAAAGACATAGTCAAAAAAGTCAAAATTGCTCCGGTCCTTAAGGGAAAACGACATCAGATTTTCCCGGTCCTTAAGGGGTTAAGGATTCATTTTCTGGTACCAGCCTCCTACCCTACTGTCCCTCTTTAGTACCCAAATTCCTCTCTCTCGTTTTCCTATCCTGGTTTCCCCTCATATCAGCTAAGTCTATGTGTATATACATTGTAGTGTTTCATACTACATCAAGAATAAACATCAATGATTGTAATGTGATAGATGTAATGTGTTAAAAAGAAAAATTGAGACATTCTGTTGTGAACAAACTGCAACACAGGAGAGAAATAAAAAAAAAATGCTTGACATCTATACAGCATTGTCTTAGTATAGCAATATCACCGTTTTCCGTGAGTGTGCACTACAGGGCTCTACGGTAATTGCTGGGCGTTTCCCAACATCATAATCAGGGGATGATGGGAGTTGTATTCTAACTACTGTTAGGAAACACATAAGTGATGCACATTCATCTCCCACCTAGAAATTATTTACACACGAGGCAACTGCCCCAAGTAATACCTAGCCCCTTTCCAAGTGAAAGGACTTCCGGAAAGGCTTCAGATCTCTTAGTGACTCACCTGCTATTGCCAGTCAGCGGGACCCGGAGAGTAGGAGGGGGTGATGCTATGGCTGCAGATTAAGTCTGGCATGGTGCTCTTAGTTGGCCACTTGTCACAATGTTGAAGCTCAGCCCGGCCAGCACCTTCCGGGTGGAGACACCTCACAGCAATCCTGTTCAGGACACATCATGCACTGTCGTGCACTCATACTAGGGATCCCAAATGTTTAGACTCATTTCGTACAGGGGGCACCCTCCTATATTTGTAAAACCTCTCTAGCAAATCTGGGACGATACACCTATTTACTCAAGTCTTGACTTTAGGTGGGCGATAAACAATACAAAATAGTCATAATGTTTGACTATCACATAATTCACGTCACTGAGGCAGCCAACAGGCATCGCCACTGAGTGAGCATAGGGCTGCCGGGCTGTTGACAGTCACACTGATGGGACACCCTGCAACACAGAACTGGCGGAAACCCACAAAATAAACATGCTATGGGACGGCAAATTGCCGCCCCTGTCAAAGTGCCGCCTGGGACCATGGTCCCGCTGGGACCCATGTAAAGGCCGGCCCTGTATTCAAACAAATACCTCATATTTTTTTATATTTTGCACAGGAACAAATATTACTCGCTCTTGCAGTGGCAATAACTGGAACTAATGCTGGCTGCCTACCTATGCCTAGCCTAATGCTACCTGCCTGCCTACACAACAACTGTACACTCTCTAATCTCTTCTTCTCTCTCTGAGCTCCAACAACGCAATGAGGAAATGCAGGCTGTCTGTCTGTGTGACTGTGTCATTAGTCCAACCCCCATCATGAAAAGAAGGCGGCTATTTGAATACAGACAAAAGAGGGAAGTAGTGCATGAAACGGAGAATGTAATTGGACTAGAGACATGGAGGGAAAATTATGGAGGGAAAGTAATTGAGCACGCACAGGAAGTACAAAAAAGTCCTGGTCAAAAGTAGTCAAAACTTTTGGAAATGTGTCGATTGCCAAAACTTTCGAAAGTTTCGACGAATTTCGGCCCTGGGCTGTTCAGAGTCGGATCATTTTTTCCGAATTACCCTTGAGTTTCAGATTGGCCGAATGTCTCAGAATGACCCCATTTCCGACGAAATCCGAATGTCTCCGAATGAATTCGCACAAGTCTAGTCCTCACAACATTCCAGAAAAGATGAAGACATAACCATTCCAGCTCATACGTATTCTTTGGGAATATACAATCTGTCGGATGTAGATTTAGATTCCAAATATGTTTCCATCCTTACAAAGGGTTTAAAGTTTGCACCATCTGCAGAACCTAATGATTTTGTTTTTTTTATGGATTTACAACGGTTTATATGTAAACTAACACTACAAAGATTCTTTGAGGATAAGAAAAGATTGGATGTTGACTTTAATACAAAGGATAAAGAAATATTAAGAATCCTATTAAGATTTAAAAGAAGATAATCCTCAGGATCATTGTGTGAGAACCAATTTTAAACCCAAATCGTCTTTTTATCCTATCCAGAAGAAAGGTCCCAACATTGAAAGCTTCTATTCAATGGCTCTCAATGACTACAATCGGGAAATAAGAGGTCGTAAAATCAAGAGAGATAATCTCACAAGAGAAGAAAGAAGTGCCTTACATTGTTTGGCAAAAGAGAAACATCTAACAATCAGAGAAGCAGGTAAAGGAGGATCAATTGTAGTACAGAGGACAGATGAATACATTAAGGAAGGTTATAGACTTCTGGAAGACCAAGAGGCATACCTAAAATTAAAGAGAAATCCAAGTAGTGAATATTTACAGTCACTTAAGGATCTTCTGCAAAATGCCCTTAAACAAAGAATTATAAGTACTCAAGAATACAGATATATTCTAATTGAGCAACCAGATCCAGCATTTTTATATCATGTGCCAAAAATACGCAAAGATATAGAAAACCCTCCGGGAAGGCCGATTATAGCAGGAATTAATTCCATGACGTCCAATCTATCGGCATTCCTAGATCACTTCCTACAGAAATATGTTGTTAGTCTGCCTAGTTACATCAGGGACACCCAACATGTTTTACAAAAACTTCAGTCTGTGAGATGTGAGGAAGATTATCTATGGGTAACTATGGATGTGGAAGCACTATATACGAATATAAAACACGAATATGGCTTAGAGGCTTTAGCTTATTTCTTTGAAAGGGATCAGGAGATCCCAAAAATTCAAAAGCAATTTCTAATAGATTGTGCACATTTTATGCTAACGCACAATTTTTTCACATATCAAAACCAATGGTTCTTACAAATTAAAGGAACGGCCATGGGCACGAGGTTCGCACCCTCCTACGCCAACCTATTTATGGGATATTGGGAAGCCCAGGAGGACTGGCTTAAAGGAGGTGGGGTTGAGAACCTTGTGTACTATGGCCGGTACATAGATGATATTCTAATAATATGGAAAGGATAACAGAAGAAATTGGAAGAGATGATAGCCACCTTTAATTCCAATAATATGGGTTTGAAATTCACAACAAATATACAAAAACAACAGATTGAATTTTTGGATCTGATCTTATCCTTTGAAACTAATAAAAACAGTATACCGTAAACCAGTAACATCAAATCAATATATCAGAAGTGACAGTGGGCATCATTATAAGTGGTTAACGAATGTACCCTTCGGTCAACTGCATAGATTACGACGCAATTGCAGCAATATGGAAGATTTTGAGATAGAAGGGAGGATGCTCATACATCAATTTAAGGAAAAAGGCTACGGTGATAAATTACTCAATACTGCTTTTCAAAGAGCAAAAGATCTAGATAGAAAGAAGATCCTTGAAAAGGATATAAAGAATAAACATCAGGAAGATACCTACAAAATAGCCTTTACAACGCAATTTAATACATATGCCCATAAAATTGAAAAAATCATATATAAACACTGGGGAATATTAAAACAGGACACAATATTGGAAATATTTTAGGAGAACGTCCCAAAATTATATATAGGAAAAATAGAAATATTAGATCATACATAGCCCCAAGTCGCCCAAAAAACATAGAGAATGGGACTGAAGCATTGAACAACAAAATACAGGTACCCAATGGGACATATAAATGTAGGCTTCCCAGATGTAGTAATTGCTTGTATATGTGTGATGGAATTACTTCGTTTAGTGATGTGGAGAAAAAGATACAATATCAGATTAAACAGCATATAGATTGTAATTCTACATATGTGATTTATATGCTCATATGTGGTTGCGGGACCAAATATGTGGGCCGCACAATAAGACCACTTAAAAAACGTATAGCAGAGCATAGAGGTAAAATAAGAAGAAAGGAGGAGAACCATGGAGTACCCAAACACTTTATTTTTTGTGATAGAGGTGGAATAGATAATATCAAAGTAATAGGGTTGGAACATATTCCTGTAACAATGGGAGGAAGATACAAGAGGCTTTGTACTCAAGAGGCCTATTGGATCTTCACTCTCAATACTATGAAGGCAGGGGGTATAAATGCAGAAATAGATATAGCCTCCTGTCTTTAAGTTTCAATCTTATCTTGCTAATTTTTTCAAATATTATTGGATATCTTACAATATGATTTAAGATGACAAACAAATTTATGCTGTGTATTCTACAATATGATTTAAGATGACATACAAACGTATGCTGTATTATATCATATTTTATTTTATTTTAGTTCATTTGCATTCTTGTATGTAGGCCATCTTCGCACGATATGCACATATTCGCATAGCATGTTATTGGGATCGCGCGAACCCGAGTGAGCTGGGCAGTGGGCAAATGTGCTTTCATGATGGAAGCAGTAGCCTTAGAGCTGCACATGCGCCAGGGTGGATGCGAGTCCCAATATGGCGGATGGAGGTACATGCGTGTCAAGAGTAGAACGCAGTAGACGAGTTCCGACATGATAACATGTGACCGGAAGAAGCGTCATTGTAAACAGAAGGAGGAAGTAATGCTTTTGGCGCACTCAAGAGGAAGATATAAGGGCATACTTATAAGGTTAGTAAATGATACTCTAGAAATTTTTAATGCTCCTGATGAAGTGATATTAGAACATTCACGAAACGCGTTGAGGGAATTTACTATTCTAATAGTGAGAATTTTTTATTTTTACTATTTGTGTTGGTACTATTTACTATTTTTTTATCATATATATTAACATACTGGGAGTCATCAGTGGTGCCTAATACCAAGTGTTCAAACGGCGTCCATTGGAGACTTTCCAAGTGAGGTTGCTGAGAATTTAATTATGCTAAGAGGTTGACACATTTTTCTATATGAAGTCAGAGTTTACCCTTAAGCCCCTATATTGGCAATATATGCTTATGGTGGCTACTTAAGGATATATATATATATATTCTTATCTTTTAAATATATATTTTTATCAGTTTTTTGAAACCAATAAAGTGTTCCCAGCATAGTCTGCACATTGTACTATCCATGTGTAGTGAGGGCTGGGATCAACATTCTTAACACAAGCACCAGCAGAGCGGGGGAAATCACTAACCTGGAGTGAAGCCTTGTAAATCCAGTGCAGGTTCTCCAACCAAGAGGCAGGATAGCCTCTGGTAAATGTGAGTATACCATCAAGAGGGGAAGGGTACACTAAGAAATATCTCCTGAACTACTACACTTAGAAATACCTTTTGTTGGGCTGTCTTTGCCTTTTTTCTATTATATTGATCTTACGATGTGGATCGTGATTTGTGAGGTCCACAACAGACGGCAGCAAAGAGAAGATCAAATCTGGGTAAGTGTCTTTTGAAAATACAGTTACCATATTTTCATTGAGCGCTATATATTTCAGCATTCTACATACTAAATGTGCCTGATGAAGAGACCTAGGTTGTCTTGAAAACATTCATTTTAAAGCTACTCAGTTAACCAAGGGATCACTTTTACTCTACCAGTATCCTACTCTCACTCTCAGTCTTTGTTTAGATGTAGGAATAGGATCTCCTGTTTGTCTCTGCCAAAAAATAATTTTTAAATCTTTGTTAAACTTCCTTGGCATTATCAGTCACTATCTACAAATCTTATCCACACTCCCTGCAACCATCCATAGAACTGGTTAGCACCAATATTCCTGAACTAAAGCAAGTCTAGCTCCCTCTCTTTGCCTATCTGTCTCCACAAATTAGTAGCTAGTAATTTCAGCAGCTTTCAATTTTTCCCCCAAGGATTTCAGTGTTAATTTTTACAGTACAGTACATACAGTAATGTAAAAAAACATTGAAGGTAATCTTTCCTAAACCTCTTAGCTTCAGAATCAGCAACTCATAATAAAGAATGAAACATAAAGTAACTAGTTATTGGTGAAGCACTACTACACTTCAATATGTATTTGTTCCTCTTGCTCTTGCAGATGTAGGCATAAGTGTGTGTAAATATCCCAGTATGTCAAGATGCACCTGCCTGTTTGTCTTGATGTACGATGTATTTATGTCTGTCTGCGTAGTATCTGTGACTCAGTTTCAGTAAAGTCTCAATCTCAGCCAGACAACTCGGGCAGGAGGGATCTGTTACAGTAACCAGAACAAAAGAAGGTCAGACAAAGGTATATTGAATTAAAACCACCTTTATTAAAGATATACAAATAATAGTAATTCACCAGCAATGACCCAGAACATAAAACGGACAGGCTACAGTCCACACCCAGACTGACACTGAGCCGAGGCCTGTGCTACTCAGAGAGGAGTAGAGAACCCAGCTATGGTTCTCTGTCCCAGGAAGGTATAAGGCACCCAAAGGAATCGGAGTACTATCGCAGGGTACAGAATGGGGATAGTAGTGAATGGAGTGGAGGACAGCACAAGCCACAGTACTGTAAATGCGAATAGCCCAATGAGTACTGGATACATGGAGTGAGTAGACAGCCAGATCCTCAGTTCAGAACCTGGGTGGATAGTCAGACAAGCCAGGGTTAACACATAGTAAGTAGTCAGCCAGAGCCACAGGTTGGAACCGGTGTGGATAATCAGACAAGCCGTGGTCATACACAGAAAGAGTAGTCAGCCAGAGCCACTAGACAGAACTGGTGTGGTTAGTCAGACAAGCTGGGGTCATACACTGAGCGAGAGATAACTAGTGCCACAGGTCATAACCGGTGTGGATGGTCAACCAAGACGGGGTCATACACGGAGCCAGAGATAACTAGAGCCACAGGTCAGAACCACTGTGAATAGTCAGACAGACCAGGGTCATACACAGAGCAATATCAGAAGCCAAACCAGGGTCACAACAAGGAGCAAACGTAACAACTGGCCTTAGACCCAGGGAAGTTCATATAGGCCCAAACAGAGGTAGGAATCAATTAGTTAAATGAATGTGTGTGAATAAACAAGCGCCACGTTCAGAGACAGAAACGAGCTCCTGCATCTGTGACCACCAGACAGAGCAACGAGGTAGCATGAGGGCAACTGGCAGCATGGATGCCAAGGTGCACTGTGATAGTACCCTCCCCTTAATGACCTCTCCCCCACAGAAGAGGGTTAGAACCAGCGGGGAAGTGGGAGTGGAACAAACGGATAAGAGCTGGAGCGTGTAAATCCTTTTTGGCCACCCAGGAGTGTTCCTCTGGGTCATAGTCCTTCCAATGCACCAGATATTGTACCTGGCCTCAGACTCTACATGAGTCCAAAATATTTTGCACACCAAGTGTTTAAGTAGAGATGCATGAAACACATTAGAAATGCACATGCTAGCTGGAAGTTCCAAGGCGTAGGCTACAGGGTTATCACTACAAAAAACCCAAAAGGGGTCTACAAAAAGAGGTGCCAGTTTCCTACAAGGCACCTGGAGATTCAGGTTGTGAGAAGATATCCACACTCTCTCTCCCACCTGGAAAACCGGAGCTGGCAATCGTCTACGGCCTGCATGTCTCTTATAGCGTTGCATGGACCTTTGCAGGGATCTCTGAACCCGTACCCAAGTGAAGCGGAGTGCCCTCAAATGCTCATCCAAAGCTGGAATGTTCTGTACCTCAAAGGATTCCAGAAGAAGAGATGGTTGAAACCCATAATTTATCAGAAATGGGGAGATCTGAGAGGAAGAGTTCACGGCACAATTCCTGGCAAACTCAGCCCACGGTAACAGGTTCACCCAATTATTGTGTTGGTCCGAAATGAAGCATCGGAGGAACTGTTTCAACGCTTGATTAGACCTCTCTACAGCACCGTTAGACTGAGGATGGTAAGCCGAGGAGAATGCGAGTTGGATGCCCATCTGTCCAAAAAAAGACCCCCAAAAACAAGACACAAACTGACTCCCGCAATCTGAGACCACCACCTTAGGTGTACAGTGGAGGTGCACAACTGCTCTGGAAAATATCTCGGCCAGCTCCCTAGCGGAGATGAGTCCCTTCAGAGGCACGACAAAATAAGCCATCTTAGAAAATCAGTCTACAATCTTAAGGATTACCGTGTCCCCCTCGGAGACAGGCAATTCAACCATAAAATAAGTGGATAAGTGAGACCAAGGTTCTTCCCCATTAGGAATGGTTTGAAGTAGCTCCACTGGAAAGTGTCTGGGGGTCTTGGTCTGGGCTAGGCCACCAGAAAAGTCTAGACATGGACCATATGAGTTGGTCTCTATCAATGTGCCCAGCTGCCCTAGAGGCATGGTACATCTCTAATAATTTTTGTACGTAGAGACTCAGGCACAAAGCATCTCCCACTTGGCTTGTCGACTGGTGTGGAAGCTTGCGTAGCCCAAATCTCCTCTTCTATACTTGTGCGAATAGTAGCCAATATCCAATCGGAGGGAATGATAGGAGACGGAGGAGTCTCCTCCTTTTAATCCACCCTGAACTGCCGGGAAAGGGCATCCGCTATAATATTCTTACTAACCGGAAGGTAAGAAACCACGTAGTTGAACCTCGATAGGAACAAGGTCCAGCTGGCCTGGCATGGAGACAATCTCTTGGACTCAGACAGATATGTGAGATTCTTGTGGTCTGTCAGAATCAAAATCAGAATGCTAGTTCCCTCTAGTAAATGCCTCCATTCTTTTAGAGAGAGAATAATGACGAGTAATTTGTGATTGCCCACATCATACAGACTCTCTGTTTTAGACAATTTTTTTGAAAAAAACCTACACGGACGTAATGGTTTTCCAGGCCCCACTCACTGGGACAGTAACGCTCCCGCTCCAGCATTTATCCTTAGCTCACAACTTCCTGCTTAAGTGACACTGGCACATGTTCATGATGATGTCAAGTAATGAAAAAAATAAAGTACAACCTACAATGTGGCAGATGTGTATTCTAGTGGTGGTGGTGGAGAATTGGCATGGTGTGATTTATGTATGTATTTTTCCTATTGTGATACTCTATCCTCCTTCTCAGATTATTGACACACATTAGTTATCGGTCATAGCAGTGGTCCCAAGTGGGGTAGATGGTGTCAACCCTTCTTCACATCCATCCTCTACCTCCTCATCTGTGCTGCTGTTAATAAAATTTATACTGGCTTTGTCTGTCATGTGTGGTTTCTGCTGCTACTACTACTACTAATACTGGAGCTGGATGTTGATGTAATTCTACTGCCACTACTACTAGGTGTCAAAGGTCCAGCACTTACAGCAGTAGCACCAGGAGTAGTCGTAATATCTAACACTGTGGGTGTTAACCTGTGTTGCTGTTGCTGGGTACTCAAAACAGGTGTGTGACTGAGTGGGACTTGGACTTTGAAGAGACGATGATGCTGATAATGACTGATAGGGTGACTGTGTGCTTTTTGACATCTGTACTTGTCCAGGGTCAGACTTTCCAATGGCTTTCTCAAACATTTTATAGGTAGGCACAGTGCTCCTTAAAAGTGGTGGAAGATACAGCCTTTGATTTTCTGCTAACCTTATAGCCCTGTCATCATCCTCACTCTCAACTTCATCTGTATCTGAACAAGAGAAGGATGCTTGAGGGATATATTCTAGCTCTGCATTATAATTAGTCATCATTAGGTCATCCTCAGCAACATCAGCATCACCTGACGGTTCTTTTCCACTACTACCCTTATATTCCTCTAAGCTTTTAGAGGTCTCAAACAATTTCTTTTTACTTTCACTGTAACAATATTCGCTACTACTTTGAGGACAGGTGTTTTGGTGCTTGGTTGTCTCACTGTCTGATGCAGCTGGTGGTTCAACTGCTACACCTTCCGCTATTATTATTGTCAGCATCATCAACACTTGAATGTGACTTGTTATCGTCTTCAGTGTTCTTCTTATATGGTTCTATATTTCTACTGGCACTGGTGGTGCTGGAACTAGTTTTGCTGGGACCTTGACAAACTGCATCCTTCCTTGGAGTAGAGGGATCATTGATTGCACACGCTGCAGCAACCATTGCTGTAATCAGTTTTTGAACTACTACTTTACTCTCACGTCCCTACACTGCTCCACCCCTCCCCTTGTGCATTTGCTGGAAATTATGCAACAACACTCTGTTTTTTTACTGTACGGTACACAACACAACTGATGGAGCTGTATGATGCCTTGCCTAAGCCCAGTCAGCTATCTGTCACTGTCACCTGAGATATTTTGTTTTTTTTATTCTTTTTTTTTTTGTTGTCCACCCTGTTGTCTTATCACAGTCTGTCCAAAAAAAACACAAAATCAGCTTCTTTCCCCAGACTTCCCCACCCAGCACAGAGACAATAACAGCAAGATCAGCAAGCAAATAGGTCCCTAGCTTCCTGTATCTTGCCAGTCAGGCACATGGAATTTTTGAGTATTTGGGGGTCAACCTCCTTCCTCCCTTCTTATCCCATAGAGTGCCCCCAGACTCCCCTAATACAGAGAACAAATGTCCTACCTAAATGACTCCCTAAACTAAGCTTCAACTCCCCTTTACTTCTCCTCAGGCTCAAAAACATGCTGCTCTCTGCTCTCACAAACACAGAATGGCTGTTGTGAGAGCCTGACAGCCTTTTATATGGCTGCAGAAAACTTTTATGTGGTGGAGAAATATTTTTTCACCTTGATTTCAATGGGTGGAAAAGGTGGGAAAAAGCAAAAAAAAAAAACTGCAGTTTTCTCAGGAAATTATTCAACAAGCAGAAAGTGCCATTATTCGTTGATTTCAGTTTGAGGCGAAAATTCCCCCCCCCCCTACTGTGGAGCCCTTGATACGATCAAACAGCTCAGTGATTAAAGGAATGGGGTAAGCATTCTCGACCATCAGCTTATTTAGGCCCCTAAAATAGATACATGTTCTAAGTTCCCCATGCTTTTTCTTTACGAAAAAGAACCCTGCCCCTGCAGGAGAGGAAGACTTGCGAATTATGCCCCTGGACAAAGCATCAGCCACATAGTCCTCCATAGCTCAGTTCTCCTCCACTGAGAAGGGATAAATCCAACCCCTGGGAGGTCTAGCACCTGGGACTAGATCAACAGTACAATTGTACGGGTTATGCTGTGGCAATGTATAGGCCTCTACCTTGTTAAATAGCTCTCTGTAGGACTGGTACTCTGCAGGCAACAAGGTAGAGGTACACAAAATTCTCATCTGCTGCTTTAGGCTGCTGTTGGCAAGTTTGTTACACGTTTGCCAATCAATCCTCGGATTGTGCAGCTGCAACCAGGAAATCCCAGAATAATGGCGTAATGAGGAGAATGGATGACCTGAAACTATAAGATCTCCACGTGGAGAGCCTTTACCCTTACAGTCAAGGAACAAGTCTCCTGGGTGACTTGTGCTGGTTGTAGGGGTCTCCTGTCAATGGCCTCAATAGCTAATGGAGAGGTAGTAGTGGAATCGAATGCTGGGCAGCAAAGTCTGCGTCAATGAAAAGCCCAGCGGCCCCTGAGTCTAGCAAAACTGGAAAAACCACCGAGGATTCGGCCCAAGACAGAACTACTTCAAGCATTGGTTTGCCTTGAAGAGTCTCTGGGGACTGTGAAACTCCACCGAGGGCCTGTCCCATACATAACCATGGGTGCGAGCGCTTCCTGGGCGGATGGGACAAGAACACAACAAGTGACCTGGCTTCCCACAATATAAGCAGAGGCTCTCCCTCCAGCGGAGCACCCTCTCCTCCACCGAAAGGTGAGTAAAACCCAGTTGCATAGGTTCTCCTCTAGTGGAGTCAGAACCAGGAGGCATGGGAGGCTAGGGAGAATTGGGTGGGTTCACAAAGCTGGGTGCCAACCAGGATGGAGGTCTACGCATACATTCTTTGAACAATGGTCTCTCCGGATATGGGTATCTACCAAAATGATAACCGAAATCAGCTCCTCCAGCTCACTCGGCAGCTCACTCGGCAGCTCACGGGCTGCAATCTCATCTTTGATCTAGTCACATAGGCCCTGGAAGAATACAGCTACAAGTGCTGCTTTATTCCATCCTACCTCCACTGCCAGAGTACAGAATTCTATCTCGTACTCCCCCACTGTACGTGCGCCTTGGCGGATGGTCATAAGCTGTTTGGCAGGTAGCCTGACCTGGAACGTCAAAGACCCTACAAAATGAGGCCACAAACTCAGTGGAATTGTAAATGACAGGTTTGTCTGTCTCCCAAAGGGGAAAGACCCTGGGTGATATTGCACAGTCCCCAGAGACTTTTCAAGACAAACATATTCTTGAGGTAGTGCTGTCTTTGGCTGAGTCATCGGTGGTAGCTCCTGCACTACTGGATTCTGGTGCCGCGGGGTTTTTCATTGATGCAGACTATGAGACCAAGCACTCTATCCCTCTGCTGCCTCGCTCCGTTCCGTTGGCTATTGAAGCCATGGACGGCAGACCCCTACAGCCGTCACACGTTACTCATGAGACTCATCCCTTGTCTCTAAGGGTAGGGGCACTCGATGCGGAGACTCAACAGTTTCAAGTCATTCACTTTCCCCACCATGCTATCATTCTGGGTTTTCCCTGGTTGCAGACTCACAACCCAAGAATTGATTGGCAGACTTGCAGTATTCTGTAATGATCATCCCAATGTACGAAGTCTTGCCTCCAGCAGCCTACAAGAATATTGTGTACCTCTACCTATTTACCTGCTGAGTACCAGTCCTACAAAGAGGTATTCAATAAGGTACTTTACCACCACACAGGCCTTACGATTGCATGTTGATCTGGTACCACTGGCCAGACCTCCTAGGGGAAGAGTGTACCCCTTGTCGGTAGAGGAAAACAAGGACATGGAGGATTATGTGGCTGACACCTTATCCAGGGACATTATCCAGAAATCTTCCTTACCTGAGGGCACAGGCTTCTTTTTTGTAAAGAAAAAGGATGGAGAACTAAGATCATGCATCGATTTCAAGGGACTGAATAAACTAATGGTAAAGAATGCTTATCCGATTCTGTTGATCACGGAGCTATTTGATCGAATCAAAGGCTCTACTGTATTCACTAAGTTTGACTTGAGGAACGCGCACAATCTGGTACGAATAAAAGAGGCCCATGAATGGAAGACAGCGTTTAACATCCGGAGTGGGCACTATGAATACTTGGTGATGCCTTTCAGATTGTTCAATGTTTCCGTTGTCTTCCAGGAATTCATTAATGTTGTTTTAAGAGATCTACTGCAGAGTTGTGTTGTGGTCTATTTGGAAGATATACTCATCCATTCTCCTACTTTGGAAGCACATAGAGCAGACGTAGCCCAGGTCCTACAACTGCTAAGAGAGAAATGTGAATTCCATAGGTCTCAGGTGACATTCTTGGGGTATGTTATCCCCTCCTCTGGCCTAGCCATGGACCCGCAAAAACTTTCTGCCATCTTGCAGTGGCCGCGCCCAGTGGGGTTAAGATCCATACAGAGGTTCCTGGGCTTTACTAATTACTACAGGAAGTTCATACGAAACTTTTCCACAGTAGTCAAACCTCTCACGGACATGACTCAGAAGGGAGCTAATCCTTCAGACTGGACACCTGAAGCCCTTCAGGATTTGAGGACTTGAAGTCTGATTTTGCGAAAGCTCCGATATTGTGCCACCCGAATCCCACCCTACCCTTCACCCTGGAGGATGACACTTCAGAGTCTGGAGTAGGTGCCTTGCTGTCCCAGCGCATGGGCCCTGGGAAACCATTACTCCAGTGCGGGTTCTTCTCTAAGAAATTGCCTAAGACTGAGAGTTTGTATGATGTAGGCGATCCTTGCCCTAAAAGAATGACAATATCTGTTGGAGGGGACCACCGTTTCAACCCTTATACTGACAGATCACAAGAACCTCACATATCTGTCAAAGGCTAAGAGGTTGTCTCCATGTCAGGCCAGATGGGCCTTATTCCTCTAGGTTCAATTTTGTGGTTTCCTACCTCCCTGCTACTAAGAATATTAGAGCAGATGCTCTTTCTTGACAGTTTGGGGCAGAGTCCCAGGAAGAGTGTCCTCCAGTACCCATCATTCCTCCCAAACACATTCTGGCTACTATAAGTACAAGTATACCTCTCTGTTGGGTGAGGAGATTTTGGCTGCTCTAGCTTCTGCCCCGGAGGATAAGCCAAATGGGAGATGTTTTGTACCTGTATCCCTATGTACCAGACTGTTGGAAACATACCATTCCTCTAAGGCAGCAGGGCATATTGGGAGAGATCAACTAATATGATCAATGTCTAGACTCTTTTGGTGGCCCAGCCTGAGAGCAGATTGTTTTGCATTTGTTGCGGTATGTTCCACTTGGGGTATGGGCCTGAGGAGCGTTCCTGAGTCGCTAAGAGAGATCTACATGCACCTGCCCTTCTCTGTGAATTCCACTCCCACACTTCCTCTGGTGCTGGTCCTCTTTCGTGGGGAGGAGGTCGTTAAGGGGGGTTACTATCACATTATCCCTAGGCAGCCTAGTGCTCCTGTGCTTCTTTCTTCAGCTATGCTATCGGGCGGCATGGACGCCTGCTACTTCCGCACGTTCACTAGAGCGGGTGCAGTGACATGCTCTTGTTTATGGGCTAGTACCAATTTGCCTAATTGGTTCCTGCCTTGGCTAGCTCCTATTTAAACTTCCCTGGGCCTAGGAGTCATTGCCCTTACATGGTGTTCCTGCTAGTAGCTCTTGCATTCTCGTTGTGACCTGTGCCTGACCTCCGAATCCGCTATGTGTATGATCCCGGCTTATTTGACTACTCACATTGGTTCTGACCTGTGGCTCTGGCTGACCACTTGTTCCGTGCATTACCCAGCTTGCCTGACCATTTGCATCTGTGTACCTGTGGCCCTGGCTTGCTCTTGCTCCCTGTTGCCTCTGGTTAGCTATGCCTTGGTTGGAGACTCGCGCTACCTCTATAGATCGTTCTATTGGTGCTAGAACCATAGGCATATTCCCAGTTTCCTCCGGTATAGTGTCAGTAGTGCAGTGCTCGGCACAGTGTGCAGCTCCAGGTAGTAGACTTAATGTAGTGGGTTATCTCCTTTCCAAGTGTTGAGCCTTGTCTACCTTTTCACACAGCCATTTTAATACAGACACTATCTGATGAATGTGACAAAAACAGGTTTTGGTAAGGGTAGTTTCTCTGTTGTCCAATACAGGTTAGGTTAGGCAGGATCAATTCTGAGAAGTGAATGCAGGGGGTGGAGCCTATCTTCCCTCCTTGGCTGCTGCTAGCCAATCAGCTCCAGTAAGATTTGTTCCTTGGCGAAGACACAAGGCAAGAGAACAGTTCTACTATAGTTTTAGCTTTTTATTATTTTCTGTTAGATATGGGATACGACCATTACGCGGATTACCATCACTGACAATTCCCATCACCCAAATGTGGATAACTCAGTTTATCAGGTGCTTTTGTGGACCTTAAGCCCTGGGGGGAAAATCTTGGTTGCAAGTTCTTTCCTCAGGAGTTGCCCACTGAGGCTTCTTCTTGATAAATGGTAATCCGAAGACAGAAGATCTGCAGAAAAGGTGAGCAACCCTTTGAGTGCTGAGGTTCACATGTCCCACGTTGCCCCTCCGCACAGGGGTCTCCTTTGGAGTTCCTATTGCATACTCCTGCACTCATTGGGTTTGTCTGTATGTCTGTTGGGTATTTTGGAAAAAGTTTCTGTGGTAACTTAACCCTTTGTTTGCTGGTTTAGCATCTTTTGGGGGGTTTTGAGCACTTTCCCTAATGGGTTCAGTGTTTATTGGGTCTAGTGACATGTTTTAGTGCTGTTTGGTCCAAATTTACTTCACAGTTACAACTTTGCAAAAATTGTGTTCCTCGCCTTTATGGTGCACTTTTACGGCATTGACGCCATTGCTCCATTCAAAGGCTCTACTGTATTCACTAAGTTTGACTTGAGGAACGCGCACAATCTGGTACGAATAAAAGAGGCCCATGAAATCTAGCGATTTCAGAGACAGCTCATTTTTATTGTCTGCCCTTGCTCTACTCTCCGGTCAACATTTAATGTGTGTTGGGGAGCTCAGGGGGCTTCGGGTACTGTTGGGGTACTTTTTCTGGGAAAACTACATTTCCCATGAGCGCGTGCATCGCACGCTCCTTCCTGATTGGCTCCCGTCATGGCAGCCATTTTGTGCCTTCCCAGAATGAATATCCTATCCAGGGCTTGGACCCTCCTTCTCTCCTCAGCAGATTAACCCTTCGTCTGCCAGATAAGTGTATTTTAGCGATTTTTGGGGTGAAATTTTAATCATACACATTGTATTTGGGTATTTCCTTATACTTTGAACATTTTGACACTGTAGGAATGTATATTCCTTTGGAGCTTGGGGCTAGGACTAAGACTAAGGACGCTGGGGTCTCTGTGTACCCCTTTGCGCATTGATCCTCATGTCAAGCAGGGTTGCCTAGAGAATTCTCAGGTCATTTATGCCCAGCATGTTCTGTTGTCCCTGAGCTTTCCCCAGGGACCTCCAACCATGCATTAGAGCCAGTTTAGACTGCTACTAGAGACCTACAGTATACACAGCTCTTCCATCTCAGTTACAGGGGGTCTTCTGCTCCTGGCAGACCCCTACTTCTGTCAGACCTTCCCTACTGAAACCACAAGGAGTACCTGATGTATCAGATTCCTCTAATGAGGAGCTGTTGGTGGATTCTGACGCTGAGGAATGTTCTGCAGTGGTCTCATCTCAGTTCTTTGGAGACCCCCCTTTGATGCTGACCCTGATCCCTCTGCTGTGGGCCTTATCAGAGCCGTGTTAAACACCCTAAACATTCCCATGGTTCAAGAGGTTTCTTCTGACCCCTATGATGTACTTCTGGAGCCCAAACGGCCCCATACTTGTTTTCCACCTAACTCCACTCTTGACCGGTTAGTGTCTGATGAGTTGTAGTCTCCTGACAGAAAGCCTTCTGTCTCCAAGGAGTTTGCTAAGCCTTACCCCCTTTTTTGATGAGGTGCTAGCTCAGTGGGTTAATCCCCCCAAGGTGGATGCCCCTGTTTTCTAGGTTTTCTAAGTCCACTCTTTTGCCAGTTGCTGATGCCTCTGCTCTTAAATACTGGTTTGACAAGAAACTTGGGGCCTCCCTCAAGTTTTTGCCACCACTGGTACTTCCATACGTCCAGCATTTGCTGAGGCCTGGGTAAATAGGGCCATTGCAGTTTGGACTGAACAGCTCACATTTGCAGTTCGTCAGGGAGCTCCTGCTTCTACCATGTTGAGACTTCTTGCTAACATTCTGAAGCCCAGGATTAGGTCTCTGCTGCCTTGTCGATGACATCTGGTGGTGGCAAGGGTTTCCACCATGTCTGTGGTTTCCAGATGAGCTCTTTGGCTCAAGATCTGGTCTGCTGACACTGCTTCTAAGAAAACATTGTTCTCTTTGCCCTTTCAGGGCACTTCTCTGTTTGGGCCAGATCTTAAGGATCTGAGTAGTGAGGCCACAGGGGGTAAGAGTACCCTCCTGCCTATGGTTTCCAGGAAGCAGATGCTGTAATCGGCTTTTTCATGCTTCTGGACTGAGACACGCCAGACGAACCAGACAGTTTCCCGAGCTCCGTGCTCCTCCGCCAAGCCCAAACCACAATGGAAGCCTAAGGTCTCCACCTAGCCCAAGGCTTCCACACTTTCTTCGGCATGACTCGCCAAACCCAGGTCCCCACTCTGCTGTGGGTGGTTGTCTGCGCCACTACCACAGCATCTGGGAGGACACCGTGGTGGACCCTTAGGTTATACATGTAGTGGCAGAGGGGTGCAGGATCCCTTTCACCTCTCTTCCTTCCTTCAGGTTTTTCCCTTCTCGCACTCCTCAGGGTGTAGGGAAATGCCATCTGTTCAACGGTGCCTTCCAGGCCCTTCTGGACAAGGCGGTTCTGGAGCCGTTTCCTATTCAGGACAGTGGTTTGGCATTTTACTCAAACCTGTTTGTGGTTTCCAAGGATGGCGGCTGTCGTCCAATTTTGGACCTGAAGAATCTCAATTCCTTTGTGGTCAATACTCATTATCACCTGGGGTCCCTAAGGACAGTGATTGCTGCCATGTCCCCTGGGGAATTCCTTGCTTCTCTGGATCTTCAGGACACATATCTGCACATCGCAATTCATCCAAAGAGCAGGCAATACTGCAGATTTGCCTGTGACCACAGGCATTTTCAGTTTTCTGCTTTTCCCTTTGGTCTGACTACAGCTCCTCAAGTCTTCAGTCGTGTCCTGGGAGCCTTACTGTCCGTCCTCCATTGGAAATGAATCAGAGATACACCATACATGGGTGACCTGATTCTGAAAGCCTCTTCTCGAACTCCTTCAGCGGTAGATTCAGGGCTGCATTCATGTGCTCACCCATAATGGGTGGATCCCCAACATGGACGAGTCGGATCTTGTCCCATCCCAGCGACTGGTCTTCCTGGGCCTTCTCTTCGACACTCAGCAGAGCATGGTGTTTCACACAGATGAAGTGGCTCACCAGATCACCCACAGGGTTTCCGCTGTTCTGGCTCACGATCCAGTTCCAGCCAAGAAGTTGTCCTCTTTAGTGGGGAAGTTCATTTCCACCATAGCAGCAGTCCTGTTTGCCATGGCTCGCACCAGGCAACTCCAGAGGTTTGTGACCCAAGTGTGCAGGGATCAGCCGGACCTCCTGAAGATGTCAGTCTATCCAGCTGGGGAGCAGTCTTGGGTCACCTGAATGCTCAAGGATGGTGGTCTCCAGAGGAATATCTCCTTCCCATCAAGGTCTTGGAGCTTCGGGCAATATTACATGTCCTTCGCCACTGGACGTGCCAGCTAGAGGACTGCCCGGTCTGGGTTCAGTCCGACAGCGCCACGACTGTGACTTACATCAACAAGCAAGGCGGAACAGCCTTGCAGCTTGGTTAGAGGTCAAGACTATTTTGTCCTGGGCAGGGGAATATGTTCCTGCCATATCCGCAGTTCACATTTCTGGTGTAGACAACGTCCTGGCAGACTTCCTCAGTCAACACTCAGTGGACAGCGGAGAGTGGAAACTGCATCCTGAGGTGTTCTACCTCATTGCTCAGAGGTGGGTTGTTCCATGTATCTACCTGAGATGACAAGACACAGCCGGAAGACTCTGATGTTCTGCTCTCACTTGAGGGATCCTCTAGCTCTAGCGGTAGATGCCATGTCCATTCTACGATTCTTTCCTCTGGCTTCCATCTTTCCTCCCATTCCCATGTTGCACAGGGTAATAGGGGAACTGAGACTGGAGCGCTCTCCAGTTTTTCTGATTGCTCTGTCCTTGGCAGTCTTGGTTTCCGGAGCTTCTGGATCTATCGGTGGAGGAGCCTTTTTGGGTCCCTTGCCATCTAGATCTTCTTCTATAGGGTTACCTGTGGAAGGAGGATGTCCATCGTCTAGCTTTGATGGCTTGGACATTGAATCCTCACCACTGTGGTAGAAAGGGTTTTCTTCTAGTGTGGTGGTGACTATGCTTGGTGCACACAAGCCTGTTTCCTCTAAGGCTTACCATAGAGTCTGATCTTCCTTTCTCTGTTGGTGTGCTGATAACGGCCTATCTCCGGATTTTGATTTTCCTACGGTCCTGGCCTTCCTACAGGAAGGTGTGGACAAAGGCTTCAGTTGAGTTCCCTTACGCTTCAGGCATCGGCTCTCTCTGTTTTTCATTCAGAGGCGCATTGCTATTCTTCCTGATGTCTAGGGTTTCTTCAAGGGAGTTGCTCATACTCGTCCTGTATTTCAGACTCCTGCTCCTCAGTGGGATCTTAACTTGGTTTTGGGTGTCCTTCAGCACCCTCCCTTTGAGTCTTTGCTACTATTCCTCTACGTCTGCTGACGTGGTACATTG
Source organism: Rhinophrynus dorsalis (assembly GCA_037306005.1). Lineage (NCBI taxonomy): Eukaryota > Metazoa > Chordata > Amphibia > Anura > Rhinophrynidae > Rhinophrynus > Rhinophrynus dorsalis. Next base: position 418,652,894 of record CM074723.1, read on the forward strand.
GCCTTTCTCCTGGTGATAGAGTCTGTTCGCCATGTTGTGGAGTTGCATGCTTTGTCTTGTAAACCACCCTTTTTGGTGTTTCACTAAGATATGGTGGTGCTTCTCACTGTGATCACAGTAGTTTCTCCCAATGGTGGTTTCTGAGTTTCTCATTAATCAGGAGATTGTGGCTCCTTCTTTCTGCCCTGACCCTTCCTCTGACAAGGAGAATGATCTCAACTTGTTAGATGTGGTGCGTTGTCTCAAGTTTTATCGTCACACTGAGTTCATTAGACAATCTGGTGTGCTGTTCGTCATTCCTGAGGGCTCCAGGGCAGGGAGACCTGCATCCAAGTGACTATTGCGTCTTTGATCAAGTCCACTATTCGTAAGGCTTACAAGCTAAGGAAGAAGCTTGTTCCCTTTCGGGTCACGGCTCATTCTAATAGATCAATGGAGGCTTCTTGGGCTTAGAAGAATCAGGCCTCCGCTGATCAGCTGTGTAAGGCTGCCACTTGGTTGTCTGTGCACACCTTTTCGAAGCACTACCGTGTTGATGTGCTGGCATCGGCTGACGCCAGCTTTGGGAGGAAGATCCTGGAGGCTGTCTTGCCTGTCTAGGTTCTTCTTCAGTTCTTTGGTGTTGACACTTTTGTTTTTGTTGGGCTATCTATGATCTGATGGTTCATGTATGCTCTGGTGACTTTGGGGGCCTGGCGCCTGGTCCTTGCCTTACTTCCCGCCTCTGGGAAACTCAATGGTTGGACATCCCAAAGTTACCAGTAACCTGTATTGGGCGACAGAGAAAAGAGGATTTTAGTGTTACCTGTTAAATCCTTTCTCTTAGTACTTACAGGTTACTGGTCTCCCAACCTGTCAAGGGACCATGCTTGGCTCTCCTGTGGCAGAACATGGGGTCCTTTCGGGTTCATGTTCACAGGAGTCTTCTTTTCTTTCTCACTACCTAGTCAATATGTCTCAAATCTTACTGGATCTTACTGGAGCTAACTGGCTACTGGAGGGCTGCTTCTCAACAGAGAGGAGCTGCTAATGAAAAAATTAGGAAACTGCATAGTTTTCACAGATTTTTTTAACTATAGTGCCTTCCTGTGGAGATATACATATTCATAGCAAACTAGCTTAGACTAAAAATGCAAAAGATGACTGGTCCCTTGTGTATTTTTAAAACATATAGCATGTGGGGTTACATGCTTTATGCTTTATTTCTTGTTACTTTATGCCTGAGTTCAGATTGGTACGAAATGGAAAAAATGTACCTTCACTTTTTTTTTTTAATTGCTAATATTTAGGGGAAATCCTATCCATAAATTCATGCATTTTGGTGTTTTAGAAAGCATAAGTTATTGCTAAACTTATCACCTGAAGCACTTGTTAGTGGAGCACAGAAAAGAAATGCTCACTGACAGATATTTTTTTATTACTTTTCATTGAATTTTTTCTTTTTGCATTCTGGGTAAAAAATCTTGGTCATATTAGGAGATATGTACAAATTAAGGGTATAATATAAAAGTGCAGGGATTCCTGAAAAAACAGTGCATGGCATGTGTGAGCTGATAACAGAAAAACACTTAAAATTGTAATTTGACTGTACACTGTCAGAAAAGTCTGAAAACATGCTTATCACAGGAGAGTGAAAGAACAAGAACAAAGAGGAAATATCTCACAGCACTAACTCACTGTAATATATACACATAGTTAATAAAGTTAGAAAAGGATCAAGTGACTTAAGTATAGATATCAGATTGGAATGAGGGGGTTCTCCAGTCCCCCAAATATTAGGCCAAAATCTAAAGTGCAAACACAAGACGAAAATAGACCTGTGCTCTCCATACAAATTGTGCAAATGTGTGCCCAGTTTTGGGCATGTATAATACCACAGTGTTAACCCTTTGGGTGCCAGAAGGGGTACACAACGCATTGCAAAGCAATGCGTTGCGTACCACTCTGGCACTCAAAGGGTTAATAAATTTGAGCATTTTGTTCCATAATTTGGCAAAAAAAAATGTAAACTTGCCAACCCCATCAAGGTACCCCAATTGGAGTACCTAGACGGGGCTGGCAAGCTTAAACATTTTTTGGCCAAATTATGGAACAAAATCCTCGTATTTATTAACATAGTGGTATTATACATGTCCAATACAGTGCATACATTTGCAAAATTTGTATGGATGAGCACAGGTCTGTTTTTTGTCTACTGAAATGTCTTTGCAGTGAAGTAGTTAAAGTGTAAGTATCTCCTTATGTAAACCTAAATTCATTTGAAAGTGTTTTCAAAATCACATACTTTAGGTTAGCCATTTTTTAATGTAATATAAGAAGTATTTACTTTTATTTATTTGTCAGTTTATGCCAGTTAGACAAACGTATGCACCAGACTTGCCACTGTAATGCTCAAAAGCACTGAATGTCTCAACACATAATGGAATTAATTTTATTATTTTGTTGTAAGGAACAGAAAAAACAAACATACAAACAAAAAACAACCAACCCACCTAGTATGCAGAAGGGGTATTAACACTTTTTTAAAGGGATAGTAATGTTACATAATTAAAACAGCTCTAATTAATCATCATCAGAAGCGTAACTAGAAGCCATGGGGCCCTGGTGCAAGAATTGCCACGGGCCCCCTCCGACCACATTGGCCCCCCTCAACCACATTGGCCACCTCCACATTGCCCCTTCAACAATGCCCCCATCACAATGCCCCTCATTCTCCACATTTCTCTCCAATTTCCACAATGCCCCTATCACAATGCCCCTCATTCTTCACATTTACCCCAATCTCCACAATGCCCCCATTACAATGCCCCTCATTCTCCACATTTCTCTCCAATTTCCACAATGCCCCTCATACTCCACATTTTCCCCCAATCTCCACAATGCCCCTCATTCTCCACATTTTCCCCCAATCTCCACAATGCCCCTCATTCTCCACATTTCTCCCCAATTTCCACAATGCCCCTCATTCTCCACATTTCTCCCCAATTTCCACAATGCCCCTCATTCTCCACATTTTTCCCCAATCTCCACAATGCCCCTCATTCTCCACATTTCTCCCCAATTTCCACAATGCCCCTCATTCTCCACATTTCTCCCCAATTTCCACAATGCCCCTCATTCTCCACATTTCTCTCCAATTTCCACAATGCCCCTCATTCTCCACATTTTCCCCCAATCTCCACAATGCCCCTCATTCTCCACATTTCTCCCCAATTTCCACAATGCCCCTCATTCTCCACATTTTCCCCCAATCTCCACAATGCCCCTCATTCTCCACATTTCTCCCCAATTTCCACAATGCCCCTATCACAATGCCCCTCATTCTTCACATTTACCCCAATCTCCACAATGCCCCCATTACAATGCCCCTCATTCTCCACATTTCCCCCCAATCTCCACAATGCCCCTCATTCTCCACATTTTCCCCCAATCTCCACAATGCCCCTCATTCTCCACATTTCTCCCCAATTTCCACAATGCCCCTCATTCTCCACATTTCTCCCCAATTTCCACAATGCCCCTCATTCTCCACATTTCTCCCCAATCTCCACAATGCCCCTCATTCTCCACATTTCTCCCCAATTTCCACAATGCCCCTCATTCTCCACATTTCTCCCCAATTTCCACAATGCCCCTCATTCTCCACATTTCTCTCCAATTTCCACAATGCCCCTCATTCTCCACATTTTCCCCCAATCTCCACAATGCCCCTCATTCTCCACATTTCTCCCCAATTTCCACAATGCCCCTCATTCTCCACATTTTCCCCCAATCTCCACAATGCCCCTCATTCTCCACATTTCTCCCCAATTTCCACAATGCCCCTATCACAATGCCCCTCATTCTTCACATTTACCCCAATCTCCACAATGCCCCCATTACAATGCCCCTCATTCTCCACATTTCCCCCCAATCTCCACAATGCCCCTCATTCTCCACATTTTCCCCAATCTCCACAATGCCCCTCATTCTCCACATTTCCCCCCAATCTTCACAATGCCCCCATCGCCACATTGCCCCTACTGACCCCCGTCCTCCTACCTCCTGGTGGTCTAGCGGTGTGTGTGACATGCCAAATGAGGGACAAACCTCTGACTGGTTGGTACACAAGCTCCCGCGCAGTCCTTAGTAATGCAGAGCGCTGGGAGATTATGTCATCTCCCAACGATCTGCATTACTAGAGCGCTGGCCGCCAGGACATCAGCTGTGCTGCGGGCAGGTGGCGAGGGGGTCGCAGGGGGCGGGCGGGCCCCTGAGAATGACGGGCCCGGTCGCAGTTGTGACCCCTGCGACCCCTATTGTTACGCCACTGATCATCATAGTATTTGGACTTTGGAGAGTGTTATTTCAATTCTGTCAGAGCTGTAGTTCAAAAGTAATTGAATGATAAAGTATCTTCCTCCCGCCCCTTTTACTCATGTAACACTGCTCATCCAGATCAGAAGGGAGGTGCCCAGGTAGATTGCAGAGAGGGACAATCTTCAATTAAGATAAGGGAAAAAGCTGAAAAACTTGTCAAGGGGGGCAGGGCCTTCATTGCTCTCATAGGAAGAAGATTGTCCCCTGCTGTTATCTTTCTGGTCTGTGGACCAGATTACACATCTGAGAAGAGATGGCTTACACTAGGTAAAAGGGGCGGGAGGGGAAACTTTATCCTTCAATTACTCTTGAACCACAACTCTGACAGTACTGAAATAACACTCTCTATGGCTCAAATACTATGAAGATTAATTGGAGCTGCTGTTTTTGTGAAACATTACTATCCCTTTAAATTCTTAAAGTCCCCATCCCTGGAACATTAGGGCATATGAATAAAGATACAAAAGAAGCAAATTTTAGTTTAACCAGCTGCACCACTGGGGAACATTTTAAAAAAGCTATGTGTTTAAAAGGGACATTTAACCACTTGAATGCTAGAGAGCCCAATGAATTGTGAAGCAATGCAATGTAACACTTAAGAAGTTAACCCTTTGAATGTCAGAGGGGTAGGCAACCCATTGCAAAGCAAAGTGTTGTGTACCCCTCTGGCACTCAAAGTGTTAACAGCCCCATTTAAATCAAAATAAATATTGGCACTTACTACTTGTCCCTTATGTTGCAGTTGGTTTATCCCCGTTGCTCCACTTTTGACTGTGAGCATGGTTCAAGTTTTTCTTTTGATTTGTAATAAACATGCTTCTGATGTCCACTTATGATATGTAACACACGACATATACAGTGATGAGATAGTGTCTGCAATTTACACTGTTCATATTGTCATCAGATATTTACATTTAGTTCTGCAGTGTTCATAGCTAACGTCTTATTTTCCTAAGATATAGGAGTTCTCCAGATAAACAGATTTTCAAACCTTTAAGACATATGGAGGTGTCAGGCGTGTTAAAATGTGCAGGCTCGTTTTCTTTGCCAAAGCTAAAAAAGATGCTGTCTCATTCATCTTGAATACTCTTGAGTATCTGAGTACCAGCTGGTGATTTCATCAGACCTTTGACCATCAGCCATTCTCTTTACTGTGGACTCAGATTCACTCACTTGTTTAAATATAAATTTATGGTTATGTAGAAGGATAGTCACCAGAAACAATGCCCAGCAGGAACAGTGCTAAGTACTAGCTGGAAAGGGGATAAAGCTCCAGCACTCAGACCTAAAATGTTTGGTTTAGTTGCAAGTTTAGAGCAATGTAATTGGGATAATCTCCATAACAGTAACAGTGCAAGTGTGCTGCATGGTGCAGTGATAACGCATTTGGTTGTCCCCAGCTCCAACTCTTTTAGGATCCTAACAACTTTCCTCCTGGATTACAAACAAAACTGCAATAATGGCCTTTTTGACTGGGGAATAAACAAATGTCTACTCTTTTGGAGCAAAAGTTTTGTTTTGAAAAATGTGTATATTTGTCAGGAGAGGGTAAGCTGCAATACTCCCACTGTTGGTCTGCAACCAGCATTAGGACGAGGATGATGGTAGTTGTAGTCCAACAACAGTAGGTGGAAGAATATTTCCCACCCCGAGTGTAAGTGCTTATCCTGTTTTTGAATCAGAAAAGTAACAAAAATTATGTCTTCACAGAAGACTAATTCACTCCAACTTAGTAGACGAACATAAATTAAACATGGCAGCTCATTCCTGGGTTTACTTATTTATGGTATATGTTATTTCATCTATTCTGGATCAAATACTATATATTGTGCAAGGATCCACCCTCTTAGTTACCATGAATATGAAACTTTGTCACTTTCTCATACCTTCCATCTGGTGCTGTAGCAAATACTGAATCTGACATTGTCAAGTGTCATTCTTGTCAAATTAACCAGACATAATAATCCAATTTTTATATATTTTGGCCATAAGCACCTACAATGGAAATCTAATGTCACATCTGAGCAGAATCATTCTTTTTAATAAAGGGAATCTACTTGACACAGGTATTATGTTTTGGGATTTCAAAGAGATAGAAATTGATTTTTTCTACCTTTAAAGTATTTTCGTAACAAATCTATAATATAAGATAGAAATGGAAGACAACAATAAATCCACAGAGAAATCTGTTGAAGGCTGATTTTACATTTACATGCAGCAAGTCATCTGTTCCTATTGTGTTATAGTTTGGATCCTCATTACTGGTGATGCAATGCAGACTATCTGTGATGGCTATATAGATAGGATGATGAAGTGTGACACTCAAAACAAGAGATTTCTCTGCAGACCTTTGCTGTATTTCAAGAGAGACTATTCATTATTCTTTGCCCTTGTTCTTTTATGAAAAATAAAGAGTAGCCAGTCTATCCTTACCAAATAAATAGAAATCATAGATTTCCCTAGTCCCATTCCAACTGATGCACAAAAAATCTAATTTCAAGATGGTTCAATTTCATTTACACTGAGTTCTACTTTGTTTCAAAAGGTCAGATGGAAATTTGCAAGATATCTGAGAGAGTATTGATTGCCAAGGAAGAAACCATCTTATATACTGAGATAATGCTGGTTACTGTCAATGAGATCATGCATTATAGTAAACTAGTATTCTCCCCACTGTTTAAAATGGTGTGTTAAAAAGGAGAATGACAGGTGTAGGAAGGATGTTTGGATGATGGAAGAGTTAAATGACACGACTAGGGGCTAGATTCTATTGCAGGAGATAAATGTTAACACCTGTTTTATCAAAAATGTTCCTATTGAAGTCTATGGGGAAACCTGGAGATAAAAGCAGTGATAAAATTAGTACCTGTAATAGAATCCAGCTGTGGATGAGGTGTAGAACATGTGTCACATACATTTCTATATATTAATTTTACCATTGTAGGAGGCAATGAATGTGAACATGAGGTGATAGATTCCCTGTATGTTCTTTGTTGCCTCTGGTATGCATGAGAAATACCAACGGAGAAATGAGTTTTGATATCAAAGGAGAAGTAACACCTATAGTTATCTCCACCTACTTTATTATGGCCAGACATAAAAACATTTTCGATCAGTCCTTGTTGACATGTCCATGGACATAGACATTACAGTTGCTGGCAGTTTTCTCAAACTGAAGTAAGCAGAATCCAAGATCCTTTAAGGACCATGACAGTGGGTGGACTTTGTTTCCTGTTGTTCTGCTAGCAACTGTTATGTCCTCCTTCATGGACAAGACATAAAGGATTCAGGATTGACTGTAGGTGAGCCATAATAACTTAAGTGGGGGATTATTATTAGGTGGTGCCACAGCTCTTTTAACTGATGTCTATAGTTTTTCTCTGATGGTCAGACAAGAAAATTTAAAATTCTTACACTGATTAAGAGGCACAGAAAAACATGCCCGTGTTACCACCTTTTCTTGCTTACCCTCTCTTCAGGCCTCGGATTCCTTGCTTATAGGCATCTCAGCACCTGTATCCTGTGCTTGTTTTTCAGATAATTTTTGGAAGTTATTGTTTTTGTTGTATCCATACCTGGGAACTCTCTGGATTTGCCCCTGCAGACTCCAGTTATGAGAGTACATTAGCGGGACTAGAGGATGATTCTCTGGCTATGGGAGTTTTCTTTAAAACTCTTACCACTTCTGCTCCTTCCCACCCAGTTCCTCCCACTTTACGCCCCCTTATGTGATGCCCCAGAAAGCCCGGTCCCTACTCATGGGTAAACCCACCCATTTTGCTGTGATTTGCGACAATTATACTCCCCACCAGGGACTCCATAAATGATAGTTCTTTCAGCCCTGTGTCAGCTCTGGGGAAGATGCTGCAGTGGATAGCTCGATCAGCGCTTACCTGGCCTAAGGGCTTCCTGGCTCTTGATTGGTCCAACGTTGAATTTTAATGGCAGTCTATCCTCCAGTTGGGGCCTGATTATCGAGCTCTGCTCCGTTATTGTTTTGGTTCCTGTTTCTGTGGTCCCGTTCTTGGCTCCGTCTTAGTACTGACTTCCCGGTTGTGGTAGATCCCTGGCTCCAGTCTGACATCGGCCCGTCTCCTCCCTGTTGATCCTTTGCCTCTGGTGGTTTCCCTCGGCTTGCTGATTTTCCCTGGCTCTGCCTCCCTCTCGGTGTGGTTGGTTCCCGGTTGCAGCAGATGAATCTCCGGTGAGTACTCTTCCGCATCGTTGGCAGCCACTGGGGGTGTTCGGCGATGTGTTCCCTTCTGGCCTCTGGTGTTCGCCCCTCCTCCTGTGTTCTGCCCCTTGCCTCCGGCGGAAGCCTCTCCACTCCGTGCTAGGCTTTGGTTGCGGCCTGGGTTCTGCTGCTGGGAAGTGGTGCGGCGCACTCGTTGGCAGCTAGTCATGGGTAGGTGGGAGAGCTCGGTCACCGAGTACCAGCACCCTATCGATGGTTCCAACTATTTGAAGGGGCTTGCGCTGAGCATCAGGGTTTGGGACTGGAGAGTGAGAGAGAATCAGGGGACCTCGGGGGGTCCTCTTCCTTTGGTCCCTAGCGGCTGGTTTCCCGTCCTTTCACCTGGGCTCTGTGGGGGTTCTGTCCAGTCTCTCCTGTTGGGGGTCTGCCTCCGTTAGGGGGAGATTTGGGGTTTTCGGGGGTCTGAGGGCTTTCCCAGGGCTGGGGTGGCTGTGTTTGGGAGTTTAGGGGTGAGACGGTCATCTTGGCCGGCAGGTCAGGTAGCTGCGGGGGGGTCTGAGGTTTCTATCGATCCCAGTGTGCGGGCTCTCTCTGCCAGGTGCCTATAGGTCCTTTTAGGGGTCTTATTGGTATCCTATGCTGGCAACAAGTTGCATCATTGTTGAGGAAGGCCTACATTTTTGGGGTCACTAGTCTCTTTCCTTAGGCGGACCTGTAGTGGGTTTAGCTCTTTTTGTTGTTTTCTGATTTGTCCTTTCCTACCTTCCTGGGGTACCTGTGTGCCTGTGAGTATCCTTCTAGAACCTCTCTGGGGTCGGACATCCAGCTTCGCGGCCAGCATCTGTAATTCGGCGTTGGCCGCAGCTAGAGGGACCGGTATCTGGCACCGTACTCAAGCCTCGCTCCCCAGCTCCGCTCTCTAGTATCTGGCACCCCAGAGGGTTCAGGAGATCCAAGCGTGACAAGTTCCCATGTATCTTTCTCCGGGGGAAGTTAGGCTGTTGCTGGGGGTCTCATCTAGATCCTTCCTATTGGGTCTTGCACTCTATACTGTTTTGGGGTTCCTTTTTCCCGCAGATCCATAACCACCTAGCCTAGTCTAAAGGGTGTCCATCCTGGGCCTGTCCCCCAAATAACTGGGGTCAGACACCTGGTTTTGTGGCCAGCAACTTTAGTCCAGCTTTGGCTGCATCAAGGATGTTCCTGTCTCAGAGTGACTTAGGAATAACAACACTGACAAGTACAGATATGTTAAAACAATGATCTTTATTAAGAATCGCACAATAATAAAAAAATAGCACTTCCCCAACCTTCACAGGGCCAGATAGAAGGACAGTGACTGGACACTGACTGCCGGTAAGCTCTAGTAGCAAGGATGGTAGTAGCTACTAGTACAGGAGCAGCTGTAAAGCCCCTGGAAACAGAGGGAATTCCTCCTAGAACTTTAGAGTTACTAGACAGGCAACAGAGGCAGACTCTCCCTGAAATGCTAGGGTGACTGGACAGGCAACAGAGGCTGAATCTCCCTAGAATACTAGGGTAACCAATGGCACAGTACAGGATGGAAAGGCCAGTATCACGGACTGACGCAACTGTACACAGCTAGTGAGGAGGGATCATCAAGGCACCAAGAGTGCTAGCGGAGATAGTAGGCCAGTGGTAAGGAGGATAGACTATCAGCCATAGCTAGAAGGCAATCAGTCCAGCCAGGAGTAGAAAGGAGCATGTAGTCAGCCAGAGCTAGGAGTTAAACCAGAATGGGTAGTCAGCCAGAGCCAGGAGTCAGATCGGAGCGTGTAGTCAGCCAGAACCAGGAGTCAAACCGGAATGGGTAGTCAGCCAGAGCCAGGAGTCAGATTGGAGCGGGTAGTCAGCCAGAACCAGGAGTCACACCTGAACGGAGAGCAGTCAGGGATCAAGCGGAGTCAAAGTCAGACGAAACCAAGAGTCATACACAGGAATCAGGCCTTTAAGGCCTAGCAAGTAGGAGGAGACTGACTTTGGCAACAAGCAGAAGCCTATAAGAATAGCGAATGTGTTAAAGCGCGATAAGCAAGAAGTAAAGCATGTCGCCCGCACACACAGACGCTGGAGGCAATCACAGGCACCGTGATAGTTCCAGAGGACTCCTGTGATCATAATGAGGTATGCTATCTAATTTTTTGCCATTCCTTGAGCTGCTGTACCTGCTCATTAGCTGTGTTCAACTTCAGTTAGCTACAGTGGACTAACAGGCTGGTACAGATACCACAAACTGTAACTGCGGGTAGACTCACAACCAAAAGACTAGTCCAAAGATTTTGCCAGTAAAGTCTTGAACACTTTCGAATGCCCTGCATTTACTGGTATTCTAGTTGTTAGTTAGTTTGAGACTCATAGGACCTTATGCAGGAAGTTAAATAGGTACAATTGTAGAATTGGCCAACTGTATTGTGAGGGAAATAAACATTCCAGCTTGGTTAAATGAGGGCATTTAACCCTTTGCATGTTAGAAAGGTCTCTAGTATGTTGCAATGCTCATTGCATTGCAGCCTCTCCAGCATTCAAGGGTTAAAAGAAGGGATGGAAGAAACGTTTGCCTCAAAAGCCAAACAGGAGAAAAGTGCATTTCCCACAGAGCAGAAAATGATTTACTAAAAATTACGATTTTCAGCTTTTTTCCCACCTAGCTCAATTCACTGAAATCAATGGTAAGACTGAATTTTCCCCACCACATGTCAAGTTTCCCTTTTTTTTTGCAGACATAGTATAAAAGGGGTGTTATGATCCTGCAGCATGACATTCTGTGTTTGTGAGACATAGAGTAAGCAGCACAATTTTGCAGTTAGTTAACCGTACCCTTCTGGCACTGATATGGTTAAGATACAATTGAGTGTAGTTTAGGGAGTCTTGTAGGTAGGACATTTGTTCTCTGTGTTTTGGGATTCTGGGGGCACTCTGGAGGACAGGAAGGAAGAAAGAAGATTTACCCCAAATACCCCAAAATTCTGTGCGACTAACTGGGAACTCACAGGCAGCTGTGATCCAAATTTCTTCCTGATCTGTCTTATGTCTGTGGTAGTGGAGTCTGGGGGTGTGAGAAGGCAGCAAGTCAGATTTAGCCCCAAAACTCCAAAATTCTGTGTAACTGACTGGGAAGACATAGTCAGCATGATAGGTGACTGGCTTGAGATGTGACTGAGGCAGACTGATCCTAGAAGTGTTATAGTATTTTGTAAAGTGCAAGACATTACACACACAATCAGTTCTGTTGTGTACTTCACTGTTAAATAATGTCAAGCAAATGTACTAATGTCTAGGGTAGGGTAAAAGAAACAGTAGCAGGAATGTGTTAGTAAAGTGGTGGTCCATCAATTATCTGTGGCCATGGCTGCAGCAGTGTGTACAATAAATAATAATTATCATTCTCCACCTGAAGTAAAACACCAGTCCTCAAAGTAGCAACACAGAGGAGGAGGAGGGTTGCTACCATATACCACAGTTGAACCACTGTTAAGGCCACTGACTATTATTTATGAATAATATAGTAAAAATGGAAGGTTAACCCTTTGAGTGCCAGAGAGGTACAGAACACATTGCTCTGCAATGCGTTCCGTACCCCTCTGACACACAAAGGGTTAAATATGATCTTGATCCACAGAGAACTATCAAGCTTCCATTTGCATCAGGGAAGGAATTTTTGGGCCCACTTGCGGCGTAATTGGAAATAGCGTTCAAGTTTTTTTTTTACTTCCTCTGGCTCAACAGGGATTATATGGCATTTGGATATACGTGTCATCTGTAAACAATGTTTTATTTGTCTCATCATAAATGTTTTTAACTTTCATAAGTGTTGTCTTTTTTAAATTCAGCAAATTAATTGCTTATCTTAACCCCTTAAGGACCAGGAAAATCAGAGGTGGATTTGACTTAAGGACCGGAGCAATTCTGACCTTTTTGACTATGTCTTTGTTCAACAGTGTTTTCCCTCTTAGGCTTTTATTCCACCCCTATAAATTATATACTGTTTTTTACAAACAAATAGGGCTTTCCTTTGATACCCCACTTATATGGATAACCCACCATTTCCTTTATTAAAATTAAAGAAAAATATAAAAAAAAATTTAAAAAAACCCAACATTTTTGTTTTTTCTCTTGGGGTCAGTTGGGCGCAAAGGGTTACATTTTTATGGAGACTGCATGAAAGGTATGACCGGTTAGTCATACCTACAAAATGCAAAGTTTAAAGTGGCCACTGTCCCCCCTGGGTGAAAATCCCCATGTCCCTTTTTCCCACCCTATTTTCCCACTTTTTACATTTGGCGGTGTGTGTAAAGTGTATTACATGGCTCCACAACAATCACACTTCCAATTTTGTTTCTTGAGATGTTTTTTTTAAAAATAAAATATTTTATTTGTAAAAAAAAAAAATTTGTTGTTTTTATTTTAAAAAAAAAAGTGTATTTAGCAGGTCAGAAATTTACCTGCATCTAGCCATCCTCCTGCACCAGCAGTGAAGGGGTTAACACCCCCAGCTGCTGTATTTTTTATTTACACTAGGTGCCTCCTCTCTGCTTCTCTGTCCCTTACTTTGATGTAAGGGATGCATTGGCAGAGAGGTGACACTAGAGGAAGTAAGTAGCACTGCCTCATTCACTGATTTAGAATGCCGGTACATGTGATCGCTGACGCAGCGATCACATGACCTGGCACAACCGACAGAGGCTGAGACTGAACGATCCAGGACTGGACCGCTCAGTCTCAGCCTGGAATGAATGGTAGCAGCGTGCACGGCGGCGCGCTGCTACCATTTAACACTTGACGTACCAGGACCGTTACTAGTCCTTAAAGCAAATTTACCCTTGACGGTCCTGGTACGTCAAGGGTCGCTAAGGGGTTAAGCCATATATAAATAGCATGCACTTCAAACATATTAATATGTACCTATTTTATTACATTTCTCTGGTTAATAGGAATAGGTGGGTTCAAGAAAGAGGAGTGATTTATTGCTTTTTTGCATATGATGGTTGTGACTGTACACTTTATTCTTTATTCACTAACAGTAGCGAAAAATCTGCCCTACTAAAATTAAGGCTAAAAATATGTTTTATTTATATAATAGCAGCTGCATCCACACAGATTATTAAAAAAGCAACCAAAACAAATCTTATTAAAAGTAATTCACCCTCTGCGCTAACAAGTGTTCATGTTCTTCAGGATGCATGGTTCTTAGGTTTTTTGTTATGCTCTGCAATGCATCCTGTTTTGTTATGCCCTGCATCCTGTTTGTCTTCAGACATAGGGTACAATGTGTGGTCACAAATTGCCATATTCATGCCTGCACAGAATTGCTGTCTGGAGGTGGTAATGGCATTGGTGGAGAGATTTGGGACTGAGTGGGAACACTTTGGATAGGTGGGGAAGTTTGTACTGGGAGGGGACCTACTGGTGGTGGTGGCTGTAAAGGCTAATGGGGGATTGCTGCTGGATGATTTTGAAGAGGGGTAGTAGAAGTGCCAGTTCAGTCAGCACTAGGGTCAGTGGCATGGGAGTCGGACATTTTATTTTTTTTGCATGCATGTCACCATGCCTATGCTATATATGTTGCATAAGCTCTATAAATGCAGATATGCCAAGATTGTATCTCTCCTTCCCCACTTTACTGTCCTTTCACACACAGCACATAAAGCATTTGTAATTATATGCACTGCTGCATACCTTAGAGAGAAATATTCCCACATCCAGGAGTTCAGTGCAGGAGGAGGAGATGTTGTTGCCTCTGAAACACATGCTGCAGAACCTGAGTTTGACCCAGCATATGATGATCTTTAGGCTCTGCCCCTCTGATTTTCCTCCTAAACTTCTACAGCTGCTATCTCCAGTCCAACCTCCACAACTTCAGGCCCTGTTATATGAATCAGCCCATCTTCTTGTCCACTTACAAGAACCTTGCCCTCTTCCTCACTTATCACAGGATCCTTCGCCTCCTCTTGCCCAATTACATGATCCTGGTTTCCTTCCTCCTGATCACTTATAGTATACTGCCCACTTACATGCAGAACCTGACCCCTCACAGGATCCTCCACTATATCCTCCTGCTGCCCACTCACAAGTGGATCACTGCCACCTAGCACAGACACCTCCACTTCTACTATGTCTTTTGAATTTGAATCCTCTCTCATTCTATTTCCTCTCTGCACAATTCCATTCTCGTCTAGTGAATAAAGATTTGGAGTGCACTTAAAGACTCAGAGGAATCATCACTATCTACTAAGTTCCTTGGTGGCAAGGGTGGTGCACCTGGTGTCATCACATTAGTTGATGCAGGTGGCACTGGCTGGGGCTCCACTCCAGTGTTGCTGCTGTTTCTGGCAGTGGTGGCAGTGGTAGCAATGGTACTGCTGCTAACAACTGGTGCCTCTCTTTCCACCAAAGCAAGTAAGAGAGCACCTCGATTTAGGCATGGTCTACTCCCCACTGATGAGGATGATTCTCCCCCAGTTCCTCTCTGACTCCTCCAAGTCTTTCTGGTAGACATGATTGAGCATGTCTCTTATTATGAATATCAATTATTGTAAGGAAAAATGAGTATCAGAAATATTATTATTATACAAATATACTAAAGATAAAATAATTAAATAAAATAATGAACAAAAATCACTTATACAATACACTTCACAGATCCTAACTACCCTAATGCTAACTCAGTTTGAATGACCCTCACTACCATAACACTAACATGCACAATCTGAATGTTCCTCAATGCCCTAGCACTAAATCTCACTTGCCTGATACTAACCTAATATTAAATCATACTTCACTCACTAAAGAAATCACAAATTTTATTTTAATGAGTTCTCTCTACTCTCCTGGAATCACCTCAACACCTTTCTACTAACAAAATCCCCACCGAAGTGTGGCAAATTCTTGAGTTTTTTAGTGTAGGCCAGTGGGAAATTAAGGGATGTTTTTCAGAGAGGTGGGTCCTGCCTCATAAAATCAATAGCATAGGGTGGTGGAAAATTGCAAATTGTGAGACATTTCATCCTAAAACAAGACAGAATGGAAATTTCCCATGGGAAAAGGGGAAAATAGTGTGTTTTTTGTGAAATTTCCCAAAGGGGAAAAAAATTGACTTTTTGCCCATTTTTAGTTAAGGCCTAATTTACAATAATAGAAATGTTGCTAAGTTTTGTTCCTCCCCCTGTGCTGAAGTAGTTTTGTTTCAGAATTGCACATCATTTGTTTTCTTTATAATGTCCACTATGCTGACATTTTAGATGAGGGATACGTACTGATAAATGTGAGCAGTCTTTTCTTCTAGGGTTAACTCTGCATTCTGACTTTGCTTGAGGCTTCTGTCTTATAAGCTAGCTTGATTCCGTATTGGTATTCCTTTTAATCTGACTTCTTCCAGGATTGCTTGACATATTATTGAAGCCTTCTTGTAATCCAGCATTTCTGAAACTCATCTTTCTCATTTTTCACCCAGCTCATGTTTCTGATAGCTGTCCAGTTGCTTTGGGTAGCAATCTTGTCCCAAGTTTATACCTACCTTTTATCTTCAGTGTTGATTTAAAATTATCTTTGATACCCCTGATGTCCTGAGATTCTTTGCAAATCTCAGTTTACATCTTAACTAATTATTTTATCTTTTCATTTTTACCTCAGTCCCAATTAACAGTACTACCTGCTGTTATCTTCTGCTGTACTGGTTCCCTGTAAATTGACTCCCAACTCAAGCTTCGCTGTACACTGCTATACCCTCTAAGGCTAGTTCCCAGCCTTGGATCTTCAAAATACCACTCAGACCTGATCAGCCACTTCATGAACGGCATGATTATTGCTGTGTTCCTGCCTCCCTTCACTGCATTTGACTGATTGAAACATACATAGAAACATAGAATTTGACGGCAGATAAGAACCATTCGGCCCATCTAGTCTGCCCAATTTCCTACTGTAAAAAAAAAAAAAAAAAAAAAAAAAAAACACACAGCCTCAAACCTTTTTTGGTCCTTGGTCTTTTCTTATGTTAAGGACCGCCTTATGCCTATCCCATGCATGCTTAAATTCTGTCACTGTATTGACATCTACCACTTCTGCTGGTAGGCTATTCCACTTGTCTACTACCCTCTCAGTGAAGTAAAACTTTCTTACATTACATCTAAACCTGTGTCCCTCTAGTTTTAGACTATGGCCTCTTGTCCTAATGTTTTTACTCTTTTGAAATATACTTCCATCCTGTACTTTGTTGAATCCCTTCATGTATTTGAATGTTTCTATCATATCCACTCTCTCTCTTCTCTCCTCCAAGCTATACATATTCAGATCCTTTAGTCTATCCTGATATTTCTTTTCCTGTAGACCAGTCACCATTTTAGTAGCCCTTCTTTGAATTTTCTCTAGAGTATCAATATCCTTCTGGAGATGGGGTCTCCAGTACTGTACACAATATTCTAGGTGAGGTCTAACTAGAGATCTGTACAGTGGCATGACTACTTCCCTTTTTCTGCTACTAATGCCCCTGATACTATCTTCTGTCTCAGTGGCTTCTATTTCTGAAACGTGCTGTTGGAAATGACCTATTTGAGTGTGCTGCACTGCCTTAACACTCTAATACAAGGGTGGGCAAGCACCAGCTCTCCAGCTGTGAAAGTCATGAGCTCTCAGGGTTTCAGTTTGACCTTCCTTTATAGAGATCATTGGTGGGCAACCTGAGGCCCTCCAGCTATGGAGAACTACAACTGTCATCATCCCCAGTCAGCCATTAGCTGCATGGTGATCGTAAAAGTTGTAGTCCTCCACAGATGGATGGCCTCTGCTTGTCTACCCCTCATGTAGAGAGCTTCTATCAAGCTGGCTTGAGAGTATGGAAGAAGACATTTGAAGAGTGAAAGTATAGGCAGTCATGTGAAGGCTTCACATGCAGAATCCTCAGTGTATCCCTCCATCTATGGCTGCCAGTGGGAATCTTGCTTACAGGGTAATCTCCCTGCTATTTTGTTGACTGTAATCAGAGTGAATCTTCTCTGTATACAACCTATCCAGTTCCACCTTCAGGCAATTATTTTTTCCAGCTTCTCTGTATTTAGCTTTAAGCCTTCAGTCGTAGATACCTCAGTTGTCTGCATTGTCAAGTTATATGTAAATATGTCAAGAACAGCAGTGATTTTCATCCAAGTCATGTCAGGTCAGTGACCAGGCACCTTTTTATCTGCCATTACTTTAATCCAGTAGGGCATTACATGCCATCAGCAGGGTAATACACATTACAAAATTACACCTGGTCAAGGAGATCTTACTCATAGAATGAATATGATTATGATCTGCATATGATCTTATCATCTGTCTGGGCTTGTCTTTGGATGTCCATAATCTAAAGACCTCTTCTCGTACACAAAGCCAGGAGTTCCATCCTTGGGGGGAGGGGTTGAGGTCCTAGTCAAAAAAGATTTGTCTGAGGAAAAAGTATGTATCACTATATCACTGGCCAATTGCTTTGTTGATGGCATCCTAAGGTATTTTCTTCTCTGCTCTAAACTGTTAACAACCATTGGAATTCTGCCAAGCATTACATCTTAGCCTGACCCTGACAAATGTATTATGCATTCTACATTTCTCTGTCACTTTTATCTATATATTGACATAATTTAAGTTAAAAGTAATCTGCAACTCTAACATTCCACTTGTCTTTTCAGTTGTACATGTATTTTACTCAGCATCTTCACTGAATTGGATTTGTTAGAATATTCTGAGGTTTTTCCAAAAAAATTACCATTAAAATATTGCAAATAGATTGAAATAAAGAGACCAGCTACACTGTATTAGTAACATTTATGGAAGAAATATTCAAAACATGATGCGCTTACCTCTTAGAGCTACATTTTCGCCTCTGTTTAATGAAGGTCGGTATATATGGATAATGATGTATTAAGAACAATTAGTGCAATTCTGGAGTAATCCAACAGCACCAAAGTGAACAAATAAAAAAATCTTATTATTATGTATTTTTATCCATAATTTATATGCAGCCAACTCACACAGAACTGTACGATGGGGAATCGACATACATAGACTTAAAACAGTACAAATGGAACATAGAAAACAAATGATCATGCATACTATATATATATATATATATATATATATATATATATATATATATATATATATATAGGTTCAAAATGTAATGATCATTGTTTCGGTTAAGTTAAATAACCTTTTCCAAGATATCAAACAGTGACAAATATTCCCCTTATATCCCCCATATAAGAAGGATATTTGTCACTGTTTGTTATATTGAGAAAGGTTATGTAACTTAACCGAAATGCTGATAATTCAATTTGGAGTATTGGGAATCTTCTTGAAGTCCTGAGAGTGCTTTTTATTTTTGGCCTTAAAAATAGCACTAAGGCCATTGAAGTTTTAGTAAACATGAGTGCTTCCTCCATGCAGTCATATCTGTACATCCCTCTCATCCACACCTAAATACTACATGGAATCTTAAAAACAATCAGTTTTAATATGCCATGTATATCATAACCTTTTAGCCTTGAAATGACAAGCATATATAATATGAAGTTGAAATTCAATTTTAAAATCGAAGGACAAAAAAACAGCAGAATCCAGGAACAGGAAGTCAAAATTATGTTATGAAAAAACAAAGAGGAAAAGAGGGCGCTTGATAGTGTAACTTAGTGATAGGCAATCATAAAAGGAAACAAAGAATATTCATAAATATGATGGTTAGGTGATGCTTAACCTGCCTACAGAGCAGGTGGAGAGTATAACCATTTCTGCTCAGAGTACTTTGTAATTTCTTTGATGTGTTGGCAACATTTGCTTAAGTGTAATTATGGTAATGATAATAAAGAGTGGTGGCTTCAATATTAAAGGGAACATTATTTAATAAAAAATATATAATAAAAATTGCACTGAGTGTGCTAAAATAGAGAATCACATTTATGCATATTTAATGCATCATAACTTATTTTCTAAACTTTCACTGATACTGGGGAAGTTTACAATCCTAGATGGCGTGTGTAGCTGTGGTTTACATACATAGGATCTCAGCTATCATTATTGTGAGTATTTAATCACAAGACTGTTTCTGGAGGTGGTTCACAGTGCCATTTGATCTACACTGGGGGTACCTTTCCCTTTCTTCTTTTTTTTTATAAAATTATGTTATCTACTCTTGCTTAAATACAATTTTTTATGCAAGACAGTACTTTGCTTAGCTACTGCTGTTTGACATTGATCATTGTTTCTGAGTTTACAGTTTACAAGGGCCCCCAGATCTTTCTCCAGCAATGATTCTCCTAGAACTATTCCATTTAGTTGATAAATACCACTGCAATTTGCTTTTCCCAAATGCATAACCCAAATTGCCCATTTATTGTGAAAAGTCATGCAGGAAATTTTTCTTACTTTTTGCCCACCCCTAATGCTGAAGATAACCTAATTTAGATATAGAATATATATCCCTGCAGCATCCTCCATTTCTTCAGATTAAGATGAATTTGAGAGTGAGAGAGAGGATTAAAGTTAGCCAAAAGGCAAAAGCTTAATCTTCCACCACTGGATAAGGGAATTGTTGAAGAAAACCATTGGAAACCCTGACCCTGGACAAGCAAAGATGGCAAAAAAGTACACAGTCATAATGTCAGTCAGCATCATCGCCACTTCCAGGTCCAAGTCCCACTCAGCCACACACACACATCTGTGCTGCGTAACCAGCAGCAAGAACTACAGCAACACAGGTTATAAACATCCACAACCTTAGCTATGACAAGTGCCTCTGCTGCAACTGCTGGAAGTGCAGCACTGTTTCCACCTAATAGTAGTAGTAGAATAACCTAGCCTCAGTCGTAGTAGCAGCCCATCAGGAACCCCACAATCTATGAAGGATACTTCATTCAGAATCCCATTGCTCTGGGGCAGATAAGAGAAGTAGTTATATTATTGATGTATCAGAGAGTGTGTCACTGCCAACAGTTAGTTCATTTCAAATAACACCTATGGCTCCTGCTGCAGAGCAGTATGATGACTGTGGGTTCTTTGGCCATGTACTGCCAACCTGCACTTATTGAGTTCTTAGGAAGGAGTCAAAAACGTCACAAAAACAATCCCAAGTACACTTGTGGAATGACAAATTTGACAAGATGTTGGCAGAGGCCATGCTGCTGTATTTTTTTGTAGAAAAATGAGGTTTCAGAAAACTGATGTCCTGTGTAGCTCTATACTAGCATATCCCAAGCCACAGTTATTTTACCAGGACAAATGCACCGGAATTGTAGAAGCAAGTGGTTATTGTGACGGACAAAGTCCTGGAAATCTTGTACTGCAAGATAGAACACCTGACAACAAATATGTGGACCAGTGGACAGAGCACACACTATATGACTGACTGCTCACTGGGCTTCCTTTCCACCACCATCAGTGGGCAACACAAGCTTACAGCATCAGGACACAGCCAGTAATTGTGCCTCTGGTTCTGGTACTGTGATTAAAAAGACAGCAACAAGATAGCCCATACTTAAAAGCTGGTTTTGTGTCTGCTGATAATGGCTCCAACATAATCTCTGCCTTGAGAACAGGTGATATGGTGCATGTGTCCTGTTTTGCCCATATGCTAAATTTAGTTGTGACCAGAATCCTCACAGAATCCTAAACTGTCAGAAAGATGCTGAATATCACTCACAGAATCTGTGCCCATTTTAGCCGCTCCTACAGTTCACGCAAAGCTCTATATTCCATACAAGAGCATAACAACCTGTCCCATTACCAGCTGAAATGGAGGTCCCGACTCCCTACCAGGTGGTATTCCACACTATACATCGTAGAGCATTTGTAGAAGCAGAATAAGACCATTAGGCAGTACATAATGCAACACTGGAATTCTTTTGAGGGAGCTTCTTTGTATCCTGGGCAATGGCAACTAATGTGCGATGTATGTGAGCTGCTGAAATCATTTGAGGAGGCAACCATGCTGGTAAGTCTCATAGGGACAGGAGTTAGTGAAATTCTACTAATTATACATTGATTACAGAAAAAATTAGGAGCATGGCTGAGAAATCTTACTATAATGACAACACAGACAGGTGCCAGCTGGTCAAGGAAATGTTAGCATGCTTTGAACAAGGTCTTCGCATAGTGTCCATTAAAAGCAATGAGGAATATATTCTTGCTGCCTTGCTGGGCCCCCGATAAGGGCTGCACAGAGCATTTTTTTTTCTTCTCTGATGGATTCAGGGGTCCCTGAATGGCATGCAGCTGTGCGAATACCCCTGAATTCCATTACTTACATAACCATCATGGGGCCTTAAAGTAAGTTTTCCCATAATGTTTATGTACTTCGTGGGGTCCTGAAGGTGTTAAACACAACATTTCTGAATTTCTGTAAAAGCATCAAAAGCAGTATGCAAGAACAAGGAGTCATGACGATCAGCAGCATCTCTCTGAGGAATCAGAATCTGCAGGAGCAGCTGCATCGTCAACCAGAGCATCCCATTCTGAATATTGGGCAATTCATGTGTCTCAGCAAAGGCGACAAATATCCAGCATTGGTGGATACAGTGGCTCGGGTGGTGGCACATCTTTTTGGGACTTCCTTCCTGAGTATGGGTTGGTAACTGACACACAGGAACACAGTGTAGTTCCTTGGAGTGGTCCCACTGCATGTGAAATGGTTTCTGCATACTTGCAGGATATATATGTTCTAGGCAAAAACAATGACCCCATGGACTACTGACAAATGAAACAGTGTGTGTGGTCAGCACTGACATGTAGGGGTGAGCGAAAAGTGTGAAAAATTTCCTACATGAATTTTCGAGAAAACTTTTTCACTTTTTCCGCAAACGTTTTCTCCTTCCTGCCTATGAAAACATTTCCTCCTTTTTGCTTATTTTAGCAAATTTTTCACATATTTTAACATTTTTTTCCTATATTTCCTAAAGGTACTATATTTTCCATTGTAATTACTTCTTCTGAGGGCTGTAGTTTAGAAATAAATGTCTGAAAGTCAAAGTTGTGAGTCTTACAGCAACATATGCCTTGAAAAATGTGTTAGCATGCAGAATACATTTGTCCTTTGCCCACAACACTAACTTCCTTCTTAAATGACACTGGCACATATTAATCATGATGTCAACAGATTTAAAAAAAAATTGGTGCATAGGTGTTATTTGGAGTGAACCAACTGTTGGCACTGGCAGCAGCACACTCTCTGACACATAAATAATTTCACTATTGCTTTTCTCTGCCCTAGAGCCCTAGGAACTTTTTAAAGTGCTTCTGATGCAGATAGTCCTGGCCCCTTTGGCCTGCTGATAGTGTGTCTCCCAGTCAGACCTGTGATTGTACATCAGGTTGGATCTCATTGAGGAGGTGTCTAGGTGTGACCCTACTTTCCCCCTGCTCACTTACTTTTTGCACAGACAACAGATAGCAACATGCCTAGCTTGAGGATCTTGAGTGAAGTATCTCCATACTGTGGACTTCATGGAATGAAGGGTTCCTGAGGTGGTGCTGCTGCTACTACTACCACTGGGGCTAGAGTCATTCTACTGCCACTACTACTAGCTGTCAAAGGTGCAGCACTTACATCAGCAGCAGAGGCATTTGTCATATTTAACATTGTGGATGTTAATAACCTGTGTTGCTGTTGCTGGGTACTCAAAACATGTGTGTGTGGCTGATTGTGACTTGGACTTTGAAGAGTCGATGATGCTGATGATGACTGATAGGGTGACTGTGTTCTTTTTGACATTTGTGTCTGTCCAGGGTTAGACTTTCCAATGACTTTCTCAAACAATTTATAAACAGGCACAGTGCTCCTTAAAAGTGGTGGAAGATTCAGCCTTTGACTTTCTGCTAACCTTATAGCCATATCATCATCTTCATTCTCAACTTAATCTGAAACTGAACAAGAGAAGGATACTGGGGGGATATATTCTAGATCTGCATCATCATCAGTCATCATTAGGTCATCCTCAGCAGCATCAGCATCACCTGACAATTCTTGAACACTACCCTTATATTTCTCTATGCTTTTGGAGGTCTCAAACAATTTCTTTTTACTTTTACTGTAACAAAGTTCCCTACTACTTTGAGGATGGGTGTTTTGGTGCTTGTTTGACTCACTATCTGATGCAGCAGGCCGTTCAGCTGCTATACCTTCCTCTATAATGCTATTGCCAACCTCATCAGCACTTGAATGTGACTTGTTGTCATCTTCAGCGTTCTTTTTATATGGTTCTTTATTTCTACTGGCAAACTGCATCCTCCTTTGGAGTAGAGGGATCATCATCATTGATTGCACACGCTGCAGCAACCATTGCAATGTTTGCTGCAGTCAGTTTTAACTACGACTTTACTGTCACGTCTCTGCACTGCTCCACTCCTCCCCCTTCCCCTTGTGCTTTTGCTGGACATTACTCAACTACACTGTGTTTTTTTACTCTACGGTACACAACACAACTGATGGAGCTGTATGATGTCTTGCCTAAGCCCAGTCTGCTGCCTGTCACTGTCACCTAATATATTTAGTTCTTTATTCTTCTTTATTTATTTATTTATTTATTTATTTATTGTAAAGTTGTCCACCCTATAGTCTTATCACAGTCTGTCCAAAAAAAATTATAACTGAAAAACAAAATGAACATCTTCTTTCCCCAGACAGCAAGATCAGCAAGCAAATAGATTCTTAGCTGCCTATGTCTTGCCAGTCAGTCTCATGGAATTTTGGAGTATTTGGGGTCAATCTCCTTCCTCCCTTCTTGTCCCCAGAGTGCCCCACTGACTCTCCTAATACACACTTACACATGTCCTACTAAAATATTCCCTAAACTAAACTTCAATTCCCTTCTCTTCTCTAGCTCAAACAAGGTGCTGCTCTCTCTTCTCACAAACACAGAATGGCATGCTGCGAGAGCCTGAAAGCATTTTATATGACTATAGAAAACTTTCGTGTGGTGGAGCAAAATTTTGCTTCCCACTGATTTCAATGCATAATGAGCTAGGTGAAAAAGGCAGAAAAAAGAGGAAAAACTGCACTTTTCGCAGGAAATTATTTGCCAAGCGGAAAGTGCCATTATTCGCTGATTTCAGTTTGAGGCAGAACTTTTCGTCCATCTCTACAGACATGTACTATAGTTGAAATCCTTCTTTGCCCTCCAGCAAACATTGAGTCTGAGAGGGTTTTCTGTTCAGCTTGTTAAATTATGAATGATCATAGGACACGGCTATCAGGCAGCAATGTTTGGAGAACATTCTTTAAAATGAACCAACATCTAATAGTGTCTGAGTATCAGGGATCAGAAACCACACATGACAGAGAAAACCAGGGCAAATGTATTAACAGCAGCACAGATGATGATGGATGTGGAGGTTTGCTACCATCTACCACCCAAACCACTGAAATGACCAATAAGTAAAGTGTGTCAATAATCTGTAGTAAGGATAACTTACATTTGACGCAAACATGATAATGGTAATAATTGCTGTAGGAGTCTCTCTCTCTCTCTCTCCGTACATGTACAGGGCTCAAAATTTCCACTCGCCACTAGCCAATGGCGAGTGAAAATGTAGCCCTGGCGAGTAGAAATTCAGCCCTGGTGGAAACTTTTCAGGTCAGGCTAGTAGCAAAGTACTTAAAATTATAAGCCCTGATATATATATATATATATATATATATATATATATATATATATAGATAGATAGATATAGAGAGTGGAGATTGTAGCCGTATTAGTCCAGTGATGCAGATGTAAAATAACAAACAAAATAAGTAACTTGTAATACCTTCTTTATTGTGCTAACAGAATTTTGGATTGACAAGCTTTCGGGAGAACCTCCCTTTCTCAAGTCTAAAGCATTTCTGAGTA
Organism: Rhinophrynus dorsalis; assembly: GCA_037306005.1. Lineage (NCBI taxonomy): Eukaryota > Metazoa > Chordata > Amphibia > Anura > Rhinophrynidae > Rhinophrynus > Rhinophrynus dorsalis. Next base: position 418,678,313 of record CM074723.1, read on the forward strand.
AAAGGACACAGAATATACAGTGATACATGCAATTCAAAGTTTAGCTGTGTTTTGGTTTAAGAAAACATGACTGCAGATAAGACAAGAGAATCTACACTCTTCTTGCAGAGGGTTATAAATACCTTTTGTAAGGATTGTGGAGGGAGAGAGAGAAAAAAAAAATGCAGGAGATGGTAGTGGAGTGGGGAGAATTAAAAAAGTTTGCACATGTTAAGAATGCTCGAATTTCCATTCAACAATCCAGCATGTGCATGCAGGCCTATATACAACATGCACCCATATGTGTATATACACACACACACACACACACACACACACAAATATATATACATATACACACACACATATACACACATATACACACACATATATACATACACACACACATATATATATATATATATATATATATATACATACATACATACACATACATATACATACACACACAAACACACACACATATACATAAACACAAATACACATATACATAAACACAAATACACATATATAAATATATACATACACATATATATATATACATACATACCTACACACACATACATCTATACATACACATACAATGTGCCTATATACCCACCAACAAATATATATGCATAAAGTATATATACATATGTACATAAACACATACATACGAGAACACATATTTACACAAATGCATGCACCCAAATATGTAGGAATACATACTAGAACATACGTCCAACCACAAGAGCCTATATATATATACTAGTACATATACACATACACAAACACATACATACATGCATACCTACGTGTACATATATGCACATAAACCCATATACACATATAGAATAGCACACCCACATATATACCTACATGTATTGGAGTATGGGGAAGCATCTGTCTGTATGCCATGATGATATACTAATAATAATATAGAACTTGTTATTAGAATTCATTTTAACATTTAACATTTTAACTTGTTCTTCTTTATGCTGAAGATAGTTCGTATTGAATTTGGCTGAAAGTTTGGAGTTGTTGTCATGCTACAGAATACATTTGTGGTGAATCAGATGCCTCTCTGATGGTACTGCATGATGGATAAGTATCTGCCTGTGCTTATTAGCATTGAGGAGACCATTCATTCTGACCAAATCCCCAACTCCATTTGCAGAAATGCAGTCCCAAACTTGCAAGGAATCTCCAACATGCTTCACTGTTGCCTGCAGACACTCATTCTTGTACCTCTCTCCAGCCCTTTGGCAAACAAACTGCCTTCTGCTACAACCATATATTTAAATTTTTATTCATTAGTCCAGGTCACCTGCTGCAATTTTTATGTACCCCATTTCCTGGGTTTTTCGTGCATAGTTGAGTCACTTGGCTTGTTTCAACGTATGGATTTTTGGCCACAAGTCTTCCATAAGGGCACTTCTGAACAGGTTTCTCAAGACAGTAGATGGGTGCAGCAGAGTCCTACTGTTTTTTGTCATTTCTGTTCTGGCAGTCCTGGACATCTTCCAATTGCGAAGAGAAGTAAGCATGATGTGTCTTTCCTCTACTGCACTAAGTTACCTTGGCCAACCACTGCATGTACGGTCCTCAACATTGCCTGTTTCTTTGTACTTCTTCAAAAGATCTTGGACAGCACATCTGGACACCCCTGTCTGCCTTGAAATGTATGCCTGGGAGACACCTTGCTGATGCAGTATAACTACCTTGTGTCTTGCTGCTGTGTTCAACCTTCAGTAACCTCACCTTGTTAGCTGAGTTTGGCTGTTCCTCACCCAGTTTTATTCTTCCTACACAGCTCTTTCTATTTCAGATAATGATTGTGTTTCAGTCCACATATTAAAATGATGATTATTAGCACCTGTTTGGTATATATATTTAACCCTTTGAGTGCCAGAGGGGTACGCAACGCACTGCTTTGCGATGAGTTGCATACCCCTCTGGCAATCAAAGGGTTAATCATACACCTGATTATATGCCTACAAAATCCCTAAATATAATGGTGGGTGAAAGCACTCACTCTAATAAATATCCTAGGTGCATAATCGCAAAACTAGAATAGCATAATAGGGATAAAGAGGGCAGCACACATGGGACATTTTATTAGGTCAATGTTTCAGTCTTCACAGGGACCTTTCTCAAGACAACTTGTAACACATGCATCTAGATCTTAAATAGTCTCAGACACCAGGGGGCACCTAAAAATGCTGATGAAATCATATTCCAGCAGTCAATGTGCTGACTGCAGGAAAAAACATCATCCCTGTGTGAATGCATGTAAAAGATGGAATGTATTGAAAATAAACTAAAAGTCTTATAGTCTACAGAGAAATGGATGTATATCACACAGAAGAAAGAGAATCCTACATATGAACAATTGCAATGAGCCAGTGATAATAAATATAAATCGTACAAAGCAAAAAAATTTGAATTGAGATGGTCTCCGGCACATTGTAACGCTTAGTGTATGTTGCACTGAAAGGCTGTAACCGGTAATTCCATCTAATATAGTGGTCTAAGGCATATACAGGGACAAAGATTCTCAAAAATCAATAGTATTGAGGGTTACAGTGATTACTAGTAGTTTCCGAGATTATTAAGCTGGCATCCATAATGTCTCCTATACAATACCTGCTGGTTTTACTTCTCTATGGTATTTTCACCCAATGTGGTAAACTGAAATATTAGGAACAAGTTTTCTCAGAACACAGAATTAAGTAATACAGTAAAGTTCTAACATCTGTAATCCAGACCATCTGTAGAATTGTAAGATATGAATTGGAAACATGGACAGTGTCAATCATGGAGATATGTGTAATCTGCGTGATTGTCTGGCATGTGGTTCCATTGAGAAAACAGGTCATCTGAGGAAGAGTAGTTTCACATACTTAAAGTGGTCTATGGACAGAGTTAGAAGATACTTGTAGAGATTTTCATTAAACATGAGACTGCATACTGAAAGTGCTTGAAGTCTTATGGTGATGCTAGTCTCATCACAAAAAAAGTAACAAAATTATATATTCCTGGAACACATAGTTGAGGTTTTATGAACTACTGGTGTATGTAGTGTAGTAAGGGTATCAATGAAACAATATCCTTGGACAGACGGAATAGATATTACCAATGCTTAATTGAGCCCATGCCATTATTCATGTGTAAATCAGAAAAAGGTAACATGAGATGATTTTGTATGTAGATACATGCATAGAAATGAAGCATGTGGAAAAGGCAATAATGTGTACAGTTCAGAGAAAGTTAACTGACTGGATATCTATCAGAAACAAAGATAAATATCATATATGTAGCTGAGTATAGAGCATGAAAACCCAATATTATGTTTGTGCCAAGTGGGAAAATCATGGGGAGCAAGGTGACGTCATTAGGATTGTAACCACGTCCTATGTATAGGTAGATCTTTGGAATGGCAACACGCTGTTTCCAGGAATCTATGCCCACCATACCTTGGAGAGGAAACAAGTCAACCACGAGGACAGGACAATTGCACAAGAAAGTAAACTCCTGCATGGTGCTGAGGGAGGGTTTACTGATTTGTTACTGATACTGTCATAAAAACTTGCATAGTTTGCCTTTTCATGTATGCCCTTTGGGTCCAAGGTATTAAGCTTTTGTCTCCACCTTTCATCTTTTTGTAACAGTTTCTTGCCCCATCTCCTCCATGTGGCAATTTGGGCTGATGAATTATTAGCATTTACTTAAGATCTTCCATGGTGTGGTTAGCTTCAATAAAGTGCTTAGCCACCAGTTTATTACTTTTTTTGTTGCGTATTCCATCCCTAATCATGGACCAGAGGTTGCCCATGCATTCTCTTAGGCTGGTGATTGTCTTGCCTATATGTAAAAGGCTGCATTTGCATTTTAATTGTTAATTTTAAAGTGGATTTTCCTGAGAAAAAGTGGACAACAAGGTGGTTTTCATGGAATTTCCTGTGGAAACATGGCGAGAGATTTCGCCCACCCCTACGTGGGAGTAAAGTGATAGTACAAAAATTGACTGCAGTAATCATTGCTGCATCATGTACAATAAATGTTAATGATCCCTCTCCTTCCAGTGTTGATGCAGTCCTGCGACACCAGCTGAGACCATGCTTTGAAGATGTAATATGACAAGTGAGTCAGTGTGGGTGAAATAGTTATATACTGCACTCAGCTGTGACCCAGGGCTGGCAATGCATACGAAGGCAAAAAAAAGGACAAATAAACATATGTATTTAACCTGACACATTTTGTGTATTATTACACTACAACATAAGTGTTCAGACGTGACATAAACGTGAAAGGTTTGACAGGGAATCCCGTACGTGGAGCAAGGTATAGAAGGTCCTGTGTACATTATTCATTTTCATGTCCAGGCTGAAGCTTGAGGTTGAGGAGCTATGCAGCATATCTAGCACGTGTTGTTTCTTTCTTGAGCAGGGGAACTGGGTGAACGTTCAAAATGTTTCTGGGATCTGTGGTTGTGGGGCAACTGGTTGAGGGGTTGTTGTAGGTTGCTAGATCCCCTGGGTAGCTCATAAGGTAGGGATTTTGTCGGTATTATGTAGCATTGCAGACCTGCTATTGAAGGACGCAATCACTGCAAAGGGAATCCCCATCTATATTTTGCTTGAATACTCCATACATGATCTGTGAGGAATTTGTTTTCTCTGCACAGTTCACATGTATGAGGTGATACATCATTATAGAATTTAATTTCAGCTCCTGCACACTGTATTGGATCACAGGTTCTACATTTTCACATTATTTCATCTTTGATTTCAAATCTATGAAAACACACTACTACATCTCTGGGCAAGGCATTTTCTCTAGACTTTTTCAAATAATTGAAACAATCAGGATAAATGTTTTTGAAATATAATGTTTGATTTTATCAAAATAAGAAATGTTTAAAGTAACATTTATATTGTGGTCATTAAAATCATTAAGAACAATATCAGTCTTATCTCTCAAACCTTTATGGTTTGAGAGGTATTCACAAGCAAAGTTTTCCCCTCACTGACCTCACCGCTCTAGCTGTCAGATTTGGAATCAGGTCCGCAGACCGGCCGCGGCTCTTCAGCACAGCCAAGATCGCAAGATATAAGAAGAACTACTTTGCAATGGTTTGCAATTAAATAGTTAGTTTTACATCTTGCGATCTTAACTCTGCTGAAGATCCGTCGGATGATCTGTGGACCAGATTCCAAATCTGACCGCTAAATGGTAGACTTGACCGTTTCGGTCAGTGAGGGCAAACTTTGCTTGTGAATATCTCTCAAACCATAAAGTTTGAGTGATAAGACCGATATCGTTCTTAATGATTTTTTTAATGGCTACAATATAAACTAAAGTTTTTTTGAAGTATTACAATCACTTTAACCTTTTTTTGTAATGACATCATAACATTTTGCACTTCATGAGAGGAACCATGCAAAAACTCCATTATTTCTGAAACAAAAAGCAAAATATATAGTTTTCCATATGTTGCTAGAAAGTTACTAGCACAAATCAAGACTAAACAGATGGGTAGCAAAAATGCTGAAAATGTGTCTGGCCTACAGGATACAGAAAGTGGCCCAAGCCCCTGGCGCTGAAACAGTTAATATGATTTTTTATTTGTCTTGTATGGTGCACTTGATTTACTCCTGAATAACTCTGATTTGCTTTTATAAATATGGGCCACTATTCTTTAAGAATGCTTCCTGTGATCATGCCACAAAGTCCAATTTATTCAGTGTTTTACTCACAACATTTGATACTGTAATTACAACTGATGGGAGGAAACTACAACATAAACTTTCAGAGGTTATTGTAGAAACAGTAATAAATTCACCTTCAATTTAAAGGCTCCCAATAAACCTTTTACTACCACCATATTCTTCTTTTTGCCCTATAACTATACTCTGTATGAAAGAGCACAGGAAAATAGTATTTTGTCAGTTTTAAAACTGGTGGAGCACAAGCCAAGGTACCACTCACTAAATATGTCAAATATTAAATTAATTAATAAAAAATGTACATATATATATATATATATATATATATATATATACATACATAGCCCATGTATGTGGTAAGAGTAGTTAACCTCTTCAGTCCCATGGTTTATGATCAACTAACCAGTGGTGTCCATAGGATGGTATAGTAACAGCGCTACTTCAAATTTACACACCACTTAGATACTGCACCTAAACATTTCAGGTTTGAGCTATAATAACTTTAGAATAAAACCCCTCTCAGCAGTGGGAGTGCCCTTGTTCTACTCAGGAGGATAAACCCTGTAATCATATTAAGCATTACCATCCCTTTAACAAGAAGCAAGCTTATTGAGAGACATCTTAACTTCGTAATATAAACAACATGTATAATATACAAAACGGCTTTTCATTCAACTTCAAGTTGTTAAAACAGTCTGCATAGCATGGCAAGAGGAATTTGTTTATATGAATCCTCAGGCAAGAAGCAGTAAGCCCAGTTCAATTTGGATAAATGTTAAACCATACCTCCTGAAGCAAAAAGTTAAACCTTAACATACTCGCTAAATAGAAAGACATTGAGGCATACTGTCTAGGAAGAAGATTTGGAATTATTGGAGTTTGGCCTTCAGCATCATTCACTGCAGTTGAAAAGGCAGACTGCTGTTTTTTCTTATTGCACAATAAAGCAATACAATGTGATTTAACTGCAACTGAATTCTCCACATTATAGTAGTGGCAATACAGACTATAGAACGAAATCCAGGGACACACACAAAAAAATGGCAACATTTTTATTAGAAAATGGTTCTGTCTGAGTGCTTTGTTTATAGTGGTTTTAAACCAACTGGTGTAGATTTCATTTTGCAATAAATAAAAATCCTATTAAAACACAAAAAGGGCTCCACCATGATTTATGTAAAACAACTTACATGAATCAGCAAAACTGAACTGTTAAGCTGCTGAGTATTTCACACTGAACAATACATTTGTAGGAATCTATTACTTAAAAGTGTATAAAAAGATGGTATTAAGAAATTATTTGCTTAACCCTTCTAATGCCCTAGGTGTGTTCAACTTTGTGTTTGTGTTCAATCGCGAAAAATGTATGTGTTTATAATTATGAGTAAGCAGCATTTTATCTATCTATTGTTTTTGGAACACCAAGGGCCATCAAGCATTTAGAATGGGGGGCAAACTTCTACTGTGTGTATTTATGATTATATATAAGACAATAACTGATTCTGCACTAACAGGATATCTTGAATGAAAACGAGTTTAATTTGGTAATCAACCTTTTGATCCCCCTTGGGACCTTTATCATTGGCTAGCTGGAAGGGAGATGGTACATATATCTGTGACCCTCCTGCTAGATGCTGATTGGCTGGTGATGAGGTTACTGCAGGGAGCATTCCAAGAGGGTGTTTTTTTAATGTATTGTAGGTACAATCAGAGGCAATGGTGACGGCAGGGTAGTATTTTTTTTTTGTAATTCTTTAATTTTTTTTGATACAAGATGCTGGAGGATGAGGGCACTGCTGGACCTCCGACATCAAGGTAAAAGCTATGCTCTTTGTGAATTTGTATAAGCCTACGAGTATGCATGTGAATAAATAAATGACTAAAACTGATGTATCTGTACAAAAGTGTTGTTCGTGTTTCTGGAAATGCATGTTCTCTATCATTAATTTCTTAAAACTGAATATCATGATACATGCAATTTTCGTTAAACTTTGCAATTGTTCCGAAATGAACACACAAATCTAACACACACACATTCACACATATACATACATGCATGTACATATACATATTGGTTAACACTGAATGTTAGTCCAGTATAAAAAGGTATAATCAAATCATTTATTTGACATCTACAACACTAGGCTAACATAGCTATCCTAAATTGAATACATATACATATATATGCACAAATACACATATCATCATCTTCAGCTGTTGTCGATCCACTACAGGATGAAGGCCTCCTCAGTAAGCATCCAATGACTTTGGGCCTGTGCTTTCTGCTGCCACTGTGCACCAACAAACTTTGTAATTTAATCTAACTTTCTGCTCTTTGGAATTTAGTATCAAGTGGAATCTATTCCAAAATTCACTTGGTCCATCTATCGTCAGTTCTTCTTGCTACATGACTTTTCCATTTGCATTTTAGACACTTTACTCTTTCAATTTTGTCATAAACCTTTGTTTCCTGTTGAATCCAAGCACAAGTTTTACCATCTCTTTTTGTATATGTTCAAATATACACATATATATGTACACACATATGCATATTTTATATATATTTAAATGTAGAAGAAAGGGGTAACACCCATTGGACTTTTCAACAGCCAAAAAGGACTATTTAATTATTTGTTCATAATAACTGGGATTGTGCACCTCAGCAACAAGATTTTGATTACAGTGAGTGCTTCTACCCCTGCATGTTCTGAGATATATATATATTATATATATATATATATATATATATATATATATATATATATATATATGGCTTAAAATTTGAAGTCCTTTGCTACTAGCCAGACCTGAAAAGTTATTCGCCACTGCAAGACATAACATACCCACCAGTGCTGAATTTCTACTCGCCAGGGCTAAATTTTCACTCAATTGCGAGTAGAAATTTTGAGCCCTGATTTATATATATATATATATATATATATATATATATATATATATATATATGTATAAAAGGAAGGCAGCATCAGTGGGTCTTTTTAAAAAAATCTTTAATAGCACAAATGGTCAAGAAAACATGGTCGACGTTTCGGTCAATAGACCTTTATCTTGATACTTCGACCATGGTTTCTTGACCATTTGTGCTGTCGGAGATAATATCCAAGATTAACCTCCAACAGGAGAACCAATTAGGTTGGATATCTTCACATAAATAAATAATAGTATTAAATAAATTTGAGAACTTTACACAATACTAGGTATTGACACTCTACTTCACAGTAAAGAATTGATAAAATAATCAATTACGCATATTTGTGCAAAAATATATATAATTTATTTAAGTAAAATATACTATATATAAAGTGTAAACAATAATGATATAAATGAGTGACCAGCAATTGCAATATATATACAGTAACTCAAACCACAATTATCACAAATAGCATTATCAGCAATTAAAGGGATAACCACACATAGGCATTTTCAGAGGTACTGAATAACAATAATTGAACTCAGCAGCATAGAAAAGGATAATTGATCCTATAATTAATTAAAATACAGTTGGCAACAGCATATATAAATACATCTGCCCCAGAAACTGTATAAACTATGATAATTAAGGATTAAGGTATGTTGTCAGGTGAGTAAGGTTTAATATTAAGCCAGGTCCTCTGACAATCTCCTTATACCATATGCAATAACAAAATTTAGAGAAACTAACTGGAATAAGATCCCAGATCGCTATAATTTAATTATCTACCGATATCAAATATTGCATACCTTCTGAATAAAACATATATATTGCAATTAATATAGCCAATAATAGAATATACCAAGAATATACTTAGAATCAAATCCGATAATATATGTCTAGACAGTATACCAAACTTCATGCAACATAGCAATCCTGTGTAAAACCTATAACTATGGGTTAATCACTTATTACTATAGTATGCCACACCCAAGATGGTGGCTTCTATTGTCTAGTGAGAGGTTTAAATAAACTTCCCACTGTAAAAATGTTTAGACCCAAAACATACACAAAGAAATCCAAAGAAACACCTCAAAGTAGATTGACAAATAGCAGTTAAAGGAATAATAAATGAATTCAAAGAATTCCCCAGATCAAATATTACCTATTATAACCTTTCCAGATACACAGTATATTCTAGAAATATCCAATATTATATTAACTAATATATATAAACAAGGATATATAGATCTCACTGCTATCAACTATTTTACACTTATCTGGCAAACTATGACAATTTACCAATCAATTCTGCTTAATTTCAGAATCACTACAGTCAATATGGCTTATTATAATTTCTAAAAATGGGTGGCCAGTCCACTAAGTAAAATTATACGAAAATTATGTTTCTTCAAATATAGAAGGAATAATTATTTGATTCTGAAATTTTGTTAAAATAAGGAAAGATATAGGTACCAGTTAATAAGTGTTTCTCAGGATCTCTTTAGCAGCCAGCCATGAATACTTTGATGAAGCAGAATCAGGAAAGCAAGAGAGAGAACTACCTTAGGCCTTACTATTTTATAAGGTAAAATTACTCTTATCAGAATCTCCTCCAATTGGATAAAGATACATCTCATTATGCAGTGACATCATCAGTACTATCTGATTGGATACTCTTCCTAATTTCCCTAGGACAATTTGAGAAACACTAGTAATAGTGATATATACCCTGGAGATGGCGCTCTTACTCCATATAAAAATTTTAGATATGAACAGTTTTGTGTCATCAGTGATGCATTGAAGAGGTCATTAGACGTCATATAAATATGTCATCCTACCAGACTTTCTCACATGGGGGTATCTCTGTCTCAGACATTTTGTCTCTAATAGAGTTGTATATCATCGTAAAACTCACTCAAATATTTCACTCCCATATTGAAGTAAAGAGGCCCCCTTTGTCTAGAAGAAGGAGCTAATTTAAACACATTTTAAACAGACTTTCAAACAATTCTGCTTTTTAAAATTAACTCTCTACTCTCCACCAGGACACAGTCTCTGACAGTCCTAATAAAGATTTTTGGAAAAAGACCCACTGGTGCTGCCTTCCTCCATCATATAGCATTTGTCATATGTCTTATGGTGTATAGCATTTATATTCTTTCACATATTAAGTGTTACAATTACTTTAAGCACTCTACAGTGACAATTCCAATCATCCTCATCACAAATCAGCCAGCTGTGGATGTTGGGAATTGTCCAATAATACCTGAAATGCCACAGGGTGCCTTGTGTACTCATTCCTTAAAGAAACAGTAAATATATAGTGAAAATGGTTGATATCCTTATAAATGGATGTGTGGCCAGTTATACATTATTATTTGACCATTGTTTATGCAAGTTTCTAATAAATGCAATATATGCAGTAACTCAGGAAAACTGGCAAATATGAGATTCATTTTTGTGATTGCGCAAATATCTGCTTTATATCTTATCATTTTTTCTGTTAAGCTTGGTAATCAAAGCTGACCACATGAGGGGTTTACTAATATGATTCTGCATTAAAACAGGGGCTGGAACTGATTTAAAAGTGCTCTGTATATTTATTGCCTATATACTAGAACTTGTACAACAAAAAGATAGCCTTATTGCCACGTGCTTTGCAATGCGTTGTGTACCCCTCTGGCACTCAAGAGGTTAAAGTGATAGTAATGTTAAGTTTCTTTGAAGCGTATATGTGTAGTAGGATCAGCAATGTGCACTATGTTTGTAGTTTTTTACTAAAATGATCTGTATTTCACTCCCAAATTCAGCCGTTTTGTTACCTCCGTATAAGAAAATGTCGGCCATCTTTTATTAACCTGAGGTGATGCGCGTTCTTGCTTCTATCCCTAAATCGTGCACGCTCCTGGTTATTTCTGGTTGGGAGGGGGTGCTGTTGTCACTGCCAAGGAGCTGCAAAGTACCGCGAGAAAAAAGGGCATATCGCTTTTGAAAATAAAAAAACAGTTTTACGTTTCAGTGATCTCATATTTTAGGGTTTCCAAAACCTGTGGTGTGCTGTCAACTGCTTCGCTCCGCTTCTATGAAGCTAGTATGCAGCACACTTGAATTAATGAAGTTCCGTCTCAGTGGGAGGAGGAACAGTGGATGAGATTTCAATAAAAGACGTCCTCTACTGGGGGCTGGGTTTCACTATTCCCTCTTCTGAATTTTGACCCTCGGTTTCATCCGTCTGGTCAAGCGACCAGAATCCAGATCTATGCAGTGTTGATGTGACGTGACGAAAAGGGGAGGTAAGGGGAAACTTTAAGGTAGTTTTAACGAAAAAGTACTGATCTGACAGAAGTTGTGACTGGGCCACTGATTATAACAATTTAATACAAACTATATTAGGTATTGTAAAAATGAAGTATTACTAACCCTTTAAGAACAATAGCGTGTGTATGACTGATCAGAATCTAATATATCCCTGCGAGGTGAAGTGGCTGTATAAGCATTCAAGGCGACCAGTATATTAACTCATCTACCCGCAGGAGGCACGGAATACAGTAGTTGGGATGTGAAGCGGCTGTATAAGCATTGGAGGCGACCATTCACTAGGCGACATGGCAATCTTATGCTCTAATTGACAGCAAGATTCTCATGGTAGCCATTTTTATACACACAACATGGTGAAATTGTTAAATGGTCGCACTCTGTTTTGCGGGCAACCTTTCGAAAGTGAGCCATCCTGAATAAGGAGTACTAAAGCAGTGGTTCCTAACCTGTGCCCTCAGGGCCCACTAATATGCCAGGACTTAGGAATTTCCCTGCTAGCGTACAGGTGTGTTGATCAGAGGTCCATTCAAATTGATTAAATCATCTGTGCTCTAACAAGGAACTCCTCAAATCCTGGTCTGTTAGTAGACCCTGAGGGTTGGGAACCACTGCACTAAAACAATCAAATTATATAGTGTATACCACAAAGTGCAACAGAGTATCACCTCTTAGCACAGATAATGGGCTTATTGGTGGCTTTTTACATTCCCCCATGGCCACCAGCAGCCACCTACAATTTCAAGGAAACAGTATATTTTTAATAGATGTTTATGCTTTTTTTCCCTCCAAATGCTGGTTAAGAGTACTGAATGCTTCTCATTTTTAGGTGATACTGTTCCTTTAAACATATTTTAAAAGTCCCTATAGAGGGACACACTGCAGCATTTCAGGCAACATATAAAGCATTTTGGCAGTGATCTGTCCTTTATAAATTATATAGTTGTTTTCATTTACTCCATTTAATGCAACTGCGTTTAAATGTAATTCTGAATTCAGCTCCAGCTGCACCAAATACAAAATCCAATTCAGCCAGTGTAACAAATGTCTTTCTTCATTCCTAGCCAGAAAATGTGTTGTATACTACTTTACACCTCCTGGTTTATAGCTCCCTAACTCATCTACCTACATTTAATCTTCACGGTATCACTTACAGGGGTCGCCAACTTTCGGACAACCAGCTGTTGGAAACTACAACTCCCTTCATCCCCAACCAACATTTCATGTTCCTTGTAGGACATTAGATATTATGGATTCCTATAAGAAGGGCACCTAAAAATGCTTTTTTAAACAAATTACACATTTCTAAAGCTTTTAAGTATTGTTACAGTTAACATAAACAGATGTATAGTAATAAGCAGTAAACAATGGTATAGTGGTAAACAATGGTATAGTGTCTCAGTAGTCCTAAGCAGCAGTAAATAAAAATGTATGGGCAAGGTTATGCACTGAGGCATAAAAAAGAGGTGATAAAGTGGAGATCTCCAGTGATGTCACTTCTCCAGTTCCTGTGTTATTCTATAGAGCCTATGCACTTAGATCTCCAAAGCTGGATACATCTTAGTGCATTGGTTCCATAGAATAACATAGTACTTGGAGAAATGACATCACTGGAGAAGTCATCTCCTTTTTATCACACTTTTTTGCATATCCCCCAAGTTCTCCTACATTACAAATAGTATAATTTCTATGTCTCATAAATGGACATTTTATAAGAAGAAATTCAAAAATAACAATGAAAGCAACCATGATTATCAAAGTCTCTATCAGACTATTCAATCTATCCTCTTGCTGGCATCTATCATAAGGTAATATAGAAATATTTCTTTCAGTCTGTTAAATGGTAGGAAGGTCACCATCTCATAGCTTTGCAATAAGTTAGAGAGCTCTCTAACATCCAAGGGGTTAACCAGATTATTTTCCAGCAGCCACCTTTTGATTTTGATAGATATGTACTCTGTAGCGAGGTGACACAGTTTTCCTATTCAATTTGGAAATGGCCCAGGTAACTGCTTTTATGAAATCTACTACGAAGCCAAGAACTTTTATGATTCAGCTTATTAAGAGAGTGCTGAATCATTATCTGTCCTTGAGTCCTTGAGAAATGGGCACTTCATGGGAATCTGTGTACAAGCTAAAGATACATAACTGAGCCTTGGAAATATGGAATAGTGGGTATGTTTGCTCTATGGTTTTAAATACTGATGGAAAAAAACTGGAATAATTGTATAGATCTATTTTATAGGTGTTGAGCAAGGCAGCTTATTTCGCCTTTTGACAATTAATTTTAAGCACCTTACTAGTGAAGCTGAGACAATCAAGGATTTACACCTTAAGTGCACCAGGACAAGCCATTCTAGGTGTCTTAACTCTGCTTATGGCCACACATCCAGCCCTCAGATGATCTAGACCAATGCCCTATCCACTGTAGCCTGGCGCAGCAAATACCCTTATTCTAAACATTAGCTAGTTCAGGGTCCAATAAACTGTAATAATGTAGAAATATATACAATGGAAATTAAACTGCTCATCATTAACTATGAATTGGTATATATTACAGGGAAGATAGGATTTATCTGGCATTGCCCACAACTCATTGCAGTGGGCATGGCCAATTGGCCAGCACAGTTGAGAGATTTCTGAGTAGAAATCTACAGTGCCTAATGGGAAAAGCAGTTCTGCAAGCCTCTGAGGAAAGATTGACCCTTCTTATTGAAAACTCTTGTCTATTAGATTTTTGAAAGTCGAGTCCAGTCTAACCAAATCATCTTCCAAAGAGATTGTGATGCACTTTACAAGATTCAACATTATTCAGTTTCTTTAAAACATCTTGATTAAAAGGATATGAGGAATTCAAATCTTGTATAAATATTCTGATCTATCTTAGTAATGTAGATTAAACTGTTCTGGTCTTTGCATGGTTTAACATTGGTCACCAGCAATATACAATGTCCATTTTCCAATATACATTGGCCATCTGGAGATATTTTTAAAGGGATAGTATTGGATTATTTTAACAACATTTAATCTTGTAGAAATTAAAAAAATAAATCAAATGATGGCAGTCTAATCTCTCAAACCTTTATAGTCTGAGAGATATTCGCAGCTGAAGTTCCTTCCCATCTCCCTCATCTTGTAGTGATGTCAGAGCTCTAGCTGACAGCAGGAGATTCTGGTCCCGGGACCGGCCAGTGGCTCTTCAGCAGAGCCGAAATAGCAGTATTTAAAAAGAAATTCTTCATTGGAACAGCCTACAAAGTGTGCCTGGTTTGCAAGCACACTTTGTAGACTATTCCAGTGAAGTATTTCTTTTTAAATATCGATATTTCGGCTCTGCTGAAGAGCCACCGGCCAGTCCCTGGACCAGAATCTCCTGCTGTCATTAGAGTGCTGATGTCAGTGCAAAGGGAGGGAGGGGGAACTTTAGCTGTGAATACATCCAAAGCTATAAATGTTTGAGAGATTGGACTGCCATCATTTTATTTTTTTTTGTTTTTTACATTTTTACAATATTAAATGTTGTTAAACTAATCCAATACTGTCCCTTTAAGGGTGAATGGTATCATTAACAAGCAAATTCAGGGTGAAAGCTCAAGGCAAGGACCTCAAGGTTAGTATTTTTTGAAATACTACTAGTGCCATGCACCAGTGTAGATAGGCAGAGGATGATGTTCAGTGAGTTTAATGCAGGGCTTAAGAAGCATTGGTACAAGAAGAAGGGTTTGGGGTTTTTAGAGCACTGAGCTGACTTTTGGGTACAATTTGTAGGAAGTGATGGATTGCACCTAAATGGTTAGGGGTCTGCTATGCAAAGGGTTAGAATGGTTAGAAGGCTGGAGGAGATTTTAAACAAGAAAAGGGGAGGGTATAGC
This sequence comes from Rhinophrynus dorsalis, assembly GCA_037306005.1. NCBI lineage: Eukaryota > Metazoa > Chordata > Amphibia > Anura > Rhinophrynidae > Rhinophrynus > Rhinophrynus dorsalis. The sequence continues at coordinate 418,694,140 of CM074723.1, forward strand.
TAGTAACAATGGGGTAGATGTGTAGTCAAGAACTGGGTACAAGTATAGGATCATGGGGCAGAGAAGGAGTGGGGAAAATGTAGAATATAGGGAGGAACTCCTTCTAATGTTTAGGGATGGGTGAAAATTTCTACCTCAAACTGAAATCTGTGAAAAAGGCACTTTCTGTTTGGCAAATAATTTCCCGCAAAAAGTGCCGATTTTCCAATTTTCCCGCTTTTTTCACCTAGTTAATTTCACTGAAATCAATGGGAACTTTGAAGTCACACACAACACATAGCAAATAATATTTTATTTCACAAAGGCATAATATAAAAGGGGCGTGAAAGTGCCTGTGTTGGCGGGGTGTGCGGAAAGAATCAGTTTAACAGGGAATGTTTTATTGGGGGGGGGTTGTTTACTGTGAGTGGGGGGCAGTTAATACAAAATAATTCCTAATTACAATAAAAAAAACCATAAGACATGGTATAAAAGAGGTCTGAGAAGGGTGCCTGTGTTGGTACATGGAGTCTCGGAATGAATCAGTTGAACAAGGCATTTGTTTTTGGGGGGTTGTTGACTGGCATTGGGGGGATAGTTCATAAAAAAATAAATCATAAAATAAAATAAGAAATTTGTATGTAAACTGGTAGAGACAGGGACCTCATGCCACTGGGGTAGACTGATACTTGACATGACAGAGAATTTTGTAGAGGACAATCTGTAAGATTTGTTATTAGAGTTTGAGGCCCAAGCCCTGAGGAAACATTGATTTGTAGGACTTAGACTTGTTTGGCACAAGACCTAAGGAAACATTGATTTGTAGGACTTAGGCTTATTAGAGGCACAAGCCCTGAAGAAACATTGATTTGTAGGACTTAAGCTTGGTTGGCACAAACCCTAAGGAAACATTGATTTGTAGTACTTAGGCTTGTTAGAGACAAACCCCCAAAAATTGTTAATTTATTTTTTTGTAGGACTATGTTTTTATTTTGTAATTTTTTTCAAAGCACAAGCCCTAAGAAAAAAAAATGCCCTACTGGTCTAGTGTCAGCAGGTCACTGGCCACTGGCCATTGTCAAATGTCCTCTTCCTGAGTCTGAGTCCATAATTGCGGAATTTGTGATTGCTGTTCTTGCTGCTGCTGCTGAGTTGTTTAAGCAACAGGATAATTAGGCAGCTGAAAGGGAATAGGATCAATAATAGCAGTAACATTGGTGATGGATGACGAAGGTTCCACTTGCCACGATTAGCTCCAGTGATGTGCCTGAGACAGTAGCAGAACAATAATTAGCCCCCAGGCTATGTGGAGAAAAGAACAAGTTGGACAATAATTCTTCTCCACCTGCCCCTCCTCCAAAATCATGGGTGTGTTGTTATTAGAATATAAATGTTTCCCTTGAGAGCAGGAACTGTGGCTCTTATCAGCAACTGCAATGTGCACAGAGTGTGTGGTAAATAACATCTGGGGGCACAACTGTATCCAAACACCATGACACCAGAACCTGCCTCTATCACTATACCCCTTGTCCAGACCCCACTAAGGACACATGACAACTTGCTGACAGTTTATAGTAACGATGAACCCTCCCTGCCAGCATCTTAGCATATTCTGCGGGATAGAATTTCCACAGATGCCACCTGATGCACTGCTTGTGATTCTCCTCCACCACACTGTCATGTGTGGTCAGTGCACTACACAGTGTGCAATGGGAAGAGATGAACTGCCACATCCTAACATCAACAGAGTGGCCGTCATTTGGCGGGGGAGGTAACAATGAACAAAGTGGATTGGCAGAAGATGTAGTTACCCTAGAAGGTGATGGTGATGGCGAGTTAGCTGTTTTACTCATCATGGAACTTCCAGTCTCTGCCTGGGTTGCTCTTTTCTTCCTCCTCTTTGATCTCCGACATGCTTCTTGTTGTCTTTCTGGAGAGTCAGGGGGTACAGCAACAGCAGTGCTTGATTTCTGTGGCAGGTGTTTGGCTTTGATAGGTTTGTGGAAACCGCCACATATGCTGATCAGTCATTCACGAGTGCTTAAAATTCATCTTAAGATTCACAATGTTGCATGTTGTTTGAATCAAGCACACCTTATATTAAAACTCAACTTTATTTGTCATATTAAAATCAGTCTCATGCCAGTACTGTAGTCCAACGTTTCAGACCCTCTTGGGACTTTTTTCAAGGACAATCACATAACAAACCGGCTATCTACCCTTTTTAAACATACCTGCAAACATTTGGAGCTGGTTCTGAGCGTGCGGCTGTCATGGCAACCCAAACATCCGGACCGGAGCCAAACGTCTGCGTCCTGCTATTTACTCTAAAAATTATTAGATATAATATCATAAAAAATGCTAACATAAAATACAGAGATCTACAAATCACTGTGCCATCTACTACTTGTCACTGCTGCTATAGATTTAAATATAGTGAACCAAACTAAAATGCTCATTTAACCCATTCGGTGCCAAACTCTGGAGGGCATAGATCCAATACATCTCGAGTTTAGCGAGACGAGCCTCTCTATCCCCCCTCGTGGAGCCTGTTTCACAACCTCGAACAGCAAACATCTTAAATTTTTCACCCCATGTTTCTTTGCTACGAAGTGTCTAGTGGCAGTAGTAGATGGCACAGTGATTTGTAGATCTCTATATTTTATGTTAGCATTTTTTATGTTATAATATCTAATCATTTTTAGAGTAAATAGCAGGATGCAGACGTTTGGCTCCAGTCCGGATGTTTGGGTTGCCATGACAGCCGCACGCTCGGAACCTGCTCCAAATGTTTGCAGGTATGTTTAAAAAAGGTAGATAGCCGGTTTGTTATGTGATTGTCCTTGAAAAAAGTCCCAAGAGGGTCTGAAACATCGGACTACAGTACCGGCATGAGATTGATTTTAATATGACAAATAAAGTTGAGTTTTAATATAAGGTTTGCTTGATTCAAGCAACATGCAACAGGGTGTTTGGCTTTACCACGTTTGACATAAATGTCATGGTGTCTGTGTTTCATGTGTGATATCAGGGCGCTTGTGCCAAGGTGTGTTCCCTCCTTTCCGCTTCTCACTGACTTGTCACAAATTGTGCACAGTGCCATTGGTGATGACTGCACTGTGCCTGCCCCAAGAGAAAAATAGTCCCACACCCATGACTTCAGGGGGGAGGGAAGAGGTGGAAAAAGTGGCCTCTTTCTTCTTGCCCGCCACATTCTCCTTCACTGTCTTTGGCACCGGATAATGTTGCTGCTGTTGCTGCTACTGCCTCAGATTCAGCACTGCAACTAGGACCAAGAGTATTGCTGCTGGGAAGTGGAACCTGTCCTAGTGCCGCATCACTTGTTGACCCCATTCCCACTGTGTCCAAGGTGGTCTGTGGCACACTAGCTTGCTTCTCCGCATCCTGCTGCCCTTGCAACTCAGCAGTAGAAGGAATTAGAGCAGTTGAAAATTCCTCAGATTCCAAAATCTCCCTGCTAGTGGTGGTGGTGATGTCCATCCTCATCCCTGTCTCCCATTCCTTCTCAGTTTCTGCTAAAAAGGCCATCAATGTCTCTTCCACCCCAACTTCTCCACCATCATCATCACAGTCACCACCCTACATGCTGCTGCTGCTCTATTACAGACATTTCACTGCTGCTTGGAGGAGGTGACGAGCAATGTGACAGAGGATCCCCTAATGTCATACTTGCCATTTCTTGGTCATGTGAAGAAGGCAGACTGGCAGCAGTAGCAGCAGGGACAGGCAGCTGATCTGTGCTCCTGCTGGTGGTGGAATTAATTGTGTGCGTACTCCCCCCCAACAAAAGTTCTGGCCTCTTAGTCTTCAGGATCCTGTTCCATTTGGCCTCTTTAGTGAAGGGAAGGGGAGGACTCCCATGGTGAGAGAAATGGTATGGGCTCTCTTGACCGCTAGTCTGGATGCTCTTAAATGTTTCCCCTACCACTCTGGCTGCTTCACCATTACTGTTACTAATACTAACACCAATCATATCAAGTTCAGCCGCAGAGTCTTCCTCCTCTGTCTTACAGTCACTAGTAATATGAGGATATGCTGGACCTTAGTAGTAGTAGTAGTACTAGCACTGGCAGAACTGCTTGGGAATGGCAAGTGTGATTTAGGGTCCCTTGCTGTCACACTTAGCATCATCTCTTCCTTCCCCCTGTCCTGATTACTACAAGACACACTAGAGCAGGCAAAGTATTGGTGGCAGCTAGTTCAGCACTGGCAGCAGATACAGCACTGGTGGCAGCAAGGCAGCACTTCTGGCAGCAGGTACAGCACTGGTGGCAGAAGGGGCAACATGTCTGACAGCAGGTACAACACTAGTGGCAGCTGGGGCAGCACATCTGGCAGCAGGTAGAGCAATGGTGGCTGCAGGTACAGCAATGGTGGCACTGGCATCAGGGGCAGCACGTCTTGCAGCAGGCATTGGCAGCTGACCTGTCCTGCTCTCGCTAGTGCTACCCTTTTCTCTCTCCCTTCCCATCCCCTTTTCTCCCTCCCTTCCCATAAAATTCCCCAAGATCCCTTGGGGTGATTTAGGGGGGTTGGCCAGCATTGGTTCAGTACTGCTCGCTTCCTCCTCCTCAGACTCAGCGGACGCATAATTAGTGTCCTTCCAGTTCCTCATTTTACTGCTCATAGTGATAGCAGTCACTATGAGCCTCCGCTGTCTCAATTTAACAATCCATTAACAGCAGAAAAGCATAGCATGTCTACCTTCCTCTGTAGCTGCTTCTATTGTGTTTCACTTCCTGGAATACTTGATGCTTTTATAGCGAAAAAAGCAGAAATTTTACTCACTGTTTTAAAAGCGGATTTTCTCATGAAAAAGTGGACAATAATGTGGTTTTAGCTGAATTTCTCATGGGAACATGATGACTTTCTCCCATCCCTAGTGATGGGACCAGGATTTACTGGACCCTTTTGGGGTTGTCAGTTCCTGAAACGCCACTATGGCTAGTTGTAGCCCTTCTACTTTCTGGCTGTCTGGAGGTCCTGGATGCTCAGTCAGGAACAACTGGATGCTGCTCTCTAGTAGACTGATAGTGCTAGTGACTTTAGCTGCAGAAACCCAGGTGTGGTTTCCAGGGGCCCTACATCAGTAGGCCAGAGAGGCAAGTGAATTCACTCTTGCAGTGGCTAAAGTGAGAATCCACAGCCCAAGCCCCCTCCAGAAATACAGCCGAGACTTGTGTTAAGAAGGAAGGGTGGAACAGAACAGCCTTTATTGATGAAACACACTGCTTATAGATACTTACAGACACTTATCAAGATTAAAATGTAAACTAGGTCTTGGAATAGTGTTGGTACGCTTGACCAATCAGGGAATGGCCTACCTTACCATACACTCTTATCAAGATAAGAATACAAAGTAGGGCTTGACAAAGGGACATGTTAACTGGACCATAACCTCCCCTGACTGGTCAATGAAGCACAGCAGGAGTCAATCCACATTCAAAACGTTCCTTAGCACAAATTACACAGATATGGAGTATATTTTAAACAAGCCAGAGTGCTGGGCTTAACAGCCCACTCTGCACTCTGGTTCCCCACTGCCAAATCCCTTTACAGGACTCACAGTATAATACCTCATACACAATTACATTATGTCATACAATGTACAAAACAGTGATCAATATTTCAAATGTTATAGTCCTAAATTTCTCTGTCTGGTCACACTCCTATTAAATGCAGTTGTAGAAAAAAGGCAAGTAGTGGGTAAAATACATAATGAGGACAACATTAATTGTATGTTGGTGAATGCAAGAAATATGGTAGACAAAATGGGAGAGCTGGAATTGCTTGTCGTTAATGAGAATTTGGACGTAACTGGCATAACCAAAACATGGATGATACACATGATTGGGCTGTAAATATTGAAGGCTACTCCCTGTTTAGGAGAGGCATGATAAATAGGGGGAAGTGTGTGCAGGTTTATGAGCAGGCTTAGGGATAACTACTTGTCACAAATGGTGGAAGTGCCAACAAGAAATAACAATATATTGGACCTAATAATAACAAATAGCATAGACATGGTGTCCATTATCAACGTAGGTGAATATTTGGGGAACAGTGATCACAACATGGTTTCATTTTATATCAACTAAGGCTCTTAATCTGAAAAAGAGTAAATTTGAAAAGCATCAACGCAACACCTAGACTGGGATTAATTATTTAAAGAAAAAAATATGGAAGAAAAAATGGTCAGAATTTAAATTCAGGCTGCTGAAATATATTCAATGGTATATACCTCTGGGGAACAAATGCAAAAGAAGTAGGTTACAACCAATGTGGTTAAATGCAAATGTAAAGAAGGAGATGGCAAGGAAAAACTCATTTAAACTATTTAAGTGTGAAGGAACAGAACCTTTTTTCTTGAAATACAAGAAGTGTGACACGGATTTCAAAAAGGTTAGCAAAATAGAAAATTAATCAGGAATTTCATGGGAGAGCAAGACTAATCCAATTTTTTTTCAAATACAAAAATAGCAAAAAATATAAAATAGAGTTCTTTGGACCTTTCAAAAATGGGTGATTTTATTAGGGAGGATAAGGAAAAGGCAGGGAACAAGAATTAGTAAAAGAGCTTCATGAAGAAACAAGTAAAACCATGTAATTATCAGATCTTGCCAAACAAAGCTTTTGAGCTTCTATAGCAACTTTGATAATGGTAAAGCAGTAGATTTAGTACATCTAGATTTTGCAAAGGCATTGGATACAGTGCCACACAGGAGACTGGTGTATATAATAAGGAAATTGGGTCTAAGGGAAAACCCTTGCATCTGGATAGAAAACTGGTTGAAATTGAGAGTGGAGTACTGTAAATAGGTATAGAAAGCAAAATTTCAGTATTTGCAGATGACACTAAATTATGCAGGGCAATACATTCAGAGCAGAATGTTTGTTTTTTACAGAGAGATTTACATAAATGGCAGATTGAGCAAACAAATGGAATATGAAGATTAATGTGTAAAAGTGTAAAGTTATGCATTATGGAAGAAAAAATCTCAATGATGCTTGTGAGCTTAATAGAATCATTTAAGGAGTCTCATTGCTAGAGAGAGACATGGGAGCCCATGTAAAATTCAGACTTGGAAACATCGAACAGTGTCCAACAGCAGTAGCAAAAGCAAACAAAATGCAGTCTTGCATAAACACGGTTATTGAAGCAACAGTGTATTACATAATTTTGCCATTTGCCATCATACAAATCATTGGTAAGACCTCACTTTGAATATATACAGTGCCATTTTGGGGACCAGTTCTGAAGAAAGATGTTCTAGAACAGGATAGAGTACAGCGAATGGCGACAAAATTAATTAAGGAAATAGAGGACTTAAAGTATGAAGACCATCTAGACAAACTTGGTTCATTTATTTTAGAGAAAAGGTGACTAAGAGGAGATCTTGTTACATCGTATAAGCAGGGCTCAAAATTTCCACTCGCCACTAGCCAATGGCGAGTGAACATTTAGCCCTGGCGAGTAGAAATTCAGCCCTGGTGGGTATGTTTTGGCTTGCAGTGGCAAGTAACTTTTCAGGTCTGTCTAGTAGCAAAGGACTTAAAATTATAAATCCTGGTATAAGTATATGTGAGGTCAGTACAAGGATCTCTTTGGTCAGCTTTTCATTCCAAGGCTTGATAAATTGACTAGGAGCCACCCCTTAAGATTAGAGGAAAGGATATTCAGCTTCAGCAGAGAAAGTTTTTTACAGTCTATTAAATTGTGGAATTCCTTGTCCAAGCGTGTGGTAATTGCAGATACCATGGATACAATTAAGAGAAGGTTAGATGCGTTTCTAGCAGAAGGGAACATTCAAGGTTATACTGTGTATTGGTGCAGTAAGTTCTATTAAACAGAATAATACCCATTTAAGAGTAGAGAAATCTAATAAAATTTTTATTTTCTTGGTTATACTGTGGCAAAGTTTGAACTTGGTGGACTATATCTTTTTTTTCTACTTAATTTACTATATAACTATGTAACCTTAAATTTAGAACCTAAATATTATAGTATCCTTTTTCTTTGTTTTCTTCACTATATATTAGGTAATAAGGCTTAGATTACATTCCGGAAGAAAAACGGATCTATTAGTTGTCTATTTACAACATCAACTGATATTTTTCTGTGACCAAACTGGTAATCCCATTCTGAGCAAGGGCAATAGTCTGTCTGGTCCCCTGCCTGATTCCTAGTGTCCCCATGCAGCCTCCCCACATCCACATGTACCTCAGTTAACACTTATGTTACTAGCTTTCAATTATTTCACTGTGCCGGAAACAGAGAGGCTAACATGTAATAAATATTAAAAATTCCCTACATCACCTGACATATCACTGTTAGTATAAAACATATAGGGGAAGATTCACTAAGCGATGATAAAGAGGTGATAAAGTGGAGATGACTTCTCCAGTGATATCACTTCTTCAATTCCTGTGTTATTCTATGGTGCCTATTCACTAAGATATTATTACATAGGGTCTATAGAATAACATAGGAAATGGAGAAGTGATAAACTGGAGAAGTTATCCCCACTTTATCACCTCTTTATCACCACTTAGTGAATCTACCCCATAGTGTTTTTATTCATACATGTATTGTGGAGGTTCGGACTTGTGGCTTTTTGAGCTTGCCGTAGATATTCCATTGGCCATATTGTCATTTGTTGGCAGATATCTTGGTAGAGCATGGATTTCTCAATTTAGCCACTTGAAAGGAGGTGTGGTGATTTGCCCATTTGAAAGTCATTTGTGTTTGATTGGTTGGTATAATGGGTGTGTTTCAAATTATTGCTATATGTATCAATGGAGTAACACATTTAAATTGTCCTTTGATTAAGTGATAATGTCACGAAATGCGCAAGGCAGTTTGTGTGTTCGAGTATCTATTCATGAAGTTGCTTTTAATTTTGAATGAAAAAAGACAATATTTTGTTACAGAGAAATTTGAACTTCAGTTAGCTGTTGGGAGATAGAGGGATAGCTCTCCCTTCCTGTGTTGTCAGATCTAGTGAACAGACAATTTATGCATAGAGATATATCCTTTTTGTTGGTCTGAGGTCAAATTTCTGAAATAATGGCTTCTGAAATTACTGATTCACACTTGAGCACTAAAAAGTGGATAAGGATTTTTGTACGCAAAGTTGAATAATGTGTCCCTTTGGTCCAAAATGAATGAAGAGAATAAAGGATTTTTCAATTTACCTAAATATTATAATTGAAAAAACGTTGATTGCTCGCATGAAGTTCACTCAATTGAACCAAGTATTAGATAAAATAATTAAATGTTTATCATTTACAAGGAGTATATTTAAACTAGTTAAGCAATTAAGGTAAAATAAGGTTGATCATTTGTGAGACATTATCATGATTTAATAAAAAAAAATTCACAGAAAACAGTTGTTCATGCGCATGAAGCACACTTGATCAAACAAAAAATTAGACAAATAAAAATGGTGATTGCTATTTAGATACATTAGTTTTGCTTTCTCCAGGCTTCAGAAAAGCTGTGTCTTTTATAGAAGAAACTGATAAATGATAACGGTAATTACCGTGTGTATTACCTGTAAATTTCTAATTAAAATACTGACTTTTAATATTTCAAGTAGCTTGCTCCATGATTTGTTATACACTTAATAGCATCAGCTTTGGTGTTCTTGATTAATATACATATGACATACAATGTAATATCACATACGATGCTAGAATGTTGCTAATATTTAAATGCACTGTTAATCCTACAACCTTTTTTGTAAATGTGATTCATTCATTTTCACTGAGCTATATTTATTAGAGCAATTATAGGTTGGTTTCTATTAAGCAAAATGTGTAAACATTATATTGAGAGCAGTTTATTGCTCTTGTAGCAGCTCAGATGAGAAGTATCACTTTCCATAACTATGACTCTGCTTCAAGGACAGAGATTTCAAAGAAGAAGCATCTGCCATATTCAAGGAGGAAATATAAATTAATTAAACCCTACCAGAATATGCAAGTAAAGTTCATCAATGTAATGAACAGAGGGAGGCTAATGTACTAAGAAGAAATGAAAAAATGTTGGGTAAAGTCAGCTGTGCCAAAGGAAACAAATAGAAAGTCAGACTCCTATTACAATATGTTGAATTGTGTCTTTTAACCCCTTTAATGCTAGAGAGTTCTTCAAAGTTGCAAAGTATGAAAAAAGCTTAATTTAAATCAAAGGTAAATTTGGAAATTCTTATTTTTTGCAGAGATGGTGTTCCTGGTTTATTCCAGAAATACTGTAATTCTTCTCTAGCATTTATAAAATTAAGGAAGGAAGAACAAGACAAACATCATCTAAAAGTGGAATCTTTAATGAGCAGTAAAAACAAGGAAAAATACAATTACTATAACCCCAGAGCATACAAGGCATATTGCTTTTCCAGTCCGTTTAGCCAATGTTCTGTGCTGCCATGTCCATGTGTCTAGAACCCCTCTCTTTGGATTTGTAGATGTCCTTATGCACTCCATCCAGCTTTGATTCTGAAACCAGAAAATCTGTGAAATGCATTGGGTAGTTTGCTGATCACCATATACAGCTTCACTTCTAGTCATGCTCCCTGTAGCATTCAACTTCTAGTGCAGATGGAGCAATGAGCCTCCTTTTTCAACACAAGATTCCCTGGTCACATTAGTGACCCAGCTATCTCTGAGAATCTCTCTTATCTCATTGAAATTGTCAGTCCTTGTGTGGATTAGTCCCACCAAAGCCGGGTTCTGTGTATGAGCAATGGGGCCTTCAGAACCAAAAGTGGAAGAAGTGCATAAGTACATCAATAGATAGGAGGAAAGTGGTCCAGTGCACAGGAACATGGGAACACTGCACACTGTCTAACTGGACCAGGAGTGTGATATGCCTGATAAGCTCCACTTTATTTCTCGCCTATGTACTCCATCATTCATCTCCAGTTTCCAGCATATCGTATTTTATACTGATCATTACATAGCCATATAATGGAATCCATCTAGGGCGGTCACCCCAGAAGCTACTGTTCTCTATAGGTTTATTTTATGACTAGCTTCGAGCCATAAGAATTAATTTAACTCAAGGGGTCACATATATCAAAAGCAAAAGAGGAACAATTCTGTAGTGCACCAAATGTTCCATGTTCAGAAGCAATTATGGTATATTTATAAGCAATGGTACCTTTATTTATACTCTATTTTACATGTGGGTTTAGAGGTCCTTCCTTGTACAGTATTTAAGTGTGATTTATATTCATCCTCTAGCATTCAGGGGGTTAAGAGCAATCATCAATGAGAATTTTTAGCAGTCCCCTAAGGCTCAGTTTGTTTGCTCCAGAAGTGTTCCTCTTTCCTTTTGTTCATTATGTACTTAGAAGAAATGGAGTGAATTTAGAAAACAAGCTGCGCATGGGATACAAATAAAAATTTGCATTTTATTGGAGATCTCTGTAGCATTCAAATGAAATGCCCAATTTAAATCCTCTGGAATTTTTAGCTGTCTCCTATAATGCAACTGGTTTTCACACATCAGTCTCATTCTGTTATACCAGATACCTGATGGATGGTTTACACATTTTTAACCCTTTGAGTTACAGAAAGCTATCCAACATATTACGTTGCAATGCTTTGGATTGCTCCCTAGTACTCAAAGGGTTCATGTCTAAATGTTACCCATTTATTTAAGGTATGAAATGCTTTTTATTTATAAGTGGAAGGCATTGCCTGAATTGGAGGGAGGGGCTGCAGTCCGATATATACAGGGCAGCAGCCCTTCCCACTGGGCTCCTCTCAATGAAAGGTAGAGCTAGCATATATGTTGTGACGGTCTAACAACCATGCAATCTCAGTAAGCCAACAGCTCAAGATTTTCTACCCAGGGCTGGATTTCCCAATAGGCAGACTAGGCATCTGCCTAGAGCTCCAATTTTGAAGGGCGACTCAGCTGTGCTGTCCACACCCACATCCTGAATTGTGGATGGGGCCAGAGCAATCTCTGTATCCATGCAGTAGCTTATACACCCCATTACAGGCTATTATTTAACCCCTTGGATGCTAGTGAGATCTTGCGCTGGAGATCTCTCTAGCAACCAAGGGGTTGAAGCTTTTCTGTGCTTGCTTGTTGTAGGCCAAATGTATATTTTGTGCCAGGAAACAGTGGATGAAACTGGAGGCGTGGTCATGTGAGGAGTGTGGTGTAGCCATGGGCGGAGCTAAGGGTGCCCAGAGTGCCTTGCCTAGGGGAGCCTGGAATGTAAATCTGGCCCTTTGTGGCTTTCTTCCACTGTATGTACCAACAGCTTTCTGTGAATCATCTGTTATGCATTTGCAGGGCTATACCGTGCTTCCTCAGACAAAAAAAAAAAAAGACAACAGACAGTAAAAAAACATTTTTTTTTTAAATTCCTTTCCTGAGGGAACCTCTGTAGAAAGGTGAAATGTCTACTTTTCCATAGAAATAAAAGTAGAATGAAAAATGTGATTTTCATCCATCCCTAATTATCCTCTATAATAATTTGCTAGGATGTTTGTCACGATGCAGTCATGCACAGTAGAGACTGCTCGCGTTCGGGCAGTCTGTATTGCACGATTGCATCGTGTGAGTGATGCGATGCAAGACTGCATCACATGGAGCAGTGAGGTAGCAGCCTCTTAACCTTTTGAGTGCCAGAGGGGTACGCAACACATTGCAAAGCATTGAGTATCCCTCTGGCACTCAAAGGGTTAACATTACCCGGACCTGGGCACATGGGCTTTTACACTAGTCAGCAATAATATATAAGGTAACATCTTATTCTTCTCCAATGTAAACAGGGAGTGCAATAATAACACAAAGATTAGATTACAGATAAACATGGAGGTAAGGATCTTGCCAGTGAAAGCTCAAAACTCTATTTGTATCTTCAGTGTGAGTAATGTGGAACATCTGAAAGAGAGCAAATGCTTACCCTACATTTTGCTTTGCTCTTCACATATTCCAGGATGCCTCCTCTTTCGCTCTCTTTAATTAATAAAGATTTTGTTGAATTTACCCTTTTACAGAAGTGGGGGAAGCACCGTGGATCAAGGTAAAGGACCAAAGAATAACATCAAAACAGCATATTGCATGCTTTTATTAAGACCATAGGAAATCTCCACGAGAATATAATAAAATAATCTCTAGTGGAATTCATAGGTGAAAAGAAGCATTCAGCAAATGGGAAAAAGGGCAAGGAAGTTGGGGACAAGGAGAGAGAGAGGAATGAGACAAAAGTGACAAACATACTGAGATGGTACTGTGGCAGAATGTGTAGAGAGAAATAATATACTTCCTCATTAAAATGGAGCAATAAAATAGTCCTGTCTAGGTATGGTCAATACTTTTGACCAAAAGTGAGTAAAAACTGCACTTTTCTGCCTTCTGCTGTAATTCCAATGAAAAGTACAGTTTTCTGGCACGGCTTCAGCCTTATTTTACTTCACTGGTAGTCTTAGAACCCCACATACTAACACCCCAGCCTTGTCTCCCATTAGTTATAGAACCACACATACTGACCTCTCAGCCTTGTCTCACATTAGTTATAGAACCACACATACTGACCTCTCAGCCTTGTCTCACATTAGTCACAGTACCACACATACAAACCCCCCAGCATTGCCTCACATTAGTTATAGAACCACACATACTGACCTTTCAGCCTTGTCTCACATTAGTCACAGAACCACACATACAAACCCCCCAGCCTTGCCTCACATTAGTTATAGAATCACACATACTGACCTCTCAGCCTTGTCTCACATTAGTCACAGAATCACACAAACTGACCACCCAGCCTTGTCTCACTGTCTGAAAGCTGGAAATTCCCTCCAGTTTCTGCCAGATTACAACTCCTCTCATTCAACTAGCAGGGATTTGAGAGAGCTGTAGCCTGGAAGCAGCTGGATGGCCTTGTGTGGTCAGTCACTGCTTTACTGACTCCCAGCCACTGAAACCATAACACCACACAGGCTGACACACACCAGGCCAGGGTTGGATTTATAATAAGCCAGAGTAGGCATCTGCCTACAGGTGCACCCCACAGAGGAGTGTCTGTCATTGGGATTGTTTTTTTGTTTTTTTTTTTAATTAAATTAGCCTTATGATGCATGTCTGGTGGACCAAAGCTACTAGGTAGGCCCGTGGCACAGCAGTCTCCTACAGGAGAGTGGAGAGATTGAGGAGTTCACCACCTCCCCTCCCATGCAGTAGATTGATGCACCTCGCGGAGGTCCACATCATTGTCATACTACTGCTGCTCACCGCAGCCGGATGGGGGAGGGGGCGCTTCAGATTTCTGTGCCTACAGGCTCCTGAGATGTAAATCCAGCCCTGTTTCTACCTCACCTTCATTCTCCCTCCCCAGCCTGCTGTACAAGTTTATTCCAATCCTTAGACTCCTACCAGAGGCACCATCCTCTTCCCTACTCCCTCTTCTCTTTGACCCCATCCTCACACGGCTCCCAAGCCAGCTTGTATAGAGCCCCTGTTTTCTTTCTCACCGCCACCCCACTCTAGCCCCATCCTCTCTTATCAACTCCTCCATCCCCTTTTCATCCACAAGCACATTCATGGACATATTCTTACTTATTAACAATGTCTTATTCCTTAGCTTGGTCTGTCTTATGTTCAGGACTCAACACACTGAACACCTGCATACAGTGCAAATCACATTTTAAAATGCAATACATTGCAATGAAATATTTTCTTAAGTTGGTCATTATGCACACATCCATTTTCTCCTTTGTTATCAAATCGGTTTATTCATCATCTATTTACCACCATCTATTTACCACCATATAGAAGACTATAGTTACAGTTATCTTCTACATTGTCTTATTTGAATACTAATTCACTTACTGGCTCCTGTTTTCTTTTATGTGTGTTCTTTCCCAGATATGTATTATATATATTTTAATGGAATTTCCAAAGGTCTATATAGGTACCTATCTTGGTTGTGTAGCTAAAATTTCTCCTTCTTTTACAGTAAGCCATTGCTGCCAAGCTCATCCTTAACACTAGGAATTGAAATATAATTCTTCTATCCCTTCTCAGGTTATTACCTTCTACTTTTTTTTTTAATATATCCATTGGGTTTTTTCCCACGTCAGTGCCATGTACTTCTAAGTAAAATTGATTTTGAAAAACAAAATAATGATGATTGGAGATCTCCAGAGAACAAGCTGTAGACATTTTGCAAGCCTTAAAGCACCTGCATGCCTACAGTGTCAGTCTTCCTACCATTCTCTGAACTTGTGCCCTTCATTACAGTCACTACTGAGTACCAGCTCTTCTCTCCATACCCCCTTCCATTTATGCCCTTTCCGCAGCCACCATTTCTACCTTCCCACAATAAAATCAGTAAGCCCATCAATTACCTAAGAAATCCTGTCATTTGTAATAACGTTAATACAAGAAGCTTCTTCTTCAGAGCTTTCCACCTCTTGCATATTTTTCACTCTGCCATAAAGCCCAACACAAGCTATTTATCCCCACAAACAGTATTCACTGAAGGGTTTCATACTGGTATTGTAGCTTGGAAATCATCTTCACTGGAATGTCCCAACCTCCACTCCACCCTATTCAAACCTGAGGCTGCCTCCTTCCTTTTTGCTAAAGAGGCACAGAAAACCTTTCTGATTGGTCCATTTACCTCTACTCCATTGCCCATTTCTCTCACTAACCCTCTAGCTATTTCTAATAGGAATTTTTGAATAAGAAAAAGCAAAACATGAAAAACTGCACTTATGCCTTCTGTGAACATGCCTATGAAAAGTGCATTTTTTTCTCCTTTTTCCCCATTTTTTTTTCTTTGGATTTAAAACAGTTATAATTTACCCCTTTTGAAGAGTTTCCCCATGTGTACCTGTCGTGCTAACTTTCCAGTATAATAGGGGATGTCAGATTACTGAATGTTGTAAGTTTGTTCTTGAGAGAGAGAGAGAGAGAGATTGTAGAGGCAGCCAAGCAAAGAGCTTTAGATTTTAGATGCTTGATGTAAGGAGTATTGTTGGTAGCTAGTTGTACTCTAGACAGTTCGGGTGTATCACAGTATCCCTTTGAGGCCTAAGCGATCCTCCAGCCACCTCCTCATTGCTAAAGTCATGTTTCAGGCACTGGCACGGATGCCTGTTTATGGGCCTATTCTGTTGGGCCTAATTGGGTCCCGCCTCCTTCTGTTGCTTTATAAACCTCATTGAGGCTAGGAATTGTTGCCCTTTCATGGTGTATCTGTGCGTTTTTCAGTGTTGCTCTCATTTGACCTTTGCTTGGCTGCCGTGTTTACTCCTGATCGATCCTGTGGCTTTGTCTGACTACCCGATCTCTGTGTGACCCTGGTTTCTCCAGCTACTGACTACCACCTGTCTGGGCTAGTTGTGGATGCGTTCCATTGGTGTAGTGCAACTGCTAACTCCGTGGTAGAGTTGATGGTTGCCTCTCGCTCCGTTGTGTAACCCTCCGATCTGTAGCCTATGTACAGTATTGCCTTCACTTACTTACCAGTGTTGCAGCTGGCTATATTCCACTCTCTTGCCTCCGTCCTTTGCCTACCTAGTAGATCGGTTCCGTGACTCTTTCAGAGTACTGGTTACGCTCTGTCTTGCTCCTCCTACCCCTCTGTGGTAGAGTCACTACTTTGAGACATCTGTCTGCCTGTCTCGTGTCTGGAAGTTTAGCTGTCACTCCAGTGATCAGGTTTCCTGACGTTCCTGGTTTCCATTTGCTAGGTATTGAACCAAGTCTGCTTCTCCTCCCATCTATCTCTATAGGCTACTGAGAACCGGTTACAGTTCAGTGTCAATCCTTGGGTAGTGGACTCGGCACTGTCCTCACACCTGTTCCTATTAGGTTGGGGAAGTGCTTACTCTTGCTTATCTTAATAAACTGGTTAAACTTCACTGTACCTGTGTCGTGTGTATTATTTACTCTGGTGTCCGTGAAAGGGTGTAATTGAAGATAGTGACAAGGATAGGTTAAAAATATTTTTTAAGTGATAAGATACAGACAGAAAGGCATCCTAACTGTGCTGAGACTGAAAGAATGACAGTCAAAGATACTACAGACAGAAGCAAAGATCAAATTATTTTCTGACAGACAACAACAAACAGGGTATTACTTCACAGTCTCATTGCGGTGTATAATTTAAGAGTGCAGTGATGTTGGGAATGTGAAAAAGTAGCTGCTGAAATTTTGACATTAGCTTTGTGTACAATCAGACATGAAAGAGAGGGAGCAGCACTCATTTGAGGTTGTAGAGAACATGCATATAATTTTGTTGTAAACATTAGACAGTGATTTTGACAGACAGGGACAGTTTATTAAATAAAAAAAAACTTGACTGATAGGTTACAGAGACAGGTAGGGACCTTGACCTGAGCTATGACTGAGACCGATTAGAGACAGATTTACATTACAGGTCAAAAGTTTTAGAACAACCCCATTTTTCCAGTTTTTATTGAAATTTACGCAGTTTAATGTCTCAATGTTCTCTGAAAATAAAGCACAAAACAAATAAACAATTGGACATTAAAAATAAATCATGGAATCGTTTTCCTTAACAAAATGTAATATCAATTTTTGACTCATCAAAGTAGCCACCTTTTGCAGATATAACAGTCGGACACACTTGTGGCATTCTTTCCACAACGGAAATTAAATATTGTTCTGAAAGTTCTTCCCAACACTGTTGCAGAAGTTCCCACAAATGTGTTGCACTTGTAGGTTGCTTTGCTTTCTCCCTTCCCCTGGAAAAATGGAGGTGTTCTAAAACTTTTGACAGGTAGTGTACATGATACAGTTTTTTGAGAATGGCGAGAAGACATCTCTCCACACACACAAACAGTTATGTTGTTTATGCTGCAGTAAAACTCACCATTACTTTCATTATGTCCAACAGAC
This sequence comes from Rhinophrynus dorsalis, assembly GCA_037306005.1. Taxonomy (NCBI): domain Eukaryota; kingdom Metazoa; phylum Chordata; class Amphibia; order Anura; family Rhinophrynidae; genus Rhinophrynus; species Rhinophrynus dorsalis. The sequence continues at coordinate 418,712,027 of CM074723.1, forward strand.
ATACTAGGGGAAGGGGGAAGGGGAAAAGAGTTGAAGAATTGCAGGAAAATTGTTGTAAAGGGGATGCAGCCGTGGCTGCATCAAAGTGTACAATAAATAACAATTAAATAAATGGTGATGATAATCCTCCTACTTCTAACGACTTTGTTTGTAAAAGTGTCATGAAAAGATCCACCACCAGCTGTAGTAGTGCTGTCGACACCACCACCTCCATGTCATGTTTTTAAAGCAATATAGTTACACAATTGTTCCTGTAATGGACCATAGTCCGTTACTGGAAGCCCTCCCTAGGCATACTTATGTACAGTCCCTTATCACAAACTAGGGAGAACTGTTGAGATATTATGCCGGCAGACAGTTTTGGTGGAGAGGACTAAAAGTCGCAGAACTGCCTTCCTTGGGAGCGTCAATTACTCTCGGAGTGGATACGACCAAGGAACCTGAATTCCCAGTGCTGTCTTGTCTTAGGTGTACACTTCTGTCGACAACCAGACAGAGATTCCTGCCTCGGTGTTCAAATTGTCGACCCCATGTCGAACACTCAGTGGCGGAAACAGTAGGCAGCCGCCTGATTAGTCAAATCCCTGAGCAGGACATTTAAAGGTCTTCCATAGACTTAACATGGAGAAAAGTAGGCGGCTCAGGGATTGGTCGACAAGTGAACCCACTACAGCACCTGACTGGTCGGGGTTGAAGCGGAAAATTCAAACAGGCTTCAACCCCCTGGCCATTGTCCCTGTAATGTTTATTCCAGTCCCTCAGGTCTTTGTCTAAGGTTTATCCCTGCCCAAGTCCCTTTGTGATACAATTTAATCATGTCTGCTCTATTGGGTAATGCCTGAGTAATTTATTTACTGTTCATTGTGTATCTTGTCTTCCATTGTATGAGTTACTGTTCTGTGTGTATAAAAGTCAGAACCATGTTTTAATAAAGAGAGTTAGCTCTTTGAACTAAGATGGAGTCTCTATGTGTCATTATTTATTGGATGGTCTAAAGGTTCCTCTCTGACTCCCATCCATGAGAGGTATTCAGGTATTCTTCGTCCAGATACCTGTGACTTCGACTCCTACTCAACACCTAGAGACTCGCCGGCTCGGCACCTGGGGGTTTGCCGACTTCGCAGACAGCCGGCTTTTACGTTGCTGGATTCTGTCTACTCTCCGGACCATCAAAATCGACCCTGCTGGTTTTGACGGCCACGACACGGAGTCGACGGTGTACGATTGACAAGCTCTCAAGCTGTTGAGAGCTCTGGCTACCATTCACTGGCAGATTCTACACAAACCAGCCGACTCTGGGTGGGAGAGACCCAGAACAACGACCCAGGACTTCCCAGTGTATTGAGCTTTCATTATAGTTCCACTTTGTACTGCTGTCCCACACAAAAATAATCCAAAAATATGCCTGTGGAATTGCCAACTTGCCAAAATGATGGTAGCAGAGATGTTGTCCTTTTCCTTAATTGGCCAAAATCGTGGGCAATGATATGGAGTTGGTCCCCCTTTGTTGCTATAACAACATTTACTTTTCTCGAATGCTTTTCACTAAATGTGATTTCACTAAATCACAGTCGATGTTCCAATTCCTTTCAATGATGGTTGATGGGGTTGAGGTCAGGGTTCTGTGCACGCCAGTCACAAAGATCCCAACAAACCACTACTATATGGACCTCACTTTGTGCATGGGGACACATTGCCATGCTGAAACAGGAGAGTGCCTTCCCCAAACTTTTGCACCAAAATTGGAAGGACAGAATCATCTAGAATGTCATTGCATGCTATTACATTAAGATGTCCCTTCACTGGACTAAGGGCTTAGTCATGAATCACAGCCCCAGACCATTATTCCTTCTTCACCACACTATACTGTTAGCACTATATTGTTTGTTGTGTAGTCAGTCTGGTGTATCTGTAAAAAAATGTGAGCATGTGGAGGCAGGTTCACGTTTAGGCACATAATCATTGCAATCCCATCTAAAGAACAACCACAGGCCTGATTGGAAGGCATATCTGCAACACATCAGAGGTTCAACGACTAACAGTGGCATTTTCAGCACTCTTAAATGTGCACAGGTCAGAGGGGTGCACAGTCAGTATTATTGTAGCTGTCTCAGGGAGTGGAACATCTTGATCAGTAATAATTAGTGATGAGCGAGCATGCTCGGCCGAAGCTCGGTTCGGCTCGAGCATCGCTCTGCTCGGCACATGGCGGTACTCGTACGAGTACCGCATGTGCTTGCCCGCCATGTTCGGGTCTCCTCCCCGCACGTTTCGCAGCTGCTGCGCAGCCAATAAACGTGCGGGGAGGCTCTGACATCAGTGTAATGCCAGCAGCCATGTTGGCTGCTGGCATTACACTGATTGGATGGCCAGAACCCGTGATCGGGTGCTGTATAGCACCCGACGCGCGAGTTCGGCTCATTCTTAGCCAGGGAGAGATGCGCTTAGGCAGGGAAAGTCAGTGTAGGGAGAATAAAATTGTTGAAACTCTTTCAAGACCCAAAAGTCCTTTTTAGGACTGTTGTGTGTGGGGGCAGCATTTAATTTTTTTTGGGGGTGGCAGAATTTCATTTTTTTGTGGGGGGGGGACATGTTCTAAGGTGACATTGTACTAGGTGCACAGGGACAAATATTTCACAGTGCAGTGACAAGCTGACATATTCTGTTAGGTGCACAGGGCCAATGATTTTACAACGCAGCGACAAAAAGGGCCATTTTAAACGTGTGCCTAGCCATAGATTATTGTCACATTCTGTTTAGTGTGCAAATTCACAAATTAACGTCACATATTCCGTTCACTGTGCCTAGCCACAGATTAGCGTCGCATTCTGTTTCGTGTGCCTAGCCGCAGATGAGCGTCACATTCTGTTTCGTGTGCCTAGCCGCAGATTAGCGTCACATATTGTTTAGTGTGCCTAGCCGCAGATTAACGTCACATATTGTTTAGTGTGCCTAGCCGCAGATTAGCGTCACATATTGTTTAGTGTGCCTAGCCGCAGATTAGCGTCACATTCTGTTTCGTGTGCCTAGCCGCAGATTACCGGCATATATTCCGTTTAATATGAAGAAGGCGGGTAAAAAGGGACGGGGAAGTGGACGTGATCCTGATGGCGCGGGTCAGGACGCGTAGAAACTGTGCCTGGTGCCAGAGCACAAGAAAGAAAGACATCCACCATACCTAGCTTCATGTCTCAGTTTACAGGGCGTCGCAGGACATCACTCTCGAGGTCAGACCACTGCGAACAGGTGGTCGGTTGGATTTCAGCTGATACTGCTTCCAGTCGGTTAAGCACCACCCTGTCTTCCACCAAGTCCACTCTCACTAGCCAAGAGTCTGGTCAACATAATCCTCACTCTGATCATCCTTCCTCCCACCATAGAGGGTCTGGCCAAAGAAGTGATCCCACACTGGGATATAGTGAGGAGCTCTTCTCATCACCAATCCTTGATTTGAACCTCTCTCCAAGCACGCTTGCAGAGGAACATGAGATCTTGTGCCCTGATTCACAACCTCTAGAGGGTACCCAATCACAAGAAGATGACAGAGGGGAACGGCATTTAAGGTCAAAGGAAGTGGATGATGATGATGAGACACAGTTGCCATCAAATCAACCACAATTACTGTCTCAAGACCTTGATGAGGAGGATGATACACAGTTGTCAATGACTGAGGATGTGGTGGGATCAAGAAATGAGGAGGATGATCAGAGTGAGGAAGTGGAGGAGGACTTGGTGGACGATGAGGTCACTGACCCCACCTGGGAAGGTGGAAAGCCGAGCGATGACAGCAGTCCTGAGGGTGAGCCATCTGCAGCACCGCAACAGGCTGGAAGAGGTAGTGGTGTGGCTAAAGAAAGAAGGCGGACCGCACCAAACCGGCCCGCAAATGTTCCACGGAGCACCCCCTTGCGTAAATCTCCCTTGCCAAGGGCTAGGTGTTCCGCGGTATGGCGTTTTTTTAAGGAAAGTGCGGACGACAAAAGAATTGTAGTTTGCAACCTGTGCCACACCAGAATGAGCCGAGGCATGAACACTAGCAACCTCACCACCACCAGCATGATCCGACACATGGCATCCAAGCACCGTAATAAGTGGGAGGAACGCCCGGATCGCCAATCTGTGTCTGCAGGCCACACCACTGCCTCCTCTTCCCCTGTTTTCGGTGCCGGCCAATCGCCTGTCGAAGGCGCAGGCCCGCATACCTCCCGCCCTGCACCTGTACCATCTGAAGCACCATCAGCGACCACATCCACTTCCCTGTCCCAGCGCAGCGTCCAAATGTCGTTACCCCAGGCATTTGAGCGCAAGCGAAAATACCCAGCCACCCACCCACAGGCCATAGCACTAACCTCACACCTTTCCAAATTACTGGCCATCGAAATGCTGCCATTTAGGCTTGTGGACACTGAGTCCTTCCGCAGCCTGATGGCAGCAGCTGTCCCTCGGTACGCAGTCCCCAGCCGCCACTACTTTTCCCGGTGTGCCGTCCCCGCCTTACACCACCATGTGTCCCTTAACATCACCCGTGCCCTGACCAACGCAGTTACTGGGAAGGTCCACTTAACGACTGACACATGGACAAGTGCTTGTGGCCAGGGACGCTACATTTCCCTGACGGCACACTGGGTGAATGTCGTGGAGGCTGGGAGTGACTCGGACCCTGGGATGGCACAGGTGCTACCCACGCCGAGGATTGCGGGCCCTACCTCCATCAGGGTTTCCGCCAGCACCTACGTTATTGGCTCCTCCTCCTCCTCCTCCGTTTCCACCTCCGAATTCTCTGCGCGCAGCGCCACTCACCCATCAGCCGGTAGCTGGAAGCAGTGTAGCACTGCAGTGGGGAAGCGTCAACAGGCCGTGCTGAAGCTGATCTGCCTTGGGGACAAACAGCACACGGCCTCAGAGCTGTTGCAGGGGATTAGTCACCAGACCGAGCAGTGGCTCTCGCCACTCAACCTGCAACCAGGCATGGTTGTGTGTGATAATGGGCGTAACTTGGTGGCGGCTTTGGAGCTCGGCAAGCTCACACATGTACCATGCCTAGCGCATGTATTTAATTTAGTGGTTCAGCGATTTCTAAAAACCTACCCCAATTTGCATGATCTCTTGACGAAGGTGCGCCGCGTGTGTGCACATTTCCGTAAGTCATCTACAGCTTCAGCCGGCCTGTTGAAGCTGCAGCAGCGCTTACAATTGCCAGCTCACCGGCTGCTGTGTGACGTGAGCACGCGCTGGAACTCCACCTTTCACATGTTGGCCCGGCTTTGTGAGCAGCAGAGGGCAGTAGTGGAGTACCAGCTGTTACACGGTCGTCGCCTCTCCGTTCAACTTCCTCTAATCAGAAGTGAGGAGTGGGAATGGATGTCAGACCTCTGTGAGGTTTTACGCAATTTTGAGGAATCGACACAGATGGTGAGCGGCGATAACGCTATTATCAGTGTAACCATCCCACTTCTGTGTCTACTGAAACGCTCGCTGCTCACAATTAAAACCGACGCTTTGCATGTGGAAGAGGTGGAAATGGGGGAGGAAGAGCTTACACAAGGTGATAGCCAGAGCACCCTCACTTCGTCTTCTCAGCGACAATTGGAGGAGGCGGAGGAGGAGGAGGAGGAGGAAGACACGGTTGCCTCCGCTACAGAGGGTAGCCATGGAACTTTATTTCCATCTCTTCAGCGTGGGTGGGCAGAAGAGGAGGAAGAGGATGAGGAGATTGAGAGTCATCCTCCTGGTGAGGACAGCGAAATCTTGCCTGTTGGTACTCTGGCACACATGGCTGACTTTATGTTAGGCTGCCTTTCCCGTGACCCACGCGTTATACGCATTTTAGACAACACGGATTACTGGGTGTTCACCCTTCTGGACCCCCGCTACAAAGAGAATTTCTCATCTCTCATTCCTCCGGTGGAGAGGACAAGCAAAATGGTGCAATACCAGAAGGTTCTTGTCGAAAAATTGCTCCAAAATTTTCCATCTGACAACGCTGGCGGCAGAGTACGTGCTACCTTGGCCAACCGAGAAGGGGAGAAAAGGGGAGCACACAGCAGTTCCGACAAAGGCAGGGCAACACTCTCCAAGGCGTGGGACACCTTCATGACACCCTGCCAGCACCCTCACCCTGATGCGCGGCCTAGTGTCACAAGGAGGGAAAAGTTTTGGAAGATGGTGAAGGAGTACGTAGCAGACCGTGTCAGCGTCCTCACTGATCCCTCTGTGCCTTACAACTACTGGGTGTCCAAGCTGGACACGTGGTATGAACTGGCACTCTACGCCTTGGAGGTGCTGGCCTGCCCTGCCGCCAGCGTTCTGTCTGAGCGGGTATTTAGTGCTGCTGGTGGCATCATAACAGATAAGCGTATCCGCCTTTCCACCGAAAATGCTGATAGGTTGACACTTATGAAAATGAACAAGGCCTGGATTTCCCCTGACTTCTCCACTCCATTGGAGGAAAGCCCCGGGTGAACATAAAGTCACTTTAGATATGTTATTTACAATGATGGGAATACTCTGTATTCCCATTCACCCCTTCCACCCAAAAAACGGGTATATGGTTGACTCTTAATCTTCTCATCCTCCTCCTCCTCTTCCATATGCCCTGTGATATAATTTTTATATAGGGCCAGCTCACCAGCGGGCCCTGTGATATAATTTTTATATAGGGCCAGCTCACCAGCGGGCCCTGTTTGACAATTTTTGTGTAGATCAGCTCACCAGCGGGCCTTCTCATATAATGTTTTATTGGGTCAGCTCTCTAGCGGGCCCTCTCATATAATGTTTTATAGCGTCAGCTCACTAGCGGGCCTTCACATATAATGTTTAGGATGGTCAGCTCCGCAGCAGACCCTCACCCATAATGTTTTAGATGGTCGGCTCAGCAGCAGACCCTCATTCCTAATGTTTTAGATGGTCAGCTTAGCGGCATGCCCTCGCCCCTAATGTTTTAGAGGGTCACCAGCAGGCCATTAATCCTAATTTTTCAAGGGTGTGTATGATGCCCTCCTTTATGTGTAATAAAGGGTGTATTGGAGTGACATTTCAGTCTAATTTTTGGCAGCCCTTTCACTTAGTGCATAGGCTTTATGAGTGTTGGACCACTACCTGAACTATTGTACCACAATGTGAATGAGGCCCTCCATTTTGTGATATACAGGTTGTATCGGAGTGCCTCAGGTCCTCCCATTGAATTAAATAGGGCTGGGGTGTTCGACAGAGCAGAAGGTACTTCTTGGCTTCATCCACTAAGTCACTTCGTCACTTTTACTCAATGGATCAGACCCCACTGTTCCGACTATAAATTTTGGACTTAACAAGGGCAAATGGACATGTTGTAAAACCTGTGGTAGCTGCGGCCTCCGTTCCTGAATGCTGTACCTTACCCGTGCCATAACCACGTTGAACACCTGCTTTACGCTGCGCACGTTCCCCTCTTAATCATGACCCCAGTTCCAAAAATCGATGAAATTTTTTGCAGAATTTGCAGATGATATACAAGTAAATATACAGCAAATACTGTTTGGTAACAATTTTTCGCCTAAAATCGTTTTTATCTTCCTTTTTGTGTGTTTTACGGTCAGTCTGTAAAAATGGCGTACTACGGGCGAAACATCGTTCCCAGCAGCGACGTTGGAGTCCAAGATGCATCCAGACATCCTCCCTATGCTGTCCCTGAACCATTTCTGTGGTGTTTCCATCATTTTCTGACCTTTTCCTATGAACCAGGCACCCTCCCCTCATCAGAGCAGGGGGTGCCTGGTGTAATGCTCGAGTCCTCCCATTGACTTCAATGGGGCTCGGGTGCTCGGCCGAGCACTCGAGCCTCCGGGGGCGCTCGGCCAGAGCACCCGAACACCCGAGCATCGGGGTGCTCGATCATCACTAGTAATAATAACACCTATGTCTCCTGCTGTAGTTGTGCAAATGCAATGGAGGATGAATCAGAGTTAGTTGTAGGAGACAAGAGTCATAGACCTCAATTCAATTGAGGCCAGTAAAACATGCGGAAGGGCTACCGACCGACAAAACAAAATGTCTAAGTCGAATTGAATTGTCCCACCAACTGAAACCACAATGGACATTGGGCCACAGAAATTAATTTATGGCCAAACGTCTGTCTTTTGTGTTAAGTTCCCAAACTGCACACTACATAGCATGAAAAATGGGAAAATCAAAGAAAAAGAGCTAATGATCAGTGCCTAACACATCTCTCAAACACAGAGTCAGCCTCTCAAACACTAACCTTTCAATACTCCTAGCAGTAAAGTGCAACACTACCCCTAACACTAGCCTAACACCCAGGCATCCACTGTCCATCTTCTTCTGTCATCTTCTATCTTCCTTCTTATTTTCTCTGTAATCTTCCATCTGGAGGGGTACACCTCCAGTGCTCAAAGGTTTAAATGCAGCCTGGCATATCTGTCAAAAATAATATGCTGCCATTCCGGTTTAGAAAAAGTGTAAGGCTTTCTTTTTGTTAATAAATAAAAGGCCTTCCAAGGGTTAACAATGTGTCTGTTGCCACAGCCTCAGCTGGCTCTATTGGCAGCAGCAAGAATGCATAATGAAACAGACCCCCCCCCTCCATTCCTTTTGGGCTGGTGCCCAAATCAGAATGAGGGAATTTCGAACAGAAACTGGCTTTTTATATGGCCAGTCTCTGTTCAAAATGGATTCCAGCCTCCTATTGGCTGGAATATGTGCTTATGCACCTCCCCGCCAATCACCTTCTAGGGGATTTTGTCATCTCCCCGCGATGCGAACTGATGCCAGTGGTGTTGCTGGGTGAAGTCACTTCTGCTTACGTCACCAGACACTGTGCAAGTGTTTGACCATTCTCCTCTCACACTCCTCACATCTTGGCTCTAATTGGGACTAATGAAGCACAACACTGCATGCAAGAGTCAATCTGTAGGCAATCAGAAGCTGTGTGGATTAAGGTCACAGTCAGGTGCACTCTAGCTTCTTCTTATAAAAATTCAGGAGAACACCAGGGATGAGTGAGGCTACTGGTTGATTGAGAGTGAGGCATAGAGTGGGTTGTTTGGGATCATTAGCATTTACTGATGTACTGTTTTTGTAGCTGTAGAGTAATAATTAAAGGTGCTGGCCTCAAAGCCAGATATCAAACCCCAATTTAGCTGGAAGCCAGACCAAAATGAGCACACCAGTGTATGGAGGGGCTCTGCTTGTGCTGATTTGTTGGATCCAGAGAGCAGATTGGAGATGAAAAAGTAATAATATCAAGACTGACTGGTGCTTCAAGAGAAATGCTGTATGTATTTCTTTTAGTGGAGTAGGTGACAAACTGTAGAGGACTATGATAGGTTGGAGGTGCCACACAGACTGAGGAGATGAATGATAGCTTTGGTGTCCACGCAGTAACAGAACTTAGGATGATTCACGTCCAGGTATGCCAACAGACTCAGGAAGAAAAACAGCATCACAGATAGACAGGAACTATAGCTAACATGCATGAGAGGAGAATGTGAGCTGAAGACATCAGAAGTATGCCAGCAAGCCATGAGCTAAAGTGGTAAGACAGCAGGGCTGAGACAGAAGCAATACTCCGGATGTCACACATCACTGTAGAAGAAGAATGCAGACGTATGCTTTGCAATGCATTGCTTACCCGTCTGGCACTCAAAGGGTAAACCTTTCATGAACTGGAGAAATGTGTAATGTATTGGCTTGCAATATTCATACCCCTCTGGCATTTAATGGGTTAATCGCTGTCCATTTCCCATATATACACATACTTTTTGCCCAATGTTCTCCCTCTCCCTTTTCTTTGTGAAAATTAGTACCCTCTGCATGTTCAGTTTGGCTGGGTCATAAAGTTGTTATAGGCCAATAGATTTTAAATTGGAGACGGAAGCCCAAGGGGGAAAGTAGATACACAGTATATTGCATCACCAAGTATCAGATGGTAGTGCATACTTTTGGGAATATGAAATGGTTCATTAAATCAGATTTTTATGTGCAAATTATCAACTGGTGAAGGAGATACTAAAACATTGTATATCTGGCAAAGGCATGGAGAAGGCATGGTGAAGTAAGCATATCTGAGGCAGAATGACAGGGATAGGATGGAGAAACAGTTTATTGTGCACCACTAAATAGATTAGGGTCCAACTTGTCACAATATCATCAAGCTGGTCTAATATTGACGTTTATTGCAATCTCCCCCTTTCTGCCAGAGATATAGGAGGATTAAATAATACTAGCACCTGGAAATTAAATTGTTTCAAAGAATTTTAGATATGTATTTCCAACTAATATATAATAATTATTTATTTTATTGAATGACTTGCAGATACTTATAGGCTGAATAAATAAGAAGAGCTGGGGCAATTCTGGAGTTAAGCAATGACACCATAGGGAAAAACTGAAGAAGATTCCCCAGATTCCCATTGATTTAAAAGAACCATTTTAACCCTGTGCAAAGCAATGTGTGTGAGACCTATCTTGAATTCAAGTAGTGCAGCTGGTTTACCCCCAGAATTACTCCAGTTCTTATTAGATTGGACTTATCACCTTAACACAAGAAAATTTGAAAGAGAAATAAAATATGCCTATATGTTGCATTAGCCATTTATATGTAAATAAACATTTTTGAGAAATTAAAGGGACAGTAATGTCCCATAAAAATGTTTTTTTGTTTTCTATTTTAAAAAAATACATTCTGTGCTGAAAATCCCATCTATCCAACCTTTATGGTTTGAGAGATAGTCAGTCCTAAAGTTCCCCTCTCCCTCCTCTTCTCCTGACATCAGCTGTAAGCTGACAGCAGGAGTCCCCGGTCTGGGGACCGACAGTCGGCTCTTCAGCAGAGCCGCAATAGTGAGATTTTAAAAGAAATACTTCATTGGAACGGTCTGCAAAGTGAGCTTGGTTTGCAAGCACACTTTTTAGACCGTTCCAAAGAAGTATTTCTTTTTAAATTGCACTACTGCGGCTCTGCTGAAGAGCCTCTTCGTGTTGGCCAACATAGATCTCCTTTTGTCAGCTTTACAGCCGACATCAGGAGAGAGAGAATGTTAGCGGTGACTATCTCTCAAACAGTAAAGGTTTGAGAGATAGGATTTGCTGCACATAATTTATTTTTCTTTAATCCACAAAACAAAAAACTATTTTTATGGGACATTACTATCCCTTTGACTTTTATGTTATGTGACACTATTGCACATTGTAGCACTGTATACTAATTTCTTTCACAGTATGCTCATTGGTTCTGTATAAGGACAAACATACAGCTCACTGTGATAATAGAAATGCCCCAAGAATGTTGGCTTGCCCCTATTCATTCATAGTAAAGTGGTATATTGGCCCCTTAAAAAATGTAGCAAGTGCCTTGTGCCATAAAAAAACACAAATGAATTTGTCAAAAACCTCCATTTTATTACAAACATATGGCTAATACAACATATAGGCACATTTGACCATAGGCACATATAGGCACATTAAGGACCATACGCATGCGGACAGCACTTAAGGACCACGGACCATTTTTCTTTGCAATTCGGATTCAGGGCTCCCCAGATGGTGTGCAGCTGCATGGGGAGCCCTAAATTCCATGACGTACATGTACATCCTTGGTCCTTTACGGACATACACCCTGTGACGTACATGTATATCATGGGTTGTTAAGGGGTTAAAATCAGCTAAACTAATCTTAGAGTGAGTGGCCCACTTTAAGTCAGTCTCTAAGTGCACAGTTTTGGGAAACAAGTACCCCTACAGTTATAAAAATGCCCATAAGTTCCTCAAAATTCAGTTTCTATTGATTCAATATTTACAAATCAATAAAACTCTCATAAGAGTAGAAAATGGCAGAAACTGATACTACGCTATTGGTACAGCAACCTACATAGTGACACATACATCCCACGTGCACAAAAATATGGAACAGGATTGGAAGTACATACCCAGCTACAACAGGGACAGAGGTAAATGGTACAGCTATCTAGCATGGAGACTCTCCACAATTCAATGCTTGCTGTTTCCCCCTGCACACTTACCTCACTTACCTCAGAACCTCCTACACTGATGCCTTAATGCATGCATAATGTGATATTATGTAAGTTAAATTGTCTATCATTTTTATTATTCCATTTTACATCTTCATGTGTTTTTTAAAGTGAAACTACCACCTTTAAGAAAGATATCCCCAAATAATTCCTCATCCGGCGACTAGCTGCTCATTAGCGCTAGTCGCCAGAATTATTACCTTCTTAATGCAATGATCCACTGCTCCAGGACTGACAGGCAGGACGGAGCTCAGACATCTTTCCATAGTGACGTCTGCACGCCTGCTCTGTCGGTCCCAGCCAGCTCCCTAGGAGGTGTTGCTAGGAGTCGTTCAGCTTCAAAAGGGACTGACAGCGCAGGCGTGTAGACATCACTAAGGAAAGATGTCTGAACTCCGTCCTGCATTTCAGTCCTGGAGCAGGGTATAATTCACATTAAGGTAATAATTCTGGTGACTAGTGTTACTTTGCAGCTAGTCGCCAGGTGAGGAATTATTTGGGGACATCTTTCTTAAAGGTGGTAGTTCGGCTTTAACACTTTAATTCCCTGACATTGAGCTCCCTGAATCTATGTTTCCAGAGCGTTTTCTGGTGTCAACCATCAAATCAGGATAGAAGTACAATGTAACATGATGCTACTTTTTAACATCATATTAGTATATCTTCTTTCACATGACCTAACAGAATACTCTCTTGAAACATAATAACGTGCCAAATGCCAAGACTCTCATGCATTTCCATCCTTTAAGGGGGTTGTAAATGACTGTTTCAGGACAGTCAATTTCAGCCTTTCCCCAGTGGCTCTGCACATATGATCTCTGCTACAGTGATCATATATATACTGGTGGAGCCAATGACAATAACAATGCAAAGTAAACATTGCCTTTGTCAGTATTCTTACTCTTCCCCTCTCTTCCTCACTGTTATTGTGAGGAAAAGAAAAGCAGAGAACAAAGGTCCCAGTGCCTCAAATGGACAAAGAATTAGGTACTGGGAGCAGGATTAAGTTTGGGGTGGGGGACTTAAAGGCATGCCAGTTTGATCCATCTTTGTGTTACTGAATAAATAATTTAGAGCAAAAACAAAGTATTTGATTTACAGAGGCTAATTAATAAATATATTAACATGTACACTTAAATGCCTTTATGTCCCCCTCCAAATCCAGTCATTACTGTGAATCAATTTGATGCACTTGTCTACTCACCACACCTAAAAGAAGGATGCCAGGGTAGTAAAGAGAGGCATAGGGATTTTCACCTCAGAGGGACAATTCCTCCCTAAAGAGGGACACTCAGGAGGTATAAACGACTATTATATCCAGTCCCTGTTAAAAATGAACCCAGGAAAACATATACAAATGTGGGGGGTTCCACTTTTTGTATCCTATTCTCAAAGTAAATGGTGGGTTATCCATATAAATAAGCATAAAAAGAAAGCCCCACTTATTCTTAAAAAGTGGTATATAATTTGTTTGGGTGGGCTAAATGAATTTGAGGGAAAAGGACCTCCTTTTCTTTCTGTATTTTCCAATACATTTTAGATGTAATTATTGTTCTTTGGAAGCCGTTTATTTTAATTTCACATCGGGTCACCAAAGACTACCTGGAGTTACCCAAGCGGAGACAGGATATATTCTCCGCTTGCGCATTTGTCAGTATTATTCATAGCTGGCCATCCCACTTCTGAGTAACCATTTGGCATCATATAATATTAATATTGCCTTGGATGTATTACACTATTGGGCGCCTTCTTGTTCTAGTTGTATGGTTGAATAAAGGCATGCTAAGAAGGCCAAAATTGTTCTTGTCCTTTGTTGTAAAAATATATAGTCAGTTTGACTTTACATAGTAGTTAGTTACTTGCAGAATACTTAAATACTACATAGGTTTACTGTACCTTTAAGGTTTATTAGTATGATTGGAGGAGTTTGCACTCAGCCATTGTCACAGCTTCCATATTGTTGCTGAGGTAAAGTATGGCACATGTATACAGAGAACCGACCGAAGGACGGACACACACAACACTTGCAGTTAGAACATCTCTACTTCATCCATGAACATCTAGTCCATGGAGCACTTTCTATTTCACTATTCTGACTTTCTCACTTTTGGGACTGGGGCTACACATACAGTATTGCTTCTGTCACTGATGGTGTCTAGGAGGTTCTGTCTGTCACTATTAGGATTGGAGGGTACTGCCTCTTAAAATTATCAGGCAAGGGGATAGAGATAATGTCTGTGTCACAGCAGGTAATGCATATTTTAATGTCATAGGGATATTGTTATCAATAAGATTTGCCACGGTTGAATCATGTAGATTGTAAGGAAAATCCTGTGAAACACTGACAATCAAAATATTTAAAAACTTTTGGTTTGTAGAGAGCACTGCTTAAACATTACTCTACGTTTACCATGAACCACATACCCCAGTGTGAATGAAGGTTTTCCTATGACAATAGACATTACTTTTGAAAAATTCTCTGAAATAATGTGTAAAAAATCTTCAGTAGTACATTTTTCTGTTGATTCTTTTATGAACTCTGTCTATATTTAACAACAAATATTGGGACACTGCACCCTCACCCACTTACAAAATAGTCTCTGAAGGCAATTTTGTTTTGACAAAATAACAATATATTATATAATTCAAGATGCACGATTTCACAAAAACATTTATTGGAAGGAAACACTCCCACCCCCCAAATCCCTTTAAATGATTTGCTTGCTCATACAGTAACATTTGGAGATTGCTTATCTGCAAAACTCTATACCCCCTAGACTTTTTGTGATTCCTACACACAAAGTATTTGGTGTAATGTTCAAAACTGTCAGAGCAGCTAATTTTTTGGACTTGAACATAAACATAGGGAATCGTGTACCAGAACTTCCGGGTATGTACTAGAGCATATGATCACTTTTGTGTAGACCAGAGCACACACTTCATCATCATTAAGACTTTAAAAGAACCTGTTCACCTAAACACAACTTTGCTTATTTTAAAAGAGCTTTCAAAGTCATATTTATGTTGTGTGAACATTTTTGTTTTTAGAAAGCTATTTCTTGAGGCACTTCCTATCTTAGCCCTATAGTATTTCCCCCACATACAGACACTACTCAGCAGTGCATTGCCCTTCTCTCCTAGAAATTAAATGGTAAAATGTCAGTGGGTGGGGGAGGTAATATATGGTTAACACAGTAATGACTTTAGTATCATAATAATATAAATACAATACAATATAAAGCTAAAAAAAATTGTTTTCTAAATAAAATATAGCTAATACAACATATAGGTAGTTTTGGAAGTTCGTTCAAAATCATTATCTTCTGTAGGTTAAAGGGTCCCTTTAATGTGAGCATGGTGGACCTCTCCAATAGCATGCAGAAGAATTTAGACACATTTTATGGGGATTTCCACTGTGCCTTGTTATTACATGGCATTAACCAAGGAAAAACACCTGAAAAACACCCATACTGTTCCCCATTACCACTCTCCTTGGAGCATGCAGCGTTAATGAGAGAAATGTGGGCATAAACAGAATGGGCATTAGGAAGGCACAGCACAGGTAATATAGTTCCATCACCTATTTTAGCAAGGAATTACAGCAGACCTCCCTTTTATGTCATTTATGTGAGAATTCACAATCTTTCCTTTTCTTTATTTAGAAATCTCAGCTATAGAACAATGCTAAACCATAAAATAACAATATTTGCTGCTACTTCAGGCAAGCAAATTGAAAAATCACATGATGCTAAGGATAAAACATTTTAGGGGCTGCGAGGAGGTAGAAAATAATTAATTAAAATTATGATTACCTATGTAAATTGCTTCCCAATTTAAAAAAAATAACTCAATGAATGATTGACCTTTCATTTTCAGCTCATCAATTTTAATGTGTAAAGTCTCAAGTCATTAAAATACTCTATGCTTTCTATTGCCTGATATACTTAGCTATATGCACTGAAGCTGGTAATTGCTTGTTATATTTCTCTTTAGCTATCATTGTAAATTATATGATATGTAACACCTATACTGAATAAATAAAGAGGCAAGAATAATGGCAATGGCATAAACCTGTAGTTCAATATGTTCTGTTATCTTTGCTTCTGAAAGAAACACTCCCATGATTGCAGTTTTCCCAAGACAGTCCTAGTTTTGGGGAGCCTTTCCCAGTGGCCTGACTAATGTTTACTGGAACTATTATATGTGCTTAATTTCTGTCTTTCATTTAACATAAAAGGTTGTTACTGACTTTTTTTCAGCCAATCACAGCCCATAAAACAGAGGAGGGGCATAAATGCAATTATATCTGTAAAGATATGAGAGAGAGAATGCATGCAGCAGCCAGCCCCCTCCCCGAACAACCATGCATTCATACCATCTGGCAAACATTGAACTAGACAGTGTTTTTTTTTTAACTTCATTAACTATGTGTGTAATTGTCATGCCAAGGCATGAGTTGGCCTTCTAGGTTGTATAATTCGTTTGTTTGTTTGCTGACCTGTATGTTATTCAAAGTGTACCAGTCCTAGGCCATAAAATTAGCTGAGTAGATAACAATCACCAGAAACTATATGAGTAGCTCACCGGAGCAGGACAATGTGTCATAAAGTATATTTGACCATATGCCTTGATGGAAGTTCATCCAGGGGACAGTCAAATATTATGAAATAGGGAGAACATGTATTTATAGTGTAAAATGGTTCAATACAAATATATATTCAGAATGCCCAAGGTTTACCCTTGTGGTGGGTACCAAACATGCCAGGGGGAGGTGTTCCTGCTATGAGTTACAAGAACAACCACTTTGCAACCAGTTAGACCCAGCATGTTTGGTGTCCAAATATTCACACAGATATGAGGAATATGATTATTATAACATTATATAGGTGTGCTGTGGGTTGCATGTTTTGGGAAGACTTATAATTTTTCAGTTAGAACTCTGCAGTAACATCTCTGACAGGTCTGACTGAGTGGGCTGTAAACTGTCAAACCAAACCCCTGACTCTCCCAGGTAACACCCAGGGGTTTGGCCTCTTAGAAGCAACTGTGGACTCCTATTTAATATGGGTTTGTGGATAAAAAATGTGAATTTCTTTGTAACAACTGAAGGGGGATATACCATCAGAAGTTCCCAAGGACTCTTAAAATATCGGTAATTATATTTAAGGATTTCTTGTGTTTCTTCCATTTTATTTTATGGACTGTTTTGCCAATGTATAATCTTTATTTGTGTATGTCCTTTATTTCTGTATTTTTGTAACCAGCACTGTGAAGATTAAATGATCAATTAATCAGCTCTTGTCTCTGTTCTCTAACATGAACTCACTACTCTGAAGGAAGCTCAGTTAGAACACGCTACTAAAGGGTTAAGTCTAAATGTTTGATTATTAACGTGATTTTATATAGTAATTCTGTTGTGTTTGGGGTAACCTAAGACGCCCAGATATAAAGTCTTGGTGGTGGCAGCGAATTGTAGTACTGGGGTGATAGTGCAGGAGGGATTTCAGGGGTTCATTAGGTGGTTGCTAGGAATAGTAACAGGTAAGTAGGGGTCTGATATTGTTAACCCTTTCCCTCCCACACTCTCCCCACTGTCTCAGCAGGGCCTATAGCCTTCTCTTGTGACAGTAATATATATACATTACCATAAGAAATGGGAGAGCATTTAACTAAAGCACTGACCCCAGCAGTGGGATGATGTTTTGACATACAAACCATCTACACTTTTTTTTTTTTTGCACTGGTTGCAAGAAAGGTTATATATCTACAGAGTAAGTAATGTAATGTGAGCAAAGATTGCACTATAGGCTATATTAACTTTTTCAATATGAATCATGGATGTTGGCCTCTCTGGAGAAAAGGTTAAGATAGCATTTGCATGGGTTGCACACTCCTCTGGCAAGCAAAGGATCACTCACTCACTGGAGCAGATTTTGAGAGTGTTAATTAAAGTTAGATATATTATTTTAATTTTGTCTGATCTGCTTGCAGTTGTGATTTCAAGCAAAATGTCAAAACGTGCAAGTGGTTAGACTGTGATCCTCATCTAGGTAGTTATGGAGGTAAGGGACGGCCAAGGCCCTAGCATCAACAAAAATGACAAATAAAATGAGGGAGGAATGGAAGGTGTGGAAAGGTTAAGTTGGATGGCATCCTCCATAAATGTCAAGATAAACCTCAGAAACATATTGTTGGCTGTTAACCTTTTAATTACTCACTTGATGGCTTGTTGCCATGAAGATAACTGTTACAATTTTTTTATTGATCACTAGTTAAAAGTGTCATTATGCAAGATACCATTATTCCATTTACAGAGCTACATTTATGGAACAACTGGCTCATAGAGATGAAAGGAAGATTCTATTAATTCTCATTGATTTAATTCAGTGGGGTATTTGCTTCAGTTCCCTATAGTATAGCTGATTTTCCCCAGAATTGCACATCTTTAGCTTGATAAATAAGGTCCCTTAAGGGGAGATATATACAAGTAATGTAGATATATCTGACACCATTTTTACATAAAAATTTAGTGCACGTATGTGAAATGGTGTTTGCCCATAAAAAATCCCTTCTCTTCTCCAAGAGTCCGAAATATAGGTTACAATATTATTTGGGGGAGTAGCTGCTGTCAATGCATAAAAATTAATGTATTGGGTGTCAGTGGTACTCCTTCCACCTTATGGTATTTTCTGTTAGTTGGTATTTATAGTGTGATCCAACCTCTTGTGTCCCAACTTCTGGCTTGTTATTTAACCTCCTCACTTCTTCTGTGATCCGACCACCTGTGAACTGACTTCTGGCTTGTTATCTGACCACTCGCACTTCTTCTGTGATCTGACCTTCTGTCCTATATGCTGACTTCTGGCTTGTTATCTGACCACCCACACTTCTTCTGTGATTCAACCTTCTGTGTACCAACTTCCGGCTTGTTGATCATTTACAACTACCTCTCCTGTGATCTGACTTTCTGTGTACCAACTTTCAGCTTGTTGTACTACTACTCAAACCTCTCCTGTGATCCAACCTTTTGTGCACTGACACCAGGCCTGTGGTTCGACTTCTGGTCTCTGCTCAAGGGCTTTGACCCAGAGTTAGTGCTTTTGTGTGTCTGAAACTTGACACACTAGGTGAACCCTGACTCAGGCTGAGAGACTATGATATTTAGTTGGTGAATGCCAGTTTTATACTCAACTCAGAACATTTTAGGAAATACATCAGATGTGCATGGCAATTCTATAGTATTGACAATAAAACAACATCTTAACTCCATTCCTCTTTCAAGAATCCTCCAAGGCAGTGATGAGAGGCAATATTGTCTCCCATAAAACTCAGTTTGGGAAAAATTGCTCTCCCTGGACACGTTACTGTCAGGGAACCATGAAAACCAGATGGAAACAGGAGATGCTGGTAAATAAAATACCTTTTGTTAAATAATAAAATTAATAGCAAAAATAAATGCAAAGCACAATCTAGCATCTTAGCTAAAAATACAAGCCAGGGATCAAAGTCAAAACGGGTAGTCAGACGAGCCGAGTCAGGAGCAGATGAAGCAGCGTTGTCAGATACTGAACCTTAGCAGCTAAATAGCCAGAGCACAGTAGGAAAGGGCTGGCTAATTGACAGGTAACCATGGTAACTGAGATTGACAGACAGTAGTAAGCCTGAGACAGGGAAATAAGGCTGCTAGTTACTGATCAGCTGAGGTGTGTACCTGTATTGCTGAGAAAAAAAAGCAATAGTGAAGTGGGAGAAGGGTGAGAACTCTGACAGTTACTAAGGCCTATAAAGCTTACAGGTGCCAACCCACAGAGCTAAACAAACACACCTACCTCAAAAACAAATGATTATGGGATTCCTCCATTCATGAGCAAGCCTGATTTTCTGCTAGTATCTCTCAGAGTAAATTTTTTAAAGAGGCCAATCACAAATATAGATTACTTGCTTCCTTGATTAAACACCATAAGGGCCGTACGGTGATTGCAGCTCTCAGGATTTCCACACAACAATTTTCTACTATGCCAGAAACCATACAGGAAGATTTTCTTCACTTCTATAAATCCCCATACACTACCCAACCAGATGACCCACAAAGAGGCCTAACATTGTTGTGTAATGCACACCTTACCACAGTCTAGTGCCCCTAAAGATAGAGACTAGATACACCTATTACACAAGATGAGGTTTGCAGGGTTATAAAGGAAAGTAAAAATAATAAAGCATCGGGACCTGGTGGGCTACTGGCAGAATATTACAACATTTTAGAGGAGTCTCTCTTTGTTTCCCTTACAGAGATTTACAACACCATTCTAGAGTCAGGATCTTTACCTTAACACTTCAACTTAGCTTGCATCATATTAAGACCACAGGCTCAGTGCCACAGGATTGGCGAAGAGCTAACATAGTGCCTCTTAGTGATGAGCGAGCACCCCAATGCTCGGATGTTCGGGTGCTCTGACCGAGCACCCCCTGAGGCTCGAGTGCTCGGCCGAGCACCCGAGCCCCATTGAAGTCAATGGGAGGACTCGAGCATTACACCAGGCACCCCCTGCTCTGATGAGGGGAGGGTGCCTGGTCCATAGGAAAAGGGCAGAAAAAGATGGAAACACTACAGAAATGGTTCAGGGACAGCATAGGGAGGATGTCTGGATGCACCTTGGACTCCAACATCGCTGCTGGGAACGATGTTTCGCCCGTAGTACGCCATTTTTACAGACTGACCGTAAAACACACAAAAAGGAAAATAAAAACGACTTTAGGCGAAAAATTGTTACCAAACAGTATTTGCTGTATATTTACTTGTATATCATCTGCAAATTCTCCCAAAAATTTCATCGATTTTCTGAAGTGAGGCCATGATTAAGAGGGAAACGTGCGCAGAGGCAAATTATCCCAAAAATTTCCTTGATTTTCAGAACTGAGGCCATGATTAAGAGGGAAACGTGCGCAGAGGCAAATTCTCCCAAAAATTTCCTTGATTTTCAGAACTGAGGCCATGATTAAGAGGGAAACGTGCGCTGAGCTGACCATCTAAAACATTATGGGTGAGGGTCTGCTGCAGAGCTGACCATCCTAAACATTATATGCGAAGGCCCGCTAGTGAGCTGACGCTATAAAACATTATATGAGAGGGCCCGCTAGAGAGCTGACCCAATAAAACATTATATGAGAAGGCCCGCTGGTGAGCTGACCTATATAAAAATTGGCAAACAGGGCCCGCTGGTGAGCTGGCCCTATATAAAAATTATATCACAGGGCCCGCTGGTGAGCTGGCCCTATATAAAAATTATATCAAAGGGCACGCTGGTGAGCTGGCCCTATATAAAAATTATATCCCAGGGCATATGGAAGAGGAGGAGGAGGATGAGAACATTAAGAGTCAACCATATACCCGTTTTTTGGGTGGAAGGGGTGAATGGGAATACAGAGTATTCCCATCATTGTAAATAACATATATAAAGTGAGTTTATGTTCCCCCGGGGCTTTCCTCCAGTGGAGTGGAGAAGTCAGGGGAAATCCAGGCCTTGTTCATTTTTATAAGTGTCAACCTATCAGCATTGTCGGTGGAAAGGCGGATACGCTTATCTGTTATGATGCCACCAGCAGCACTAAATACCCGCTCAGACAGAACGCTGGCGGCAGGGCAGGCCAGCACCTCCAAGGCGTAGAGTGCCAGTTCATACCACGTGTCCAGCTTGGACACCCAGTAGTTGTAAGGCACAGAGGGATCATTGAGGACGCTGACACGGTCTGCTACGTACTCCTTCACCATCTTCCAAAACTTTTCCCTCCTTGTGACACTAGGCTGCGCATCAGGGTGAGGGTGCTGGCGGGGTGTCATGAAGGTGTCCCACGCCTTGGAGAGTGTTGCCCTGCCTTTGTCGGAACTGCTGTGTGCTCCCCTTTTCTCCCCTTCTCGGTTGGCCAAGGTAGCACGTACTCTGCCGCCAGCGTTGTCAGATGGAAAATTTTGGAGCAATTTTTCAACAAGAACCTTCTGGTATTGCACCATTTTGCTTGTCCTCTCCACCGGAGGAATGAGAGATGAGAAATTCTCTTTGTAGCGGGGGTCCAGAAGGGTGAACACCCAGTAATCCGTGTTGTCTAAAATGCGTACAACGCGTGGGTCACGGGAAAGGCAGCCTAACATAAAGTCAGCCATGTGTGCCAGAGTACCAACAGTCAAGATTTCGCTGTCCTCACCAGGAGGCTGACTCTCAATATCCTCATCCTCTTCCTCCTCTTCTGCCCACCCACGCTGAAGAGATGGAACTAAAGTTCCATGGCTACCCTCTGTAGCGGAGGCAACCGTGTCTTCCTCCTCCTCCTCCTCCTCCTCCGCCTCCTCCAATTGTCGCTGAGAAGACGAAGTGAGGGTGCTCTGGCTATCACCTTGTGTAAGCTCTTCCTCCCACATTTCCACCTCTTCCACATGCAAAGCGTCGGTTTTAATTGTGAGCAGCGAGCGTTTCAGTAGACACAGAAGTGGGATGGTTACACTGATAATAGCGTTATCGCCGCTCACCATCTGTGTCGATTCCTCAAAATTGCGTAAAACCTCGCAGAGGTCTGACATCCATTCCCACTCCTCACTTCTGATTACAGGAAGTTGAACGGAGAGGCGACGACCGTGTAACAGCTGGTACTCCACTACTGCCCTCTGCTGCTCACAAAGCCGGGCCAACATGTGGAAGGTGGAGTTCCAGCGCGTGCTCACGTCACACAGCAGCCGGTGAGCTGGCAATTGTAAGCGCTGCTGCAGCTTCAACAGGCCGGCCGAAGCTGTAGATGACTTACGGAAATGTGCACACACGCGGCGCACCTTGGTCAAGAGATCATGCACATTGGGGTAGGTTTTTAGAAATCGCTGCACCACTAAATTAAATACATGCGCTAGGCATGGTACGTGTGTGAGCTTGCCGAGCTCCAAAGCCGCCACCAAGTTACGCCCATTATCACACACAACCATGCCTGCTTGCAGGTTGAGTGGCGAGAGCCACTGCTCGGTCTGGTGACTAATCCCCTGCAACAGCTCTGAGGCCGTGTGCTGTTTGTCCCCAAGGCAGATCAGCTTCAGCACGGCCTGTTGACGCTTCCCCACTGCAGTGCTACACTGCTTCCAGCTACTGGCTGATGGGGGAGTGGCGGTGTGTGTAGAGAATTCGGAGGTGGAAACGGAGGAGGAGGAGCCAATAACGTAGGTGCTGGTGGAAACCCTGATGGAGGTAGGGCCCGCAATCCTCGGCGTGGGTAGCACCCGTGCCATCCCAGGGTCCGAGTCGCTCCCAGCCTCCACGACATTCACCCAGTGTGCCGTCAGGGAAATGTAGCGTCCCTGGCCACAAGCACTTGTCCATGTGTCAGTCGTTAAGTGGACCTTCCCAGTAACTGCGTTGGTCAGGGCACGGGTGATGTTACGGGACACATGGTGGTGTAATGCGGGGATGGCACACCGGGAAAAGTAGTGGCGGCTGGGGACCGCGTACCGAGGGACAGCTGCTGCCATCAGGCTGCGGAAGGACTCAGTGTCCACAAGCCTAAATGGCAGCATTTCGATGGCCAGTAATTTTGAAAGGTGTGAGGTTAGTGCTATGGCCTGTGGGTGGGTGGCTGGGTATTTTCTCTTGCGCTCAAATGCCTGGGGTAACGACATTTGGACGCTGTGCTGGGACAGGGAAGTGGATGTGGTCGCTGATGGTGCTTCAGATGCTACAGGTGCAGGGCGGGAGGTATGCGGGCCTGCGCCTTCGACAGGCGATTGGCCGGCACCGAAAACAGGGGAAGAGGAGGCAGTGGTGTGGCCTGCAGACACAGATGGGCGATCCAGGCGTTCCTCCCACTTACTACGGTGCTTGGATGCCATGTGTCGGATCATGCTGGTGGTGGTGAGGTTTCTAGTGTTCATGCCTCGGCTCATTCTGGTGTGGCACAGGTTGCAAACTACAAATCTTTTGTCGTCCGCACTTTCCTTAAAAAAACGCCATACCGCGGAACACCTACCCCTTGGCAAGGTAGATTTACGCAAGGGGGTGCTCCGTGGAACATTTGCGGGCCGGTTTGGTGCGGTCCGCCTTCTTTCTGTAGCCACACCACTGCCTCTTCCAGCCTGTTGCGGTGCTGCAGATGGCTCACCCTCAGGACTGCTGTCATCGCTCGGCTCTACACCTTCCCAGGTGGGGTCAGTCACCTCATCGTCCACCAAGTCCTCCTCCACTTCCTCACTCTGATCATCCTCCTCAAGTCTTGATCCCACCACATACTCGGTCATTGACAACTGTATAACATTCTCCTCAACAAGGTCTTGAGAAGGAAATAGTGGTTGATTTAATGGCAACTGTGTCTCATCATCATCATCATCATCCACTACTTCCTTTGACCTTAAATGCCGTTCACATCTGTCATCTTCTTGTGATTGGGTAGCCTCTAGAGGTTGTGAATCAGGGCACAAGATGTCATGTTCCTCTGCAAGCGTGCTTGGAGAGAGGGTCAAATGAAGGATTGGTGATGAGACGAGCTCATCACTATATCCCAGTGTGGGATCACTTCTTTGACCAGACCGTGTATGGTGGGAGGAAGGATGATCAGAGTGAGGATTATGTTGACCAGACTCTTGGCTACTGAGAGTGGACTTGGTGGAAGACAGGGTGGTGCTTAACCGACTGGAAGCAGTATCAGCTGTCATCCAACCGACCACCTGTTCGCACTGGTCGGACCTCGAGAGTGATGTCCTGCGACGCCCTGTGAAATCAGACATGAAGCTAGGTATGGTGGATGTCTTTCTTTCTTGTGCTCTGGCACCAGGCACAGTTTCTCCGCGTCCTGACCCGCGCCCTGAACTTTCAGGATCACGTCCACTTCCCCGTCCCTTTTTACCCGCCTTCTTCATCTTACACGATATATATGACTTTAATATATATGAGTTTGAAAACTTAACAGTATTTCTTACTATTCTGCAACTCTGCAGAGTACACAGAATAGGCTGCTAAACGGCGGTGAAACACACTGAATGGAATATGTGACTTTAATATTTGAGTTTGAAAACTTAACAGTATTTCTTACTATTCTGCAACTCTGCAGAGTACACAGAATAGGCTGTTAAACGGCGTTGAAACACACTGAATGGAATATGTGACTTTAATATTTGAGTTTGAAAACTTAACAGTATTTCTTATAATTCTGGAACTGTACAGAGTACACAGAATAGGCTGTTAAACGGCGGTGAAAGACACTGAATGGAATATGTGACTTTAATATTTGAGTTTGAAAACTTAACAGTATTTCTTATAATTCTGCAACTGTACAGAGTACACAGAATAGGCTGTTAAACGGCGGTGAAAGACACTGAATGGAATATGTGACTTTGATATTTGAGTTTGAAAAATTAACAGTATTTCTTACTATTCTGCAACTCTGTAGAGTACACAGAATAGGCTGTTAAACGGCGTTGAAACACACTGAATGGAATATGTGACTTTAATATTTGAGTTTGAAAACTTAACAGTATTTCTTCCTATTCTGCAACTCTGCACAGTACACAGAATGTGCTGCTAAACTGCGGCGAAGCACACTGAATGGAATATGTGACTTTGATATTTGAGTTTGAAGACTTAACAGTATTTCTTCCTATTCTGCAACTCTGCACAGTACACAGAATGTGCTGCTACACTGCGGCGAAGCACACTGAATGGAATATGTGACTTTGATATTTTAGTTTGAAGACTTAACAGTATTTCTTCCTATTCTGCAACTCTGCACAGTACACAGAATGTGCTGCTAAACTGCGGCGAAGCACACTGAATGGAATATGTGACTTTGATATTTGAGTTTGAAGACTTAACAGTATTTCTTCCTATTCTGCAACTCTGCACAGTACACAGAATGTGCTGCTACACTGCGGCGAAGCACACTGAATGGAATATGTGACTTTGATATTTGAGTTTGAAGACTTAACAGTATTTCTTCCTATTCTGCAACTCTGCACAGTACACAGAATGTGCTGCTAAACTGCGGCGAAGCACACTGAATGGAATATGTGACTTTGATATTTTAGTTTGAAGACTTAACAGTATTTCTTCCTATTCTGCAACTCTGCACAGTACTCAGAATGTGCTGCTAAACTGCGGCGACGCACACTGAATGGAATACGTGACTTTGATATTTTAGTTTGAAGACTTAACAGAATGTGCTCTAATCTGCAACTTTGCACACTAAACAGAATGTGCTCTAATCTGCAACTTTGCACACTAAACAGAATGTGCTCTAATCTGCAACTTTGCACACTAAACAGAATGTGCTCTAATCTGCAACTGTGCACACTAAACAGAATGTGCTCTAATCTGCAACTTTGCACACTAAACAGAATATATATATTTTTTTTTTTTTTTTTTTTGTTTTTTTCCCCCCACACCAAATAACCTGCTGCCCCCACACACAGTAGTCCTAAAAAGGACTTTTGGTTCTTTTTTTTTCACAATTTTTGTTTTTTTCCTCCCTACACTGCCTTTCCCTTCCTATCCTCAGCTCTCCCTGGCTCAGACTGAGCCGAACTCGCTGGTCAGGTGCTATACAGCACCTGACCACGGGTTCTGGCCAGCCAATCAGTGTAATGCCAGCAGCCAACATGGCTGCTGGCATTACACCGATGTCAGAGCCTCCCTGCACGTTTATTGGCTGCGCAGCAGCCGCAAAACGTGCGGGGAGGAGACCCGAACATGGCGGGCGAGCACATGCGGTACTCGTACGAGTACCGCCATGTGCCGAGCAGAGCGATGCTCGAGCCGATCCGAGCATCGGCCGAGCATGCTCGCTCAACACTAGTGCCTCTATTTAAGAAGGGAACTAAAACAGAACCTGGGAATTATAGACCAGTGAGTTTGACCTCTGTAGTGGGAAAACTATTAGAAGGCATAATAAGGGACTATATTCAGGATTACAACACAAAAAATAAGATCATTAGCACGAATCAACATGGTTTTACGAAGAATAGGTCATGCCAAACTAATCTTTTCAGCTTCTATGAGGAGGTAAGCAGCAACCTTGACAATGGCAAGGCAGTAGATGTAGTATATCTAGACTTTGCAAAGGCATTTGATACAGTACCACACAGAAGGCTGGTGTATAAAATAAGGAAATTGGGGCTAGGAGATAACCTTTGCAATTGGATACAAAACTGGTTGAAGGATAGGGAACAGTGTGTGGTTGTAAATGGAAAATTCTCCAGTATAGTTAAAGTGGAGAGTGTAGTACCTCAGGGTTCAGTATTGGGTCCGCTGCTTTTTAACATGTTTATAAATGACCTGGAAATAGATATAGAAAGCAAAATATCAATATTTGCAGATGATACTAAATTATGCAAAGTCATTAATTCAGAACAGGATATTTTCTCTCTACAGAGGGACTTACATACAATGTCAGATTGGGCAAACATGTGGAATATGAAGTTTAATGTGGGAAGTCATGCATTTGGGAGGAAACAATCCCAAGGCTACTTATAAACTTAATGGAATAATTTTAGGTGACTCGTTGCTAGAAAAAGATCTGGGTATCCTTGTCAACTACAAACTTGGAAACAGTGACCAGTGTCAAACAGCAGTAGCAAAGGCAAACAAAGTCCTGTCTTGCATAAAAAGAGGTATTGAAGCAAGAGTGGATAACATTATTTTGCCATTATACAAATCATTGGTAAGACCTCACCTTGAGTATGCAGTGCAATTTTGGGCACCGGTTCTGAAAAAGGATATACTAGAACTAGAGAGGGTACAGCGGAGAGCAACAAAATTAATTAAGGGAATGGAGGACTTGACATATGAGGAACGACTAAACAAACTTGGTTTATTTACTCTAGAAAAAAGACGACTAAGAGGAGACCTTATCACATTGTACAAGTATATGAGAGGTCAATACAAGGATCTTTGCGGTGAGCTATTTATTCCAAGGCCTGCTCAGGTGACCAGGGGACACCCCTTGAGATTAGAGGAAAGGAGGTTTAAACTTCAGCAGAGGAAGGGTTTTTTTACTGTAAGGTCTGTCAAATTGTGGAATTCATTGCCCAGGGAGGTAGTTATGGCAGATACAATGGACACATTTAAGAGAAGATTAGATACATTTCTTTCAAAAGGGAACATACAGAGTTATACTGTTTATCAGTAGGCTGATCAGGAAGGTCTGATAAAGACTAATTTAATTGGTAGCAGGAAAGCTATAAAATTCTTAGTTACTGAGGTATGAAGCGAAGGTTGAACTTGATGGACTTGTGTCTTTTTTCAACCTAATTTACTATGTTACTATGTTACTAAGACCCAAACCAGGATGGGACCCCCAACTGGTTGAATCATATAGGCTGATATCCCTTTTAAACACTGATATCAAACTCTTCACTAAAATTATGGCCAATAAACTGAGCCAAATTCTCCCCACTGTGATCTCCTCAGAACAGACTGGTTTCATTTCATATAGATACTAAAGTAAAAACATTCAAGATGTCATAGCAGCAGTACAAAGTGTCCATAAAACATCACTCCACTCTCACATGGTGGTGAGCCTTGATGCCAAAAAAGCTTTTGATAAAAGTTGAATGGCCACAGATTTTTAGAACTTTGGAAGCCCAAGAATTTGGTGAGACCTTTATAGCTTTCATTCACACAATATATCAACCACCTCCCCAGGCTTGCCTGATGGTTAATGACCTAAACACCACTCACAGTTACAACAGGGCACACTGTAGAGATACCCACTCTCTCCCTTATTTCTCAACTTGGCACTAGGCCCTTTAGTAAAACATTAAATTCCCTAGATATCCTATACATTCAATATCTGAATTTGGGTTCACCAGCAATCTAAATATAGCATAAACTCTCTACCTTGCACATCATTCCCCACAACCATGGTCCATAATCTCCCCTTCAAGCTAGTGGAGTAAGACCTACAATTCTTAGGAATCAGCCTAAAGAAAAACCCACTAGACCTATACAAAGATAATTACTCCTCTATAATAAACGTACAACCAAGCTCTCCACCTGAATAAACTTACCACAAACATTTATTGGCTGCTGTAATTTAATGAAAATTATTAGTTTTCCATGTTAAATGTACCTGATCCAAACCCTCCCCTTTTTCATTCCATGCTCAGACAGACATCAATTAATGCATTCCTCTTTTAACAAATTCATAGGGGCCCAAAAAAGACCAAAAATTGCAAATGTTAAACTACAGCAACACCCCTCCCGTGCCAGTCTGAACCTCCTGAATGTGCATTATTCAATGTAAGCAGCTTAATCAGGATCAATATTGACTGGATTCATGGCAGTGCCACCTTTACAGATACTGCCAGGAACCAGTCACTGGTACACCCCTCTTAATCTCAGATATCTTCTCCATGGCAGTATCTGTGACTTATACACAGATGACTGTTTGATGACTTTTTGATCAGAAGGCTGTAAATCATGGCACAAACTGTATCATTCCAAAAATGTTCACTGTATCTTCTCTTTATAGGGAACTTATGCTTCCAAGACAGCAACCCAGGCCATAGATTCTACAGATGGGCAAAATTTCCCCCATTGACAAGGGCATAGGATATTTCAGTAATTGAAAGATAAACCTCATCTGCCTAATAACCACCTCTTGATCTATCTCTTATCAAGGCACCACACACATTCATCCATGAAACCATTACCTATAAGTTATAGGCTATAACGCAACTTTCCACTGCCCTGGATAGATGTACCTTAGAATCCCAAACATTTTGTTACAAACCCTCCCACATATATGCTCCTTGTTGAGGAGCTTGCGGGACATCCCAGTTGTGCCAAAACAGTTATCTAGCAGTGGCTATCATTCTTTCCAGGTCTAGATTTGGGGTCCCTCCTCACAGTCTTTCACAAATGTCTCTGAGCCAACTCAAAACAAATTGTTTGACAATTCAAAAAGCCTAGAGAAATAGAAAAACAGTAGGGGAAGTAACTTGTAATGTTGAGGATGACCTAAGTATTGATGATGATGACACTGTTGAATAGATGCCTCCATCATCATCTTCAGATACAGATGAAGGTGAGAGTGACAGAGTTAATGATCTGACCATAAATGTATCTGAAAGGAAAAGGCTTAATCTTCTACCACTGAAAGGCAGCACTGTGCCTATTTGAGGAATCAGTTGGAAAGTCTGACAAGTAAAGATGCCTAAAAATGAACAATCATCCTGTCCGTCATCATAAGAATCATCACCACACTATTGTTGAGTAATAATCAGCAACACAGGTTATCAATATCCAAAACCTTAGCTACGATGAGTGCTTCTGATGCTGTTGGAAGTGTACCTGCTAGTAGGGATGGGCAAAAAAATTTGCCTCAAACCAAAATTACTAAAAAAAATTGCACTTTCTGCTGGGTGAAAAATTTTCTGTGAAAAGTGTCATTTCCCAGCTTTTATCAGCTAGCTCACTGCATTGTAATCAATGTATGGAAAAAATGTCACCACCATATGAAAGATTTCTCTACTGTTCTTCAGCCATATAAAAGGGTATCAGGATCTCACAGCATGCCATTCTGTATTTGTGAGAGGAGAGAGCAGCATGTTTTTGAGCTAGAGATGGATCTCTGTGAGGGACACGATATTGCCCTGTTTTTTCTGTGTTCGTGGTCTTCCTGTTGTTGGAGGAAATCAGCGCTAGACTTGTGCTTTACATCATCAAAGTAGCTGCAGCTGCTTGATAAATAACCCCTCCAGTAGTACTCATCAAGCAAAGATAACCAACACATTTCAAGCTGATCACTGAGGTACACTTTAATATTTTAAGGGGTCTCCATTAACAATTATGTTTGGGGCATGTGGTGGTATGCACACATGTACTCATCACATACACGCTCGCACGTAAACAGGTAAATATATAGGATGTACTTTACATCTCAACTCACTGGTCAGTCATGTTAAAAGATCCAGAATCCCTCATTCTTCACATGCAGTAGAAAGTGTTCACTATGAGAAAATAATACATTGTTCAAAGGAAAATGAAAAACATTAGATTTTACATTTTTATACCAAAATAAAATGCAAGAGAAATAAATAGGATTTAACAAAACAAAACCATCTGAAAGAATTATGTACTAATCATCTAGAGTGCTGACACAAGATCAAGTTTCTTTTTCCTTTACTTTATTTACTTATGGCTCTATTTGCCTAGAGACTGCAAATGGAAAATTTCCCATAAGCTCTGCAAAAAGTGATCTAACAGCCATATGTTTGGGTCATTACAGCAATCCATCTTACCCTTTACTCACTGGGATTTATAAGAGCCAGCAGAAGCTCCAACATACATCTGTGTCTTAAGAAGACATTGTAGCACAAGATGAAGTAAACAAAAACATTAAATACAATAAATGAGTAAAGAGAAAAAAAAACATGCTGTAACTTTCCAGAGCTATCTGTTTCACAAAGCACTTGTAGCAATACTGAAAAAACATACCCTGGAAAAATGGCTTGTAATGACTGAAAATGTAATTTAAAATCTCTCTCATAATATAAAAATATGACCTAACTAGTAAATAAGCAATTTGCAAGGAGAGAGAATTACCACCTCCATATATATGAGAAAATCATTGACTATAACAAGAAATATAATCAACAGCAGACAATCTTTCATGTTAAGCATGGTCTGTGGGTGGATGCTGCTATCAACGGAGAGGTTATTTAACTAATGACAATATAAAGGGAACAAAAACACTAAAAATAGAAAAAATAATCAGGTAATCAAAATACTTACCATTCTAGACAAATACTGAAAAAAACATATTCAATATTACATTACACCAATATTTAAAGATTACTTGAAGAGGGTAGAAAAATAATTTATATCTGTTTTAGAGTTGGGTGGGTTCAAACCTGACTATATCCCCCCACCCCTCCCCCAATAGTTCAGATTTCAGGATCTTCTCACATGAACACAGGTGAATGGCATTAACACTGGCAGATCCTTCACAATGAATGAGTCATTGATTTATTCATCAATGATCACGTAAGGATTTCCTGAAAACCCTCTCTGTGGAAAGGCACAATGACAAGATTAGCACCTGTGACAGAAGTAGTCAATTGCTGGACATCCAGTTGTTGGGTCTGGTTAGGTATGATGGGATTTGGAATCCCCAATAACTGCAAGTCCAACTATTCAAAACCCCAGACATATACCTTAGAGAAGAAGCTATCAATCTTTGGAGCTCCAGCTACTGAACTACCATCATTCCCAGCAAGCCAACAGTTGGAAAACCAGTAGGCAACCTGTAGACTTCAGCTCTTATTAGACAATAATTTCCATCATCATCAGCTGGCTGACAGCTGCCTGAGGATGATGGGAGATGTAGTCTAACAACACATGGGGGAGATGCCCTAATCTGAGATAATAGTGAGGGGAAGTTGAGGAAGACTCTCCAGTGTGATCCATTCTCCAAATAATATGTCAATCAATGCACTTTGTGCTTAATTCAGCAAGCTAAAGTGATGCAGTTCTGGAGAAAATCAACTGCACAGTAAAGAATAAATTAAGATTTCCCAATATTCCCTTTGATTTAAAATTGAGATTTTAACCCCCTGAATACAAGACAGATCTCCAACTCATTGCTTTGTGACATGTTGAAGACCTCTCTAGCACTCAAGAGGGATAAAGTACCATTTAAATCACTGGCAACTTTGTCCGCAATGTACAGTTTGTTTGCCTCGGTATTACTCCACTTTTGTGTAAACTGGCCCATAGGGGGAGATCTATAAAAGTATAGTTAATGGAAAAGAAGCATTAGAATGGCTGTAAGATTGTCTCTGGTAGTTATAAAAGTATTAAGGTCAGTTAATAGGACATAATGCTGTGTCGTTCTTTTTTTAATTTAAATGGAATAAGGAAGTTTATATAAAGTGGCTCAGCAAATTTATAAAGAAACATTGCTATTTATGACAATTTAAAGACATAAATTTCTCCAAATATTTAAGGCCATGTCTAACCTAATCTTATTTTTTACAGTCACATTTATAAATGTAACAAGAATACTTTATAAATACCAACACTCATAATAAGGACATTTTAAGGATCCATTAGCAAAAACAAACAAGAACTCTTTTTATAAATCTCCTCAAAAGTTCTCTCAGGTTTGCAAAATCTTAGCTTAGTTAAAGGGATATTAATGTTTCATAATAAAATCAGCTCCAATTAATCTTCATAGTATTTGGGCCATAGTGTTATTTCAATACTGTCAGAGTTGTAGAGTAATTGAATGATAAAATATCCCCCTCCCATCCCTTTTACTGATGTAACACTGCTCAGCTCAGAGCAGCAGGGTGGTGTCCAAGTGGATTACAGAGAGGGACACTCTTCAATTAACATAATGGAAAAACCTATCAAGGGGGCCAGGGTTTTCATTGTCCTCACAGTGAAAAGATTGTCCCTTTCTGTGACCTGTCTGGTCTGCAGACCAGATTCCACATCTGAGGGGAGGTTGCTTACACTAGGAAAAAGGGGAGGGAGGGGGATACAGTATTGAAATAACACTCTCTATGGCTCAAATACTATGAATATTAATTGGAGCTGCTGTTTTAGTGAAAGATTACTATCCCTTTAAAAGGGCTCTATCAACCCTTTACAACTTTGTATAAATAGTTTTATTATATAGCGAATATGCTTTAAAGTTTATTAATTTTTTTTAAACCGCTTGTTTGCTGATATTAGAAGAATAAATACAGCCCCGGGCCTACTTCCGCATAGACTGCACTTGCTGAAGTTTGCCGCACTGCCTCTGCTCCCTTCCCACTACCCAGCCTCCTCTGATGATGGAGGCTGTCTGTCTGTAAGCTGGAGCAGTCTGATTGGCAGAGATCGATTTCTGGCAAATGAGAGAGCTCCAGCTTACAGACAGACAGCCTCCGTCATCATTGGAGGCTGGATAGAGAGAGAGGCAGAGCGGCAGGCTGAGGCAAGGATCAGGTAACCGCAGCCTGCCCAGAAGTAGGCTGTATTTATTCTTCTAATTTCTTCAAACAAGCGGTTAAAAAAAAAAAAAGCATATTCGCTATATAAAAAAACTATTTACACAAAGTTGTAAAGGGATGATAGATCCCTTTTAATGTTTAGAGATCCAGCTGTTGAATACTAGAACTCCCATCTTCCCCCTAGGCAGATAAGAAACAATACAATAAAGTTTACATTCAAAGCATGAAATTCATGATGACAGTTGCAGTAACGGGGCTGTTTGGTTGTCCAACCAAAAAACCTCAAACGTATCTCTTTAACTTGCATTTTACTGTCTTCATCAATCTTATATTTTACAGTACTTTCAAACATCATAAAACAATTTTATTTTAATTGTTAACCTTTTCTTCTTTTTAAGCAAAGGTTAAGAAGACATTTGAATCTTAAGTGGCAATAAAATTATTCATGTCTTTAATAGGAGTATATACTTTCTGTAACTCTTATTTCTACCTTTAATAAATTCTGCTGTATGCTGTACTCATATTTAAAAAAGGAGAAAAGATTCACACTATTAATTCAGCTTCCCAAAATATCGCATGCAAATTTATAAGCTACAAATTAAACAATTCCAGATCTAATTCCTGTTATATCATGATAGAATAAAAATGATACCTTTATTGGCTAATTGAGTGGCTCAAGGATGCCAATAAAGGTATCATTTTTACTCCACCAATCTCCTGCTTTTTCTATGTTTAATATGGTGCCAAGCTTTACCCATGATAAAACACCTCTCTATATTTATGCAGACTTCTTGGGTTGTATTCAATAAGCTAAGAGTGGCAACTGTGAACCAAATTAAATGCATCCTAGGGGACAATAAACATTCCCAAAATTTCCACTGATGTCAATGAGGCCTCTAATTCCTTGTATGTTAGATATGCACAAATGTGACGAGCACCCATCAAAAATATTTCCATATCCATATCAGACTTGTAATGCCCACAGACAGTCTAGCTCCAAAATGTTGGGCAAATCCTCTCCGCATGAGAGAAATGACAAAACCACAGATGTACATTTCTGCCTATGTGAGTCTCTTTGGTGTGGTGCAGCTGAATCCATCTAGTCATGAGAGAGAAATAAAAAACAGACGTATGTTTCATCCTATGTGGGTCTCATCAGGGTGGTACAGCTGAATCCCTCTAGGCACATGGAAGCAATCCCATGCCTGGGATACCCTTATACTTAGGGAGACATAGAAAGTGACGAGCACCTATCAAGCACGAACAAGATAAAGTGTCTTGTTCTTAGGCATGGTGGCCTCTCATAGTGCTACAAGTCATGTTGTTTCTATGTGCTATTGCAGAGAGGACATTCCCATATCCATATCAGACTGGTACTGCCCACAGACAGTCCAGACAGACCAACTCCAAAATGTCAGGCAAATCCTCTCCACATGAGATAGACAGCAAAACCAGAGACAGGGACTGGATGATTTGACGTATGAGGAACATCTAGAGAAACTTGGTTTATTTACTCTAAAGTAAAGATAACTAAGAGGAGATCATATTGTACAAGTATATGAGAGGTCAATACAAGGATCTCTGCAGTAAGCTATTTATTCCAAGGCCTGATCAGGTGACCAGGGGACATCCCTTGAGGTTAGAGGAAAGGAGGTTTAGACTTCAGCAAAGGAAGGGTTGTTTTTACAGTAAGGTCTGTTGTGAAATTCCTTGTCCAAGGAGGTGGTTATGGCAGATACAATGGATATATTTGAGAAGATTAGATACATTTCTTTCAAAAGGGAACCTACAGAATTATACTGTTTATCAGTAGGCAGATCCTGAAAAAGGCTAACTTAATTGGTAGCAGGAAAGCTATAAAATTCTCAGTCACTGGGTATGAGGCAAAGGTTGAACTTGATGGATATGTGTCTTTATTCAGCCTAAATTACTATGTTACTATGTTACAGACATACGTGTCAGCCTATGTGGGTCTTGTCGGTGTGGTGCAGCTGAATCCCTCTAGGCACATGGAAGCAAGGACCCATGCCAGGGATACCCTTATACTTAGGGAGGCATACAAATGTGACGAGCGCCCATCAAGTACGAAGAAGATAAAGTGTTTTGTTCTTAGGTATTTGTTTCTATGTCTCCATTGCATTGCTTTGCTATGTATTGAAAATGCCTCTAACATTCAAAGGGTTAACAGTCCCATCAATGGGAATTTTCATGTGTCTCCTGTAGTACAGCTGGTTTGCTCTGCAATCTTCCCTCTTTAGCTTTTTGAACATGCCCCCGATGTTTTAGCAATTGAATTTTAACAAGTATAATATTGCTTTTACTTGTATTATAAACTCTTAATCCTTTGATGCCGGTAGGGCATGCCATACATTGCAATTTGTTGGATACCCTTCTGGAACTCAAAGGATTAAAGGGGTAATATCATGTGACAGTCCCCCTTCAGCAGATCTTATCTCATAGGAGCAGACCTGTCATTCTACCAAACACAGCATTGTGCAGGGTCTCAATTCATCTTGACAGCCAATTTACAGGTCAGGCCCTTCTGCTGCCTTGGAGATCCCACAATGAAATTGGATTCTGACTCTTAATGTATACAGAAATAAAGCAGGAAGAATTCTGGGGCAAGCCCACTGCACCACACGGACAAGTAAAAATCATATTGAGACTTTTAAGCCCTTGAATTCTGGAGATGTTTTCCAAAGTATTTGAAAAGCAAAGCACTGAAGTCCTATCTGTCTTTTTATGAGTGAAAAGACTCATATCATTCAGTGAAAACCTGGGTAACTTGTATTTTTGTCCTGTAGTGCCTCATGTTTGCTCCAGAATTCCTTCACTTTCTTCTGCATATATGACCCTTTGTAGTCAGAGGCTGAGAGCAGAGTCTCCACAGACAGTAATGCAGACTGCTGAGCTTTGAGAGTTGTTGTCTATAGGAAAGTAATGCAGCAGGGGATATGAAGCCCAACCCCTATCCCTGTGGATATCAGTTTTCTGAGCCACAGATGGCCTAAATGTACTGAAAAGGGCAACATCAGAATCTTTTACTGTAGAAGCAGACTTAGTAAAGCTTGATAAAGTAATTTAATGTAGCAAAATGCAATTTGTCATGAATATATATTTTTTGTGTTTAACTCCTTGAGTAGCAGAGCAGGCACATTTCTCGGCCACTCAAATTGTTAACTCTTGGCAGCAATGGGTTTTAGATATTTCCTTTTTTATGTATTTTTGTTGGGAATATGCAATCCACTCCTGGGAGCACCACAATAGTGTAGAGCACTAGGACAAACCTTTGTATTCCTTCTTTTTGTGGGCTTAGTGGTCCAACACAATCTCATAAAGTTCCAGACATACTGCCATTTTGAGATGTGATTGGGCATGCTACCTCCATGCTCTCCAACAGTGTCATTATCTAGAATACCAGTAAATAAACTTTGGCTGTTCAACTATCGGCGATTACAACTCCCATCATCTCTAAGTTATTACAATTTATTTAAGGACACTTTGGTATAAACTTAACATATGTTTACTTTTAACAAATTTAACCCCTCCACTGCCTCACAAGATGGAATGCATTTATTGAAATGTGGTTCCAGCCAAAATGGCAATGGCTGGCCCATTTAGGCTAGTCGGGGTTGGTGAGGTAGTGTACGTTAATTTTTTGTCATTTAATACTTCAGATGAAAAACAGTTTGCAATGCATTGCAGGCTATTTGGCATCAGAGGCGTTAAGGGGGATTTTTGTCAGACTGAGGAGGCTGGTTAGTTGCACATAAGGATGCTGGAGGCCTGTGGTAGTAGGGGGCTTTTGGAGGCCAAATAGGTCTTTTTCTTAGGCTTGGCATGTCTGAGCTGTTGAGCCTGCGAAGCTCTAGCCAGCCAAAAAAGGAAGGCTTTTATGGGGTGCCGTTTGTAAACCTTTCATTTTGTCCACAAAATTGCAGCAGTTATGCCACAAAATGAATGTTGTCCACTGAATGTCTGTAAATAGTTCACCGAATACATTGTTGTTTGCAAAATTGTTTAGCTATTCCACAAAATGCAACGTGTTGACCAAAGTTTAGTACCAAATAAATTTGGTACAAATTACATGTCAGCCAATTCACTGAATGACTAAAGATTGTCACCAAATTAATTTAGTGCAAGGAAAAGGTCACTCAGTTTACTAAATTGATGATGAATGTGTGACCAAATAATTAAAGTTTGTCACCAAAGAAATTCAATGCACCAAATATGTTAATACATTCACCAAATTATGACTGATTGTCACAAAATTAATTTTTTGCACCAAATATGTCAATCAATTCACCAAATGATGAAAGTGTGCTCCAAATATGTCAATCAAGCCACCAAATGATGACATTTTGTCACTAAATGAATTTTGTTGCACTGA
The DNA here is from genome assembly GCA_037306005.1 of Rhinophrynus dorsalis. Lineage (NCBI taxonomy): Eukaryota > Metazoa > Chordata > Amphibia > Anura > Rhinophrynidae > Rhinophrynus > Rhinophrynus dorsalis. The sequence goes on from CM074723.1 coordinate 418,750,401, forward strand.
ATATGCCAATCAAATCACCAAATGATAAAAAGGTCCACCGAATATGTCAATCAATCCACCAAATTATGACATTTTGTCATCAAATGAATTTGTCGCAATGAATATGTCAATCAAATCACCAAATGATGAACAAGTCCACCAAATGTGTCAATCAAATCACCAAATGATGAAAGGGTCCACCAAATATGTTAATCAAATCACCAAATGAAAATTTGTCACCAAATTAATTTGTTGCACCAAATATCTCAATCAAATCACCAGATGATGAAATTCTAACATATTCTGTGAACCCGTTCATCATTTGGGGATTTGAGCGACAAATTTGGTGCGACACAATTCATTTGGTGACAAAATGTCATCATTTTGTGGATTGAATGACAAATTCGGTGGGATCCTTTTATCATTTGGTGATTTGCATGACATATTCCGTGTACTCGTTCATCATTTGGTGATTTGAGCAACACATTTGGTGCGACAGAATTAATTTGGTGACATTGTTTTGTGGACTGATTGACAAATTCGGTGGGATCCTTTCATAATTTGGTGATTTGATTGACATATTCTGTGGACCCGTTCATCATTTGGTGATTTGAGCAACGGTGCAACAGAATTCATTTGGTGACAAAATGTCATCATTTTCTGGATTGATTGACAAATTCGGTGGGATCCTTTCATCGTTTGGTGATTTGATTGACATATTCTGTGGACCCATTCATCATCTGGTGATTTGATTGACATATTCGGTGCAACATATTCATTTGGTGACAAAATGTCATCATTTGGTGGATTGATTGACATATTCGTGGACCCTTTCATCATTTGGTGTTTTGATTGACATATTAGGTAAGACAAAATTCATTTGGTGACAAAAGTTCATCATTTGGTGATTTGATTAACATATTCGATGTACCCGTTCATCATTTGGTGATTTGATTGACATATTCGGTGACTTGATTGACATATTCGGTGTAACAAAATTCATTTCATGATTTGGTGGACTGATTGACATATTCGGTGGACTCATTCATCGTTTGTTGATTTGACTGACATATTCGGTTCAACAAATTCATTTGGTGACAAAATGTCATTTGGTGGATTGATTGACATTATTTGGTCACACATTCATCTATTTAGTAAACTGAGTGACCTTTTCCTTACACCAAATTCATTTGGTGACAATCTTTAGTCATTCAGTGAATTGACTTACATATAATTTGTACCGAATTTATTTGGTACTAAACTTTGGTCAACATGTTGCATTTTGTGGAATAGCTAAACAATTTTGTAAACAACAATGTATTTGGTGAAATATATACAAACATTCAGTAGACAACATTACTTTTGTGGCATAACTGCTGCAATTTTGTGGACAAAATGAAAGGCTTACAAATGGCACCCCATAGGCATTCTGTTTTGTTACAGTAGAATGATAATTTGCAATGCTTTCTTGATCCAGTTTGGTATGAATGAATGAATTAATTAATATGTTTATTTATATAGCACCACAAGTATACACAGCACTTTGCAATTTAAGGGTTTAAGCAATACAGGGTTACAGGTGCATGTAGAGTGAAATATTGGGTGCGAAGTCCCTGCCCGAAAGCTTACAATCTAAAGTGGTAATGGGAGACATACATAGTACATAAGGATCAAGTGCTGAATACAGTGCTAGTTCTGATGATGATAGAGGGCATCAGTAAAGTAAATAATTTATAAGAGTGTTCTTTGTGCAATATCAGTGCATTTCTACATGTTCAGGTTTTATCCATGAGGTGCATTTTCAAATGAGATTTGAAGATCATCATAGAGGTGCAGCTGAGCAGGTTGGATGGTAGAGCATTCCATAGATACTGAGCAATGAAAGAAAAAGGTTTGATATGTGACAAGGCTATTGACACAAAAGGAGCTGAGAGATGCCAATCTGTTTGATAGGCATCCATTGGAGAGCTTTGGAGAGGAGCTGGGCAGGGACAAACCTAGGTGACAGAAGAATAATTAGTGTTGCAGCGTTCTATATAGATTGAAGTGGATGGAGATGGGAGGCAGGAATGCCAGACAGAAGAATGTTGCAATAGTCCATACAGGAGAGGATGAGCGCTTGTATAAGAATTTTAGCTGTGGAAGAACAGAGGAAGGGATGGATCTTAGCAATGTTACACAAAAGAACGCAACAGGATTTAGCAATGGCATTAATATGAGGGGAGAATGAGAGAGGCGTGTCAATTATCACCCCCAGACACTGTGCTTCAGATACTGGATTTATAGTAGTGCCATTTATAGTCACCTGGAAGGGCACTACAGGGCCAGGCCTAGGTGGGATGAGAAGTAGCTCTGTTTTAGACATATTTAATTTGAGGTGCCTATGAGTCATACAGTCTGAGATAGCGAAGAGGCAATCTGTGACTTTACCCTGGATATCAGAAGTCAGTTGAGGTGCAGATAAGTAAATCTGAGTGTCATCTGCATAGTGGTGATATTTGAGACCAAATGAGTGAGTAAGATCACCAAGCATTATTGTGTAAAGAGAAAACAGAAACAGTCCTAGAACAGAACCTTGAGGAACCTCAACAGAGAGTTGGACAGGAGAGGATGAAGAGGTGGCAGAGGAGACACTGAAAGCTCTGTTAGCTAGATAGATGGTATGTATAATAATTTGCAAAATTCAGAATACATACAGAATTAAGTAGCATAATATAAATAGGGAAAAGGCTAGTAAAAAGCCATTTACCACTCTTCTGCCTGCCAAATTGTTGTTTGATTGCTGTAGCCTGCTGTTATTTTATTAATTTATCAATTTCCTATATGATAAAGAAGATTATTCTATCTGAAGCATCCATGTCAATTGAAGTCTGCTACTTCACTTGTTGTGAGGATGACTACATTCCTAAAGGGCTGAGCCAGTGCTCACTTTGAGGTATTCCTAATTTAGCAGTCATGTTGCAGTCAGACATAGGGGTGGATGAAAGGTTGTGCTCACGCGAGACATTCAGCACAAACCACATGGTTGTCCATTTTTTCATTTGAAAATCTGCCCTTAACAAGCCCCCTTAAAATGTTCTCCTATTTTTTGCATACACCAAAAAATTTTTATCTATTTTTTTCAATGGCTGTAAACCTGATTCCCCAGCCCCAATAATGCCCAGCCCCCCTACATCGTCCCTTGGGACCTGTGGGAAAATTGTAACCAAGGCAGAACTGTGTGCCTTGTGATACTCAGGAGGAGGAGATGGCAGCAGAGGACCCTAAGTCACACTTACACACTTGCCATTTGCAAGTAGTACTACTACTAACACACATCAGATTTAGAGTGATGGGGGTGAGGGAGGGGTTAGTGTTGATGGTAATTGTGATGAAGCAGCTGGTGGTGGGACTAACATGACTGTTTATCCTCCTAATGCTGAGGTGGGAGGGGAGGAGGCGATTATGATGAGCAGCCAGACTAGCAGACAAAGGAGCCCACAAAATCCCCCTGACCCTGTGATTCCCCTTCCCCTGGCATTGTGTCTCAGGGACAATGATGAAGACATGATGATGAAGATGTCACAGTCGTGCCTTACGGGGAGGCCGGCATCGGATGAGCCAGCCTCTTCAAATTCTAATTCGGACTTACTTGGATAGTACGAGCTGGACACCATCTCAGTTGTCCTTATGTGGTGTTCCAGTGCAGTAGCTTATTGTATCCTGTATCTGTATCCTGGTTTGACCCTTGCTTGGCTTCTGTTCGCTCCATTGTCCTGATCCTTGGCTTTTGTCTGACTACCCACTCTGGTATTGACTTGTGGCTCTGGCTGACTACCCGCTCTGTGTATGACCCCCGGCTTTGTCTGACTACCCACTCTGGTACTGACTTGTGGCTCTGGCAGACTACCCGCTCTGTGTATGACCGCTTTGTTTGACCACCCACTCTGGTACTGACTTGTGGCTCTGGCTGACTACCTGCTCCTTGTATGTCCCCTGGCTTTGTCTAATTACCCACTCTGGTACTGACCTGTGGCTCTGGCTGACTACCTGCTCTGTGTATGGCCCTTGGCTTAGTCTGACTACCCGCTCTGGTATTGACCCCCCCAGCGCTGGCCGACTCACCGCTTGGCATTACCTGTGGCTCCGGCCAAGAACCCTCTCTGGATCTGATTGTAGGCCTGTCAGTCTACTACTTCTTTTGTCTCTTGGCATTGTCACTACCTGTTCCTGTATAAGAGATTTGGCTGGGTCATAACCCAAGTACTGGTGCATTAGCATGGTGACCTCTATATTGAGACCTTTCCTGAGCAGTCTCCTATTTCTGGTAGGAACCAGTTGGTCTGGTTCTGGATCTGCTCTCGCACTAGAGGGTTTTGTCTGCTATTGTTTATTTTATATGGAGTGTGCCATATCTAATAAAGGTGGAGTTCAATTACTGTACTTGCTTCTTGTATTATTATTGGTATCCGTGACAGAAGAAGGCAGAACTGGCTAGCAGTATTAGCATCAGCACAGATCAGCTTCCTGTGCCTGCTGCTATTGCTTCCAGTCTGCCTTCTTCACCTCAAGAAGAGATAGCATTTGCAAGTTTGACAGTAGAGGACCCTCTGCCACTTTGTCATCATCTCCAAACAGTCCAACAGGCCTGAAAATTCGATGGCAAATGAAACACCTGTCCCGTAATCAGCTTCTTGCACTAGGGTCTGGGCATAGGAAGATGTAACAATGTCTTCTGGTGAACAACCTCTGTCATTGTTACTTCCCCCAGCACCTATTAGCTATTCTATAGATGCGAGGATGTGGCAGTTCATGTCCACCAATTGAACATTGTGTGGTGCACTGACCACACATGGCAATGTGGTGGAGTGTAATCACAGGCATAGAATCCAGCAGCATCTGAGGAGATTTCATCTCACAGAATAAACAAAGCTGGTGGCAGGGAGGATTCATTATTATTATTAACTCTGCTAGTTGTCACGTGTCCTTAGCGGAACATACAAGGGGCATAGTGACAGCAGCACTTAGATTCTGGGGGGGATGATTTGACATTGCGGACCTAAGGATCAAGGTGTTTGCTTTCAGGTATGCCAACTCTGCAGTTGTGTCCATTGTTCCCAATCCTTCCCCTTTTCCTTCATACACTGTGCACATTGCAGTTGCTGATAAAAGGCACAGTTCCTTCCTGCTCTCAAGGGAACATTTTGTATTCCAACAACACACTCATGATTTTGGAGTAGGTGAGAGAGGAGAAGCATTATTGGCCAACTTCTTTACTCCTGATACACCTGAAGTGGTGTCAGGGGCTAGTTGTGGTGCTGCTATTGCCTCAGGCACATCACTGGATCTAGTGGCAAGTGGAACCATGGTCATTCATCCTCATATCACTGCTGATGGGAAGAAAAAATGTATGGAGGAGACTTGGAACAGCTCATGACCCAAAGCATGCCATATTATCTGTGGGCATGGGCATGCATGGCTTAAAATGGCACTAGGTTACTAGTGTTTATTAATTATGTGACAGAAGACAGAGGCAGCTGGATGAATTCTGAAGTGCATAGGGATATTTGGCTGCTCAGATTCAGCCAAATTCAGCGAAGTTAATTGGACGGTGCTTCATTTTACAGACGGACAATGACCCATACTGTGAAAGCAACCCAGGATTTTTTTTAAGGCAAAGAAGTGGGATATTCTGCAATGGCCGAGTCAATCACCTGATCTCAACACTATCGAGCATACATTTCATTTGCTGAAAACTTAAAGGGATAGTAATACTTCCAAAAAATGTATTTTATATTGTAGCTATTTAAACATTAAAAATGATATGTCTTATCTCTCAAACCTTTATGGTTTGAGATATACTCTCAAGTTTCCCCCTCAGTGACCAAAACGGTCAAGACTGCCATCTAGTGGTCAAATCTGGAATCCGGTCTGCAGAGCAGCAGGCAGCTGTTCTGCAGAGCCGAGATCAAGAGATATAAAAATAAAAGTACTTCATTGCAACGATCTACAAAGTGTGCTTGCAAACCAGACACACTTTGTAGACTATTCCTATGAAGTAGTTATTTTTATATCTCTGGATCTCAGCTTTGCTGAACAGCCACAGCCGGTCTGTGGACCGGATTCCAAATCTGACAGCTAGAAAAGTGACGTCACTCAGGTGGAAACTTTGCTTGTGAATATCTCTCAAACCATAAGAGAAATAAGACCTATATCGTTCTTCATGTTTTTTAAATGGCTACAATATAAAATAATTTTGTTTTGAAGTATTACGCTTACTGCTTACATAACACTCCTTAGTGAGCAGACTATATATATATATATATATATATATATATATATATATATATATATATATATATATATATATATATATATATGTATATATATTCGTGGTAAGACCAGTATCTTGCAGGTTAATTTATTTTGGCACTGGTTATTCCATGCTTTGTAATATATATTTATGGACATTTCCATCTACCATTTATTATAGTGGAACTGTCAATGAAACTTGCATATATGCACATATTTGTCTTTTACTGAATGCAATATATAAGCGTACCCTTTACTCTTTTTGCATTAATTGTATCAATTGTCTTATAATAAATTTGTAATATTTGCACAAACCAACACTCTTTCTTTTATCCACCTAGGTGGATTACATTCTATTTCTCCCCGCATTGTTTCACGATGCATTGAAGTCCTCTCTAGCAACCAGAAGACCTTTTTGTGCTTTTATGTTATAGGCTAGTGGACTTTTCCTTTAGATGGGGCTGAGTCATGTAAAAAAATGTAGGTGTGGTTAAAGCTAACAGCAAAAAGAATGCCTTGTCTGTGGGGCACCTAAGATTTTAATCTGGCCCTGAACATCTAGGAAACTGAATGTATAAGAATTACTGAAGTATCCCGCTAAAGATCCTTTACTGGTAGGTCACTGGAAGCCTTGCAAAGTTTTGAAGATGAACTCTCTCTCTATATGAATGAAAGAAATGGGAGAGCTAAATCATATAATATTAGTTGAGTTTTTCCTTAACATTACAAGAAAGCATGTATTTAAATCAATGGAGATTATTATTTGTCCCCTTTGATACAATATACTCTAGAAATACTCTGATTCTATTTAGTACATAAGCATGACTATTATGTAGCACAGACTTGTCTTTTGCTTTTGAGTTTTCGATTACTAATCTTTGGTGGGTACTGTCATTCTTTGATCTTTTTGCAATATTTCGCCAATGTACTTTTTATTTTAATTTTTGGTGTTAGTGCTATTTAATAAGGGGAGGTGCTTCTATAATTAAAAGATGAGATTTACTAAACAGAGCAAATAATGGGCCAAAAATGTACTAAAATATGAAAATAAAATCTAAAAATTGATGAAAACATTTGACAATAAAAAAAATATCCTGATGTTTTGAATTCATAAATTCCTTTTTCATGTGTAAAAACCCATGAAAACCAATGTACTCCTAAAGAAATTCCCACAGTCTCACACTGTATTCATATTTAGCCAGTAAGTGGAAAGAGATACATTTTTCTCAGGATAAGTGAAAAAGATTGGCAACATGCAGACATTGGTCACCAGAAATTGTTTCAGGCATCTGTTTCTTTCTCAACTCAATACTAAAGTATATTAAAGTTTAATAGCAAAATTCTAACTTTTTACAGCAGTTGAAGGAAAAAATGCTTTTATTTATGTGTTTCAAAGGAAATAGAATGCAGGGCTGTAGGGCATGGAATTGAGGGAGATAACTTTTGATCTTCTTGAGTTGTTTTGTTACACATGATAATGTCTGGGGCCACAAATTATTATTTAACAAACAGAGAGATGAACAAAGGAAGCATGCTTTGTACAGAAATCAAAACCTCTGAAAAAAAAAGCATCCTGAATGAGCATTGTGATGCATGTCATATGATTCCCACACTGTCAACTTCCATCTGCAGAACTCAAAGGAATTTGTTATTTAAATTTGACCCAAATCTTTTAGCCAGTAGGTTTATGTCACCTTGGATATAACACGCCACAAAGAGAAGGAAATGACAGTCTGGGATATTCATCTTGACACAGCCTATCATAAAATGCTGTGAAATAACTCTTCCTGTTGTTCCATATTATCACTAACTATATCAGTCACAGTGCAAAACAGCTGCATCCAGCTACAGATTAATAACAATAAATAAGAGGAATATTATTTAAAAAAGTGGAGCTTAAGGGCTTCTTTTCTGGATGAAGAGTTGCTGGGATTCTCTTACTGGATTCTCAATGTTAATTCCTGGGACGCACCAACAGGTTACATTTTTAATACATACCTGATTTTTTCACAGGTTGGAAATAAGTGTCTCAGTCATTTTGATTGTATTACCTGGGTTTGATTAGGGATATCCTTAAAAACTGAGCTGTTGGTGCATCCCAGGTACTAGAAGTGAGACTCACTGCATTATAATTTTTATTTTTTATTTTCATTGTAAAGAACTATATATGAGAATGCATTTTTTATTTTTGGAAAAAGGACTGATTACCCCCAGAAAAAAATACTCAAGCCTTATACATAAAGTAAAGTAGAGCAATTTTAGGATATGCCAACTGTACCTTTGGAGTCAAATAAAAAAAGAATTCCCATTGATTTAAATGGGGCTTTTACTCCAATGAATGCTGAAGAACTCTCCATGCATTGCTTTGCCCCATTTAAATCAATGATAATGTTAGTAATTGGTATTACATTTTCCTTTCTCATTATACAAATATGGCATTAATATGTCCTATCGATTCAAATAAACTCTAAAAACATTGGTTATTTTCAAAGTGCTTTCAAAATTAACTATATCCTGTTTAGACATTTTTGGATTCATAAAACCATTTTTTGTATTATTTAAATGTATTGATTGTGCTAATTAACGCGTGCAGTGCAAGCACTTCCTGTCTAAGCTCTACATTCCTTCTTCCACTGACAGATACTGCAAGCCAGTAGCAATAAAAAGTCTAAGTGTCACTGAGTGGAGAAGGTAATGGAGGGCTATTATGTCTTAACTAGTTGAAGAGCCTGTTACACGGGCCACAGTGCCACTGCCAACCTGTCGCGGAGCAATCATGAGCAGTAAAGACTGCCTGCACCGCGGCTGATACAGAGCTGGACGCTCCTTCAGAGCATCCCGCTCTGTATCAGCCGTACCGCGGGCAGTCTCTACTGCACATGACTGCAGCACGAGCAGCAGTCTCTACTGCGTATGACTGCATCGTTACACATGTTTTAGTGAATTACTAGTGTAAAAGCCCATGTACACAGGCCAAGGTCCGGGTAATGTTAAGAGGCCGCTACCTCACTGCTCCACGCGATGCAGTCTTGCGTCGCCTCACTCAAGCGATGCAATCATGTGCAGTAGAGACTGCCCGAACGCATGCAGTCTCTACTGAGCATGACTGCATCGTGACAGACATCCTAGCGAATTATTATATATGATGATGATTATATAAGGGTTAGCATAATCTGTAAAACTAAATAACTATCTAGTTTTCTAAATACAACATTGTTAATACAATACACAGGTGATTTTGTAAGCTCTCACAATCACCTAAGTTGTTTTTCTTTCACAGTGTCCCTTTAAATGTAGACCTTGCTAGCGCTCAATGGAAGTTATGCAGTAAGGCGTGTTAAAGAAGTTGATAAAGTGTAGATGACTTCTCCAGTGATATAATTTCTCCAGTTCCTACGTTATTTTATAGAGCCTATGCACTAAGATCTCGAGATGGCGAAATTTTAGTACATAGGCTCCACAGAATAACATAGGAACTGAAGAAGTGATATCACTGGAGAAGTCATCTCTGCTATAACACCTCTTTATCACGCCTTAGCGAATCTCCCTCAATGTGTTAAAAATTCCACTGAAATTCATGAGAATGTAGAGAATTTTTATTTATCTCTTTTGCTGCTTGGTTTGCTCCAGAATTGTTCCACTTTACCTTTATACTATCTTTTACCATCACAATAAAAATTACATAGATTCAGAGCTTAACTCATTATATACTAAAGAGGTTTTCAAAACAATACAATGTTAAATACCTCTTTAGCATTTATTGATTTAAAACCTCAAACTAATTCAGCATTAGCTGTGATTGACTTAAATTGAAGTTAATGCCAGATTCAGGTGCATCTGCACACACTGGGGCTTATTTAATATCACCCACAGGGCAGTTATTAATATCTTATATGAACTTTCTTATGTAAGACATGACTCTGACACAAGATGACATATTTACAGATGGAAAAAAATCCCATTTAGACTAATTGAAGGGGACGGACTGTAAAGTGCCTTTAAGCAGAAAAGCATTTACTATATCAAATCCTTATTACTTACACATGTAGCTTTACAACATTACAACATAATCAGCTAGGAAAATTCAAGTGACATTCATTTGCATTGACAATGCACACTGTTCTTTTATTTCCACTGCTTTAGATGAGCAACACTACAAAATCATATCGTGAAACACTACTGTTGTTTTGCTATCCCTTATTTGAATACATATTTTTACTACCGTTGTAACACATGTATTTGCATCAGCTTTTATACAACTTACATAAAATAAACATCACTTGTTATGGGCCTACAATTTTACAAATGGTTAAATGTCCCTTTATGTAGTAAAAATGGGGGTTCTGTAAGTTTTAATTTATTCGATTTACAAGGTGGTTTAAAGCCAGACAGCCATTGGCTAATGTAAGTTAAATTTCATCAACAGCTAGAGAGTAGTACATTGCTTGCCACAGATCAAGACCAATGTGCATGTCTTATATATATATATATATATATATATATATATATATATATATATATATATATATATATATATATATATATATACATTTATCAGATCGATAGTAATCTGTATCAAAAGTAACTGCATTATAAAGCCTTTATTATATTCCATAAAATGTGCAGAAAATGTATCAAATATTTAGTTTCCATCTTACAATCATACTATTCTGATAAAATGTGTCCCACATATAAAACACATTTTTATCTGATTGTTTTGTATGTCAGTGTTGTAAGATTCTATACATTGCACCAAAACACTATATTAGTAAACCAAGAGTAAATCCACCCGGAAGCCATTGGCTAGGAAAATAAAAAGCTGTTTGTGAAGAAACAGGAGGTTAAACGCTCATGCCCCCTGTGATATGCAAGGACTGTAGGATTACATGGATATACAGGCGATACATCTGCTATGGACTTTTCCCATCTTAAGTCATTTGAACCCTGCATAGCAGCATTGTCCTGTGCACTGCCATCTACTGAGTGGTGACCTGTATAGCAGCATTGTGCTGTGCACTGCCACCTGTTATATATATTATTCTGATTTCTCTGTAACTGGGTTTTACTTGTATATTATTTTCTCATACAAGTTGGTCATATATATAAATATAATATATGCTTTAGAAACAGAAAGAAAGTTTTGCAGGCACATGTTACACATCACTACAGTTTTGGGGTGCTTCTCTAATCTCTTATATTGTACTAGTATAAAAGCCCGTGTACACAGGCCAAGGTCAGGGTACTGTTAACCCTTTGAGTGCCAGAGGGGTACGCAATGCATTGCTTTGCAATGCGTTGCCTACCCCTCTGGCACTCAAAGGGTTAAGAGGCCGCTATCTCACTGCTCCACACGATGCAGTCTTGCGTCACCTCACTCAAGCGATACAATCATGTGCAGTAGAGACTGCCTGAATGCACGCAGTCTCTACTGAGCATGACTGCATCGTGACAGACATCCTAGCGAATTATTATATATCATTACTATATTTTTTCTAGGCTCTGTATTTTTGTATAATCATACTTTGTACTTTAACATTGATTAACTTTTGTTGCGTTGAGACATGAGGTGTTTAGCACCTTTTCATATTTCATTTAATTTTATGTATGAGTGTTTGAGTAGTATAATATAATTAGGTTATATTATATCATGTGTTATTGTTTAGAAAAAGTTCCCAAATATTCCAAAACTATATCTCTTTGTAACACAGTAAATATATCCATACTTCTCAAGCAGATGTTAGCATCTTTTCTAACTACCGTTTTTCAATTTGTTCTGCGTCCATCATTTGGTTACATAGTGTTTCTTTACTTATATGGACAAGATGTCAATTTTTGTTCTTCTTTGTGTATCTGTTTTTTTCTGTTCAGTCATTTGTTTATTTTCAGGATAGCAATGAGTCAGTTCACTATAAACAAAATTAAATATATGAAACAAACATGAATATACTCTAAATTATGAAAGAAAAATAAAGCAAGCATCGTTAATTTCAAAATATATTGACAGTTGAACAAGATACTAATTTACATACAAAATTGACTCACTGAAGATCATATTTATATCCAGTTCATTTACCTTTAAAAAACTAACTAGCCATCTGCATAACAGTATGTTGATTATAATAAATACAGCTTGACATATATTAAATAAAATACATCTTTGCATTCATCTACAAGCGGGAAAAATATATATATTTCTGTATAACATATTTATTCTTTCATAAAAGCAAAATAATTATTATCTCAGGTAAAAGTTTACCTTTTGTGTATATCATAATACACTGAATAGGCACAAGTCTCAGAATAGATCATTTCAACACTATAATTACAAGTAGAAAGTGGATTTCCAAAAATTAAGTTTTCTGCCTTTAATATTGTAAAACACTTTATTCACATTGATTGCAGGAGAGTTTCTAGTGAAACAGTATGAACCATATATTATCTCTTTGTCAGTTATAAAAAGTATGCCTCAATTGGAAATTTTAATCTTATAATTTTTGTTATTTTTTTTTTCAATACAAATGTATTTTTGAAATATATAAGATCCTTTCCTGGTGGAATAATATGATGCTATAAACATTACAAAGACATTTTCCTGCAAGTTAAAAACTGTAATAGAGCTATACTGGCCTTGTACTTCACTTATGGGGGGGGCACCCAAACAAAAAATGGAAATATGTAAATAATTGCAATCTTAGGTAATTCCTCTGAATCTGGCTTCTATCAAAAAAATCTTAAATGCTCAAAAGATTTTCCTAATCTGTGTATCAAATGTAAAAATTAGAGATCGCCAATTGTGATCTATGGCAGTGGAGGCTCGCCCATAGGGGCACTTAGGGCAGCGCCCCACCAGTTTGCCACCCAAAATAATAATAATAATTATAATAATTTTTTTAAAAAAGTTGTAAAAGTAGGAGGAGTACTGCTATGTTTTATTTTTTATGGGGGGGGGGTTTAAATAAATCTGTATTAAAAATAAATAAACACCAAACATTGCTTTGCAAATGTATTTTACAAAAGAAAAAAAACTCTCTTTCTCTGCAATGTGTACATTTCAGAATAAACCCTCCCCTGTAATTGATTGGCTGTCTGGAGAAGCAAAATTGAGGGCAATATTGAGCATGTCAAACTTCTAGGGTGTCTGGTAAAATTGTCCTGTTTTAGCACATTTTACACATGCTCAGTCACCTTTAAGAGTTTTTTTTATCACTGGGGCCATAGTTTGCCATGTGGACACCTGGGTACAACACCCTGGAGTAGAGACATGCGTGTTGTGCCTCTGCTCAAGCAGGTGAAACATTACACCACTAGGGGGCGGTGTGATTTTGAGCTGGACTAGAAGAGAGAGAGACACCATTTTGGCAGCATCAGCTAGCTAGAGGAGACTAGAGAGAAGGGATTCAAGACAAGAGAAGAACTAGAAGATACATTCATCTTACATTTTGGCCTCCTGTGTGGTAAGTAGTGGATTGAAAAGAAATAGTGGATTAAATTCATATATTGTTTGACTTGTGGTTCTCCTCTGGCTGATGATGGCTGACATCTGTGACAGGCAGCACACACTTCTGTGCTGCCTGTCACTAATTGTATTTGACAGATTTTAATTTAAATTGATTTTCTTGATGGATTATTTAATTTCATGACATTGTTTGGCTGTTTTGTTGGTAACTTGGCACTGTCTGTCTGCCACCACTGACTGACTACTGCAGCTTGCTTTACATAGATTTTTTTATATGTGGATTATTTGATAACATTGGTTGTTTTGTTGGCAACTTGGCACTGCACTGTCTATCTGACACCACTGACTACTGTACAGTTAATAATGTTTAGGCTGTAGCCAGCTTGCTTTACACACATTTTTTTATATGTTAAAAAATAACGATTTTTTTTTGGGGGGGTGAGATAATTCCTGTATCTATGCCAGATGTTGATAATAACTGTAAACTGCGTTTTTCTGCCTGTGACTGTGACATGTAAATTGTGGATAGCATAGCACTCCATCCAACCACCTCACCCTGCAGAGCCTACAGCTGCCTCCCAGTCCCTACTTCTACATATCCCAACATGGCTGCCTGCCACCTTACCCCGCAAAGCCTAATCTGTTCACCCTTGCAAAACCTGCTGCAGGCCCTGTTTCTGCTCTCCCCTCTGAACCTAGTGCTGTCTCATTCTGTAAAGAGGAAAACAGAGCCTGCATTGCCCCTGCCCTGACCCCTTGGTACTTTATTAAAAGGAACCTGTGTATTTTCTCCTTTTACAAATACACATCCCTGATGTCACTCTATAGTTGGTACCACTTACTTGATGCCACCCTGGGCTCTCCCTTGATGCCACCCTGGGGTGAATACCCCCTTTACTCCACCCTGGGGTGAGTACCCCCATGCCATTCTTGGGTACCTGTCCCTCACTGCAATTCTGGGGTGGGCAACCCTCTCCTAATGCATGCCACTTTGAGTGTCATAAGAATCATTTATAAAAACAAGGATTTACATTCTTGTGCTGGAGCACTTGAACTTTATTCCTTTATGATCAGGAATAATATCAAGGAAGCTTTCAACAAGACTTTTATTCTCTTACAAATCCTGATCACCACCCCGATGACCACCAGTGAATCTGAGAGGTGCTTTTCAACATTAAAAAGAATAAAAACATTTTTGAGAAGCACAATGACAGAGGATTGACTGAATGCATTGGCCATGCTGTCAATTGAGAAACAACTTGTAAATGAAATTCCTGATTTCAATCACTGCATCATTGAAAAGTTTTCTCAAAAATATAGAAGAATGACTATAGAAAGTTTTGAAGATGGTTTGTTATGACGGAAATTTTCCATCATGTGTCCTTAAGTGGTTAAATATATGGCACTTTAGATTATGTTATGTGTTATATACTTATATATATTTTTTGGTATTTATGTTTTAAAACAACTTTAACTACAACTATAAAAGTTAAATTAAGTTTATATAAAAAGTTGCTTACACTCTACATTGCATATTTGTTTTATTTGACTATTTTCACTTTTAATAATGTAACTTCTGTTATAACGAGTTGAGCAAAGGGGGGTTAAGTGGGCAGGGTTAAAAGTGCTTGTGAGAGGGGTTAAGTGGAAGGAGCGGAGTCTGGTGCCCCACCATTTCAAAACTTCACCAGTCGCCACTGATCTATGGATTAGAAAAATTAAGTAAGCCCACTTAATGAAAAACTCAGTCAACCTCATCAGCTACTAAAATAAACTACAAAAAAGACTGAGTTATAGGTATTGAGGCAAATCTTTAGTAAATCTGGAGTAAAACAATTGAACATTATACTTCAATTAAAAAAATCTTATTGATTTCAATGGTCTGTTTCTTTGTTTACTGCCAGATATAGAAAATGATATATTTTTGCTGTATGCATTTGCATATATATGACCTTTGACATTTTGGGGAAAAATAAAACAAAACAACCTAACAAACGCATGAGAAAAAAAGTGTAGAGCAAAGAGTCACACATTATAGGGACAAATAATATACACACAACGAAAAAGAACAAATGGAGGACAGTAATACTCTTAAATGTTGAAAGTCTGGTTCCCACAAATAAAATTTTGAATGTATTGTAGGTCCTGACAGGGCAACCCAGAGGAGTTCCAGGAGTGGACGAAGTGGGCAGCAGATGCAAGAATGCTTCCCACTGCCCCTATTTCACAGCTGACTCCAGAGGGGGTTATTAAGGTGGGCTTTAACATTTTTGGAATAATGCAGCATAGAGGAAGCAGGCGCTGAGCACAGGGATGCCATCTGCTGCTTCCAAATGGGGGATCAAGGACTCCAGGGGGGCAGGCAAACACTGATATTGAGGTGGGGGGTAGAGGGAGGAACAGGGGGTGCGTATTCTACACAGGAGCTCATTATCTTACCAAAAATCTTGGGTATAAATTATACCTGCATATTATATACAGGTGTGTATTATACCTGAGATTTTTGGATACATCTTGTGTGTAAGAGATGTGTTTTTACATATCCTGTCAAGAATCAGATGCTTCGAAGAAACAATACATGCTGCATATGGGATCTGGCATATGGCACTAAAACCATCAAAAGAGTATATACAGGTACTTACCCAGATTGAAGTGCACAACACATCAGCACTGAGAGTTGGACTAAAGCCTTTCTCACAAAGATACTCAGTTGTACTCAACAATCATTCGAAGGATTGTATACCAATTGCATGAATGTATGTGGGAAGCTATAAACATTCTCTTTAATCCCATCCCTACCACCTTTTCATTTTCAACCCAATAACCTTTACTCCCTGTCTGCTGACCTCTCCCTTAGACAGGACCCAAGCCTCCCAACACCACCAAAACCAGTCCTTTCCTCAACTATTTCTCAGTCCCTCCAAATAAGAGCAATACAAGTTCACTTTCAGAATTCATTTTTAACAAATAGTTTATATGTATTTGTAAAACATGTCTATAACAAGGGGTCTATAACCTTTCACAAAATGTTTGTATGTAGCAATTATCCAAAGTATTTCAGAAACCATAGCATGCGTCTGAATAAAATATATCTTTACATTTGTCAGCACGTACACAGCCACATATGGCTTAGTAGCTGCTGGTTGCAAATTCTGTCATTAAAATTGTAATATATATATTTTTTTGAGAACTTAACCTTTGCTGGTTGGTGACACAGTTTGTCATTTATGCCTGGACCAATATTATAAACACACTGTGCTATGAATGAATCAAGACAAAGCCCAAACACTGGGACTATTCTAATAGTACTGGGAGGAACAAGTTTGTCCTTGAACAGGGCTATTTAGCATATTATGTAGGGCATTAGCTACACTTTGCCACCAAAACATAAAGGTTCATTTCTCATTTTAAGATGTTTCCACTTTCAAAGAGAAATAAAGCTTTCACATACATTTGAGGTTTGCTGAATTTTTTTCATGCAGAGAAGATTTTGATGATTGGGGGCTGGATTGTCTATGTGCAAGGCCAGAATGAAAACTTTTTTCCTTAAAGGATAAAAGTGTAAAAACAAAAACCAGACTTTTCACCTTCCAATGGAATTCTTCTCACTTTTTTCCATCACACACATACTGACCCCAACCCAGACTTGTCTCACTTCACTGGTGGCCATATAACCATACATGCTAATATCCAGTCTTGTCCCATGGTAGCCACAGAACAACACACAAATACTGACCTCCACCCCTGTCACACAGTTCTGGTGGTCATAGAACCAAACATACTGACCCACCAGCCTTGTCCCAAGGTAGCCATAGAACTACACGTACTGACCCCCAAGCCTTGCCCAACTGTACTGGTAGCCAAAACATGGGCAATGCATGTGGCTATTCAGCTGCCAGACTGCAACTCTCATCATGCTAACCAACAGCTGGTGAGAAATAATGGGAGTTGCAGTCTTGCAGCAGCTGGAGATCATTGTGTTGCCCATCACCGCTACAAAAATGTGCATACTGACCTACAGCCTTGTCCTGCTGCACTGATAGCCATAGAATCATACACACTAAGTCTGAACTCAGGCAGAATGTCTAAGACATAGACAGAAACTGGCAAAGTTCTCATAGAAAAATTTTGTGTTAGAGAAAAGGTGGATATTTTATCGGGTTTCTATGCTAAGGCAGTTTTAATAACTCCTGAAGCCCCCAGCAGAACTTTGAATGGGTGCCCCTCCACAAAGGTTAACATTTAGTATCCTTACATTTAGTTGTAGTCTTCCTCTTTTACATGTTGAGCACCCAGAACTGCCTCACTCCTCACTGGCCATCTGACCAAAGGATAAAATGTATTACTTTCTGTAAAACTTTCTGTAAAAATTGGACTGCTGGAAGCCCAAGGTGAGGCCCCTTAAGACCAGAGGTCCCTGGAGAATGCCTGGGTATGCACATGCATTACAAATTGCAGATTTTCTTCAAAAAAGCACTCAGGAAAAAAGTGTGATGTGAATATGGAAATGTCTCCTCTCGAATTGTACAATAAAGCAAAATAACTGATTGTTATGAATGGCACAGATTTACAGGGAAAAACTGAGTACATGGCATTTTTTTTAGTCCACTGGCCCAGCACATGGTATGTGTGCTTTGGGCTTATTTATATAAACTACTTGTTGACTAGAACGCTGCTTTGCACTGTGTTGCATACCCTTCCAGTCCTCAAGGACTTAAGCAATGGATAAATTCGGATCCACTGATAAATCTCTGATTGGTAAATCTGCAACATCTGGTACAATGTTTGGAAATTAATGAACTACAAACTGCAGCTATCACAACATTCTGCATTTCATATTACTACAGTACACTATACAAATTAAACAGTGGCAGAGATAGTGAATGAAGACCCATGTGCAAAATAATTTTTGGTCCCTCATTTAACTGCAAATTACTGAAAAAAAATATCCATTTTCTATTTTCAAAAATGAATGGACCCAAAAAAGCTGTCTTGGCCCCTGTGTTTTGCACTTGATGAACCAATGGTATTTCAGCCCAATACTGTTAACCCTTTGAGTGCCAGAGAGGTACAGAACGTATTGTTATGCATTAAACTAAAATAATAATATAGAAAACCTCTGAGTGCACTGAATACCCCTGTGTCATTCAAATGGTTAAAAAAAGTATGCACGGATTAAAAACAAATAAGCTCAAAAGAGCTTACAATCTCATTTTGAATTAATTAATTAATATGTTTATTTACATAGCACCACAAGTTAATGGTTAAGACAATACAGGGTTACAAGTGCTTTACAAGTGAAACACTGGAAGTGAGGTCCCTGCCTGAAAGCTTACAATTTTTATGTCTAAGACAAGATGAGATAAAAGGGGACATTTTATTCAAAGCAGTAAAACTAAGAAGAGGTTAAGTATTACATAAGTAAAAAAAATAATAAAGGAAAATAAAAAAAATCTCTCTCTATATATATATATAGATAAAAAGTCATGTTGTAATGCTTTATTGCTCCTTTAAAGAAAATATATTTACCAAGTTGTAGATAGAGATAAGTCGCTCAGCTAAAATAAAATTGTTACTATGTCAGTATAACAGCCAGTTACAGTCCCAATAGGTCTGGTGTACACAAACCCAAAACATTGAAAAAGAAAAAAATGAGAATGCTAGATAATGTATAAGAATAAAATTAATCCTTTGAGTGCCAGAGGGGTAGGGAAGCATTGCTTTGCAATGCGTTCCCTACCCCTCTAGCACTTAAAAGGTTAAATCCTATATAATAATTCACTAAGGATGTTTGTCAGAAGCCATCATGCGCAGTAGAGGCTGCTGTGAGCGATGCAGTCATGCGCAGTAGAGAGCAAACTCTGAATTCAGACTGGATTCCTCTCTGCGCAACCTTCCTAGGACCACTTGGTCACAGGAAGGTGCGCAGAGAGGACTACAGTCTGAATTTGTAGTGCCCCGCTCCGTATCAGCCATGGCGCTGGCAGTCTCTACTGTGCATGACTACCGCGGCCATTGACAACATGATCCGGCCACCAGTCGAGGTTGCTTGGTGGCACTGTGGCCCGTGTACACGGGCTCTTAAACTAGTAGATAATAATGTGCAAGTAAATGGCAACCAATAGTGCAAAAAAAAAAAAAAACAGCAGTTTCTGAAAGACAATGGGCAAACAATACAATAGGACAACGTGTGGCAAAAATGTATACGTTTACTAAATATATATATATATATAACAATGGACATATTTACCTTAAAAAAATATATAATACATGAAATGGCTACTGTAATCTGCAGCTGAAGTAGATACAAAAAATTGTTGTGGGGCTTTAAAAAAATGAGAGTTCCAATGGTAAATCCTCATAGTCTTATGAAGACAAATTAATGTATACACTTCCCATGTGTGTAGGCAGATGGTACCTGTGTGTAACTGTTGTTATTTTACTTCTCTCATCCCTTCTCCTCCACTTTAGGATTGATTAGCTGTGCAATATAGCTTTGTTTTTATAGACAACAATTTGTCTAGTAGGATTGCCGATGAGCTTGTAGCCAAATGACTAGCTGCAGTGATAGTTGTTATAATATATTCATATGGACAGTGGGCAGAGGTCAATGTACAGTCCTTTCTACAAAGTATAGATGTTGATTACCAATGTGGGGGCTGTGTGGGTGGTCATCTAGCACTTGTAAGTAATATTCTTCAGCTAGATATACCACCTACAAATGAAGATGTAACAGAAGCAACAGATCTCAGTCAGAATAATTTCTTCTGGAAGCAAAATTTCCTAGCGTCCAGCTAATCAGTCCATGACCTGCATGCCAAAAAATTTGATCAAGAAGACCAAACAACACCTGCTCTGCGTGCTATCTTCTAATTTATATTTACAAATTGTTTTATTGTTGCTTACAGCAAAATTGTTGTGTAAATTATACCCAAGATTCTAGGCACACTTTGTAGACCGTTCTAATTAAGTATTTCTTTGTAGACAGTGCTGTTTTGGCTCTTCTGAAGAGCCGTCTGGTCCTGGGACCAGGAACTCATTCTGTCAGCTAGAGCATTGAAGTGTGTAAAACAGGCGGGAGGGGGGAACTTCAGAAGCTTATAACTCTTAAACTATACATGAGCGATGGGACTTGCATCATTTCATTAATTTTTTTAATATGTTCAGTATTAAAATCAAGAATTATTATCCCTTTAAACAATTTTTTTTATTTTTTTCATTTCATGAGGGATTTAGGCTGGGAGCAATAGCCTGTACCATTATTCTGGGGCATGCATAGGAGCATGTCCCCATCCTTTTAAATGTGTGCCCTGTGACTGCTACGCATAGAGTTCACATGTGATTATCTTATTCATATCCTTACTAGTGAAAACCTGTAAATGCTTCTCAATCATAAGAAAGGATGATGGTCTCCTGGCTTCCTTTACACACATTATGTGAACAAATATTGGTGTGTGCTGCTGTCAGTACTGATAGAGCACCTCCAATAATTTCCTTTTTGCAGTTTGATGAGTTAACTTTATTTGAGTGTCTAGGGATCAGTTTGAATCAGTCCAATCAATGAAAAAAGACTCCAGCCATTCTGAGTCTCATGTCTGTTTGATTTTTTGTTTCTTGTTTCCATTTTTTTTTTTTCAAAGTAACTTTAATCGTCAGAGTGTCAGATATGTGTCCAACACATTGCGTGGTAATGAGCTGGATACCATTCTGGCTCTCAGCAGGGTTAATCTGCCTTGTGATATGGTTAAATTGAAAACTGTATACTTGGAAAAGATAAGCCTAGATTCACACAGTGAAATTTATTTGCCTTCCATTTCTCATAAATCACAAACAGATGCAGCTTTTAGAATGATTCAGAATTATATTTTTCATTATTGCCAACATGGCCACTACTTATCTTGTAAAGCTTTGTATATGCAGGAGCAAGCCTATTTTTGATACTCAATTTCAATACAGCTAAATGTACCTTTGTATTCAGGGAGGCTAATGTACTGTGAATAACTGGAGTAAACCAAGTGTCCATCCATCTACTCTTCTGTTTCTAAAGGCTTTCTGATTACTTTTATCAGTATAGACACTGCTAACCATTGGCCCATATTTATAATATCAAACTGGAGTTATTCTGGAGTAAATCAACTGCACCACAGGGGACACATAAAAATCCCTGTTAAATTAAATTAAGATTTTAAACCCTTGAATGCCTGAGAAGTCTCCAAATCTCTGTCCATGTGCATATGGGATTTAGAGATTTGATTGTCCCCTACGGTATAGTTGGTTTATTCCAGAATAACTCCAGTTTGCTTTTATGTATATATGTATATCTTTATTTATATGGAGTGACACGGTGTACGTAGTGCCTTACAATAGAGGTATGTTACAATAAATAACAGGGGATAACGGGAACATAAGAGGAGATGAGGGAAGAGATGTAAGGAGGTTTAGCAGTGTGGAGAGCATTAAAGGTGAGAAGAAGGACTTTGTAAGTGATGTGTTGCTGAATAGGACATCATGACAGATGTCTAAGAATTATACGAGCAGGTTCAGTTTTTGGGGAGAGTGTGGTGATTCATGCAGCCGAGTTTAAAACAGATTGCATAGGTCACCGATGGGTAGCAGGGAGGCCAGTTAGTAGCCATTATCACATAAAATGAAACTGGCTTGTGTAATTTTAATCATGTATACCCAGCTAGTATTGCTAAAAGTTAGTTATTTTATGTTATATTCTATCTAGTACATGTGCATATTTAATGCATTTATAGAATGTCTATTGTAAACAATATGTTTTGTTTGTGCTGTTTGAAAAGAGAAGCAAGCAGTAAAGAAGTTAATTTAGTATGATTAGTGCCCTCCACTCTTGTGTTAAGATAGGCATGTTTCCACATCTCATTTACAGGCAATACTGCTCTATCACTTTGGAGAAACCAATCAAGGTTTTAGAACTCAGAAGACAAATAGAGAATTTTTGCAGATGCTAGCATGAAATAGATGGGATTTCAGTTTATGTAACCTAATTTCAAACATTATTGTTCTTTAACAAATTCAAAGTTATCTGGATATATGCTTATTGTTCTTGCTATTTGCCCATACTTGGGTCAGTATCAATATCAAAAGCTTTGTCAGAAATTATAATTCTTATACACCAAATATAAATTAAAACAATGTGATGAAACGTCTTTGGCTTAGTAAATTTACTGTAATAGGAGCACATTCTTTGGTATTCTCACTTGAGTTTTAATTCATCCAAACATTTCCAAGTATTCTGAAGTGCGTATTTTATAGCATCTTCTGTGTATCTGTGGTAAGATGACAACTTAATCAAAATGAAAATTAGCTCTCCATATTACACTAGAAAAAGTAAAAAAATAACCAATTATCAAAGAATCCCTAGAAAAATTATTATGAGAAATACTGAAAATAATATTTTGGTTTTTACCCATGATGTCTTATTGTGTATAGATACAGTTGTAGAACACAGAATGGGTTGCTACAATTTACCACACAAAATAAAAATTAAACAACTCACTAACCGGGCTGCATAGCCATGGTGGATCTGGAGCAACTCCTAACAACCTGGGCAGGGTTTCAGCAAATGGGAAGACACAGGAAAGTAGTACTAAACACATACACCATCTGAACAAAAGCCAGTTCAATCAACTGAAGTAAAAAAAATTAGATCTTTATTATAATAAAAAAAATTTCTCCAAACTCTAATGGAGACAGAATGTATATGAACATGGTAGACACGACCCCTCTAATATGTTTTGTGACAACACTCAATCATAGGCTTATAGGTGAAAAACGTTAGGTGGGTCCTGTCTTCCATGTCCATATACACTCTGTCTCCATTAGTGTTTGGAGCAGGTTTTTTTTACTTTTTATTATAATAAAGATGTCATTTTTTGACTTCAATTGATTGAACTGGCTTTTGTTCTGATGGCGGATATGCTGAGCGATCTTATCCCAGGTCTTCCTCTTATTGCGTAGGTCTAATATTTTTTATTTGCCACTTTGCAGTACATTTTAGTGCATTAAATAAGTAAATTGAACACTTTTTTCCTGTAGCTTGTATCATACCCTCAATGTTAGAACATATTTTTCTTAGTAATTGTCTCATTTTATATTTTGTAACTAGTAAATAACTTATTGAATGTTATTTATTCTATTATTTCACACCTTGCACGTGTACTGTCCAATGGTGGGCATTAACCATATATATTCAGATGACAATGCAACTAAATGTGTTAGGTGTTTGGAGGGACTGTTACACGCTGTCTGTTACATAGATGTTGACTTGTGATAATTATATGGAACCTCATTTGTGAGTTAGAGTAGGTTTAGAGTAGGTTTAATCTTTATTCAATTTTTCTGAGGAAGGGAAAAGAATGTGCTCTATAAATATAACAGATATGATAGGGAAATATAAAAATAAACTGAAAGCTTGGGAAATTCTAAGTACTTCTACAGATAAAGTCACGGTTACCATGTTACTAGACAGTGACACACCAGAGAAGCCACAAGAATCAAACACATTTTGAATGATCAATGGGGACTCTGTATTGCATATATAATTGACAGACAAACCAGGGGGGAGATTCACTAAGCGGTAATACGGGGGTGATAAAGTGGGATGACCTCTCCAGTTTATCACTTCTCCAGTTCCTATGTTACTCTATAGAGCCCATACACTATGATCTCCAAAGCTGGAGAAATCTCGGTGTATAGGCTCCATAGAATAACATAGGAAGTGGAGAAGTTATCTCCACTTTATCACCTCTTTATGACCGCTTAGTGAATTTCCCCCTTGATGTTTTTTTCTATTCTGTTAAAAAGAACTGGAGCTATTCTAGGGCATATCAACTGTACTGTATGGGATGCATAACATTGTCATTAAATTTACACAGGGTGCTTAAATGCTTAAGGGAGGAGATTCACTAAGTGGTGGTGAAGAGCCAGGGAGATAGCTCAGTTGGTTAATGCACCAGCTGTAGATCCTGTTCAAACCACAAGGTCACAGGTTTAATCCTGGCAAAGTCAGCTCAGCCTTTAACCCTTCTGAGGCAGATAAAATGAGTCCAGAACATAGCTGAAAACAAAAGACACTCTCAACTTTTACCAAAACAAAAAAAAAAGATGATGAAGTGCAGATGACTTCTCCAATTCCTATGTTATTCTATGGAGGCTATTCACTGAGATTTCTTCAGCTGTGGAGATCTTAGCACATAGGCACTGGAGAAGTCATCTTCACTAATAAGCTCTTTATCACCGCTTAGTGAATCTACCCACATTGTGTGATAATACACTGGAGACCTCCCTACCATTCAGAGTCTTAACCCTTTAGTGCCAGAGAGGTATCTAACACATTGTTGGATACCTATCTGGCACTGAAAGAGTTAAAGTAAAGCTCCATTTAACCCTTTGAGTGCCAGAGGGCTACTCAACACATTGCTTCGCAAAGCATTGCGTACCCCTCTGGCACTCAAAGGGTTAAGCCAGTGGGGATGTTATTATTTTTTCTTTGTCCAATATAATGCAGTCAGTTTGCCATATAATTGCTCCAATTTATCTCAATACATCAGGCTCAAAGAATATAGTGAATTTCTTAGTTCCAAGTAAGTTAAAAATAAAAAAGTAGCAAGCTGAATATAACAACTTTACTCTCAGAACTTGTGGAAAACAACTGTGTATCAAGTCATTTTATTTTACATAGAGAAAAGAATATGCCACGAATAATGGATTTGTTTGTAACGTTAACTTAACGGTTACGTATGTGTAAAGTGCAAAATGTAGGAAGTCAACTGACCTCTGAACAAAAGATTTATTAAATAACAAAAGCATATTCATAATCAAGACTTTTTTGTACCCACCATTATGATAGCAAATACAACCTCCTACACAGAATCCTTGGGGTCATGGCAATTGAGCACATTTCTTTGTTTGTGGATGCAGAGTTTTTGATTTACTTAAATTGATTCCCATCGATGAGATTACATTTTAAAACCTAATAGTAACCCAGTATAGATGCTTCTGTTTTAGTTGGTTTTTTTTTTTGTTTTTTGTCCTTCTCTCTTACTTTACTCTGTACCATGTTCCTTCTATTAAATAAATTGTATTCTTGTCTTCTTGTATACAGTTTGTTTAATTTCATGTGTTATATTTTATTTAATTCTTTTTCAATTTCGAAAGAGTTAAATGTATGCATTATTCCCTCTGAACCAGTATAAATAACTTCAAAACCCATCATTTCTTTCACACTTGATTACAACTTATACAGATATTTCCAGTGATCCCCCAACATAGAAATACCAGAGTGCACTTATTTCTGTTGTTACAACTAGCTATGGAAGAGAGGGAAATGACTTGGAAGATGCCATCAAATATATATAAAGACACAATAAGGCTGATTTACTAAGAATGTGCAAATTAATAGCGAACAAATACAGTTCCCCAATTCTCATTTATTTAAATGGGGATTTTAAAAGTCCTGTTTCAGTGAATAGTAATTTTATTTGTTCCCTATGGTGCATCTGTCTTACTGCTGAGTTGCTCAAATTACTCCTAACCCTTTGAGTGCCAGAGGGGTACGCAACACACTGCTCTTCAATGCATTGCTTACCCCTCTGGCACTAAGCAAGGAGGAGCAGAAGAATGCATTGCAATGCACTGCGTACCACTCTGACACTCAAAGGGTTAATACACAAGCCCTGGTAAGGCTGATGTACTAGGGAAATATGGAGTAACTCTGAAGCAAACCAACTGCACCATAGGAGACAACTAAAAGCTCACTGCATTCACATTTATTTAAATTTGTTTTTTAATGCCTTGAATGCTACAATCATTGGTTTTGGTTTTAACGTCTTTATTGCATTGAATGCACTCTGAAACAATTCATTGGAGACCTTTCCAGTATTCAAGTGGGTTAAAAGCTTCATGGAGATCTTATGGGAATATTTAATTGCAATCTGATTGGGAAAGCAACAACTGTAAATGCTTGGTGCACTTATTTCTGTTTAACCCCTTAAAGACCATGTGATGTGGCAGGTTTTTGCCTGTAGGACTGGTGATGGTTCTGGCACGGGGTCTGAAACTGTCCTCTCCAAGATCGAAGCAGTCTCTCTCAGACCCCCACTCAGCGTGCCAGAACACGTAAGAGGCCACGTGTACTGGAGTATCTGAAGGGATCAAATTGGTCCTTAAGGGAAAGCATCTTCCATGAACCACTGGTCCTTAAGGGGTAAATACATGATTTTAATTAGATATTTAGTAAAATTAGCCAGCTGTTTCAATGTTCCAATTTACCAGTGTGTCATAGGTAAATATGAGTGCAACTGCTAGCTGTTTCAATGAATTTTGAAGGAAATGTATGATAATGCCATTCTGTCATCAGAATATCCCTGATTGAGTTCAGGTGAGTTAGTCAGAGGCTCAGTCAGTTAATTAACTCACCTGTGCTCAAGCAGGGGAAACCCTGTAGACATGGCCTGTTAGTGCACCCAGAGGAGAAGGTTGGGTACCACTGTCCTAGTACTGCGATTCTCCAGTCCCTTCCTCAGGGAATGCCAGCAGATCAGGTTTTCAGGATATCCATATACAAGCACGGGTAGATCAATCAAAAAGACAAAGCCACTAATTACCTACCTGTGATAAAGCAAGAATATCCTTAAAACCAGAGCTATGTGTGTGACCTGAGGACTTCATTGAAAATCACTGTACCAGAATGAATGATTGCTTGATTGTATACACGTAGCAACCTCACACACCTCCCTTCAGACTCCCTTCTACTACGTGCAGAGAAATGGAGTAAAGTTGCAGAACTTTAAATCACATGAGACAAGGTGCATTTACCAAATACCATCCCCTTGGCTCAAACAGTTTTAAGAGGAGATTTTTCTGCATAAGTAGCTTAGTAACTTGTGGTTAGTGAGGAGTAGGATTACGAAATTGATGCCAGTAAATATGTACATACTTACACATACCCTGTGTTGTTGTTTCTGTTGTATACATTCAATTTCCTTGATCAACCTTTTTCTTTTAACAGTAACATTCATGCTTTTGCTCAGCGAGAACTGTAATTTTTATGTTTTCATCTCTAAGCATATACAATACAAGGTTACAAATTTAAACATAAATAGAAACATGAAAAAAAAACACACAAGTACAATTACCGACTTCTTTCTGTTAGCTTGGATTAGTGCGATTGCAGGAAGTGTGGAGAGCTGGAGAGCACATACTGCTCAGGTAGTGTGGTAGCTTTCAAGACAAGTGGTTATAAACTAATCAAGAAAGGCAAGGATATGTCTGAATTTGATTGTTAGCCAACTGCATTCTTTAAACATATCACTGTGATGTGTAGGGTAATTACACTGAAAACATACTGGTATAATGAATTGTACATAGTTTTGTATTTGTAAAGATGGATTTCTGTAAAGATGGATTTCTGTTGCAGAAGTATATACTACATCCCATAGTCAATTACTGGCATTAACATCTGTTGAACGATACATTTTCTTTCCAGGTGACACAGACAGGATTTGTTTCTAAAGCGAACACCTGGTTCAGAATAAAGTTTGCATATTAATGTATCATAAGAAGACCAAATGTGAGGTTGGGGTCTAGCCACATACCGAGATATTTACAGGAGTTGATAGAGGACATGATTTGATTAAACTTTGTTATGATGTTTAAAAGGGTATAGTGACCTTTAAGTCATTTTCTGCTTTGTACTAAATATCATTTTGACTGTTTTGTTTGTGCTTAAGAACAGTTTGTTCAGACAACTCTTCTTGTAATACTGCTTCAAGTTGTTATATGGTTAGATTTTTTATGTAGTATATGGTGTCATCTGCAAACATGTACACCGAAGGGGAAACTATGGATAGATCATTTAAATTCCTTCCTTATTAAAGTTATCAATTTAGTGGGCAAAATATGTCCCATGACTTAGCTTTTTCATTAGCTCACAGGTTAAAGACTTCTTCTACACTGTCTACCCCATCCTGTGTTGTTTCACACCCACACCCTTTCCTAGTTTGTACTTGTCTCACACCCCTTAACCAGCTTAACCCCTAGCACAGTAGACCCCATTCCACTAAGGTGCAAACAATCTCTACTATAAAGTTTGCCTCAAGGGAAAAGACAGACCAGTGCTCTAGAAAAACAAACCCATCCTGCTTATACCATATCTTTAGCCATGCATTTAACTGCCTATTCTCCCATTGTCTTTCAGGTGTACCATGTGGCACCAAGCAGTATTTCAGAAATCACTTCCTTAGAGGTCCTGTGCTTCAGCTTGTGTCCTAAATCCCTGAAATCCTTCTTAACAGACCTTCATCTCCCACTCACTTCATCATTGGTATCAACATGTATCATGGCAATCAATTCATGTTCAGCCTCTCCCAACAGTCTATCAACCTGATCTGCTACATATTAAACTGCTTGATTGTAGTGATCCTACTATTCTAAATTATGGAATCTCCTACCACCACCATCTTTATAGGCCTACCTTCTTCAAAAATCCCATCAGCACTAGAGGAGCTGTTCTCCAAGCTCTTCGAGAGAACAGTCCTCTCCAACAAGGGAATTCCTCTAACAACAACTCCAACGTTACCACTCAATCTGGCAAATCTGTTTTGATGAGTAAACACAGGAGTGTCCTCCCTGTTCTTCTGCCACTCCTTTCTAAGTTTAACTGAAACCCATCTAACTACCTGCTCCTCCTTTGCATAATTTCCTTCCCTAGCGTTTCCTATGCTGCCTTCCGTATACTCACTGAGCAGCAAACCCCACTCAAGACTGGCCTTCTTCCTTAGTGTTGCAACTTGTCTCTCCAGATATCTAACCTGAGCTTCCAAGGAAGCTACTTGCTCACATCTGCCACAGAGGTATGTACTCTGGAATGGTTGCTTCAAGTGTGCAACCATTTGGCAGCTTCTACAATTAATTAAGCTGACAGTCATGCTAACACTAATTATTCTAGTTACGACAAGCTTAAAGGCAGGCCAAAAATATTTTAAAGTAGGAGTATTAATCAATGAATGTTTGTTCCCTTGTTGTGTTTGGCTCCTCTGCTGATTCCCAGCAATACCCCCTGCTGTACTAAGACACACTTCTGCAATGTGCATTTTCAAGTATTCACCCTCCCTCTGCTCTATATAGCAGAAACCCACCAAATACAAGCCAGCAATCAAAAATAAATCCACCGCAGGCATAGACTGCAATCACTTGCTCACTTACACAGGGAGGGAAACCATAACTTTTGTTTTTTTAACCCCTCACACTAACAGAACACATTTGAAACAGAAAACCAGTTATTCCAACTGGTGTAAAAGAAATGTCCCATTACTTAGCATTTTTCAGGAGCTCTAATAAATACCCCTTTCATAAAACCATCTCAATGAGCAATTCTGGTGCAAAACAATTATACCAAAGGAACAAATAAAAATTCATATTCATTTAAATTGTGCTCTTACTCCCTTGAATGATAGAGAGCTCTCCAGGCCAAAGCTTCAAAGATCTCTCTAGAATTCAAGGATGTAAAGGACACATTTAAATTAATGGGAGCTCTGGGAATTTTTATATGCCCCCATTGGTTCACCTCAGAATTGCTCCAGTTCTTTTAAGCCTACAGGGTCACATTAAAAGAACTTCAGTGGAATTAATTAAAATGGTTCTATAATTTTCACAAATCAATAAAATGTCTGGTAATGGGATGTTATTAATGCTAAGAGCCCCTAAATTAGCATTAATGTCACTAATCCTACTTGATAAACACCCCATTAAGTGTTTTTCTTATTATTATATTTTGTTTTGTATAAATAACATACATAGTTTAAATACCTGTTTCTCTCTTGACCATTGACAAATGCAATATTTAAGGAATAATGATTTAGACCAAGGTTCCATTCCAACAGAATGGAAATTCAGCAAGCAAAAGTGTAGCAAAAGGGCTTTTTTCCTACATCTACTGTTCCTTTCCAGCCATTATGTATGTTGAATTTGCCAACTCGGCATACATACAAAATGGCCCCAAGTTATATTGTAAATGGCCATTCTGCTATTACATATTAGTACAGCCAAATAGGCATTTCCAGCCCCGGCAGCTCAGAGCAGCTGACCTGTGGGCTTACAAAGTCCACAACCTCCAGAGCCCTGCAATGTCCCTATGTGCACTGTGCAATGTGTTGTAAACTGACCAGTATCAGAGGGGGTTCTCTGGTAAACACATATACACAGCCTCAACACCCCACTACTTTAACCAAGCTCAGCAATAATCCCTCCATTGCTGGATTACCTGGGAACTCATTGAAATCAATTATTTTTACCTAGACTGGCCATGGAGATGTTAAACAAGTTAAAATGGAAAAATTAATGAATACTAAAGCCAAAATGGCCTTAAGTTACCCACTCGTCACTTCATGATGAGCGGATCTGGATGGAGACTGCCTTAAAAAATACTTTTTTTTTTTGTTAAAAGGAAGGCATTTTCATTCACTCGTTTTACAATGTAAGTGAAAAAATTGGGTCCATTCACCTCACTTTCTTAAAGTTAAAAATGCATTCAAATAATTAATATATATATATATATATATATATATATATATATATATATATATATATACCTCATATTAATGCATTAAAATAAAATGGAGTCATGATTTGGCTAGAAAAAAACTTTTAAAAAAAGGAATCCAAAAAATTCCAAAGGAAGAGGTCCTGGACCTTTGCTCTGCTCTCCCCTAGGGAGAAGATGAGTAAAAAAGTTAATATGGGGTACAGAGCACACATATTAATTTAATAAAACATCTTTAATGGGTACCCTTCTACCATTTTCCCCCAGTAATGTTGTATAAAATAGATACTCACAACTGACTCAGAGGTCCAGTTGTATTCACGTCACCCTGGTCCTCCACATGAAAAACCTAAAAAAAAATCTAAAATGCTGCTGACATACTCGCTGCCACTAGAAAAAAAATGAAAAAAAAAAGTAAACCCCCACATATACATCTACCTGGGCTGCTGCCAGGCCACTGTGAGTTAAGATAAGCAGGGACTGGTTTCTATGAGACCAGTCATTTAATTTTTGGCCCACAAGCTCACTGGCTGGGAAAAGGGGTTAGGCATTGCACAGAATGTACCCTGGAGTAACTCCAAACCAATCACAGATTAGGAGATGGGTTCATGCATGATTCGATTGCGGATGGGGTCACTTATTGCATGCATGACCCCGACTCCTAATTTGTGATTTGCTTGAAGGTGCGGTTACTCCAGGGCACGTTCTGTGCAATGTGTAATTCTGTCTCCCAGCCAATGAGAGCAATATATTAGCCATATCAAAGCCATGCTCTGTTTTTTTTTTAACTCAAAATGGCCTGGTGAGGGGGACATCCCAGACAGGATTGAAGTGGAGGGATAGGGAATGACAGACCTTCTTTATCAAAGTTAATATATGTTTTTGACATACACACACCATGGAGGAAAGGTGCCCTGGGTAAACGTTTAGGTTCTGTTATTGTTTTTTAATTATCGCAGGTACTCCAGAACCTATATTCATTTCTTTACCCATTTTTTCACTGAAATCACAATCCCTTTGATTGCCAGTGCTGAGATTTGCAGCTGCCACGGTCATGTTTTTGAATATAGGGGTTGGGGGTGGTGGGTTATTTTTCTGGGGGTGTTTTATACTACATTGTTAACTTTTCTGTTATGCAGCAGTGGAGGGGTTAATCGTTTGTCTGGATGGGGTGGTTAAGGGGTATTTATTTAAATTAAACTTTGTGTTTAATGCCTATAATGTCAGTGCAGCAACAGTGTTGCCATCTAGCAATGGAGGGGTTATTCATGGGTGATGAGGATGGATGGTGGGTGCTGAGGCACATGATGGATCAAGCAGGGGACCAGGGGGGCTATTGTCCCTCCGGTTTCCCCTTCCGAATCGAACCCAAAGAAAGTGGCTGATCTTCATCCACTTTCCTTCCATCATTTCAACACTCCTAAAATGATTCCAAAGTGATATATTTTGGGGAAAAAAGCAATTCAGAATGTGATTGCAGAATTAACCAGCCAGAAGTATCTGCAGAATCGGAATCTAACCATTCAGTAAATATTTTCAGCTGGAAGGAATCTTGACCTTAATGTGGAAGTAACACCATATAACAACTTAGGCTCATTTGGAAGAGCTTTCATAATCAATTACAGTATATGTGATGTTAGACTTTTATTTAAAATAATAGATTATGATACAGTTAGCTTTATTCATTTGTTAATTTATGTAAATTAGACAGCACTGGCTGGCACAGCTGTGTGCCAGATGCAAAACATTCCACACTGCTCTCCCCATAGCTACCACCTCCTCTTTCTTTGGCATTCAAAAGTTGAAAATAAACGTAGACACGCTGTTTTTTTATCTGCAGAGTGGTATATTATGAATCCCCTGTCTCCATTTACCAAAATAAGTAGGAGCAAGGAAAGAAAAGCATAAGGGATTAACAGTTGTGAGGGAGAGCAGTAGAAGGTTAGTGCCTAATGTTAGAATCTGACACACAGCTGTGTCGGCTAGTACTGTTTTTCTTGAATAAGATGACATATATATATAAAGGGTTAATGGTGATGAAAATTTGGATGTGCACCAATATTTTGTGTATTTGCTTTTATATATATATATATATATATATATATATATATATATATATATACACAATTCCATTTGGGGTTGGGATGCACTCGCTGTTAATCCCAATAACTGACCTGGGTGCACATCGTAGGTGAATAAGTAATGCATAAAGTTTCAGAGGAGAGATGGCACTCACAGGGTCCTTTTTTCAAATGCAAAGTGTTACTTTATTAAGATCTCAATAAAGTAACACTTTGCATTTGAAAAAAGGACCCTGTGAGTGCCGTCTCTCCTCTCGAAACTGTATATATATATATATATATATATATATATTTGATTGATTGTAGCAGAGGCACTCACGTTTAAAATTGTGGCTACAGCCTGGGTGCTATTGTTAAAGCCAACATGTAAGTCCAAAGTAGAACAAAGCACACACAGGTCTTCAACAATTAGTGACAAAAAGTGGATGATTTATTGTATCAAATATATATATATAATCAGTATAATTTTGGCACTCACGTATTTTTCTTCAATATCCATCACTGCAAAACCACCGGGTGCTGTGCCATATATTAACAAGCATGTAAATAAAGAGGTGTCCGCACTCACGGTTTAGGTATCAAAAATTCAAAGTGTATTAAAAAGCAGCTTCACAGTTTCATCATTAGTACACAAGCAGTAGCAACGTTTTGATCCACTTATCAGGATCTTTCTCTTCTGTGTTCAAGAAATCTTTCTTTCAACCTTCTCTTTGATCGTCCTATGTATTTTTAATCACAAGGACAACAGATGCGATATATGATGTAAATGGAGTTGCAGGTGATGTGATCTCTAATCTTATGTATTTGTTCCCTCCCATCTTTGAATTCCCTAATATTATGGGTGATGAAAGTACACATAATACAACGTTTGACTCCACATTTGAATATCCCATATTGTGTTAAAAAATTATTCCCATATATATATTTTCTGGGTGGTTTCGTTTTTGAAAATCTATTTTTAAATTGTTACTTTTAGTACAGATCACCTTTGCGTCTGCTTCTATGAGTTCCCTTAATTATGGATCTTGCTATAATAAATGTCAGTGTTTCTTTAGGATCTTTCTAATATCCATATGTGCTCGATTATATTTAGTAACAAACTTTGGAGCACTGAGTTCATCCTTCTGCCTAATGTGATCCTTCGTACTCAGGATTTCTTTCCTCTCCAGGGCTGCCACCCTAGAATATGAACTGGAAACCAGTTCCTTAGGGTAGCCCCTGGAGATTAATTTGTCACTGAGCACTTGTGCTTGTTTATGAAAATCATTGTCTCTCTTACAATTATGACGAATTCAATTGAATTGCCCTCCTGGTATTCCTGCCTTCCATCTTTCCAGGTGACAACTTTCATAGTGAAGGTAATTGTTCACATTAGTGCATTTTATATAAGTTTGTTGTGACGGAACTGTGGCGACTATGGGAGATATTGGTGTGTTAGAGACTATTTCTACCCAAAAGACAAACAACCATAGATTGAGTTTAGCCATAGTTGCTTCCAATACATTTCTAGAGTGCAGAGAGGGTGGGGGATGGGCTTTGCTTCCACTCTACTCCAGGCCTGTGCTAAGGAATGTTAATTGATTCCTGCTGTGCTTCCTTGACCAATCAGAGGAGGTTATTGATGAGCCAGTTAAGAATGTATGATTTCAAGTCTTAATCTGCATTCTTATCCTGATAAGGATGCTGGTGACTGATTGGTCAAGCATAGAAACACTGTCCCAAGTATTCGTTTGCATGCTGATCTAGATAAGAGTCTCTGTAGTGTATATAAGCTGTGTGTTTGAGTCAATAAAAGAGAGTTCTTCCCTTCATCAAGTCTCGGCTGATGTTTGGGAACAGGAGGGTCAGTTTACTATTGGAGTGTTATTCTGAGGGAGAAAGGAACTATAAAAGAGGTATCCAGCTTATGATACAAGGCGTCACGTTACATTTGTGTAATTATATCATTATCTTCATGCATTAGGATGAGATCTAAATAATTCACGCTATGCTTGTCGATATTATATGTGAATGAGAGACCCTTCTGATTATCATTCCACTTGAGAATGAATTTCTCAAGTTCCAAGACATCCCCCTCCAGATGTGAAGACCAGCTCCACCCCCAAGCCAGCCCCTCACACATGTTCTAACTTCCATGCCCCATGTATAGGTTAGCATAGCTGGGGGCAAAGTTGGCCCCCTTGGCGGCTCCCCTCACCTGGAGATAGAATGTATCCTGGAACTGGAAATAATTAGTGTTTAAGATGAATTCAATGCTCCTAAGTATTGTGGTATCTCTGGGTCCTGATTCAGGAACCCCGAGATCGCTTCCAGTCCCAATTGGTGATCTATACTAGTGTATAGGGATGTGATGTTGACAGTCACCCACACATAGTCCTCCTCCCAAGAAATACAATGTAACATCTGTAGAATATGTTGGGTATCTTTAACATGAAATCTCAACTGTATAACATATTTCTGCAGGAGAGCATCTATGTACTAGGAGAGGTTCGATGTCACACTCTCCATACCTGCCACAATGGGCCTACCTGGAAGCATATCCAAGCTTTTATGCATTTTTGGTACCTGATAGAAATATGGTACCCTCGGTTCATTCACAATAATGAACTGTTTTTCACTTTTGGTTAAAATGCCTCCAACATAGGCCTCATTTATCATTTTTTTTTTATAAATTACCCAGATATATTTCTGTGGGATCTTCCTCTAGTTTAATATATGTGTTATCATCCAAAAGTAAACGTGTAGCTTCATCCAAATAATCCTGTTGATACAAAATGACAGTACCCCCCTTGTCTGCCTCTGTAATATGTATATCTTTATCTCTTTTCAGTTTTTTCAAGGCCATTAATTCTTGTGACCTTAAATTATTATGATATTTACTGTACTTTTTATTACAGATTTTTTTTTAAATCCTGCATCATATATCTGATTGTAGTCTATACGCCTTCCAGTGGGTATCTGAAGCACTTACTCTCTAGTGATCTGTAGTTCACATTGTATGGTGCTGTGTTTTCTCATTATTCATATTATTACTTTTATTTCTCTTTTTATGTGTCTCACTCAATAAAAATTATTATTTTTATAGTACTACAGAGCACGTTTTCCTTGATTGTATTTGTTTATATATATATATATATATATATATATATATATATATATATATATATAAAATAATGTGAAATAAATGGTTAATATTATATGTGGATAATTTTGATAACTCCTTCAAATGAACATAAGTTACCATGAGGTGTTGCTTCCAGTTTAAACATAGGATTTTTATCTGAATTAATTTGCCGCAAATTTAAAATAAATAGAAGTTTATTCAGCTATGCTGCATAAAGAACTATAGCCCATATTTATAAGAACAACTGGACTTGCTCTGGAATAAACTGCGTCACAGAGGACAAATAAAAATTCCTAAAATCACATGCGCTTAACTAGAGCTTTTTGACCCCTTGAAAGACCTCTTTAGCATTCAAGGGGTTAAAAGCCCACTTTATATACAATCAATAAACAAATGTCTTCTCAATATGAAATAATATATAAATATAATAATTTAATCCCTTAAGAACTGTGCAGTCTAGGGGTGGTCAGCCCTAGAGAACAACAGCACTTTTTTTGACTGATGAATTCTGGGATGGCAGCACGGAATGCAGCAGCGCTTCCATCCCAGAATTCCATGACGTGCCAGGAAAGTCAACAGTCCTTAACACACAACCACCGATGATGGTTCTGGCACGTCACTGCTCATTAAAGGGTTAGCAATGTTTTGTTACACAAGCAGCTCAGATGGTTAATAATACTGATGCTCACGCTGTTCATAACTGTCTAGTTAAGCTATAATTATATGATGAAGTTTACCCCTACCACCCTTTTCCTGAAGTCAACGTTTCTGGCTCTGAGCTGACAGGGGATCACTATGAGGGTTCTTCAGTCAATATTAGGAAAAACCTGCCCCTCATCTTTTGGGTTCGATATGCAATGCTCATAGGGGTGATGTGTATTGTTTTCTGCTTTTTAGAGGACATATATGTAGGACAATATGTACAACATATACGGTCCATTATTTACACATAACTTTGTTCATTTTTATTATCTTTGGATTAGTCAGTGCATTAGTCAAGGTATTTTATCCTCGCTTCTGAATTCTATAATACATATGTAGGGATATTTTATGGATTGTTTTCTTCTATATAATATATTGTCATCCTAGATGAGCTCCAATTTTCTTCTATTTTGTATTCACTTTTGGATATTTTTGGTCTTCATTTATATAAAGTGTATCACTGTATATATATTTATGTGCACATGATTTTGTATCTCTGATATTTGTATATTTCTTTTATCTGTGTTGTTGGCCTTGTGCAGCTGTCTATCATAATGTATGTTGATAGCGTGGTTGACAGCCATTAGAGGTATTCTCCACCACACTACTTATATTTAGTAGGTATTATTTTACAGATTTTTTAGAGACACACTTGTTTTTTTGGGGAGGGATACAGAGTAATAATTTTTTCATCTCTACCATGTGGATGCACTGTATCTATGTCACGGTCACGAGAGCAAATACTCACATGAAATAGTACAAGTGAATTTAAATCAGTTTATTGAGTAAAATAATAATAATAGCAAACACTTCCTTAGTCAAAGGGGAGACAGATGTGAGGACAGTGTCTAGTCCACTACCCAGGAGCTGACACTGAACCACCACAGGTATGATAGTACTGAGTCTCAGAACAAACTAGCCTGACCACGGATAAGAATCAAAATGCTTAGACTAGCACATGAGAGTCCCCGAACAGTCCTACGGGAAGGAATGTCAGCTAAAGGATTTGGGCAGCCCAAATATATA
This sequence comes from Rhinophrynus dorsalis, assembly GCA_037306005.1. Classification (NCBI taxonomy): domain Eukaryota; kingdom Metazoa; phylum Chordata; class Amphibia; order Anura; family Rhinophrynidae; genus Rhinophrynus; species Rhinophrynus dorsalis. The sequence continues at coordinate 418,788,626 of CM074723.1, forward strand.
CCCTGCGGAGGCACAGAGCGTAGGATAACCAGCAGATACCAGGACAGTATACTGATAGCACTACATGAGGCAGCAGAGTGAGTGCTTGGATAGAGGCAGCCAGATAGGAGCACACAGAGCTGAGACAAAGGAGCGAGGTTAAACTGCAATCTACTGACCTGAAGGCAACTGGGAAGCACAGAGCGTAGGTAGTACAGCAAGTGCTTAAGCAAGGCAGCTGGCAGGTAGCACACCGAACAAGAGCAACGGAGAGAGACTAAGCTGCACTTACTGCCCCAAGAGTAACTGGAACGCACTGAGAGAAGGCAACCTGCAAAGTTACCAGCTTGGTAGCTGAGTAAGAGGCCTTAGATCAGCCCAGTGGAAGTCAGGAGCGACGGACAACACGAAGCGTCAGTCAGACAGGCCACAGTCAGGAGCCAGATCAGGTAGTCAGCCACAGCTAGGGTCAGCACGGAGCTTGTAGTCGGGCAAGCCAGAGTCATACATGGATCAGGAAGTCAGCCACAGCCAAGGTCACAACCGGAGCAAGTAGTCAGACAAGCCAAGGATCGAACACCAGGAGACCATGTAAGCCAAGCTAAGGTCAGACGAACAAACTGGATGCGCACAGGAACACCACGAAAGGGCGTCTGAGCCCAGTTCGCGCCCAGCATATAAGGCCATCACCGGAAGGCGGAGCCTGATCGGCCAACTAACAGGAAACTACAAAATAGTAAGCGCAACGTCAGAGATGCGTACCCGCAGACAGCTCAGGTAAGCAGCATGTAGCACACTCAGGTCACTGACACAACAGGCAAGTAATCAGGCATGTGTTTATGTATATGAGTGTTTCTTTGGATCCACCCGTGTTTTTCTTTTGATCTGTGGGGTTTGTCTTCTGTGTCCTACTTTCTTTGGGTCTGTATTGTGCTGGTTTGCTTGTGAAACGCCTCCACTTAAGTGATCTCTATATACTGTATGTGGGTTATCCCTGAACAATGCACACTTATATTATATCCATATGCAGATATAGATATATGTATCTATTTATGACTGACTGTTTCTTGAGCATATAAGTTTCAATATGTTTATTTATTTTTTATGTATATCATACATGTATTTATATTGTGTTACTTACCGTACATTATGTGCTACTTTTATTATTTATACTTTTTACATATAAATAAGAGCCTTTTGTGGCTGATATGGGAGACCAGTATTTATGTGGACAGTGCTACACATATCGGTCTATGTTAAGATTTCTTACTATTATGTATTTATTTTAATCATATGTTTTTGTGTACAATCTGAAGTGATTGGTACCTTTGTAGATGATCATCGTCTTGTATATGTTAGGCTGAAGTGATTTTAAGTGAGTTTTAATTCATCACATATCTCAAATAGCAATTTCAAATCCTCTGATATTTATCATTTACGTTTGAAGGTGTTGTTTTAACCTTTTGGCACCTACAGGTGTTTATGTATGTAAGGTGATAATCTCGAAGGATGTGGAGAATAAATAATTATGTATACATAGATTTATACTTACTCTACATTATTTTAAGATCCTGTCCATACACTTGTGTGTGTTCACTGTTTGAGCCCCAATTCTTTCCGTAGATTATTGTCTGATTGGATTAGATCAATCAAGAGGTCTCACACAGTTTTTAAATTTGTATTCTGTACAACCTTTTTCTCTCTTTTGTTTGCTTGTGTAAGCAGGCCAGTGTTAGAAAATACATGATAAATGGCAAGTTATGCTTCAAAATGCATAATTACTTATTGGGCCTGTAATGGTGTTAATATTTGAATAAATATAATATACTATTTATCTAATGGAGAAACAGCTGTTACATCTTTATACTACAAGTCCAAAATAATTTATTTGGAGACACCTTTGATTGTTACAGAGGACTCCATTGGAGATCAGAGATGCAACTAGGGACTAGTAAAGTACCCTTGCATGCTTATATAGTTGATTGCAGATATATACCTGTCTCTCTACAATATACTAATGTGAGTGTATATTGCATATATTTACTATTTGGCTTATTTGCATTTGATAAGGCACCATCAGTGCCCCTCTTTCTTTTATCTTTTCTATATATATCTTCTTCCACTGTGTGGTTGATTGGAGCTGCTAAATTAATCTGCAGAGACACCTGAGCGAGATACTGCCTGAGAGGAGCAGTCTTTATCCCCCACTGCATTACTGCTGGGCAACACATATGTGATGTTTCAGCCATTATATTTGTGAGTAGAATCTTTTAAAGGTGAAGGAGTGGTGACTGTTTGAATTTATTGCAGTAGGAGTGCCTTTTGTTTTTTCTTTTTTCTCTACCTGTTAGGATTTAGCACTTGGGTCTGAGACCCTTGGCTTGACATCTGGCAAGTTGCCCATTACAATTTAGTCTGCTGATCTGACTCTTTCGTGTACCTGTGGGCTGGTTCTCGGATGCACACATAAAACCCCATTCCACTCTTACCTTGGGTATTCTCCACTCTTGCTCTGTCTCGCCTTCCTCTGCTGTAGTCTTTTCCTTTACCTCTCTGCTCTGATCCACTTTGGCTTGTTTCTTCCTTTAGTCTCCCCTCAGGTCAGCTTTGAGTGTAATGCCTCCTTACTCTCTCTGCACCTCTGCTCTCTCCGCTGTCCTCAGCCACCTATCATGTCTGCTCTTAAAGCTATATAGTCCCCCAGCTCATCCTATTCTTTATCTTTCTCCTCTACTTTCTTGTCATCCTCAGACACCTCTTAGGTCCGCTTTTAAAGCATAGTGTTCTTCTTTTTCACTCTCTTTCTCTCTCTCTAGTCATTTTCCTCAGTTCCTGCCTCTTATTTGTTAGCTTTAGTCTTTCTTTTCTCTCCTCTTTTCCTGCAATACTCTTCTACTTCCTTAGCCTTACCTTAGGTCTGCTGTCTAGCAGTCTGTCCTTTCTGATCTGCCTTCCCTTTTCCGTGTCTCATCTACAGTCTCCTATCTGATCCACTTCTTGTGGAACATTTCTTGTTTTTCTCCACCTTATATTCTTGACTCTACCTCCTTCCCTCTCTCTCTGTCTTTCTTTTGCTCTCCCTTCAGTATTCTCTCTTCCTTTGTTGTTGTGTAGATGTATTATTATTATTATTTTCTTCTGTTCTCTTGTCATTATCACATGTTACTTGGTTCTCGACTTGTCCTGCTTACCTTCACCCCTCTTGGGGTCTGGGTGTGCAAGTCTCGCCATTGATAGTTTTTTCACTCCCTGCTCCATCTCCATCATCATCTGGATTTCTCATCCTGGTTTGTCCCCAGTTCAGCTGGGGAGGAACAGTCTGGTTTTGCAGTCAGCATCTTTATACAACTTCGGCTGTGGCAAGGGAAGGCAGTTTGCTGACTCCGCTCTCTAGCCTCAGCTTCTGGGCAGGGGGAAGTGACAATAGTAAAGTGGACTTATGTCTACATTGTTGGTAATCACAGGACTTTAATACTGAACTAGTGTAAAAGCCTGTGTATATGGGTCAAGGTCCCCTCTCACTCAAAGGGTTAAGAGGCTGCTACCTCACTTCTCCATACGATGCAGTCTTGCATTGCCTCACTCACACAATGCAATCATGCGCAGTAGAGACTGCCCAAACACGGGCAGTCTCTACTGCACATGACTGCATTGTGACAAACATCCTAGAGAATTATTATATAGGATGACTAACTAACACATATTAAGAATTCCCAAACTTCCATTCATTATAATTTGTACAGATCAATATGAATCAATTTTTTCTGGATCAGTTTTCCCTAGTTAATCTAATTACTACTGAACATCATGTCCATCAAGGGCAGACTTGATTTTGCTGAGTTTACAGTCCTTGAGACCTGCAAACCCAAATCATATCTGCTTCCATGAATCTGATATCCAGAACCAATTATAGATTATTTTTGGAGATGATCCATATACAATTAATTAATTTTGTTGTCATTAGGATCTTCTTATGGTCATTAGGATCTTCTGAATAAAGTAGAATAATTGGGTTTTGTTATTAGGAAATATTAATGTTTCTTTAACCCTTTCAGTGCCAGCGGGGTACACAATGCATTGCAAAGCAATGTGTAGCATACCCCTCTGGCCCTAAAAGGGATAAAGGATGTACAATATCCCTGAATACATCACATGCAGAAATTCATAAAAATTGCTGTTTAGCATAAAATCACACCAAAGGAATATAAGCTACCAAATACCAGTCTACTTTAAGCCTTTGTTTGGCACTCAAAGAGTTCATATTTAGCAGAAATTTTCCTGATATACTGCACCAAAATAAAGTCTGTAGTGGGTTACACTTATGAATAACCATTTGTGCACATGTGTATTTTGTATCTGATTTATATAGTATGTGGCTGTTTTAAAGCAGAGCAGTTTTAAGTTTCAAGGTAAATTTCATTTTAACACAATATATTTACCTTTTTTTTGTACAGCCAAGTGGATCACAACTGAACTGAGGTCTGATCCCATAAGAAACACTGAGCAATGAGATTTTCAGACCAGTCTCATGAGGTATCCTTAATGCTCAGCTGGATAAAAGCAATAATAGGCACTCAACCCAGACGTTTACACACTCATGTTTGCATATCTAGGTGTTCAGTCCCTTGAAGGTGCCTGGTACCACCCAGAAATCTTAGGGATTATTTCAAAAGAAGGACAACACACGAGTTGCACACCCCATTGAACACTTACACTAGCAAAGGCTTCCAAATTCAATATTGTCAGACCGCCAAATGAAGTCTGTAGCTTTGAGCCACAAACATTCTGTTGTTTCCATTTCCTCTTCCATCTGAAGGGATCAGCTTTTATAACCTCTAAAAGACTAACATGAGATATTTTGGGGACTGCACAGAGCAGCAGCAGGCTTTTAAATAGGCCTACCTGCACAGGCGCAAACTTAGTAACACAGGATAAATGTCCTTTAAGGTTGAACACATTTAGTCTGTGTGTCCATTTCCGTTGGTCTGTGTTCAGGGAGTACTTTTATGTTTGCATAAAGGCATACATGTAATTTGAGGAAAACTGAAGAGTGGAATACAATCTGAAATAAATATAGCCTGCCAAAGAAATCTAGAGTTCAACTGAAGAAGAGGACAATTTATGCATCTGTTCGTTTTTAATGTAAAAGTGAGTGTTTAAAGGGGAACCATGCTTATAGGAATAAGTGAATCTAAGCCCCTTAGATGCTAGCAAATATCCCAATACACACAGCTTTTCAATACACTATAGGTCTTTCTAGCACCCAAGCTATTTATTTTTATAACATAAGGGCTTGCAAAGGTTGTTGTCCTTCATAAAAAGGTCATGTTCTTTTACATTGGAAATCTGTTGAATCTATAGCTGGTCATTGACATATCTCTCTACAGAAATGCTTATTTGATTCTGTAGAATGTGGGTGGAGTTCTTTCTCTATAGCTTATTTCTTTAAGACGTGTCTTGACTATTAAAGGGATAGTAATACTTTATTTTATCTTTATTTTATTTTGTAGGCATTAAAAAAACATGAAGAACGATATAAGTCTCATCTCTCAAACCTTTATGGTTTGAGAGAAATTCACAAGCAAAGTTTCCCCTCCTGCCCCTTTTACCTAGTGTAAGCCATCTCTTCTCAGATGTGAAATGCAGTCCATAGACCAGACAGATAACAGCAGGGGACAATCATCTTCCTATCAGAACAATGAAAACCCTGCCCCCCTTGACAAGTTTTTCAGGTTTTTCCCTTATCTTAATTGAAGATTGTCCCTCTCTGCAATCTAACTGGGCACCTCCCTTCTGCTCTGGTTGAGCAGTGTTACATCAGCAAAAGGGGCGGGAGGGGGAAATGTTTCATTGAATTACTCTTGAACTACAACTCTGAGAGAACTGAAATAACACTCTCCAAGGCCCAAATACTATGATGATTAATTAGAGCTGCTTTTATTATGAAACATTATTATCCCTTTAAGAAAATTGTAGACTTAAGCCCTTAACCCCACAAGCAGAGAGCTGTAATTCTGGATTAATCCAACTGTGCCATAGCAGAGAAAAATAATCTTTGGGATTTTAACCCCTTGACTACAAATTGAGAACAATGCATAGCAGACCTCTCTAGTCTTCAAGGGGGATATTCACTAAAAGATGATAAAGAGGTGATAAAGTAGAGATGATGTCTCCAGTTTATCACTTCTCCATTTCCTATGTTATTTTATGGAGCCTATTCACTATGATTTCTTCAGCTTTGGAGATCTCAGTGTATAGGCTGCATAGAATAAAATAGGAACTGGAGAAGTGATCAACTGGAGAAGTCATCTCCACTTTATCACATCTTTATCACTGCTTAGGAATTAAATGATGCAGTTGGTTTGTTCTAGAATTGCACTGTAGATACAGTACAACAAAATGTATATATAGATATGTGAGGGTCAGACTTCTGCATCATTATTTATGTGTGTAGGGTATTTGTCCTTACCTAACTAAACCCTTCTGTTAACCGTATTAAGAATTACTTAGTCATAAAGGCATAGTTCCTGTATAAGCATTTCTGTTCTAATAAACAGTCATAATAAAGATGTAAAGTGACAGCCAGTTTATGGCAGAGTACTGCAGTGGTAGATTATTACATTGCTGGACATATTTTACCTGTATACTCAATTCATAACCAAAAAATGCATAGCTCTTCCAAAACATGTGCATCCACATACTGGAATTTGTAAAATGATTACCTCTTTGAGTGCCAGAGAGGAATCCGATGGGTTAAATGTAAAATCACAATCATGATCATTTTCATATGACAGAAAGACATCAACAATCCTAGGAATCCATGTGAAAAGATTTATTGAAGATAATATTCCGTTTGCATTGTAGTTTAATAAAGACATTCATGGTTTCACACAAATCTGTCAAATCATTCAATGTGGCTCAATAAATCACACATGACATTTTATTTTATTGTATAGTACTGTATATTGGTACAACATAATGAAAGTGTCTACATTTTGAATTTTGTGGAAAAAAAAAAACAAAACACTGTCTGTGTGAATATGGGTTTTGCAATAAACTAGCATTCTACACCAAACATAAACTAAAACGTAACAGAGAGATCACCTCATGTACAGCCAAGAACTGTCTCAGAAACGACTTCACCCTCTAAGGACCAGAGGGATGTACGACTCACTGTGAAGTAATGCATATCACACTCCTCTGGTCCTTAAAGTGGAACTTTCACTTATTAATAAGTCGCCCTTCAATCATTAAGTACAGTGACTAGCTTGATAGTATGTGTCTTACCTATCAAAAGTGCCACATTCTAAAGAAATCTTTACTCTTTGGAGAGTGGAAGCCAGGCAACAGCACAGTCATCTTGTCTGCTCGCCCATGCTGACAGTCACGGTCTCCTGTAAAACATTGCAGTGTGCCACAAGGTAACCTGAAGGGACTGACGGCGCAAGCACGCAAACTGCACTAACCTGGCCGTCAGTTTCAGAAGATTAAAAATTTATTTGGAATCTGCTAGTTTTGATAGGTAAGACATGTATTTTCAAGCTAGTCATCATATGTTTAAAGGGATAGTAATGTTTCGTAATAAAAGCAGCTCTAATTAATCATCACAGTATTTGGACTTTGGAGAGTGTTATTTCAATTCTGTCAGAGTTGTAGTTCAATGACAAAGTTTCCCCCTCCTGCCCCTTTTACTGATGTAACACTGCTCAGCCAGATCAGAAGGGAGGTGCCCAGGTAGACTGCAGAGAGGGACAATCTTCAATTAAGATTAGGGAAAAACCTGAGAAGCTTGTCAAGGGGGGCAGGGCTTTTATTGTTCTCATTGGAAGAAGATTGTCCCCTGTTGTTATCTGTCTGGTCTATGGACTGCATTCCACATCTGAGAAGAGATTGCTTACACTAGGTAAAAGGGGCAGGAGGGGAAACTTTGCTTGTGAATATCTCTCAAACCATAAAGGTTTGAGAGATAAGACTTATATCGTTCTTCATGTTTTTTTAATGCCTACAAAATAAAATAAAGATAAAACGAAGTATTACTATCCCTTTAATGATTGAAGGGCGACATTAATATGTGAAGGTTCCACTTTAAACAATACATAAAAAGTTCTACAACAGACATTTAATTAACCCTTTGAGTGCCAGAGTGGTCGTCTACCCCCTCTGGCACTCAAAGGGTTAAGTAACATCTATCTATCTATCTATCTGTCTGTCTGTCTGTCTGTCTGTCTGTCTGTCTATCTATCTATATATTTGCTGAAATAACTATACTAGTGTCTATATTTTTTTTCTTTGTTTGTCATTTTTGCCTAAGAGCCTATGATCTGTGAGACTTAGACTCATGCAAATTATTATTTTTTTTATTCCCCCCCCCCCCCCCCACCCTACCTAGCCATTGTCTAAGCAGCTCTCTACAGATGCTATAAAATATAATGGCCATTCATATAAGGGAGAGGCTGTAAATAAATAATTGTAATTATTTAGAAACCCTCTTTCCAAAAGCCAAGGGGTGGTAGTAAATGTATTGGGTAACATGGATATCACCCACTAAAAGGGATAGTAATGTTTCATAATAAAAGCAGGTCTAATTAATCATCATAGTATTTGGACTTTGGAGAGTGTTATTTCAATTCTGTCAGAGTTATAGTTCAAGAGTAATTCAATGACAAAATGTCCCCCTCCCGCCCCTTTTACTGATGTAACACTGCTCAGCCAGAGCAGAAGGGAGGTGCCCAGGTAGACTGCAGATAGGGACAATCTTCAATTAAGATAAGGGAAAAACCTGAAAAACTTGTCAAGGGGGGCAGGGATTTCATTCTTCTGATAGGAAGAATATTGTCCCTTTCTGTTATCTGTCTGGTCTATGGACTGCATTCCGCACCTGAGAAGAGATGGCTTACACTAGGTAAAAGGGGCGGGAGGGGGAAACTTTGCTTGTGAATATCTCTCAAACCATAAAGGTTTGAGAGATAAGACATATCATTCTTCATGTTTTTTTAATGCCTACAAAATAAAATAAAGATAAAACGAAGTATTACTATCCCTTTAAAGTTAAACATGTTAAGAAAGGAAATTAAGACCTCTTCAAAATCAATACTATGGGGTTAATTCCAGGGTCAGACCTCCCATTACCGATAGTAGGTAACCGTCTACAGCGGGGTTAGTCAACTGTTGGACTTCCAGGTGCTGGGAACTACAGCTCTGATCTTCCCCACCCAGCTAACAGAAGAGCAATGTGTTGTATTTCTCTATGGCACTCAAAGGGTTAAGCAGTGCATATCCTGACTCTGCCCTCCAGTAGAGACAGCAAACTGTCTTCTGTGGCTCCATAGAAATCTGTAGGAAGATCACAACTTTGCCATCTAATATTGGTGAGATTGGGACTGTGCACTCTGACAGCATGGTCAGAGCTTAGTGCAATTGGCAAAGTGCCACATTAACAGGAATACAACAATGGTTCATTGAGCTGCTTTTCAATATGCAAATGAGCCAGAGATGAAGTAGACACTGCAAAATCATAAACCTGATAAAGGTATATAAAAACATAGTGATGTTGATGTGTCTGAGGTGCATTCACAAGGATATGATGATGAAAACATCTTATTGTATATAATGAGATGGAATCATTGTACATATGCCACAATACCGCTAGCCTGGCCATTTATCAAACCTTAGTGCATCTTCCCTGTGGAGGTCCAACAACTGATTACCTTTGACCAGGAGCATAGACATTCAAACCTGTCTTTGGACCTCATAACAGTGCAGACTTTCAGGATGTCCTCCAATGAACACAGTTAGAATAATCAGTATCTCACTCATTCCAAAACAGATCATGGAACCCTGCACTGCTGAGGGAATGCAAAGACACTTATGGCCTAGAGAAAGGTTGAGCAACCTGTTGGACTACAGTTCAACAGCTGTCTGGGGATGAGGAGAATTGAAGTTCTGAAGAAATGAAGAGTCTCAAATTGCCCATCCCTGTCATTAAACATTGCATTTGGGGCAGTTTCTCAGCTAAGCTGGCCATATTCACATATTCACATATGTGACCATGGCCAGATCAATCCCAATACCTCCACACTAGGCACTCACTCCTGCATTATGGTGACCAGTTTATTTCACACACATATTTACCAACATTTATTTAACCACTTAGATGTCAGAAAGGTCACCAATACATTGCAAATCAATGCACTGGGGACTTTCCTAGATCTGTTTTAGACTATGGACATACTGTTTAAAACATAACAAAACTGGGAAAATTCTGGAAAAAAAACAACTGCACATTGGATGAATAAATGTTCTCATACTGATAAATATTGGGCTTTAAATCTTTGACTGTTTGAGAGTCCTCCACCATGTTGCAAAGCAATGCATTGAAGACCACACTATGATTCAGTGTTTTAGTCCTTTGAGGGTCAAAGATCTATCCAACATATTGCAATGTAATGGATACATCTCTGGTACACAAAGGGTTAAAGTTCTATCATCTACATCTGCACTAAGACTTCTAAAATCTTAGTGCATAAGCACCATAGAATAACATAGGAAGTGGAGAGATTATCATACTGGAAAAATCATCTCCATTTTATCACATCTTTATTACATCTTTTCCTAGGTTTCTCTTTATGTTGATATGAAAAATGGAGGAATTCTGAGAAAACCACAGAACCATACAAGAAAAATAAAAATCCCCCTTGACTTAAATGGGGCTTTTAAACCCTTGAATGCTAGAGAGGTCAATGCTTTTGAGACCTATATAGCATTCTAGGGGGTTACATCTTTTCTGTCCTTTGGTGAAGTTGGTTTGCATTCCTCCAGTTTGTTTTTGAATATAAGGCCCTAAGTTTTATGTGGATGAGGTAATAGGTAGGGAGATATTAGGAGCAGGGGTGACACCATGCGTGGGGTTAAGGGCGCCTAGCCTGCCTTTCCTTGGGGGCTTGCGATTGGTCATCTCTCAGACACAAGAGGTGTTATTTAAATGTTTTTCTTTATTCCATTGATTTTAGAACTCATTTTCAAGAGAAAACAATGAGTTAAATAGAAATGAAGGGGGACATAGAGACTTTTGTTTATTACATTAAAAATGGGCACATACACATTTTTCAATCAATACAATTGTCGCAAACAGGGCCAGCGCCACCTATAAGCGAGGTAGGCGCTGACCTAGGGCACACATTCTCTGGAGGTGCATTGGCCCCCCGCTCACCACTTACTGCCCAAGTAAAAAAAAGTATATTTCGGTGCCCTCCCTTGGCTGGCTATTTTTTTAATGCAGCACAGAGATACCCATTTCTCTCTCCCCCTCCGCTGCTTCAGTCCTGGACCAGGACCAAAGGAGTGGAGGGGGACAGAGAAACGGGCATCGCTGTGCTGCATTAAAAAAATAGCCAGCCAAGGGAGAGCACCGAAACATAGTGCACCGGGAAGAGTAAGTGGAAGGGGTGTCAAGGGATAAAGAGTCAGACTGGAGGGAAGAAAGTGTCAAAGGGGGAATAACAGTCAAGAGGGGATTAAGAGTCAGATGGGGGAGAGAGAGAGTCAAAGGGGGATCAACAGTCAAGAGGGGGAAAAAGTCAAAGGGGGGGAGAGTCACATATAGAGAACATACACTCTGTCACACTGATACACATATAGAGAAGCACACACACATACTTGCACACTGACATCCTTACAGAGACTCACACACACTGACACACATATACATATAATGAAAACATACTGACACACATATACATACAGAGAACACATACTGACACACATATAGAGAACACACACACAAACTGACACTTAAACACATACAGGGCGGGGCATAAACGGGTAAGACACAAGGGGTGGAGCCAAGGGGCGGCAAAATTAGGTTTTGCCTAGGGTGGCAAAAATCCTTGCACCAGCTCTGGTCTCAAAAGCATACTCATGGATGTTAGTACATGCCCCTTACCGTGGGCAAACAGAAAAGGAATTTCCAGTTGCCAAGAACACACCCAACCCATTTTTGCAGGCCCAGATTTCCCAGTAGGCAAAGTAACTAACTACAACTCGAAATTTTGAGCGGAACTTCAACTGTGCTGGCCATGCCCACATTATAAGTTGTGGGTGTGGATGGATAAATCGTAATGACCTACTCTTCTGTTTATAGTAACTGGTTATTTTCAAGCTTTAAGTCTCCTTTCTGGTCATTATTTAACCCTTTAGATGCTAGAGAGGTCTCCAATATATTTATTCATAGCACATAAAGGGCTAAGACAAGAGACATTCTTTCCTTGCATGTTATATGCTAAGATCATTTTCTGTGTCAGTGGATGTGGATGATGGCAGTGTCTTATAAGGAACAGTGTGCTAAGGCCGTTTAGAATACTATGCCTAGGGACATCTGAGATGTAAATCTGCCCCACCCCTCTGCACTCTATTGGCCCATCAAATCAGAGAGACACAAAATCATATCTCCCCAATAGTATGACATTTGGTATTTTGTACAAATCTTTACACCAGTAGTGAGTACAGTGTGGTCTATCAGTTGTTATTGGAATTCAACTTCCATCATCCTCAATTACCCAATGGTCATCTGAGGATGATGGAACTGTAGAATAAGAAAAGCTGGAGGATGATCATCTCATGGCTTTTGGATGCATCAGTACATAAAGTCAATTCTAGAAACTATAGGGTACTTTTTATTTTTTTTTTTTAAGCCCTTTCTGCAAATCACGAGAATGATTGAATGATGGAGATTGAGGTCCAAAAACAGCTAGAGGGCCACACACACACACACACACACACACACACTCAAACATATATATTCATACATTCATACATACACACATAATTTTATGTTTTTCTTTTTACAGTAATTAAGAAATGAACATGTTTCTAAAATAATTAACTAATTTCTATAGAGCATTAATCTAATTGTTGGCACAGTAGACTGAATGTTAAGGCAATAAAAGTACAAAAGAAGGTGAAAACATACAGTATTAAACCATAAATAGAGGATTTAGCTACAGTTTAATTATGTTAAAATACTGTTTTAGATCTTTCTCATAATGCAGGTTATTGGATATGTTTAATGAGCAGTAAAGTTATAATATAATAAAAATAATATAATTTCAAGAACTGATTAGTAAAATGTCCACTGCTTTGAGATGCTTCGTTCAAAGGTTATTACTAATAAATCTATTTGTTTTGTAAAAAACAGCAAAACCTAATGTTCTGATGGCAGTTTCTTTTTCAAACTCCCCTATAGCATACAGAGGAAAAGGAAAAAATATAATAATTCCCTCTGTTTTGTTAATACATAGTGAAAATATGAGGGATAGAGGAACAAAAACTGCCCTCCAGAATCTTCTGAATATTTTAGGAGGAGGCAAATTTAGTCTAGTCAATACCTTTATTGGCTAACTATGCAGATTTAGGATGTATGCTTTCCTAAGGCATGTTATATAGATACATATGAAAACTTCTCTCTCATATACATGTACATATTGCATTGTTTACATTTGGAAATCAGATAAGAAAGCTCAGTCCAGACCCAGGTTCTTTGATCGGTCAATGGTAGAGGAGTGATGTCAATTTCAGTCTTCCTCTGAGGAGTCAAAAGTATTTACAATCCCAATGGGACTGGTGTAAAGGTTAACACACAATGTGATAATCTGATAGGAATTCTCTATCTCTGTTCAGACCATTATTTAAAGTATTAAACTACAGCATTAAAGTGTTAGTAATGTCCCATAAAAACGTGTTATAGTTTTGCATAGGCTAAAAAATAAGCTTAATGGCGCAAAACCACCTATCTCTCAAAGCACTATGGTTTGAGAGATATAAGTATTGAAAGCCCCCCCCCCCCTTCTCCTGACGTCAGCTGTAAACTGACAGCAGGAGATCTGTGTAGTCCGACACGATGAGGCTCTGTAACAGAGCCAAAATCGCATTATTGCAAAATAATTACTTCATTGGAAAGCTCCACAAAGTGTGCTTGCAAACCAGGCACACTTTGTACACTTTTCCAATGAAGTAATTATTTTGCAATAACAAAACTATAATGAGTTTTTATGGGACATTAGTAACGCTTTAATTTCACCTCCCATATTTTTCTGTCCCTCTAAGTGTGAAACACTCCCATCAGTACAGTCAATTTAATGTCCCTGAAACTATGTCACTATTGTGGCAAAAATGTTCTCCCATTGGTGTCTCTGTCTTTTTGTTATTAACATTGGATCTGTGGGAATTAAACCTTTTATGTAGTGGCTGTCTAGTTTCACCCACATAAAGATCTGTTGGGCATTTTGCACACCTTATAAGGTGTATTACTTTGGATGATTTGCCGGTGAATGTACCATTGATCTTGTTGTGTAACTGGGAGTATTGTATGGGTAAATGGTGTAAATGTGTGCACAGGTTTCAATCCTCCTTTGTAGGCAGTGAGATATGCATTTTTTGTATTTTTATTCAGTGCACTCCTTATCATAAGTTGTTTTAAATTGGGAGACTGTCTGAAGGAGATAAATGAAGGCTGTGGCATTATGTTCTTAAGTCTTTCATCTGTATTTAATGTTGTTTGAAGTTCTCTTGATATTTTGCGTAGAACTTCAACTTGGGGGTGGTAAGTGACCACCAGTGGCAGCAGGTTTCCCTTATGCTGTTCTTTGTAGCTCAACAGATTTTTTTCTTGGCATGTGTGTAGCCTTCTGTATATGTCAATAGTCCATGCACTGTAACCCTGTTTTATACGTCTCCTCTGAGTTTCTGAAGGTGCTTGTCACGGTCCTCCATGTCAGAACAGATGCAGTTGTATCTGATGGCCTGGCTGTATACGTTGGATTTATTTGTGTGTTTTGGGTGTAAGCTATTGCTTTTCTGGTAGGTTGGTCTGTACGTTGGTTTGTGGTATAGGGATGTGTGGATGGAGTTGTTCTTAATACTGATAGTTGTGTCTAGGAAGTTAATGTTTGTCTGTGAGTGACTGAGTGTTAGGTTGATACTGGGCTGGAATGCATTGTAGTTTTTGTGGAATTTGAGAACTTCCTCTTCACTGGTGGTCCAGATGATAAGAAAATAATCTATGTAGTGGAGGTAGACCAGGAGTTTTATCTAGCAGGTGGACAGGAAGTCCTCTTCTAATTTTTCCATAAACAGGTTGGCATATTGTGGTGCCAATTGGATACCAGTTGCAGTTCCTGTTTTCTGAAGTTAGAGTTTCTGTCCAAACTTTAAATAATTGTAGGTGAGTATAAACTGTATGAGTTTTGCTATTGGTGTGTTATTTTCTTCCAGATATTCTTGGCATGCTGCTATGAGCTCTGGAATGTGGCCCAAGTCAGTTAGTTTAAGAATTATGTGGTGTCTTGAAGGAAGCTGGGTGTTCATTTTACCAGGGGTTTCAGGGTATTTTCTACCTAGCCAGTGAGTGTACCAATTCCTGAAATTATGGGTCTTCCTGGGTTTCCTTCTTTGTGTAGTTTTGGTAGCATGTAGAAGGAGCCTATTTTTGGGTCTCCTGGCATTAGAGGCCTTATCTATTGTCCAGTGTTGGAGGGCAGTTCTTTTATGATCCTATTAAGCTGCTTTTTAGTAAACTGAATAGTTTAGTAAATAGATTTTCCATCGGAGTAGCTACTAAGGAGACCACATGTACCCTTAAATCAGGGAATCTTACAAAAAGCACGCTCCAGGGTTGCACTGATTCCTGTGCAGTCCTGAAAAATGAAAATTTCTTATGGATCCCTGAATTAAAGAGAGAAGTGGTCACCTTAAAATGAGTTCCTGAGCCTATTTTAAAGCAAAATCATCATATTACTACATTCCAGTTATAACATACTCATAAATGGGAACTCACCAGATCTGCCAAGGAGAATCTGGTTTTCAGACTTTAATACCAGGTGGAGGTGCACTAAGAAATGATAAGGAGCCAGGAAGGTGAGATGGTGGTGTATTTGTGCTGATGACATCTGAACATACACAGTAAGATGTCTTCCTTATTATATATCTGTGAATAAGCCACAAATATGCTATCATTATATGAATGTGCCATGTGTTACCCAGGTTTACCATTTTGCAGTGACTAATTCAACAGTGACTCATTTGCATATTGAAATGTAGCTTATTAAGTCATTGTAGTATTCAAGTTGGTGTGTTTATATGTTAATGTGACATTTGCCATATGGAATAAGCTCCAATAACTGCCTGTGTCGTCGGAGTTCACAATCCCAACTTTGCCAACCTGAGGCTGGAGAACTTGGGATCTTCCTATATGTCTCTGTAGAGCCAGAGGACAGTTTGCTGTCTCTACTGGAGAGCAGAGACAGCAGCTGTCCTCTCTTAACTCTACCATTGCCATAGGGATGTGAATTGCACACTCCTGTAGTACTGAAAAAAGCGGGGTTACTGTACCTTTGAGCCAAGACAGACCTACTCTGAGATGGCTCTGTGCCCTGTTCTCTTTTGTTCTGTTTTTATTATACTTAATTCTTGGTACATGTGGCAAAGTGTGATGAATTCTCCATGGCATAGTGATCAACACACAGCACCAGACACACCTCTCCAAAGCATCACTCCCGGTCTACTGGAGCACTAGATGGTTTTCTGGTTTACAGTGTTCCCTGTTAACCCCACCTACTTCCAACCTGGTACAGCCCACTTCCATGCCCACTTCAAGGCAAACTCTGTCTTTCTATCTCTAAATCCTACCAATCTGAATTAAGCCCAGCCTACATTATGGAGCAAATTACCTAATTTGGTCACTCCCATCTTCATCCCTCATTGATACTGCTGGAGAGCTTGAAGGTTCCCAGGTATGAAGATACAATAGAAATTATGTTATCCCTACAGAACAGATCAATCCAATTTTTTCAGACTTGAATTATACATGGATTGATTCAAAGTCCACATGCACAAAATAAAGTGAATCAATTCTGGAACAAACCAGATACATCATATAAAAACATGTATTGATTTAAAAGGGATTTAACCTCTTGTAAAGTGAGGCTAGAGGTTACCACTAGATTGAGACCCAATGATAACCAAAAACCCAAAGCACCTTTTTTGTTTTCATTTTGCTTCCTCTTCATATTGTGAAAAGAAAGACATTTTGTGAAAGGGCATTTGTTTGGGGATGGTACTGCTCAGCTCAAATAATGTTTGACCGCATCATACACACTTGTAGACATACCAGTGGAATAAGATGGCGCTATATAAATAAAGAAAAATAAAATAACTACCTGAGATCTCTCTGGATCTGACCCCATGACTCTGTTTGTTATACTTAAAGGGATAGTAATAATTCGTTTAGCTTTATTTTATTTTGTAGGCATTAAAAAAACATGAAGAACGATATGTCTTATCTCTTAAACCTTAATGGTTTAAGACATATTCAAAAACAAAGTTTCCACCTCCCGCCCCTTTTACCTAGTGTAAGCCATCTCTTCTCAGATGTGGAATCTGGTTGTAAGACCAGACAGATTATAAAAGGGGACAATCTTCTTCCTATGAGAACAATAAAGGCCCTGTCCCCTTGACAAGTTTTTCAGGTATTTCCCTTATCTTAATTGAAGATTGTCCCTCTCTGCAATCTACCTGGGCACCTCCCTTCTGATCTGGCTGAACAGTGTTACATCAGTAAAAGGGGCGGGAGGGGTATACTTTATCATGGCACAAATACTATGAAGATTAATTAGCTGATTTTATTATGAAACATTACTGTCCCTTTAAGTATGTCTCTGGGGACAAGGGCTGATTCTCCCGGGTTCCCTTGTAATTATGCTCACTTTAGTGCCAGTTCCAGTTATTCTCTGCCCTGTTATGCCCACTCTTTGCCCATTTTAGGGGCAAACGCCACTTCTCCTCCTCCAATTCTATCCATTCCAATTAAGCTCCACCCAACTTATTGCATCAGATAAGGTATCACTTGGACACTCATACTGCCAGATCTTAGTGGGCCTCCTGAGAATTGGGAAAAAGATGTTTCCCAGGTATGACTGTAAACTGCAATATGCTAAACCCTTAAGTACTAAAGATGTCTCAATGCATTGGAGTCTTTTCTAGCATCCAAGTGGAGACACCTAAACATTCAAATTGGTTTAAATCAAACTTTTAACACCTTAAATGTTAGCGAGGTCTCCAACACATTACATAGCAATGAGTTGACCAAATTGCTAGCACTCAAGGAGTTGAAATGCCGCAAATTTAACTAATGTCAATCTGCTGTACTTGTATGTGTTCCCTACAGAGCAGTTGATTTATCCAATAACAGCCCTGCTCCACCTTTATATATAAGGTCCAATGAGGCAGATGTTCTAAGCAGAACTGAAACATTTCTGGAGCACTCCGATTGCACCATAGGGAACAAACAACAATTCCCCAAATTTCTGATGCTTCAAATATGGCTTTAACCCCTTGAATGATAAAGAATTCTCTCAGTGCATTGAAGAGCTCTCTAACATTCAAGGGGTTAACCCCTTAACAACCCTGGACTTCCCAGGACCATCATGCTGGTTCTGTCACTTAAGAACCAGTGACGGTCCTAGCACGTCATGGAATTCCAGGGTCCCCACGTGGCCGCGCGCCACTCGGGGACCTCGCAATCCAATGCAGTGGTCCTTAACTGCCTGCCAAGCTCTACATCAGCCATTCTTTAAGGGGTTAAAAGTCTTATTTAAATCTATGGGGATTTTTTCATTAGTCCCCTATGGCGCAGTTGGTTTGCCCCAGCATTGTTCCCGTTTTGTGTAGTATAGAATTCAAAATAAATCATCTCTAGAAAAAATGCATTCATAATCTATATATATTTTTTTCTTACCACGCCACCTGTAGCACATCTTTTTATTCCATATCTCCCGTGTTATTGATGGAATTACATGTTTTCCTCCTAAGCAGCTGCCAGACATTCATACTGTACCCTACAGGTATCTGATGAATTATGACTATACAGAAGACTTGTTCTTTCATCATTGATGTATGAGTTTACTTTTGCATTGGACAAAATATGCACTAGCATATGGTCAGATCTTACAATAGACTGATTTGTTATGCTTTCTGCAGACACTGTAAATTCTCTAGAATTTCAACAACATAAACTTCTTCATAATGTTATTCAGAGTTCTAGCCTTTTTGTATTTTGAAAAGATGTTAAGTAGAGGGGTGATAGACATTGGCAACTGGTTTGTGTTGATATGTTGTAACTCTTTATTGCCTGTTAACTCTTTGAGTGTTAAAGAGGTGTTGCAATACAATTGATACCTCTCTGCCGCTCAAAGGGTTAAAGGGCAATAATTGTGTGTCCATCGGGACTACAATTAGCAAAAAAAAAAAAAAAAGATGGAGTTGTCTGTGCAGCCCTAAAACAGCTCATATCATCTGTTTAGAGGTTCGAAAAAAACTGCCCCCCCCCCCACACACACACAGACAGTTGCAAAGAAACCTAGAAGGCTGTGGTTCTCGGTCTCTAATGCCTGGGTGCATGCATAGACCCTCTGTGTCAGGCTTCCAAGTTCGATACAACAGATTTTATGGGGAAAGGCATCACACAAGACAGGAAACTTCCTAGTGAGGAGCAGCAATATGCAGGGGGTATTGGGAATTTGTTTTCAGAAACCCACTCTTCTCCCCTGTTAGTACACTGGGGATCACAATACTGCCCCATATTAAATGGCAAATCTGCTCACAGAGGGGCAGGTCTGTTGATAGGGCAACTGTCTGATGATAACTATCTTTCAACTCCTTTCATGCAAGAAACTTCTCAAGTAATGGACTGGATAAGTATCTTCTAGCACCCAAGGGGTTAAGAAACCTCTGATTAAAGGAGGAGTAAACCTTCATTATGATAACTGGATACAGTGTAGGACAAGCATACAGCCTCTCCTAGGAGATGCTTTGTTCCAAAATCAATACTGTTCAAACTATTTTTTTTAAGTATTAACAATGTCACTTGGTATGCAAACAGTTAATCTACCATTAAACCATTAATCTATTGCATTCTTTGGGAGAAGTGAGCCATTGGCTACAGTGCCCCATATAATATTATAATAATAGCTCCACCAGTTTGATGTGGCTTGCTGTTTACTTTAATGGTATGCTTTGCCTACCTTTTCTTAATTTCTTTAGTTGTTAGATCCATTTAAGTGCAGACATTTCATTTCTGAAAAATGTATGAAAATTTAGAGATTTTAGTACCAGTGGTGTGCCATTTTTTTGGAAGGGCAGTAGATATAGTAGGACATTCCATAGATTTCAGTGCCTTTGAAGGAGATGTAAACAATCTTATTTTTTCCTTTAACACTAGTATATATCAGGCTAAGGGTAGAAAGGCAAGTGATTATTCATCTGATGCACTGGGTTATCTTCTTTCTAAAATGGTATGCTTTGTCTAAATTAAAAAAAAATCCAAACCTAACTCATTAAGATGACCACCATCATCCCGAAACATACGAAGGTCCTAATCCTCAAAGGCATAATGTCGGATGAACAACCCCTCCAAGACCAATCACAAATTGGAAATTAACTGATTAAGGGCCCAGACAACCCAGACAAATTTACAAACTGGTCAGGAGATAATCTCTGACCACACCAGAATCAGAGAAGGAAATGAAGAAAGCAGCTTACCCATACCCCTCTTAAAGTGGAACTTTCACTTGAGTTCAAGTTTAGTTTATAAGCTTTTAGGCAGGGACCTCATTTCCATTGTTTCAGTTTGCAAAGCACTTTTAATATTGTCTAAACCCTTAAACTGTAAAGAGCTGTGCACTACTGTTGTGTTATATAAACTTATTCATTCATTCAAAGATTAACCCGAATTATTAGATAACTTTTTTATTACCCATTCGGATTAAACAAATTTAATTTAACACCCCATTTAGTTAGTCAGAATTTCAGTGAAAAGTTTTGTTGTCAGAAGAAATTCAATCACCATTATCCTGAATAAGTCCCCCACCAATCATAAAACTTAGCTTGATGATAGAGGTCCAGCAGTATCCGCTGCATAGTGGTTCACCTGCATATTCTGTCAAAAAAAATTAAACATTAAAAAAACATAATGCCCTGCCACTACCATCTCTTCTACAGTCCCTACAAAAAAACCTAATCCTGTTCAGATCATTGCCCAAGCCAGAATGAGAAAAAATTAAATGCTATTGGCTTTTATATGGCCATCCCTGTTCAAATTACTTTCCTTGTTCCCAGTGGCTATGAATGTGGCATTATTGTGGGTCTCCTCCAGCTAGCTGTATTGGTAAATTTGACTAGATGGAAGGGTGACAGTACATGCATTCGTGCCCCCCTCCAGCTAAATGCTGATTGGCTAGGAGGTGAGGTTACTCCAGGGCCGACCCGTGCACTGTGTAACCCCAGTCCCTTCCAACGGAAGCCGGGAACTCATTTCAACAGAACTGACCATATAAAACCCACATTTCTTCTCATCCTTGCTCAGGAACAGCCCAAGCAGAAGTAAGGGAGATGTTTTGTTTGTTTGGGTTGTTTTGTAGCATCGATGATGATGGTGGCAGTGGAGTTATTTGTTTTGTTTATATTTTTTGAGTGGGTTTTGGGCCGAAGATGCAGGACCAGGGTATAGAGGACACTGCTCGACCTCTGACATCAAGGTAAGTGTGATAATTGTCACGAATGTGGTTTAAGCATGTGAGTAAACATGTGAATAAATGAATGAGTGAATTAATTAATTAATTAATTAAAAAAATGGATGAGTACAAAAGTATTGACTGTATCTTATTCTGCAATTGCATGTTCCATGTGCAAGTCTAATTGAAACTTTCATAAACAACATAAATGTTTTTAATATATAGTTTATAATAAGTGAAAGTATTGTTTGTACATGTTTTTCATTTATGATAGCATAGCTTGTTGTACAATGTAAAATTTATATGGAAAAAGGCAGACATTGATCGGAAAAAACTTTAGTTTTATATATATAACCCAAAAGTTACCTACAGGAATTAGACCTAGACAGATAAATAGCAAAATGATGAAAAACAACCTGGCGTCCCTAGAGAAAAACCTGCAGCACTCAAAGGGTTAAGCTTTTGGGGACAGTGGCATTTCACTATCTGAAAATGCTAGCATGTTTCTAATAATTATGGTTGGTGCTTTTATTTCTGTGTCTTGCCATTCAGACATTTAAAACCTGTGAGGAGCATTGACGGCCTCATTGGGTGTACAATAGTTGTTGGGTTTTTTTGATAGGAAATATCATGAGAAGTAATTGCTTCATGCTACCTTGGATGTCACAGGGGTGGAAGGTGAGGAGATGCGCATACACCCAATTATTATTATTATTTTTTTTTCTCCCTCCCTCCCCTTTTTCCTTTTCCCTTCCTTTAAAGATTATCTTATGCAATAGTAGACCATTATATGTTGCCCTTTATTATGATGTTTACACTCCACGAGTATTACTAGTTGTTTAATTTAATGTTTATTATATTTGCTCACCTGTAATACATATAAAAAACACTCTGTACTATCTATACTATGTTCGAATAACTGATTGGTTTGGATTGATATTGTAAACATTGAAACATTTCTGTATTTACATTTTATTCTCAATAAAGCTTTATAAAAAAAAAAAAAAAAAACCTGTGAGGAGGTGCGAAATAAACACAAACCTAAAATGGGGTCAGTATGCACATTTAACTGCATATACAAAGCAAAAGATATATAATACATGTACTGGACAACTGTATGGATGGCTCATAGCTAAGCAAGAGTTTGGTTAACTATCATGTATTCCTATAGCTATAATTCTCATTTAAACAGTACAGGATCAACCCATAAGTAAGCAAAACAATGAATATAAGAAGCCTAGATTTGTCATTGTGAATCTACTTTAATTACCCTGGACAAGTCAGTTGTAGTTGGTGATACATTTTAGACAGACAACCTTGCAGTTGTTCATAAAGTACAGAGCTATCAAAATCTCAGGTATTTTTTCTCAAGTGGTCTATGGAAGATCATGTTGCAATAGAGTACATATCCAGAGGTGTTAAAAAGAGTGTGAGTACACAGGCACGCAATAGTCTAGAGATGTCTGAAATAAAACACAGTACATAAGTAAAACGTTTAGCTGTAAATCCATTCTAGTCATACTTCAGTAACTACATTACATGTTTATTTAATAACACTTGAAACCAGCGACTTTGCTGAGACCATTATTTTCAAAATCAAAGATCCATGTTTATAAAGACCAAAATAGAGAAAAACAATTCCGCCATAAAGAAAAAATAAAGAATCTCTTCATTTAAATGGAGCTTTTAACCTCTTAGCCCCATCCAGATACATGAAATGTTTATCTTTATACAGTGGCACATAATAGCTCCATTTTAGCTTTCCTACATATGGTCTAATTAGACTAATGTATTTTACAGAGAACCAGTCAGGCAGAATAAACTTCATATCATCATAAAGAGCATTACATTTTGCATATTCTATGTGTTGTTAATTTTTATTTATGATATGTAAGTTAATATATGTTTAAATATTTTGTTAACAATACTGTCCCTTTCTAGTGACATCACCCCTTCATTTCAGCACTAAGACTTAGGAATAGTATGTTGGTTTTCCTTGTTGTGTCACTGCTGGATGTTACTGCAATTCTTTAAATCCCCTCATTCCCCTCAATACTTCTTTAATCACTCCAGTTTCAATCTATCTCACAAGTCTTTGGGTTACTTCCACAATCCCAACACTGATTGCATTGACCAGCAACTTCTGGTAGGCTACCTTCACTACACAAGCACTCTTTCTCTCTTTATTCCAGCACTGCATGGGTTAAAATTAAATTTTTAATTACATGTGTATGTATTTATGGGGTGGGGGAGACAATAAGGTAGATAGATGGATACATAGAAACCCAACTGGTATATAAACTAACAACATATATTTGCAATTTGTGTGTTTTAATAAAGGGTTTTGGAAAAAAATCTCCCAACATGGAGAGGTGAATAATTTCCTGCAGGTCAATGCTTACTTCACTCCTGGGAGTGAAGTTGCAGGATGTTGTATAACACAAGCTTCTCAAACTTGGGCTGACTGAGAGAGAAACAAACATGGGTATATGGAAAATGAGTGGATACAGAGGAATCCCATCCCATTCCATGAGAAAAATTACTGAGAAAATGTATTGTACAACAGACGCTGCTGCCAGTCATAGACTACGTTATATATGCTCCAGTGCCAAAAATACATCTTAGTAAACTTGACACTCTGTATAATTAATTATGCCGCTTTATCCTCCAATGTAATTACACTACCCATCACTGTGATATGCTTAAAGAACTAAACTGGTTCAGACTCAAATCTAGACATGCTCTTCACCTTACTTGCTTAGTACTCAACCACTTCTCTGGAAAACTACCAGACTAGTTGTGCAGTATGCTCACTCCTGCTCTCCATAATAAATATAACCTCCACTCCACTGTGAACAATTCACTGTGTATACCACAATACAAGAAAGAAGCAGGAAGATTTGCCTTCTCCTTCAGAGCTCCATATGTCTGGAACAATCTGCCTGAAATAATCAGATCTGCTCCCAGTCTAAAAATCCTTAAAATTAAATGCTTATTTATATCTAAAAACAGTGTGTGACTGTGTATAATTTTAATATTTATACAGTATGTGCATGTATATTTAATAATATGTAATATATAATGTTTCTCAGTTTGTGTAAATATGTAACCCTTCATTGAAAATTATCAACAACATACTTGAAAACGAAAGAAACCTCAATGTATTCTTCCTAGTAAAACATTTTCTAAAATAAATAATTCTCTTCACTTGTTGACTTGAAATATTGGGTTATTTTATTACATGCTTGGATTCTCCAGGTGCAAGTAGATCCGCTATTTTGGAATGACTACTTTAGTATCTCAGAAATTGACTAAACAAGTGCAACTTCCAATATGCATAGTCTCAAAAGCCCTGCCATCTCATTCCAATTATAGGAAATTGTGATTTCATCCCAAGAATACAATTTTTTCACTAACTGGGAACTTGCTGAAGTGACTACCTTTGAAAAATTAATCCGTTGATCTAATATATTTTTGAGGGATTCAGTTTACTTATGGTTTCCCTTTTCTGAATTGTGGCGGTATTGCAGGTACATTATTTTCTAAGCAGTTAGCAGTCTAAGTGATATGTCTAGACTGTGTGCCTCCTTTGAAATAACTTTTCAGGTGGACCTGAACGCAACCACTATCCAAATTTTATACATTCCAAACAACTAATATAACACAAGAGAAACTTATAAAAGATGGAAAAATGTTTTGGTTCTTTCTTTCCCAAATGAGCAATGGGAAATCTCCTTTAAATATAATAACTATCTTCTTATTAAAATTTCTTTTAGAGATACTAACTATAAACCTATTAGTAGATGGTATGTGAAGCCAGTGAACTAGCATGCAAGTAACATAGTAAAATAATAACATAGTAAATTAGGTTAAATAAAGACATAAGTCCATCAAGTTCAACCTTTGCCTCATGCCCTAGTGACATGAGAATTGTATAGCTTTCCTGCTACCAAATAAGTTAGTCTTTATCAGACCTTCCTGATTTGCCTACTAATATACTGTATAACCCTGTATGTTCCCTTTTGAAAGAAATGTATCTAATCTTCTCTTAAATATATCCATAGTATCTGCCATAACCTCCTCCCTGGGCAAGGAATTCCACAATTTAACAGACCTTACTGTAAAAAACCCCTTCCTCTGCTGAAGTCTAAACCTCCTTTCCTATAATCTCAAGGGGTGTCCCTGGTCAACTGATTAGGTCTTGGAATGAATAGTTCACACAGAGATCCTTGTATTGACCCCTCATATATTTGTACAATGTGATAAGATCTCCTCTTAGTCGTCTTTTCTCTAGAGTAAATAAAACAAGTTTGTCTAGTCGTTCCTCATACGTCAAGTCCCCCATTCCCTCAATTTTTACCTTTTTGTGCATCTAGCCCCCAAGGGGTAAAATCCATGGAAGGAAATTAGTTTTCAATTTGTATAGAAAAAAGAGAATAAAACCAATCTCAAATGTTTTGAGAATGTACCTAGCCAGTTTCTAGGACATACATGGAAATTTCCATCTGGATCTATTAATATTAACATCTTTCCTATCAACTGGGGAGATTTCGAGCTTAACTCAGAAACAGACTCATTCCAGTTCATATACTGTGCTGCAATAATGTGTAATTCCCACTGATGACTTAGTAATATCCCAGATATAAAACCTACCCATGAGAAACAGAAAAGCAATACAGAAAATAATCAGAGGATTAATGGTTCTTTTTGGTATTATTCTATCAATTACTTGAGTCAGTTCTTCAGGAGAACATTTCTTCCTTGAATATTTTAGCTCATTAAGAAGGAATAATACATTGTGCTTCCTAACACAATGAAAAATTGTTAATTTTCCATTTTACTGGTTCACAATATTAAAATATACATAATAAGTTGTTTGTATTGGCATTAAATATAGTGTTTTCATAATGAGCTAACCATTAAGTTTGAAATTCAATCAATATAGCCATTGACCCATCCCCCTAATAGTGATAGGATGGAGCAATGGTCTCTGGGTATGTTTGCTGGCCGTGCATTTAACACATACTATGGTTTTAAAGGAAATGTAAACCCCCCTACACTAAACTAACTAAAACATTATGAGCCACTAACTATCATTAACCTACTCTGGTAGCTAAGGGGTTAATAAGCGCCCACACTTTGCCCTTTCTTACTGGCCATCTCCAACTCAAACTTTATTGTAACTAAGTAGATTTAGTTGAACCGTTTAAGGACAAGCGGTGTGTACAATGCATTGCAATCCAATAACCTATATAATAATTCGCTAAATCATGTGTAACTCCCGACATGCGCAGTAGACACTGCTGCTCATGCGGCAGTCATGAGCAGTAGAGACTGCCCACGCCGCGGCTGATACAGAGCTGGGCACTCCAAAGGAGCGTCCAGCTCTGTATCAGCAGTGGCGCGGGCAGTCTCTACTGCGTGTGACTGCCCCGCGACCGGCTGCCAGAGGCACTGTGGCCCGTGTAACGGGCTGATCAACTAGTAATGTAATAATCTGGTCTGGAATTTACCTGTTTCCTTACCTGTGGTCTAATCTGGTGTTTCAATACAGCTCTTGTGCTCAACTGGCCTGCTTTATAGAGCCACATCTTCCTTGCAAATGTGCTTAATCAAAGCTTACTGTTTTATCTTGTCCTTTGAATGCTGTTTACTCCCTGTACTGATCCACTTTTCTGAACCAGTCCTGTTCTTGATCACATTACTGTTTGTTGCCTGTTCCAGCACTGATCCACTATTGCTAAACCAGTCCTGTTCCTGATCCTGTGATTGTCTGCTGTTTTTGCATTAATCTACTGTTGCTAAACCAGTCCTGTTCCTGACCATGTTATTGTTTGCTACTTGTTTCGGTATTGATACACTGTTGCTGAAGCAGTGTGCTTCTGACCAAACTTTTGCTTGCTGATTGCTCCTGCATTGATTTTCTGTTGCTGAGCCAGTCCTGTTCCTGACCTTGCTATTTTGCCTAACCTATTCCTGTCTTCCTTGAACGTTGTGCTTGTAGCTGTTAACCTGTGGCTGTTGAACTGGACCTGTTCTAGTACTTCACTGCTTGGGTTCCTTTCTTCTTTATTGCAGCATGGCACTATTGTTTCTGGTGTACTGTACCTTTGGACTAGTCATCATATCTGCCCCTGCTTCTCAGTTGCTGTTGTAAGCTTAAGTATTAAAGGACTTCTGTTCCTTTAAGCTCTAGCATTACTGAGACTTGTTCATATATCTCTGTGTCACGAAGAAGTAAGAACCTGAGACCAGATGCTTGAGAGTGCCGCTGGAGAGCGTAGCTTGTGATCGGTGACGGTCACCTCTTTCCCCTTGCTGCAGCCTAAGCTGGATTAAAGGTGCTGGCCGCGAAGCCAGATGCCCGATCCCGGTTGAGCCGGGACCCTGGCCAGGATAGAAAAAGGGGTGTACCGTACTTCTCAGGTTCTCACTAACCAGAGGATCCCTAATGCAGATGAGCCGGAAGTCAGACAAAAGACCAAGAAAAACAACACCAGGAAAAAATATCTATAAGGGAGCAACTACAACTAACTGGTAAGGCCTAGCGAAGTATCCCTGGCAATGCTGGGACAGAAGGGAACTCTCCAAGGAGGCAGAGCTCCAAACAGGGCCGAAGGACCTGAGTGGACCAACGAAACAGATGGCTGTCTAAAACAGGACTGTTTTAAAAAGAAAACAGACCCAGGTGGGCAAGTGGGCTAGAATCACAAAAGCCACTGGACAAAGTCCAATACTCCCTAGCTAGCTCAGACCTGAAGGTAAGGACACAGGAATCTGCACAGCTAGGACAGAAAAAGGTCTCTCCACAGGCTTACCACAACAGCAGCACCCAACACCCTACTGACCAAGGCAGAACTAGCAGTCCTCCAGATGCAGACACCAGCGAAACCCATACAGGAGCGAGAGTTCTCAGCCGAGGCTATCCGCCAAGACTCTCACTGAGAGGGCACCGAATAAGCGGTGCGGAGCTATGCAGCTCCGATCCCCGAGTCTGACAGGAACAGGCAAGCCCAGTCAGCAGGGGAAGACTGCGTGTAGGCCAGAGTAATCACAGTTAGGCAGACGGAAGAGACCAAGGAAGTGGACAGAAACGCCTAACAGGGCAGAGAACTGCCGCGAGGCAGAGGGAGGTCAGAGCAAGCCAGGAGTCACCGGGAGTGTCAGGGTCCAGCAGAGGTAACCGAACAGGAAGTCGGAAGATGAGCCAACGGATCACCGGGGCAAACAGATGCAACGGAGAAAAAACAAAGCAAAGTCAGGATACCAGCCAAGGATCAATACCAGAGGAAAATAATAAAGGAACAGCTGGAAAAACTCTGAGTACTCGAACAAGCTCGATAATCGGGCGTCAGGCAACGGAGCAAATTAGATAATATACCTACAGCCCCCAATCAGAACTCGGAACAGACAACAAGGTATGGTACAACTAAAGGGTCAAAAAGGGGAAAAAACAAAAACGAAACGTGACACTCTGCAGCTGTGCTGCTCTTGCTAGTTTCCTCTGCACTGCCACAAGTTTTCCGTGCCTGCACCACTACCTTTCTGCAGCAACTCCACGTTGTTTCCATTCTCTGTATTGCAGCCTGTCTCCAGCAACTCCATCTAATGTTCATTTCCAGTGTAGCCTGTCTCTAGTACCTACTCATTTCACCCAGTCTTGGTTTGCATTGTGCAATGAGCCACCATGGATTCATTTTATCTTATTCTGCATCCTTTTTTATGTACTGAAGACAGAGATAGGGATCTTTTGTTCTTAGATGCCCCTTTTTTTCAGAGGAAGGGGGAGATTGAAAAGTCCAGTACTCGATTGATTGCTGAGGCTGTCCATCAAGAAAATTCATTTTAGCTTATTTTAATTTTTTAGTAACTTTCATGTATTCTTTTCATCTTTAACCAATGGCAGTAGAAGGATTTTCAACAAAGGGACATATGACCAGAATGCAATGTGTGTCCAGGCCACAGGTTGATGCAAATAACAAACTGTCAATTTATTATACCAACAGTACACTGCACCAGACCAGAGGAATAATATTAAAAGGAGTAGTCAACTTCTTTTATGAAAACCTACATGTTTTAGGGCATTCCCTGCTTTGTAATACAAGGGTACTCCCAATGCAGGCAGTTTTCTTTATTCACGTGGTATAAAACTATTAAAATATCTGGAAACAGAGATCCAAAGAGCTTAATTTTTGAAACTTCAAAGTGACAGGAAGTGATGCAGCTGTTACTATCAAATTACAGGGAGAACTGTTGTCTGCGACTCACTTCTCTCAACAGAATACATTTCTGAAATCTATCCACTAGAGGCCCTATTAATAAAAAAACACAACAGTTTAAACTGTAATAATACTTGAAACTCACATCTATCTGCAGTGGTAATACCATTGTTTTGCTCAGCAGGCAAATCACCACAATTTACGTGGGGGGGGGTTCATAAAAATTGTCCTTCCTCTTTAATTACAAGAGACCACTAGGGAATATAAATTAATGCAACAGAACATACTTCACAACATGGGGAGATAATGTGGGATCAATATGGTTTAACTGAGGGGCAGAAGAGGTTTACTGGAGGGGCACAGGGTAGCAACAGAGAGATAATAAACGGCTCAAGCGTGAAAGGGACACAAGAGGCAAAAAGGACCTAGAAAAGTTAACTTGTACACACTAGAGAAACGGCGTCTTAGAGGGGATATGATAACACTATATAAATATGTTCAGGGCCCATACAAAGGGCTCTCCAAAGACCTGTTCATTAACAGAACAGTACAAAGGACAAGGGGCCACCCGCTTAGACTTGAGGAAAGGAGATTTAATCTACAACAGGGGAAGGGTTTCTTTACAGTAAGGACAATAAAGGTATGGAATTCACTGCCTGAGGAGGTGGTGCTATCGAAAACATTAGATGCCTTTAAAAGGGGCCTGGATACTTATTTAAAAGAGCATAACATAGAGGGTTATGTACGTTAGTATTGGGGTGAATATTTAGTTGGGGCTTGTTGATCCAGGGAGAAATCTGATTGCCATTTGGAATCAAGAAGGAATTTTTTCCCCCCATTCAAGGCAGAATTTTAAATTGCTAATTGAGGGGTTTTTTCTTTTGGATCAACGATGGTAAACAGGAATAGGAAAAGGTTGAACTAGATGGACGCAAGTCTTTTTTCGACCTAAATTACTATGTTACTATGACCACAGGAGGGAAAAACAGATGTAGGAGATGGTTCAGGTGAATCATCATGGCAGAGCATGGCAGCAAAAGATGCGAAGAGAGAATTATAAGGAAGCAAGAGACAGGCAGAGAGAACTAAAGGATTGAGAAACTTGGTGACAGCTAATTAGCAGGAAATTAGGGGAAAATAAATACATAAATCTCAGGCGAGCCACATGTTAGTATCTCAAAGAATTTCAAATAATCTCATACCATT
Organism: Rhinophrynus dorsalis; assembly: GCA_037306005.1. NCBI lineage: Eukaryota > Metazoa > Chordata > Amphibia > Anura > Rhinophrynidae > Rhinophrynus > Rhinophrynus dorsalis. The sequence goes on from CM074723.1 coordinate 418,819,590, forward strand.
GCTCTCTACTCCTTGGGGGTACTTCTTAATCCTTTATTTACCATGGGCCATCACCCCAAGTCATATGGCATAATGGGTCTAGGTAGTGTGCCCCCTAGTCCAATAGGCAAGGGCTGGGGGATGTCAGAAGGAGGTTACTGAGCCCACTCTTGGTTTAACTGCCCCCTAATTTTACAGGGAGTGTTCCTCATATAAATGGGAGAAGAGGGAGTGATTATTAGGTCCCAAATTTTTCCAATATTCAATTAATAATATAGGGTCAATAGTCCCCCATATTCATTTGTTTTCATTCCACAAACATTATAGGATGTGTAGTAGAGTATGATCTGCAGACCACTTCTTTGTGCAAGTGATGCTAATAGAAGGTCTATAGACTCCGTACTAACTTACTTTAACATCCTCCTCACCAGCTGGGAATGCACAGTGAAATATGTGAGTTAATGTAATATGCATGTGACTACATACCCTTCCTGACTTAAGCTCAAGAGAACAAAATCTAGTAGATTTTCTTATACACCTACATTTTTACTTCCTTGGCCCTTAGTGCCTGGAGTTCACAACTTTTGCATGGCATGCTCACTTGTAGAGGCAGAACAGTATATTTTATATATAACGCCCAGGCAAAACCCGAACAGCCCCACGATGTTAAGTTGAAAAGAGTCCATATAAGAAAAGGAGGGGGAAATAAACCTTTATGTTTCTGATGCTAAATATATTATGATATACAAATATAAGATAATTAGATGCATTAAGATTACAAGTGCAGCAGATGTCATTCATCTGTCTTATATCAGTAGCTTAATGCCGACATGTTTTATACATGTTTTTTATCAAATAGGCAAGTTTTATTCAGTACACTTACTGGAAATCTACAATAGTCATGGTTATATCAGTGTATTAAAGAGAGTAATGGCGGTGGAACATAATATAATGCAATGACAAAGATCTTTTTATTAAAAATACTTTAACCCCTTGAATGCTATAGAAGTCATCAATATTTTGTGAAGCAATGTGCTGAAGAATAATTTAGCACTCAAGGGCTTAAACGTGTTCTAAAACGTGATAGTGGTCACTTACTAAAGGCAAATGTGTCCTACATGAAATTGTGTCATAAAATATGGTAATCTAGTGTAGTTTCAATTCTCAGATTAATCAATGAGCAATTATATACTTACACTCATTAATTTATCAATGAGCAAGTGCAAGGGTACCCTACTCAAAAAGTATCACGGTGCCCGTGCTCTTTTCTGTCACTCTCTGTGTGGTGCGCTCCCATTGGCTGAGCTTAGTTTGGCCCGCCCAGTATGGGCTTCTTATACCGGGCCTCTGGCACCTGTCAGGTACCCTTTTGTGGTGTCCCTGTACCAGTGCTACTGTGTTGCTGTGTTCCTGCGTACCGACTTGGCCCGTTTGACTACTTCTGGTTCCTGCTCCGTGATTCGACCCAGCCTGGCTGGCGTTCCTGCTCCATGACCTGACCCGGCTTGTCTGACGTTCCTGCACTGTGATCCAGCCAGCTATTCTGATCCTGTTCTCCGTGTCGCTTGGGCGACATTCTTACTTCTGCATTGCTGGCCTAGCAGACTGAGTGTTGTGGCCTCCATCCGACTGAGCCTTCCGTTAACTCTTGCAGAGCACTGTTGCTTCCGTTAACTCTGAGCCTTCCGTTGACACTTGCAGAGCACTGTTGCCTCCGTTGACTCTGAGCCTTCCGTTAACACTTGCATAGTACTGTTGCCTCCGTTAACTCTGAGCCTTCCATTGACACTTGCAGAGCACTGTTGCCTCTGTTGGCACTGAGCCTTCCGTTAACTCTTGCAGTGCACTGTTGCCTCCGTTACATTGAGCCTTCCGTTTACTCTTGCAGAGTACAGTGTTTCCGTTAGGGCACCGGTCTGGTGCTATTGGCTCTAGTCCATCAGCTCTGTAGTGTAAAGTGTTTCCGTTACTGCACCGGTCGGGTGCTATTGGCTCCAATCCTCCAGCTCTTGCAGTGTACAGTGTTTCCGTTACTGCACCGGTCGGGTGCTATTGGCTCTAGTCCATCAGCTCTTGCAATGTACAGTGTCCCCGTTACTGCACCGGTCGGGTGCTCGTGGCTCAAGTTTGTGCTAGCTCTAGCAGAGTATTGTGGCCTCCGTTTCTGCTCAGCACAGGGTATAGTCTCAATCCTGCTTTACAGACTAGGTGCTTCCACACCTCGCACCACAGTCTCTTGCTAACCATTACCATCATACTGGGCGTTGTCAAACACACCTCATCAGAGACTGATTACTATCTATGAACTTTAACCCATGTTGTGCTGAAGTTGCCTGGTTATGCCTGACCTGTGACAGTATCTATCTCTCTACCATTTTTTACTGGGCCTGTGAGGGCATATGTACATGATTAATATTTTCCTGTGATTCACTATAGCCCGTAATGGGCATTCGCATTGTGTCTTTTAATAAAACTGTGTTTTATTCTAACCTACTGTGTCTGAGTGTCGTACAAAACGTTACAAAAAGTCTACACCTCATCCTAGCAGGCAAAGGCACAGTTATTTTATGGGAGTGAACATACCATACATTAATTGCTTATGCATATGTTTTTTGTCAATAGAATACATAGTAGCATAATTGATGAGCTTGAAAAAAGATGTGTCAAGTTCATCCTATGCCATTACCTTTGTTGAAAATATTGAAGCCATTTCAAATTAAGCCCCAACTAAGTGAAAATATTCCTTCCTGACTTCATGTGGCAGTCAGATATTTCCCTGGATCAACATCATATCTGTTGAGAAACCAACTGTCATAATTCTCAATATTGTTCTGAGCTAGAAATGTATTCATAACTTTTTAAAGCAACTACAGTATCTGGAAGCACAGAATCCAAAGGCAAATAATTCCATAACATTATTATCCTTACTGTAAAAAAAAATAAAAAAATCACTGCCTTTGTTTTAGTCAAAAGAGCCTTTCCTCTAGTCTTAGTTTTTTTTGCTCATCTCATTGAGAAAATAGTTCATTAGAGAGTCCTTTGTATTGACTTTGAATATATTTTCAAATGGTAATCATATCACCACTTAGTCATCTTTAGTGAAAGCAAGCATAGTTTAGCTAGTCATAACTCAGATCCTCCTATCCCTTTATCAGTTTTATCTCTGCACTCTTTCCATTTCAATAATACATCATTTAAGAACTGGTGCCCAAAATTGTACTCTATATTCCAGATGAGGCCTAACCAGGGATTTATATTGTAAGGGAAATTCAAAAAGGTTATAAATAATGCAACAGTGACACAGTTGTTCCAAATTATAGATTGGTTATTATTTAAAATAACACAGCAAAACAGCAATAACATGTAAGTGACGTACATACAACTTACAGGTAATTCTGTATGAGAGCTCTTCTTCTACACAATAGGGGACCCTTTAATTATACACTAACTATAAGCCATTGGTAACCCACCCCCCTGTTATTGCCCAATCAGCAGCCTCCAGCAGTGCTATCTGGTTCTTCCAGCTGTCTGTCCTTGACGAGGGGCTATAGAAGAAAGCTCTATTGTTCTGAGGAAAAAACTTACCAAACTGACCTTGCAAACTAACTCTAAATTGCAACTAATTTAAAACTCCTATTTTTCTATGGAGCAAAAGTATTCACGCATATGCACTGCTTTTAAAGGTACAGTACACTTATTAGAAAAAGATTATAGGATATAGCTTTTTCCCCAACATTTCAAACTTAGAATTATATTTGCATCCCATGCATCTATACCACTTTCATACAGGAGAGTACCCTTTTGGCTCTGATTTAAAATCTATTGTCTATATGTAGTCATAAATATTCCTCTAACAAGGATTCTCCAAGTATTTTTCCATTTAGTGTATATGTAGGATGTTTCTTTCTGCAGCCTAAATGCATAACAGCTCTGCGGAATAAGTTGGTGCTATATAAATAAAATATAATAAAGTAAACTCATAACAACCTTACATTTATCTATTTAAAACCTCCCCTGCCACTTTTCCACCACTCAGTTTATCCAAATTTTTCTGCAGTGAAAAAACATCCTATATGTAAGTATTTCTTTACACTGATTAGTGTCATCAGCAAAGATAGAGACACTTTCAATACCTATTTCTAGATTATGAATAAACAAGTTAAAAAGCATTGGGCCCACGTACAACTTTGAACCTTTTTAAATTGGTCTAATTTACAACAACTCTCTGCCATCTTTTATTTAACTAGTTCTCTAGCCATGTAAATATCTCCTTAAAAACTGAAGCCCTTTAAAGGGATAGTAGTGTTTCACAATAAAAGCAGCTCCAATTAATATTCATAGTATTGGGCCATGGAGAGTGTTATTGCAATACTGTTGGGGTTGTAGATCAAGAATAATTGAATGATAAAGTATCCCCCTTCCTCCCCTTTCACTGATGTAACACTGCTCACCTCAGAGCAGCTAGACTGTCCGGATAGATTGCAGAGAGGGACAATCTTCAATTCGCATAAGGGAAAAACCTGAAAAACCTGTGAAGGGGGGGCAAGGTTGGCATTGTTCTCATAGTAAGAAGATTGCCCCTTACTGTGAGCTGTCTGGTCTTAAGACCAGATTTCACATCTGAGGGGAGGTGGCTTAAACTAGGTAAAAGGGGCGGGAGAGGGATACTTTATCATTCAATTACTCTTGAACTACAACTCTGAGAGAATTGAAATAACACTCTCCATGGCCCAAATACTATGAATTAATTAGAGCTGCTTTTATTTTGAAACATTACTTTAAGCTATGCAGTAACCTGTTGTGAGGCACTATATCAGGCTTTTGCAACATCCATGTATACTACAACAACAGCAATTCCCTTGCCCAAATTACTACTTACACTTTCATAAAACGCATGTAAATTAGTTTGACTTGATCTATTTTTTAGAAAACCGTACTGGCTCCTATTAATGTTGTTGGACATCAAATAGTCCTGAATACAATCAGTAAGCCTTCTAATATCTTAAATACTACTACAATCAAGCACACAGGTCTATAATATACTAGTTTAGATCTTGCCCCCTTTTTGAATAATGGTACTAAATCAACTTCTCCAATCAATTGGCATAGACTGGCATTTTATAATCAGAATCCTACTTAAGCTCATTTGTTTCATATTTTATGGAATAGCTTTCACCATTGTATGTGATACCAGGAAATAATGTTTTACATTGATATCCAAACATTTCTAAGCTGTAGAGCTGCAGAGACCAGCAGATTGCAGATTTCTCTTTCTTATTAATGCTCTTCTTTTTGTTTGCCTATGTTACAGCATGGAGCAGATAAAAGAAGCAGCCATCTTGGAGATGGGAGCCACATTTGTGTGTTCTGCACATAGAAAAGCCTCAGTCTTTCCTGACCATCTGATTACAGGATTAAATTGCTTTCTCACTGAAAAATTGGGACATTTGGGAACTCTACGCCAGTGCAAAATGCATAATACTCCCCTGCCAGCACAGTAGTTACAATGCATTGAAGACAACTCCGGTATCCAATGGGTTAATGTTGATAGCAGCGCTTACTGTTACTTTAGGGAAAAATGTTTTTCTTTTGAGCAGTAGCTGAGAATGATACCAGTGAAAGAAAAATCTAATTTTGCTTTTAATGTACAGGGACGATGAGCCTTTAAATGAAGCTGCTACTTTCAGAGTGAATTTTGTGATTAATTTAGGTTTTACAGATGATGTTACTCATGAGGGAATTTTCTAAATAAGGATTTCTGTATCAAAATTATTGGAGTGCGCTATGCGAGGTAGGAATAGCAAGACTAATGAGACACAGCAACAGTGATGCCTACATCTCTGCCTCTTGGAGATGATTGATAAAATAAAAAATATATATATTTACTCAGAGTGCATACAAATGTAAATTGAGCAGTGCTGCTTAGCTAACAATGTTCAAACTTTCTTCTTTTGTAAATGTCTTTTAAATACTGATAACAAAACAAAGAAATGGTATATTTGTTTCCAGTGCAAATAGCTTATGTGAGGCTGATGGATTGTGACAAACTGGAGCAATTCCATAACAGCCCTATAGGGGGCAAATAAAAATTCCCCAAATATTCAATGATTGAAATTAGGAATTTAAATTCTTCTATCATATAGACGTCTTTAACCCCTTGAGTGCCAGAGAGATATCCAACGCATTGTAACAAAATACATTGGACACCTCACTCAAAGGATTACTGCATTGCTTTGCAATGTGTTAGAGACCCCCTAGCAATCAAGGGCTTAATAGCCTAATTTCAATGGACATGTTAATTGTCCCTTATGATCCAGTTGGTCTGCCCTAGAAAAGGACAGTCTCTCATTTTCCTTCCTGAATTCACTTTCCATGTCTCTTTAAAGGGCTGGTCCTCTCAGGAGTGACAAATGGCTATAAAATATGATGGCAAAGTATAAAAAATAATACAACAATCAAGATTAACCCACTGAGTGCTGGAAAGGTACGCAATGCATTGTTTTACCCTTCTGCCATTTAAAGGGTTAGCCATTTGAGTGCTAGTGGGGTACGCAACACATTGTTCATTGCATACCCCTCTGGCACTCAAAGGGTTAAAGGAACATGAACCCCCTCCTAATAATAACCCCACTTAATATTTTTATGGCCACAAAATCCTAATGGTCGCAATGAATTCTGCCCTTAGTCAATTTAACATGTTTTCATTTAAACCTATGACCCAGTTATGCATTCCTTGCTGGCAGGACTCCTAGGGGGATAGATACACTAAGACGTGATATAGAAGTGATAAGATGGTGATACAGTTCTGACACCTATGTGAAAGAGTCCTCTATAGTTAATTACAAGTTGAGTCATATCCAATATACAACTCCAACTCCAAGCAAATTAACCCCACAACACATGAACCAAAGTGTATGTGTTGTTCTTATTCTATAGTGAGACAGAAAAATGGAAGGAACTGCAGACATTCTTTCCAACTGTACCAGATTTCCATTGACTGTCCCTTATTTTGATGCTCTGTTCCAGGACCTGCTGTCCTTGCAGATGATTTAAATTTGAAACTTAATGCCCAGAGGCCTCTGGATTATTATTTTTTTAATTGAAAAGTGAGTGGAAGCACCTGAATGTAACCTATGAGGGAGGCACTCAATGTGCTACACACTCAACATTGGAAGATGGTAAAAATAGGAGAGGACCAATCAGACGGGGCTGAATTCTCTATAGTAAGATAACTATCACATGACTTTATCAGGCAGTATAATCACATTACAAATAGTGTATTGACCACGGCCCAACAAATGTTTTTGGAGAAATAACAAATTCTGTCTTTATTAACCTAGTGCTTGCTAAAGATGTCTCCAATGCATTGCTAAGTAATACATTGTAGATTTTTCTAACATGCAAGGGGTTAAAAAAGGACAAATGAATTTTATGTTTGTCTAAAACATTGTCTACATGTTTTAGACAAACATAAAATTCATAAACATTCATGCAATCTGGTATTTGGATTTTAGAAGTGTGTTTTATTCTTATTAAATCAGCTTCACTATGCTCAAACTGTGGATCATTATTGTTTATGATGTCATAATTAACATACAAATTAACAAATATATTTATGAGATAAAGTGATTTGTTGAATTTAAATCAATAAAACAAATTACATACAACAAGTTATCAGACAACATAACATTTAAGTGGCTGTGTCACCATACAAATATGTAGTGAAAAACCTTAAGTATTGCAGGATCCGACTAAAAGAATGGAGTTAAGTGAAGGCATAAAGAATATCTGTCTGTGCAGATCTATATCTGAAAGCATTACACTTGCTGAAAGAAATCCAGTGATACTAATGCCAGAGTCAGCATGTACTGCAGTCAGTGATATACAGTATAAGCAAGAAATTCTTTGTATTATAGGTCTTGTCAGTAGATACTATTATGCACCAAAATGTAAGTAGTGTAAGCACAAACATTAAATCTATTGTAAAATCTCAGATATAATATGCACCTGTGTATAATACACAGAGTAATTTTAACCCAAGATTTAAGGGGAGAATAAAAGTGCCTATGTATAATACACACCCTTGTTTTCCCTTCCTCTACCCGCCAAAAATCATTAGTAGATAAAATGCATAAACCTCTGCGGACTGAAACTAGAGTAGTGCCCTGCGAGGACCTTCAGGACCCTTATCTCGAATTTACACAGGTCCTCAAAGGAGGACACAGGAAGAGGGTAACAATGGCAAGCATGCTGCCGCCTGCTACCACTCTTAGCACTTGTGCTGTATGCAACATTACAGAGAGGCTTGGTCTTCGAAGACCACTTCAAAGTACGCCTCATAGGACTACTACTACTTAACTGGTCTCGTTCCTCGTTGTGAGAGTGCTAGAGCAGCATCAGCTTTCACTTAAAACCACGGGTGGCTGACTCCCCCCTCCCAAACTTGCTTCCCTCTTGATACATCTCCCCAACCTTCTTTTCTCTCCTGTCTTCACCATTCCTGGCTCTTTCTACTTATTGCCATTCCATATCATCTGTCTTTTCTCTCTTGTGTCTTTCTTTCATCTTCAATCCGAGCGTACAAAAAAACTCCCATGGCTACTTCGAGCTATAGTCTTGTTATTATAACTTGACATCGGACATATCTTATGCTTTTGACCGCAGGTCTCATGGACTTGTCTTTGTTGCATATGCCTATACTCACAGCTTGTCAGGCCCGCAGGGAGGAAGCCGCTCACCTCCCATGTATTCATCCACATCACGCCATCCTGGGTCCTCCGGTTGACAATGGTGACGCGACTGCTAGTCTAAGTGTCCCCTAGCAAAGAGCATACATGCAGCCGCACAATGGGAAGCTGCGCACGTCACGTCATCGGCAGCTGACCCTGTACTGAGGGCGGCTGTGCACCTGCGTTCCCTACACCCACTCTTGAAGACAGGGGAGTGTGGGTCAGTCCCTTCTCTTTGTGGCACAGGACAGGCCTCTATATAATCCCTGGGTGCCCCTTACTCGGGGCTCAGTTGTTTTGTTGCTATTGCCTTGTGCATACGTGTTTTTCTTGAGCTCCTGTATCCTGACCTCTGCTTGGCTACCTGACTATTCTGATCTCTGGCATCCCTGACCTCTGCTTGCCTACCTGACTATCCTGATCTCTGGAATCCCTGACCTCCGCTTGGCTACCTGACTATCCTGATCTCCGGCATACCTGACCTCTGCTTGGCTATCTGACCATCTCTGACTTCTGGCTTCTTAAATCACAGTCTGGCTACCTTGCTTACTACTTCTGGCTACCCAAGACTCCCGGACCCTGCTCTAGATAGTAGTGGCTGGTCTCCTACCTCTCAAATCCTTGGCTTGCTGGCAAACTCTTCCTCAGTAGCCCCTGTGTTGTGGCCACACTCCAGCAGGTCTGTCCCTCCAGCCTCCTGGTTAGTGGCGCGCATACACAGGTGTGCACATCCCTGCTCCTGGGCTCCAGAACAAACCTCTCTGACACAGCGTTAATATGAATGCCTGATCTCTGTACTTACCTAGGGCTCTGAGTCATAGTTTGATTGTCTATGCTGCACTTTCTTAATAATTAAAAAAAAAAAATAACAGTTTGCTATGACTTTAAATATCATTTATATACATCCAGCATATGAAAAACATAATTACTCATGCTAAACCCCAAATCTAATCCTAAACTTGCTTTTTAACACTTATGTAAATTGTCTTATTCAGACAGCATTTATTTAATGTTGTTTGTACTGTTTGTATTGGGAGATAAGAGCTAATGTCAATTAACCAATTTTGATTAGTGGGAGCCCTGTAAAAGGCAGGAATGGCTGCTCCTTCAGATCATACTTAAGGCTAGATTTTAGGCTTCAAAAAACAAACAATCTTTACATATGCTGGCATGAAGTGCAGGGTATTTAAATTTATATGAATCAAGTTATTTTTTAAAAGGATAACAATACTTGAAATGTAAGAATATATGTATTGTAGGGTTTATCACCCTGCGTAAAACAAAGGCTCTCCCACTGCTGAGAGGTGTTTTATTCAAAAGTTGTTGCAGCTCTTGGATTTAAGTGCAGTGTCACAATGGCCTGAAATTGTACAGTGGCGCTGTTGCTACACAATCATATGAAGGTTTATGGTCAACTGACCAGACCTGTTCATAAGATGGTTTAGCAACAGCGCCTCTATACAATTTCAGGCCACTATGATATTGCGCCTAAAAAATTCAAGTTTGACATGTAATAATTTTTTAATAAAAACACCTTTCAGCAGTGGGAATGTCCTTGCTTTACTCAGGGGGGATAAGCAACAATATATATTTTTTTACATATTAAGTATTACTACTCCTTTAATTGTTAGTATACCTTTATTGTAGGTAAATAGATAAATAAAATGCACAGTAATTAGGATATTCATAAATACATACCAAAACAAGTGTACAGAGATAGGAATTTTCATCCCAAGATAGTCCCTGTTCGTCTTAGTACATCAGCCACTCTGAGACTGTTAATAAGCCGTATTGCTGCATAAACCCACAATGCATTTATTGCTTGACTGATAATACCGTAGTGTATGTCTATAGGAGGACTTCATTCTGATGAAGAAGAGTTGTGTAGGAATAACTATTTTTGTAATGTCTCAGTATAATAATATTGAAGGGTAGAACAAGAAAAATGGTGAACAAAAAACATGCTTTATTGAAAGGGTGATAGATGCATGGAATATCCTCTTATAAGCAGTGGTAGGGGCTAAAACAAACCCTTGGGATAGATAAATGGTTAGTCTCAATATTAAATAATCTGGATTTTTTTTAAACAACAGAGAAGAGGGCAGACTAGATGGGCTAGTTGATACTTATCTGCCATCAGATTCCATGCATCTGTTCCACTGGTTGTCACACCCACCTCATTTACATGATGCCATATATATGGCAGGCTAGGCGGGGTCCTGGTATCCTCATGGGTGCTTTTCATGCCAACAAGCCATCCACCTATTGGTTACAGCAGCCCTCACTTCCTGTGCTAGAATGATGAAATACTGTTTTAGAGATCACATGTACTAAATCTGTTTCACTTCTGGATGAGGCTACAGAGCAGATTATCCCCATTGGGTGCTGTTGAGGAGAACATCTCTGGAGTTAAAATATAGCAGCTGCTGGCAAGAAATCACTTCCTGTAGGAAGGAAATACCCTTCTAACATGAAATATCTATGACATCATAAGTATGAAGGGTACTCAAATGGTGAATAGTTTCCCTTTATTTCAGCACTGCTAAACTGGTATTAACCCTTTGAGTGCCAGTCTGGCACTCAAAGGTGTAATATTAGGTGCCATAAGCAAAATGAAAGAGAATAACAAGTCTGGAGCAAATCAATGAACCCATAAGGGACACATTCCCCAAATGTCCATTGATTTAAATGGGGGTTTAAAACTCTTGGATAGTTTGTAATGTGCTGGAGATCTCCCTACATTTAAGTGGAGGAAACTATTATTTAAAACAATGGGATTTTGCATGTTCACCAATGTTGCAGATGGTTTTCACCAGAATTGTTCCTCTTTTTGTTTGTAAATATGGCCAAAAGTGTGCAAAGCTTAGGTAGTTAGTTTTCTAGGGTTTTCTTTTTTATCATACACTGATCTTTTATATGGACTTACATTTCTTGCAACTCTAGCCCAGGGCTTCCAACCTTTGTGGTGTTCATTTATTCCTTTTGCCTTTCAACAAAAAAAAATGGTTGTGTTGTTGGCTGTAAAATATTTGCTGATGCAATCTCTCATCTACGGAGCTTCTTGTACATGTTCAGCAATATCATAGCCGAAATCCCTTAGGTCTAGAAGAATTACAAGATAACCTCGCAGGTCAAAAGAAACAGCCTCGAAATTTTGTTACTCTTTTGCTCTTTTCACAGAAATGTAGCTTCAGTAGCAAAATTACTTGTGACCTCAACCTCAGCATACAAATAAATATACTTTTTTACTTCCTACAAAGTCACAAAAACTAGCTGTGCCAAGCCCACTAAATCATGTTTTATGCAATTCTGAAAGGTACAAACCCCAGTTGTATTAGCGTATCTGTCCATCAGTTTGATTAAAAATCATGGTAACAGGATCAGTGCTAGTGGAAATTAAATGAACCCTTTGAGTGCAAGAAAGGTATCCAATGCAATGCATCATATATATCTAGTTATATATTGTCTGAATTATAACTGTGTGTTTCAGGCTATATTGAGCAATGATGAAGTCTGTCTGCCTTTAGTTCACATCTCCCTATAGGATTCAGTTGGCCTGAAAGGTTTATATGGGTAAGTAAACTCAATCAGATTGTAAACTGAAATACAGAAAAATACCACGTATCGATATTACTTACTGAGATCTGAAGGACACCTACCTAGGTAAGTCATTTTGTTAAATTAAAGCGGAACTATCATGCAAATAAGATTGCCCTCCCATAAGTTTGTAACCTAGCGATATGCAAAGTCTTACTGTCTATATGCTCAATAAGTCCGCATTATTGGTGAAAAAAAAACAAATCTTCGGCAGGAACCAGAAGTCAGATAGAGCAGACATCTTAGAGGAAATGTACCTCGGAGTCTGCCCTGTCTGTCCCATTCACTGCCAGCATTGGTGGTGACGTTCCTCGTTGACTTAAGGCACCGGAAGGGACTGACCGTGCAGGCGCACAGAGCTTTTCTTGTAAGCTCTGTGCAGCCTGATGCCTGCAGAAGATGTATTTTTCACCAATAACGCAGACTTACTGAACATATAGACAGTAAGACTTTGCATATCGCTAGGTTACAAATATATGGGGGGGCAATCTTATTAGCATGATAGTTCTGCTTTACGAGACACTTATTTCTAGGACAGTGGTTGTCAATCAGGGTACCGTGGTACTTTGGTATTTCACTAACAACTACTTAGGGTGTCCCTTTTTTATATACAAAGACTTTGACAACAATATGAAAATTGAGTTTCAGTAGTATACTTATGGGAATTGTTATGCAGAATACATTCATTTTATACTGATTGTGAGATCTAATAACTGTATATTTGTGGGTGCCTAGTAGAGTAAAAATGACACCTTTATTGGCTGAGTGGCTTTGGATTCAAGCTCTCAAGACAACTAGTTCTTCAGGCTTATGGCAAGACATCGTTGTCTTGAAAGCTTGCAGCAAAAGCCACTCAGTTAGCCAATAAAGGTATTATTTTTAATCTACTAGTCTCCTGCATTTTCTATGGCTAACACAGTACCACACTTTACCTATACATAACTGTGCATTTTCCCCTTCATTACACCTTGATAAATGACTTCTAATATGTTAGGGGTGTCATGAAAATCTCAGTTTGCATGTTGAGCAAAAAAAAAAATGGAAAAACACTGTCCTCAGACTTCATTCTCTTTAGACCCTTTGAGTGTCAGTGGGGCACCCAAAGCATTTCAAAACGATGTGTAGAGCACCCTCTGGCACTCAAAGGGTTAAACGATCTGTAAAAAATAAAAATTTAGTTTTTGAGGACTTTTTCTGCTATGTAAAACAAGTTTCTCTCACTGCTGGGATTATTTAATTCAAAAGTTGTTATAGTTCAGACTGTTAGCAGCAGTACCAATTGGTATCTAAGGGCCATATGTTCAAATGTAACGAAATAGCTTTTGTCATTTTTAATGACTTTTCAAAGTACAGTGTCATTGGGCTCAATATTTTCAGAGAGTGTCGGTTGTGATTGGAAATATGTTGTTTGCTGACTGAAATTGTTGTATGTAAACACAAAAATGTCGTATGTAACAACAAAAATGTCTTACCTAAAGATAAAAATTCTCACATTCAGAACTTCACATCCCCTCCATTTTTTTTATTAATGTACAAATTTAGTCTTTTGTAAGACTTTTTTTTGTCGTTGTATACGACAAATTTTATTTTCCTCTATACGACACTGGAGAATAGTGTAGCCACGCCCTTGCCCCGCCCCTTTGCCCAGAAATTCTGGAGTTTTGTTGTACATAACGGACATTAATAGTTTTTTGCCGTATACTTTATAGAAAATATGTTGTTCATGCATACAATTACCTATTTTTTTGTCGTTATCCCTTTGAACATACAGCCCTAAGAGGCAATTTTTTTAATGCTCTCTATTGTAGATCTTGAGTCATTGGGGTGAATATATGAATTTGCCAGCTCAGCATCACTGGTGGTGGTAGGCCTTCAGCTCCAGTGACTGCACTTCAGGGTATACGCTACAGAAGCATTTCTATATTTTTTTTTATAAAGGCACACAGTCTGAAATTTTCAGAGTACAACTAAAATGTTATAGGTCATTTGTCAAGGAGTAAGAAACAGTAAAACACATAAAATATAGCTATTTTCAAGGCACACTAAGTGGATGTCTGCAGCACACCAAAGTGCCAGCACATCCTGGTTGAGAACCACTGCACTACAGAGTATAATCACTGTAGAGCATATTGGTGCACACATTTCACTGTCATTAAGACTTTAGTGCCAGCAAGCCCCTTAATCCTACCTTATAGCATACACAGGGAACGCCATAAAGTTAAACTCTTTCTGGAAATCTTCTTAGTCATACTCACCCAAGAGAAACATACAGGACTGGAGAGGAGTGTTCATGTGGGTGGGGCTTAATCAGGGTGACAGAGTAGGAGGGTTGAGATGTGGAATTTGCACTTAAATGGGAGGGTAGGTGTGAAGAACAGGGTGGGAGTGGATGTAATGGGTGGGAAAGTGGGAAGTGTTACCACTGGATTCCTAGTTTATCATTCCAGAAACTGAGTCTTCAGGGCAGATCAGGCATGTTTTCGAGTATGAGTTACACTACATAATATGAACCTTGTTTAATACATGACATTAAAGGGATAGTAATGTTTCACAATAAAAACAGCTTCAATACATTTTCATAGTATTTGGGCCATGGAGAGTGTTATTGCAATACTGTCAGTTTTTGTTGTTCAAGAGTAATTGAATGATAAAGTATCCCCCTCCCTCCACTTTTACTGATGTAACACTGCTTACCTCAGAGCAGCAAGGTGGTATCCTGGTGAATCGCAGATAGGGACAATCTTCATTTAGCATAAGGGAAAAACCTGCAAAACCTGTCAAGGGGGGGAGGGTTTTCATTGTTCTCAAAGTAAGAATATTGTCCCTTGCTGTGAGCTGTCTGGTCTATGGACTGGATTCCACATCTGAGAGGAGGCGGCTTACACTAGGTAAAAGGGGTGGAAGGGGTATACTTTATCATTCAATTACTCTTGAAATACAACTCTGACAGTATTGAAATAACACTCTTCATGATCCAAATACTATGAAGATTAATTGGAGCTGCTGTTTTTGTGAAACATTACTATCCTTTTAAACAGGATGCAGAGGAAAGGAACACACTGAAAGACCCATAGCCTGCCTTTATGCCCTCCCCTACACGCAAGTGGTGTTAAAGGGATAGTAATAGCTAAAAACATGTAACTCCGATTGATCCTCATATAACATTGGCATATGACGTTGTATTTCAATATATTCAGTTTTGTAAAGTATCCTTCTCCCGCCCCCTTTACCTCATGTATGCCGCCTCCCCTCAGATGTGGAATCCAGTCATGCAACCTGACAGCTCACAGTGAGGGACAATCTTCATGCACCGAGTATAAGGAAATCCCTGCCCCCCCCCCCCCTTGGCGAAGGAGGACAGGACTCTCCTCATGCTCTCTGAACATTGTCCCTCTCTATGCTCCATCGACTGGCTTAGAGCGGCAGGGTGGCGTAAATGAAAGGGAAGGGAGGGGGATCCTTTGTAAATGAACTACCAAGTGGAAAATATTGAAATACTGCTCTACATGGCCCACGCTATATGAGGATCAATCTGAGCTGCATTTTTCCAGCTACTACTATCCCTTTAAGGACATTTTTCTGCATATGTGGCTTAGTAAATTTCTGTTAGGCAGATGCTGAGCTACAACAATGATTCTAGCACCTGTTGTTCTACAGAAACACTTTAGTACATACCACTCTTGACTAGGACTCTCCATAGCAAGTGATAACAACAGCATCACCTGGTGACCTCCAAAGAAAATTGCAGTTTATTGCTATTATAGCTTGATAACATACATTGTTTTCATTGAAATGTTTACGGCTCCTTTAAAGTAGTAGTAGTAGTTCATGCTCCTTAACTCCTTGAATGAATTGTGAATAATGTGTTGAAGACATTGCTAGCATCCAGTGAGTTAAACATTCAGTATTTAAAAGTTTTGATTGAAATAAACTGAACTTCATAAACCATTCTTTACTGAATTATTTTTTTCATCAGTAGAAACAAGTTGATATTGCCTTTTTAGTTGTACTCTTGCTGATTGTTTCCCAATTACATATAATGTGCAACTAGTTTTTTTAAAATGCCTTTAAATGGGCAGTTATTGATATGGCACACACAGCTGTGCACATTTACTTTGCAGTGATAGACAATAAAGGACGTTTAAAAGTAAAAGGGAATAAAAGTCTTAATAGTGAAAATTAGAAGGAAAAACAGACCATCAATTTATCTTAACCCCTTGAGTGCCAGAGGGGTACACTATGCATTGCAGAGCAATGTGTTGCATACCTTTCTGGCACTGAAAGGGTTACAGGGCAATTATCAAGTTTTACTATGTTGTCTCCCATGGGAGCAGACTTAGATGAAAGTACATGAAGCAGAGAGAGAAGAGAGAGAGTGGGAGCCTCATAGGTTAATATCATCAAGATAGGGAGGAGTATAATACAAGTATCATAGCCCTACTCGCATTACTAAATAGCCACTGCAAGTATACCAACATTAGCAAACCAGCATATGGAGGAGGTTATACTGCCTCAACACAGATGCTCCCCAAATGACAGGCAAATCCTCACTTTAAAATAAAGAAAGCAAAATCAACAGCAAAGATACATCTAAAAGTGGGGAGTTCTCAATTGACTCAAGACTCTACCTCATCAAAATTATTAACAAATAATGATACTCATGGAAAATGTGGGCCAGATTGTGTTTGGAACAAGCCAGCATGCAGCATCAGGGGTATTAATAATATGGTTGGTGGCTAAAAAGTAAATCAAATAATTATTTGTTAAAAATTAATGTCCAGAAATCTGACACTTTCAGGGCATCTAGCACTCTTGTTTCAGGGAATCTTTCACAATATGGAAAATGCTTACTGCTCATTAATCCCAATATTTAAACTGAGGGGTAGTGGCCTGGTTTGACCAGTAGGTGCTCACTGGTCCCATTTGCCAAGGCGAGAATCAGTAACAATAAAATGATAAGTAAAAAAAAAGTATACATCCACCAAATATATTTAAACAGTTACTGACACTATTAGTAGTCAATTCTCACCTTAGCTTTCCTATTGATCAAGCCAGGCCACTGCATTATAGATCTAATATATTTGACTATTAATATCCACAGAGCATTCCATAACTGAACACAAAAGAGAGGCTTGGTTAGTCATGTGAGTTGATTTGTTCTATAACAAACATGATTGTGAGGCTTGGTGAATACAGTTAACTGTTTTGATTTATTAAAAACATAAGGGGGGTTGAGTGGGACAAGTGATTGAAGCATCGGTTGCTAATGGATGCCATGGGGAGGAGATCATTTTAAATATTGAGATTAATGAGCAGTAAGCATTTTAATTATTGGCTGATATTTTTTGAATAAAGAGCACTATGTGCTCTGAAACATGTCGGCTGTGCACCATTACCTTTCAAAAGTTTTTATCAAACAAACTCTTGATAATTTAATAACTTTTTATCCACCAACCAATTTATTAACAACAGAACTTCCTGAACAAGGGTGCGTTATTAATACCAATGGCGCTATGTCAGTTTGTTCCAAACACAACATTTTCTGTATCATTCTTTGTTAAAAAATGTTGATGCTGGAGAGTTTTGAGTCAAATTGAGTGTACCCCCACCACTGGATATTTCAGGGCTATAATGATCAACACTAAAATCGATCCTATCAGCTGTGTAGAAGAGGTCAGAAAATTGACCCCCTCCACTGGAATGCAACCTGGAAGTACGTTGCTCTCAGCCACAAATTTTACGGGTCATTTCTGCAGCTTCCACTGATTAGCTGTTTTAAACTTTACAGCCTGAAGCAGTGGGCCTATGGGGACTGCACCATTCAGGATGAGAGACTGAACTGTGACTCTTCAGTCTGAATCGTGTTTTAACCCTTTGAGTGTCAGAGGTATATCTAGTGCATTGCAGCACAATACATTGGATGCCTTTCCGGAACTCAAAGGGTCAAAGGGTTACCTTGAATTCAAGAATATGTATTTTATAACTTCAATAAAAACTGCTTATGTACCATGTTAGCCAAAAGAACTGCAGATGCATAGATTGGCTGCTTACAGACCATTTGCACAATGGATTAATGGATCCCCAAGCAGCGTACAGGGACCCCCGAATTCCATGATGTGCCAGGACCGTCATGGGTCCTTAAGGGAGGTTTTCTCATGACGTACTGGCACATCATGGGTCTTTAACCCTTTGAGAGCCAGAGGGGTATGCAACACATTGCAAAGCAATGCGTTGCATGCCCCTCTGGCACTCAAAAGGTGAAGGGGTTGCGTATGGTGAAAATAAAAAGAAGCTTTTCAATGTGACATGATGTGCTAATTAATTTTCATGGGAATATTCATTTGTTAATTAATCTCTGTTCTGTACTGTGAGACTCACTTTTTCCTATAATTATCAGTATCAGTATCTCCTAAGCTAAGTATCCACTACACTTGTAGCTAACGTCACATAGGCAGTGTTGAATCTAGTTTTCAAATATGCAAAGAAATTCAAGGTGACAGGATCACTGATCCCTAGTTAAAAGCCCCATGTAATTTAATTGAAATTTGTTGCATACCCCTCCTGCACTCAAAGGATTAAATCAAGGGAAGTCAATTGCTGGAACTCCAGGTGTTGGGTACTGCAAGCCCCATAATTACCAACCAGCCAGTAGCTGGTTGGGGATGATGGGAGCTGAAGTCCCCAACAGCCTTACAAAATTGTTGCTAGTTTAACAATAGACATGTTACATAATGTTTATATAACCAATAATGGAAAAAACTGATAGATGTATTCAAATATTACAGTGGACCTGTTACCTTAAAGTGATAGTAACAGATCATTTTTACAAATGTGCATCTTGTAGCTATTAAAACAAGAAATTAAATGACCCTAGTCCAAAGCAAACCAAGCACACTTTGTAGACCGTTCCAGTGAAGGATTTCATTTTGAATAACGAGATCTCGGCTCTGCTGAAGAGCTGTCACCGGTCGTGGGACAAGATTCCCCTGCAGTCAGCTAGAGAGCTGATGTCAGGGAAAGGAGAGGGAGGGAGAACTTTAACTATGATTATCTCTCAAATCATAAAGGTTTGAGAGATGGGACATTTAATTTCTCTTTTTTAATAGCTACAAGATGCACATTTGTACAAATGATCTATTACTATCACTTTAAAGGGATAGTAATACTTCGTTTTAACTTTATTTTATTTTGTAGGCATTAAAAAAACATAAAGAATGATATAAGTCTTATCTCTCAATCCTTTATGGTTTATGAGATATTCACAAGCAAAGTTCCCCTCCCCGCCCCTTTTACCTAGTGTAAGCCATCTCTTCTCAGATGTGGATCAGGTTGTATGACAGGACAGATAACAGAAGGGGACAATTTTCTTTGTATGAAAACAATGAAAGCCCTTCCCCCCTTGACAAGTTTTTCAGCTTTTTCCCTTACCTTAATTGAAGATTGTCCCTCTCTGCAGTCTACCTGGGCACCTCGCTACTGATCTGGTTGAACAGGGGGGGATACTTTGTTTGTGAATATCTCTTAAACCATAAAGGTTTGAGAGATAAGACTTATATCATTCTTCATGTTTTTTTAATGCCTACAAAATAAAATAAAGTTAAAACGAAGTATTACTATCCCTTTAAGGCAAGTTTAACTAATGCTGAAGATAATTTTTAAACCTGACTATATATTGTACTAACAATTTGCTTTAAACATAGTTTTGGGGAATATAACTCTTTGAATGGCACAGAGTTACCCAGTCGACCCATCCCACACTCAGAGTGTTAAACGATGTTTGGTACAGCCTGGAAATTTGGCGTGCTATGAATGAATGTTGACAGGGCACGCACCAAAACCATTTTAGCCCCTTAATGACCAGTGACATGCCAGGACTGTCACTGTTGTTTTCCCTGGCACGTCCCATACTTTGTGCTTACAGCGCACCTGTGGGAGTGCTGCAAGCTCAAAAGGGGTCTGAAATTGACCGCTCTCAGACCACAGTTTGGCGCACTGGTACATGTCATCAGTCACGTATTCCGGCGCACTGACAATGATAAAAGTAGTCCCTACGAGAAGGTCACTTACCCGGACCGCTGGTCGTTAAGAGTTTAATAGCACAGATAGAAATATGTATGGCCTTAAACATAAGTAATTAGCATACTGAACAGGGAATTCGCATGATGTGCAACACTGTGCCATCAGAACATAAAGGTTAATTTTGTAACTTTTAAAGGGACACTAATGTCCCATAAAAATGTTTTTTTGTTTTTTAGAGTAAAAGAAAATAAAATCTGTGCAACAAATCCCATCTCTCAAACCTTTATGGTTTGAGAGATATTCGGTCCTAAAGTTCCCACCTCCCTCCCCTTCTCCTGACGTCAGACACAGTGTGGCACGTTATGCTAATTACTTATGTTTAAGGCCATACATATTTCTGTCTGTGCTATTAAACTCTTAACGACCAGCGGTCCGGGTAAGTGACCTTCTCTTCGGGACTACTTTTATCATTGTCAGTGCACCGGAATACGTGACTGATGACTGATGGCTCTTCAGGAGAGCCGCAATAGCGCGATTTTAAAAGAAATACTTAACTGGAACGGTCTACAAAGTGTGCTTGGTTTGCAAGCACATTTTTTAGACCATTCCAAAGAAGTATTTATTTTTAAATTGAGCTATTGCGGCTCTGCTGAAGAGCCTCCTCGTGTCGGACGACACAGATCTCCTGCTGTCAGCTTTAGAACTGTCATCAGGAGGGAGAGAACTTTAGCGGCGATTATCTCGCAAACCATAAAGGTTTGAGAGATGGGATTTGCTGCATAGAATGTATTTTTCTTTAATCTACAAAACAAAAAAAATATTTTTATGGAACATTACTTTAAAGGGATAGTAATACTTAAGTATTACTAATCCCTACAGTGAAGTCCTATTTAAAATAAATGTATTGCCCCCAGTGTCATCTCTCAGACCTTTATGGTTTGAGAGATGATCGCTCCTAAAGTTGCCCTCTCCCTCCCCCTTACCCGAAGTCAGCGTTGTAGCTGACTGAAGGGAAATCCGGTCATAGATCATCCAACGGCTCTGCAGCAGAGCCACGATTGCGTTAATAAAAAAAAAAAATTCACTAAAACGGTCTTCTACGTGTGCTTGCAAACCAAGCGCATGTAGAAGACCATTTCAGTGAAAGATTTGTTTTTTATTAAAGTGATTGCGGCTGTGCTGCAGAGCCACCTGAAAGTCGCACGACTGGCTTCCCTGCAGTCAGCTAGAACGCTGACTACGGGAAGGGGGAGGGAAAGGGCAACTTTAGGAGCGACAATCTCTCAAACCATAAAGGTTTGAGAGATGACACTGTGGGCAATACATTTATATTTAATAGGACTTTACTATAGGGATTAGTAATACTTAAGTATTAATATCCCTTTAAGGACCAGAGGTTTGAGCGACACTGAGAAGTAATGCGTTGCACACCCCTTTGGTGCTTAACCATTTAAAAATAAGTGGATATTAGTGCACTATACAAGCAAATTTTAATTTTCTAAACTAAACTTGTTTTAGGGTGACATGTCCACATTATCCTTCTCATTCTCAAAATAGCCAAAATTGATTTTAGAAACAGATCCATTGCTTTTGGTAGAGCAAGAGATTCACAATATGGATAGGATTAGTTTTACCTATTGTATACAATTACTTGGCATTATATTGTGTAGAACTAATGGAGTGTGTACCCGGCTAGTATATTTTCTAAGTCTACGAAATAATTTTCAATAACGCACTCACAAATGGTATATGTTGTTTATTTTAGAAAGCCAATAGGAAAAACCAAAACAGCATATTACGATAAGAAAATTTGGAGGAGAAATGAATCAAAAATAAATTCCGGACATAAGAATAAAGGCCTGATGTCTTTATGAGCTAACTAGATAGTTATTCATAAGTGAATGTTTATCTCATTAAAACAGGACTTTCCAAACCTGTCCTCAAAGGCCATATACAGGACAGACTTTATGGTAATCATTTCAGTGGCTCATTCACATTGAGTTACCTAGCTACAATCAAAAAAGTGATGTCTGTGACACCTTGAAAACCAAAGAGGTGCGTAATGCATTGCTTACCCTTCTGGTACTCAAGGGGTTACTTTCTGGCCTATGCATAGCCCTTGAGTACAGGTTTGAACAGCCATGCCATTATACAGTCATATTCACACTGCTGGTAGATATTTTATTCAATTGCTATTACAGTTCAAACCTGAGTTATTTTTTGAGAGCAGGTTACCAATTGTTTATCTGCACACAAAGCAATAGCAACAGCGTTGCCTAATGCTGACTTTTTATAGCTGAATTTTGAGTTGAGTTGAAATGTCGCTTTCAAAAGCACCTTTATTTTGGTCATTTTTTTTTTTTCAAACAATCATTTATAATATATTTAGCTTTGTTTCATTGTCAGTTAGTACAAATCTGGCACGCACTGCCACAGCACTCCCTATCCCAAATGTCACTTCGTACCAGGAAATACTATCTCATTTGTATAAACTGACAAATAGATAAATATAAATATGATATAGATTATTGTGTGAAATAAAAAATCTAACAAAAGCAATGCATTGCGTACCCCTCTGGCACTCAAAGGGTTAATAACTCTTGAATAAAGCATCTTCAAGCAAATGCTAACTCTCAGGAAGGAAATGTCTACAATTTTATTTTCATAACAGAATATTATGATTTCTTTATCTGGCAAAGGTGTATTTATTAACCCTGTTGGGAGCTGCAGGTGTCACCAACTCATTGCAGAGCAATATAATGGATACATATCTAGCATCAAGATGGTTGAAAAATATTCAGTTCTCCATGGCCTCATCTTCACTACTTTCCAAGAAGTCATCTTCAATATTCTCTAGTGGAACATCCTCTGCATCGGAGTCTTCTACCACTTCACCACCACCCAGTTCACTTAGGAGCTGCTCAATGTGTTCGATGAGTTGGGCATCATCACACTTTAGCTTGCTGTAGAGCTACAGGTGAAAACAAAGCAAGATCAGTTAGCATAGAGCAGCATGTGGCGATGATAATATAAAGCTCCTAATGGATGCAAAATAGGATAGACTTAAAAGCATGTTTTGAAAAAAAAAGCACTATGCAACTATTATATCTAACCAGGGCGAAAAAATAAAGAAAGAAATAAGCAAGAAAATATTTGTGGAACAGTAATTTACTTGTAGCAGTACGATAAAAATAAGACACCAGCTGTGCTAAGCGTTTCTGTGTACAGTTATCGTAAAATACAGTACCTACAGCAATACTATTTAAAACTTAAAAGCTGTAGTATTAAAAACATGTAAATAGAAATGGATCAAAAGTCATCTGAAATCTGCCAGACAGCTTGTGACCCATGAATCCTTGATGTTTTATAGAACACAAACACCTAAAAACATTAAATATTACAAACTCAGAGCTAGCATCTATAAAAATATTTTGTTTTAGATCCCTAAAATGTAAATCCTAAACTTGCTTTTGTAATGTTTGTGTAAACTATTCCAGGGCTCCTTCACATGGGAGACAGAAATGTAGCAGCCTTCGGTACACTTCCATCTTTCAATCTTCCATGTTCTAAACTCACCTTCTTCTACCTTCAGCCAGTGATAACTGGTGATCAGTGATCATTACAGGAAGAGGGGGGGCATGGACAGTCATGTGACCATCAGCTCTATACTATTGGCTAACAGCCATGAGGGACAGGTATTCATTGGAGGTTGTGAGCATCACAAAATCCAGTGTGGAGCATTTTAAAGGGACAGTTATGTCCCATAAAAATATTTAGATTTAGGTAGAGATTGAAAAAATAAACTATTTGCAACAAACCCTATCTCTCAAACCGCTATGGTTTGAGAGATATAGGGATTCAAAGTTCCCCCTTCACCTTCTGATGTCAGCTGTAAAGATGACAGCAGAAGATTTGAGTCATACGACTCGAGGAGGCTCTGCAGCAGAGCGGAAATCTCGGTACTTAAAAAGAATTAATTCATTTCAACTGTCTACAAAGTGTGCTTGGTTTGCAAGCACACTTTGTAGACCTTTCCAATGAATTAATTATTTTTAAGTACACGATTTCGGCTCTGCTGCAGAGTCCCCTGCTGGTCCCCGGACCAGGATCTCCTGCTGTCTGCTAGACTCTGACATTAGGAGAAGGGGGGGGACTTTGAATCCCTATATCTTTCAAACCATAGTGTTTTGAGAGATAAGGTTTGTTGCAATTAGTTTATCTTTTCAATCTCTACCTAAATCTAAATATTTTTAGGGGACATTACTGACCCTTTAAAGAACTACTGGTAGTCCAATAGGTCACTGCAGACAATTCCTGCTGCAACCTTACTGCTTTCCTAAATGCAGCAAAGATACAGCTTGTTGGACTTTGGTGTGTTCAAATGATGTGAAAGTCACCATAATACAGCAGTATACCCTTTAGTACGGGAGACATAACCAATGCACCGCCACTGTGTTGATGTCATTGTGTTGATGTCACTGTGTTGAGAATTCATTTTCTTTTGTGATTAGTAATGAGAAAGATGAGCTAAGATAGTACATTTATTGAGAATAGCACTCACCACTCATTTATTATGTTTTAGCTTTACTTTTATCTATTCCATTATCTCCAACAGTTAACCGACAATACTGCACTACCCCATCTGAGATATATAAAGATGGATATGGTAATGGGGTACTATGGTACTGAATAAAATATGCACAGGATATATTTATTTATTTAGAAAATGTTTTAGCAGGAAGAATGCAAGAATGTAAGACTAGGGGGAGATTCACTAAGATGTGATAAAGAGGTGATAAAGTGGAGATGACTTCTCCAGTGATATCACTTCTCCAGTTCCTATGTTATTCTATGGAGCCAGTGCACTAATATTTCTTACTTTTTAGAGGTCTTAATGAATAGGCTCTATAGAATAACATAAGAAATGGAGAAGTGATAAATTTGAAAAGTCATCTCCACTTTATCACCTCTTTATCACGGCTTAGTGAATCTCCCCCCTGGATTTAAGCCTCAGGAAAAAAAAAAAAACAGATCATTTTTGGAGATGCTGGTTTGGAGTGCAGGGTAAAATTCATTTAACCCTTTGAGTGCCAGAGGGGTATGCACACAAAAGGATAAATGAACCTTCTAATAATAATCCCTCACTTATTTTAATTCTGTATGGATTGGTTCTCCACAATTAATCTTCAAATGATGCTGGTTAATTATCATGTCCATGGAAGCAGACATTCTTTGTTTCAAGACTCGATGACCTCAAACTTATCCAACCGAAGGTTTTCAAAAACAAGATCAGTGGGACAAGTTTGCAGTCTTGGAGTCCTGCAAAAGCAGAATCATGTCTGCCTCCATGGACATAATATAATGTACTAAATAAAGATTCATTTTGGAGAACCAGTCCACATATTTCAAAGCAATGCATTGGAGATATGTCTAGCATCCAAGGGGTAAATATTTTGATGTTGTTATGCATATAATTTACTTTGTACTTTGAGATACACTGTTGTGGTTTTTATATTAGTGCACTAGTCTTGTATACCTAATTCCATAGCATACAACAGAATAAAAGATGGTGGAAAGCACTCTCTCAGTAATAGTACTATGGCCCAGGTGCACATTCCCTAAGTGATATGCAGCAGAGGAAGGAATGGGCAGCACCTGCGGGTCTTTTAAATATGTTTTAATATTTAAAAAAGGCAAAATATCAGGTCAACGTTTCGGTCTGTAAAGAGAAAGGTACCTCGAGAAAGGTCTTTACAAAAAAGCACGTTGCGAACCCCTCTGGCACTCAAAGGGTTAATAAAATAATCTAACTACGGTATATATAAAAACTAAATATGTTTTAATATTTCAAAAAGGCAAAATAACGGTCAACGTTTCGGGTGCTACCCATTTCTTCCTCTGCTAATTAAACAGCATAATATATACATGGGATCTCTTCCAAGTTTATATATATGCTGTAGTTAAATTATTGTATTAACCCTTTGAGTGCTAGAGGGGTTCGCAATGCACTGCTATGTAATGCATTGCTTAACCATGTGACACTCTCAAAGGGTTAAAGCTGTTAACTTTTCTACCTTTAGTACCCTCTAGGAATAAGTACTTTTATAGGCATTGACATTTATTTAGATTACAGTTAATATTGCAGTATCCCCTGGGAGACACATGAACTGAATGTACAACACACATGCATTCAATGCGCAGACAGATTCAGTGGGGTAATAGGATTCAGGAAGTGCAGACAACATGAAAAATGTTGAGGGCCCCATGGGGATAAAATTATAGGACTGAACTGTCCCTATAATGCATCCCAAGGAACGTGGGACCCCATGTCATCATATATAAGGAGTGAGTGGGAGGGTTTTGTGTTAAATGTATAGTTCCTCTTTAAGGCAAGGGAAATGGTTGATATCACTGTCACATGGATTTTCAATTAGGCAGAGTAAGCAACCATTTAGACAGCTACATTTTGAAGGAAGCCTCATCTATGCTGGCCACATCCATATCCTGAATTCTGGGTATGGCCCAAGCATTCTCAGTGCCTCTGCACCAGTTACCAGTTAGTGGCTTACAGTGACTAGTTCATTTATTAGTTTAAATAACCTTTTATAGGCTGTTAGAGAGTGATACTGAACTGAAGAACAAGCTATCATCCAAGGCTTTAAGAGCCTCTTTGTGCTTGTGTGATATATTCTAAGGGTATTTTCTATGTCAGTGTGTCAGTAAGGACTGGACAGAGCTATTGGGAGGGATAAGGGCCCCTAAAGTGTCTTGATGAGGAGCGCCTGAGATGTAAATCCAGCCCTGGTTATGCTTGATGGCTACATTATCCAGTGGCAGCTCCTATACAGTAGTTTCCAATACTCTGCTGCATTAGTGTCTTTGCTGATAATCAAGAGTCTGCCATGTCAAAAAAATAAAAAATAATGATGACAGGAAAGAATGCACATGTGTTAGTTATTTAATCCTGTTTTTTGGAATATACTCCCCCGTAAAATTAAAGTGGAGCAGCTTTGGGGAAAAATAAATGCACCACAGATGAGAAATAAAAAAATTCTCATTGCAATAAATGGGGCCCTAAACACTTGCTTTGTAATGTGATGGTGACCTTCCTACCATTCTGGGGCTTAAAATCCCCATTTAAATTAATAGGTAAAATGATTTCCCCCTATGCTGCAGAGTTGATCCTCTTTAATTTAATACATAAGGTTCTTTATACTGACAAAGGTTATATGCAAACATTTGTATTACAATATATATGTGTACTACTGTGCATGTTTTTTAACAAATGCCATGAATATGAATTTAAAATTATCCTGTACTCTTCTCCCCAGTCTTCTCCACCAAGAATTACTACAAAAAGCAGACTGAAAAAGTAGTAGTTCTCTATTTGAGCTTTCCCAAACTTTGTTTAACTTTGTCCCCTTGGAACAAAAAGACAGATGGAAGGTATGGATCGGTTTTATGGTTTCGACCTTGTCTAAGAATCAATGCACTTTTAAAAAACGCTAGTCTGTATTATTCAAAATTATTTCTCATGCAGACAATTGACAGTTAAACCTTCACTGTGACAAACTATGAACAGATTGTAAAAAAAACTCAAATAGTATAATGCTCAACAGGACAGCTAAACCAGGTATATAATAATAAGACTGACTGAAACAAGGCAATAAATAATGCAATAAAACACTATGAGGCCAAATATAAGAAAATCGATTACAAAAAAAAATCCAATATAAAAGAAGAATATGATACAAAAAAGTAACAAGCCCATCAAGGCAAGAAGGAGATAATAGCCTAAAAAGTGAAAATCTTTTTATCCTTCATTATAAGCAAATACAAATATATAAAAATCAATCCAAATACAAAGGTGGGACTAGGAGAGACAAATGCATCCAATATTATATGTGCATGGGTCTCAAATATAAAATAGCAGTAGTGTGTGTTGCTCATAAAGAGCACAACACCTTACACAAAGTCCAGCAACATGTGATAATATCCCAAAGGTCCAAATATTCTTGATGGGATGGGCTAAAAATTAATATTAATATCCTTATGAATGCCATTTATTGCTCTGGCTTTCTGAGGCTCATATAATAAGTAGAACTGGATCAGTTCTAGGGAATAATGCTATTAACACGTTAAAAGCTAGAAATATCTCCAATGGATTGCAAGCACTGCATTGGTGACCTCTTAAACACTTAAAGGGCAACTACCTAATAGCTCTCCCATAACCCACTGAGTGCCAGAGAGGGATCCAACACATTACCATAGCTGGGAACTCTCCAGACTTCCCCCGGAGACTCTGATTTTTATTGCTGATTACTGGGTCTCTGGGGAAGAGGCTGATTCTCCAGATGTGGGGAACTTCTAATGAAATTCTGCCCACTCCTGCTCCTTCCCAGTCTGTTCCACCCACTTCCCTCCCACTTCTCCTTCCCCAGTCTGTTCTTCCTACTTTTACCCACGTCTGTTAAGCCACACACCTACTTGTGGTTAATCCCACCCTTTTTTGATGCAAATCATGTCATTTATCTCCCCCAGCGGTACCACAGGACTGACCTCTGGGGAGTCCACCAGACAAAGTTCCCAGGTATGCACATTGTCTTTCTGTCAATCAAAAAGTAAAAGAGAGACTATCACTCCAACAGTGGTCTATCATCAGATCTGCTCTCCTGAGAGAAAACCTGATGATTAAGCCAGAGCTCAAAGTGCAACAACAGGGAAGCAGAAAGGAGACCCAGATAGTGTCCTTTCCTGCGTGATGCAGATCCCCATAGTCAAGCCTCTGTTTTGGGCTTCACATCCTGACACAGTGGGTCTATGGGGAATGCATATGCAAATGTCAACCTGCTACACTCTATATTTCAAACACATAGGGCAAGATGTTCAAAACGTTGTGTTGACAGAAACAGAGTGTGATCAGATTAAAAAAGTTCTTACACCATTGTCCATCACCATACCTGGGAACTCTCCGGTTTTGCCCTGGAGACTCCGGATTTCAGACTGAATTACCGTGTCTCCGGGGCAATGTGTGGATTACCGGGTGGGCAGAGTTTAAATAGAAACTCTCCCCACTTGTGCTCAGTCCCGCCTGGTTCCTCCCACTCCCCGCCCTCTTAGATACATTTTGCAGGGTTTTTTTTGTCCCGCCCCCCCTCCACGACTAAGCCCTGCCCCTTTTATGACGCGAATCTCGTCATTTTCCTCCCATATCGGAACTGACAGGGTTAACTTCCGGGTATCCCTGTTTCAAAAGTTCCCAAGTATGTCCATCACTTCTCAGACATCTTACCATCATTGCTTGCACGCAGAATAAGTTGGCACTATATAAATAAAGAATACAAATAAAGAAGAAGAATTCCACCATCTCTGTCAAAGGGAAAAAGAAGTCTTAAAAGTAGGTGTGGATAAATCTACAATCATATTGGAGGGTATTTTCAGAAAAAATATTCTTTTGTCCATCACTTTTTTGTCTGATTAATGTAATTGAGAAGAAAAATTAAAGTACCATTAGCAAGAGTGAGGAAACAGTAGTATGGAGTTAACTGGTAAAAAAAGAGAAGTCTTTGTTTGCAAATGTGTTGTTTTAAAGACAAAATATTTCCTTGAATCGAAAATTTTCAAAGAAATAAAGACAAAATTAAAGACCATTTTACCATCAGAATTTTTAAGGGCTATATTCATCAAGACCTTTTAACCGTCATTTTTAATTCTCTCCAACACATATTCAGACGTTCCGGATTTACTCTGAAAATATTGTCGTCCTTTTACCACCAACTGACAATCCAACAACTTTTTCATTATGAAGGCTTTTTGAATGTCACACAGCCAGTGGTTTCAGGATATCATCACATACAACATCAATATATTCAGACAGATGGGTACTCAAGATATCAGGATATCATCCATGGAAAACTTTCATTTTATATACAGCAACATTAGTGATGACAAACAATACAAACATTCCTTCTCCAATTCCTATTTTATTCTTTAGAGCCAATGCACTAAGATCCCCAAAGTTGGAGAGATCTTAGTGCATAGGCTCCATAGAATAACATAGGACTTGGAGAACTGATATCACTGAAGAAGTCATCTTCACTTCATCAACTCTTATCACCCTTTAGCGCTTCTCCTCCCATTTTATTGTTTGATATCATTAATGGTGCTCTATATTAAATTAAAGTTTTCTAGAGATGAAGTCTTGATATCTTGAGTGCCCATGTCTACTGTCTCAATGTACTGATTGTACATGCAACCCAGGAGTTTGCATCTGAGAGCCTTAAACCTCTGGTTTGTGTTCCAGCCAAGGGGAGAAGATTCTAACCCCCTGAACAACATGAAAGGAGCTGTTCTGGGGCTGCACACAACAGCCCCCAGACATTTTTTATGAAGTCTTCTCTAATTAGAGCAGATGTAGTAAAATGAGATAATTGCCATTTACAGGGTTAAAATTCTAATTTAGACTGTAAACTCCTTAGGGCAGGGCCCTCTCTCCTATTGTTTCTATGGATGTGACTCTTATTTTATCCCCTTTTATTTATTCCAACATACGTCTATGTAAGGTGCTGCGTACACTGTGTGGTGACATATAAATAAAGACATACATACATAGAAATCAATGGGACTTTGGATTTGTTCCCTGTGTTGTAGATGGTCTATCAGGGGATTGCTCTAGTTCTCTTTAGTACAACATCCCCCTATATAGCTGAAACACATTAATGATTTTTATGAAAACTATAGCGCTTTGAAGTAGAACTACCACCGCACAAAAAGGTTTCCTCCGAAGAATTACCCATCTGGCAACAAGCTGCTCAATAGTACTAGTCACCAGAATAATTACCTCCTTATAGAGAAATTCTGCTGCTCCGGGACTGACAGCCAGGAAACAGCGCAGAAGTCTTTGCATAGTAATGTTTGCTTCCCTGCGCTGTCAGTCCCTTCCGGAACCTAGCAACACCTCCTAGAGCAGACTGGGACTGACAGTGCAGGCACCCAGACGTCACTATGCAAAAATGTCTGTGCTGTTTACTGGCTGTCAGTCTCAGTCTGCTCTAGGAAGAGTTGCTAGGTACTGGAAGGTACCGGCAGGGACTGACAGCACAGGCACGCAGACGTCACTATGTAAAAATGTCTGAGCTGTTAACTGGCTGTCAGTCTCAGTCTGCTCTAGGAAGAGTTGCTAGGTACCGGAAGGTACCGGCAGGGACTGACAGCACACGCACGCAGACGTCACTATGCAAAAATGTCTGAGTTGTTAACTGGCTGTCAGTCCCGGAAGTAATAGGAATTCTCTATAACAAGGTAATAATTCTGGCGACTAGTACTAGTAGTAGTAATTCTTCAGGGGAAACTTTTTTTGTGGGGTGTTGGTTCCGCTTTAAACTTAGATGCTAGTGCAATTTACTTTAGATGCCAATTGTAATAAAATAGTACCCATGTAAATTTTTACTTTGCAAACATAACCCCTATAGGGTCAAAAAGCTTCAAAATGGAGAATACATGGTAGCTTACCCATTTGAGTGTCAGAGGGGTTCACAATGCATTGCACACCCCCCTGGCACTCAAAAGGTTAAATGCACTTAGTTTGCTCCAGGAATTGATCCAGTTCTTCACAGCCTCAGCCTCAGTATCTTAACTACCTGTATGCATCCAAAGGGTTAATACTTCCTTGTTCATTTAATAAAAATATAATCTCCTGGGGTTTATGTTCGAAAATTACCATCTATTCATCATTTTGATGCTAGTCACATAAACCCCATCAGACCTGTAAAGAATCCAAGATTCCTTAGGAACAAAATGGCAGTTAAAATACTGTACTCTTAATTAACCTAATAATGATCTCATGGGACTCTTCTGCTGTAACCGAGCCACTCAGGATAAAAGCTATTACAATATGAACACAATGTTGTGTCTTATCTACATTCCCAGATAAAGGTTTTACTTTGTTTACATTTTGATTTACTTATCTGTAGATAATACCTTCATTTCTTGAAAGCAAATATTGTTTGTCATTGATTTTGCTTAGGACATTTCTATTCAAGTCAATAAGGTGGAAGACAACTTTGCTTGAATAGCTATATCTATTTAACACAGGCCAGACAGAAGGTATTTGCACAGACTATGATTATGTCTATAGCTTATCATTTTTTCAGCATGTGATTTGCTAAACAGCACGCCCCCCCTCTCTTTAAATGACACTGGTGGGAATGTAAAATTCACAAATTCACAAGTTAAAGGGATAGTAATACTTCGTTTTATCTTTATTTTATTTTGTAGGCATTAAAAAACATGAAGAACGATATAAGTCTTATCTCTCAAACCTTTGTGGTTTAAGAGATATTCACAAGCAAAGTATCCCCCACCCCGTTCAGCGAGATCAGAAGGGAGGTGCCCAGGTAGACTGCAGAGAAGGACAATCTTCAATTAAGATAAGGGAAAAAGCTGAAAAACTTGTCAAGGGGGGAAGGGATTTCATTCTTTTCATACAAAGAAAATTGTCCCCTTCTGTTATCTGTCTGGTCTTACAACCAGATTCACATCTGAGAAGAGATGGCTTACACTAGGAAAAAAGGGCAGGAGAGGGAAACTTTGCCTGTGAATATCTCTTAAACCATAAAGGTTTGAGAGATAAGACATATCATTCTTCATGTTTTTTAATGCCTACAAAATAAAATAAAGTTAAAACGAAGTATTACTATTCCTTTAAAGGGATAGTGATGTTTCATGATTAAAGCAGCTCAAATTAATCTTCATACTATTTGGGCCTTGGAGAGTGTTATTTCAATTCCGTCAGAGTTGTACTTCAAGAATTGAATGCTAAAGTATCTCCCTCCCACCCCTTCTACTAATGTAACACTGCTCAGCTTAGAGCAGCAGGGAGTGTCCAGGTAGATTGCAGAGAGGGACAATCTTCATTTAAGAAAAGGGAAAAAGCTGAAAAATCTGTCAAGGGGGAAGGGTTTTCATTGTTCTCACAGTAAGAATTTTGAACCTTGATGTGAGTTATCTAGTCTATGGACTGGATTCCACATCTGAGGAGTGGGGGCTTACACTAGGTAAAAGGGGCGGGAGGGGGAAACTTTATCATTCAATTACTCTTGAACTACAACACTCACCGTAATGAAATAACACTCTCACTTTAACCTGGTTTTCTGTGTTTCTATGGTTAGTTAGCTTAAAAATCCAGTGGTAGCACCCATGGGTAAAAACCATTTGCTTTGGCACAGAGTAGTCCTAATTTTTTCCAGTTGTGATTCACACTATCAAGTACTTCATATATGTAAGGACAAAATTAAGTTAACAATGGTAGCTTGTTAGCTATTCAAAAGTAGCAATTGATTTAACAGTATACAAATAAAAAAGTCTAATCATCTTTATTTATACAAACGTTAACAGGGTTAATGATAGTCATTGACTTGATCAAAACTTTATAGTATTTGGGCCATGGAGAGTTATTTCAGTACTGCCAGAGTTGTAGTTCGAGAGTAGTTGAATGATAAAATATCCCCCTCCCACCCTCTTACCTAATGTAAGCCACCTCCCCTCAGATGTGGCATATGGTCTCTTGTCCAGACAGATCACAGCAAGGGATAATCTTCTTACTGTGAGCATAAGGAAAACCCTGCCCCCGTTGACAGGTTTTTCCTTATGCTCAATGAAGACTGTCCCTCTCTGTGATCCATCAGGATACCTGGGAACTCTCCGGTTTTGCCCCGGAGACTCCGGGTTTGACAATGAATTACCGGGTCTCCGGGTCAGAGTCAGATTCTCCGGATGCGAGGAAACCCTGCCCACTTGTGCTCAATCCCACCCTGTTCCTCCCACTCCGCGCCCTTTTCTATCCCTTCCCCAGTGTATTCTATATGTTTTTTTGTGTTTAGTAGTCCTGCCCCTCCTCGCGGTTAAGCCCCGCCCCTTTTTAATTACGCAAATTGCATCATTTCTCTACCCTCATCAGCTCTAGAGGGCTGTCCTCCGGGCAGCCCCAAGTAAGAAGTTCCCAGGTATGTCCATCAGACAAGCCTTGCACAACTGATCAGCGGAGGCCTGATTCTTGTAAGCCCAAGAAGCCCCTATAGTTCTTGTAGAATGAGCCGTGACCCGAAAGGGGACAGGCTTCTTCCTCAGCTCGTAAGCCTCACTAATAGTGGACTTGATCCAAGAAGCAACAGTCACTTTGGATGCAGATCTTCCTGCCCTGGGACCCTCAGGGATGACGAACAGCACATCAGATTGCCTAATAGACTTAGTGCGATGTACATAAAACTTGAGACAATGCACCACATCTAACAAGTGGAGATCCCTCTCCTTGTCAGAGGTGGGGTCAGGGCAGAAAGAAGGCACCACAATCTCCTGATTAATGTGGAACTCGGAGACCACCTTCGGGAGAAACTCCTGCGAAGTACCACCTTGTCTTTGTGAAACACCAACGGACAAGATCGCCAGGAGAAAGGCCATTTTCCATGTCAACAGGAGTAGAGGAATAGTAGCCAAAGACTCAAATGGAGGGCACTGAAGAATGCCCAAAACCAAGTTAAGATCCCACGGAGGAGCGGGATTCTTGAAGTCTGGACAAGTATGAGCAACGTCCTGGAAAAAAACCATGACATCAGGAAGGATGGCAATGCGCCTCTGAAAGAAAACAAAGAGAGCAGAAGTCTGAACCTTAAGGGAACTCAAACTGAGGCCCTTATCCACACCATCCTGCAAAAAGGCCAGGACAGTAGGCAGATCAAATTCCTGAGACAGGTCCTTGTCAGCACACCAAAATAGAAAGGTCGACCAGACACGATGGTAGATATTGGAAGAAACAGGTTTGCGGGCACTGAGCATAGTCGCCACCACCCCAGAAGAAAAACATTTCTTCAATATTGAGGATTCAACTTCCGTCAAAGTTAGCTGATGAACATCCTTCTTCCACAGGTAACCCTGTGGAAGAAGAACCGGAGGGCAAGAGAGCCGGAATGGCTCCACCACTGACAGATCCAGAAGCTCCAGAGACCAAGCTCGGCGAGGCCAGTACGGAGCAATCAGAATGACTGGATATCTTTCCAGTCGCAATTTCCGTAACACCCTGTGCAACATTGGGAGGGGAGGAAAGATGTAGGCCAGAGGAAATAACCAAGGAATGGACATTGCATCCACTGCTAGAGCTAGAGGGTCCCTCCACCAAGAGCAGAACCTCGGAACCTTCCGATGTAAGGAAGACCCCCTTCTGAACAATGAGGGTGAACACCTCTGGGTGCAGCTCCTACTCTCCGCTGTCCACTGTGTGTCAACTGAGGAAGTCCACCATGGCATTGTCTACACTAGGAATGTGCACTGCGGATATGGCAGGAACGTGTTCTTCTGCCGAGGACAAAATAGCCTTGACCTCTAACCATGCAGCGAGACTTCTTGTTCTTGTTCCACTCTGCTTGTTGATGTAAGCCACGGCCATTGCATTGTCAGACTGTACCCGGACTGGACAGTCTTCCAGCTGAGATGTCCAATGACGAGGGGCATGAAATATCGCCCAAAGCTCAAACACGTTGATGGGAAGGAGAGATTTCTCCAGAGACCACCCATCCTGAGCACTCAGGCGACCCAGGACCGCTCCCCAGCCAGAGAGGCTGGCATCCATCGTCACCGTGGTCCAGAAGGATACCAGGAAGGGCTTGCCTTTCAGCAGTCTGGAGAGGTCTAGCCACCATGACAAACTCAGTTCCACATGAAGAGGGAGGGACACTGACATATTCAGAAGGTCCAGCTGACCCCTGCACACCTGGACCACAAACCTCTGGAGTTCCCTGGTGTGCGCCATGGCAAACGGGACTGCTTCTATGGTGGAGATGAATTTCCTCACTAGAAAGGACAGCTTCTTGGCTGGAACTGGTTCTTGAGCCAGAAAAGCAAAAACCCTGTGGGCGATCTGGTGAGCGACCTTGTCCATGAGAAACAACATGCTCTTCTGAGTGTTGAAGAGAAGGCCCAGGAAGACCAGACGCTGGGATGGGACAAGATCTGACTTGTCCATGTTGATCATCCACCCATGATGGGTGAGAGCGTGAATGCATTGCTGAACCTGCTGATGAAGAAGTTCCGCAGAGGGGGGTTTCAGAAGCTGGTCATCCATGTATGGAGTAACTCTGATGCTATCCCGGCGGAGGACGGACACTAAGGCTCCCAGTACATGATTGAAAACTTGAAGAGCTGTAGTCAGACCAAAGGGAAGAGCTGAAAACTGAAACTGCCGGCTCTCTGGATGAATGGCAATGTGTAAATATGTGTCTTGAAGATCCAGAGATGCAAGGAATCCCCCCGGGGACACAGCAGCAATCACTGTCCGTAGAGACTCCTGGTGATAATGGGTCAGAATCACAAAGGAATTGAGATCCTTCAAATCCAAAATGGGGCGACAATCGCCGTCCTTTTTGGAGACCACAAAGAGGTTTGAGTAAAAACCCATACCTCTGTCCTGAACTGGAACCGGCTCTAGAACATCCTTGTCCAGAAGAGCCTGAATAGCACCGTTGAGCAGTCGGCATTTCTCCGCACCCTGAGGCATATGAGAAGGAAAGAAGAGAAAGGGAGGAAGAGAGACAAAAGGGAACCTGTACCCTTCTGTCACCACCTGTAAAACCCATGGGTCTGCCACTGAATCCTCCCAGATGCTGTGGTAGTGACGCAGATGACCACCCACAGCAGCGTAGGGACCTGGGTTCGGTGAGTCATGCCGAAGAAGGCTTGGAAGAGACCTTGGCCTCCATTGCTGTTTGGGCTTGGAGGAGGCACGCGGAGAGTGTTATTTCAATTCTGTCAGACTTGTAGTTCAAGAGTAATTGAATGATAAAGTACCCCCTTCCCGCCCCTTTTAGTGATGTAACACTGCTCAGCTAAGAGCAGCAGGGTGTGCCCAGGTAGACTGCAGAGAGGGACAATCTTCAATTAAGATAAGGGAAAAAGCTGAAAAACCTGTCAAGGGGGTCAGGGTTTTTATTGTTCTCACAGTAATAAGACTGACCCTTGATGTGAGCTCTCTGGTCTATAGACTGGATTCCACATCTGAGGAGTGGGGGCTTACACTAGGAAAAAGGGGCTGGAGGGGGATACTTTATCATTCAATTACTCTTGAACTACAGCTATCACAGTATTCAAATAACACTCTCTATGGCTCAAATACTATGAAGATTAATTGGAACTGCTATTTTTGTGAAACATTACTATCACTTTAAGAAAAGACTGCACATTAACAAGAGTTAAACATTTAATATGAAATAAGCCCTTTTTCTTACAAATAAATCCTATTTACCACTATTTTGGTGAGTGGTCTCTATTCAGTAAAATATCAGGACAAAACAATCATAGCATCTCCAATACAGGGCAGACTGCATGTGACTACTTAACCCATTAAGGACCAGCGGGGTTCCAATGTTCTGGGAACCAATTGCAACTGTTGCCAGTCTTTTAATTGCTGTGATAACCAATTACAACATTCCAGCTCTGCCTCTCTCTACCTTCCACTGATAGTGAGGCAGAGAAACAGCAGTGAAATCCAAAGTATCCCAAGACTCAGAGCAATGGTTTTCAATGTTAGTCATCAGGCC
Source organism: Rhinophrynus dorsalis (assembly GCA_037306005.1). Lineage (NCBI taxonomy): Eukaryota > Metazoa > Chordata > Amphibia > Anura > Rhinophrynidae > Rhinophrynus > Rhinophrynus dorsalis. The sequence goes on from CM074723.1 coordinate 418,857,499, forward strand.
ACATTAATAAGTTAGCTATTCAATATATCCCTGCCTTATCACAATTCAGTAATCAGTGGCACAGTCCCTGATGAAAATGTATTAGTGAGAGCCTGCACATTTGGTGAGCCCAACCTTTACAGCAACTCCAGGCATTAACAACAACATGTCCTCTTGTGAGCTAATCAATTTTTTGAAGCTATTTCTGACCAACAAGTTTGAAAATATGGCATCTCAAACCAATATTTATATCCAGCAACACCTGGCAGCTACACATGAATCCTACTGTTTCAGGAGGCATTCCTACCATCTGACTGATATGGTGGAGATTAAAACATTTGGGCCATTGACCCTTGTTATGGGTATAACTATAAAGCCGACCATCTGTTCACACCAGACCATAAATCCCATTATAGTTACTTCCCCTTTTCCCAACTGCAATGCCTAGGATCATAAATGATATTCTCCTCAATTTTTTCATTTTAATGGTAGTTGGCACTTACCAAAAAACTGATCCACAATGTGACAGACCCCTTCTATCATACCTGTCACAAACATTTTCAGATTTGTATACCCCCAATTTAAATTTGCAGCTACTATTCAAACAAATATAATCTCCAAGCGAACCAGTTATGGTGTAACATTTTATAAGCTCTGTAAAAGTGGCACAGGGTATATTTACTCTTTTCTGAATTTATTAGTGGAAGGCAACTAATTAGATCTCCCAGGGTGCCCAGACTCTGCTGGTACTGTTCCTGTCATGGCTTTTGTTCCTGATTGTATGCAGGAATTCAGTTAATCTAGTGTGCTGATTCACATAGCTGTGCTCCTTTTCTGATCTAGTGTATTTTTTTCCTTTGTAGCGCAGCTTTTGACAGTCAGTATATCCTGTACAGTTTGCTTGTTCTATTCAGTGATCTTGTTCTTGGTGTTTGTAATACTGCCAGGAACATTTGAATTCAATGTGTCAATTCACTATTTTAATTTTGATTCCCTGTACCTGATTATTGTTGGTCACTGTTTCAGGATATCCCTTGTCAGTCATTAGCATTAGTTTTATTTTATTCTGTTCTGATATGATTCAACATCACCTCCTACTAAATCCCTTGTCCATTCATCCTGATCCCTCACCGACTCAACCGGGTGTTTCTGACCTTGTAATCAGCACCTTTAGACCGGCCCCAGCAAGGCTGACCTTGAGGAGTCAGTGTACTGTAGCAATGAACCCTAATGCCAATCCCCAGCTATTGGAGATGTGATGTTGGATGGGATCAGAGGGTATTTCTCCTTAGCTTTGCTAACCGTGACAAAGCCCTGGTGGAAAGAGGTTATCCAGCCCATGCCATAGTTGCTAGCTAACTCCAGTTGGATTGCTACTCTTGATAGGCTTTCTAACAGAAAACACTCTTAGACAAATAATTTAAGTTATTTAGTTTATATAAAATAGTTTGTTTTTGGGATTGTGGCTTGGAATTAAATGCCAAGGCATAGGTCTTATGAAGCAGCATCAAATGAAGTAAGAAACGCAAACTGCTATGGGACTTCCGGTTTCCCAAAACACACAACAAACTTATACATCAGAGGTATTACTCTAAACTGGAGATGTAGATTAACACCTTTTTTTTTTGGGGGGGGGGGGGTGTTCTGCAGTGGTATATATCCTGTGCAAAAAATCTTAAGCAACACCATAGCACTTGTTAAAAACAAAACCATTGAATATTTCTGCTGACTTTGGCAGAAATTGTTGGTAAAACTACAACCTGGGCAAAGTGGAAATGCACCTAGAGAGGCACTTTGGGTTTTTTACATTTCACAAATCTGTACTTGTGTGGTACTTTGTACTGGCGGGCTGCTAAATGTAGCAAATACCTCATGGACACAGCAAAGGAATCTGTGAAAATGTCAAACTGCAATAGGCATGTTCTAATTTTGGCTTCAAAAAGCATAAACAATCTGTACATACGGGTTTATCTGGAGTTGTAGCTGGACAGAATATGTATTTTATTCTGCAGTTGCACATATTCTGTGCCAGAAAATCTAAGAAACATTGAAACAGTACACAGTATGAATTCTGCTAACCATTGAAATATCTGGTTACTCTTTAATGTGGTATGTATGTGAGGATGGTAATTATTATATTAAGCAGTCTGTAATTTATATTTAAATAAAAACTCAGCCCCCCATTTTTCTTTCCTTGTTTCTGTAATTTAGGGTTTCAGAGGTGATCTCATAGCTGGGAACTCTCCGGATTTGCCCCTGATTCAGTTTTAGCTTCTAATTACCGGGTCTCCGGGACAGCGGCTGATTCTCCGGGTGTGGGGAGTATCTAATGAAACTCTGCCCACATCAGCTCCTTCCATTGTGTTCCTCCCACTCCCCGCCCTCTTCACCTCCTTCCCAACTTATTTTGTTTATATTTTTGTTCCATCCCTGCCCCTTTTAACGCAAATCACATACTTTTTGTCCTCCAGTGGCCCCACAGGACTCCCAACGAAAAGTTCCCAGGTATGGTGATCATCATTAAGGTTGAAGGCACAAATTATTGCCCAGTTCCTGTTATGTCACTGTAGCACAGTTTACCACAAAACCTAAGCCCTAACATGTTGTTACATACTTCTGACTCAGACTGTGCACATGTTGCACAGTCACAATGTGTGTTATTGTCTTTAATTCTGGTTTTAATTTAATAAGTTATGTTTTAACGCACAAGCCACCTCAACAACACAAATATACTTAGGGCTTGCATGCCTATATTAATATATGAATAGGAATAATAAGTATGCCTTTAAGTAGTTCTTTTTTTTCATGGTATGGCACCTTCACATCAAATAAGTGTGATTTCCCTAAAAACTCTCAGGTGATGACTTTAATGTCCTATTCTCTTTTCTAGTAATTCAGCCTTCTGTAACGGTTTGTTCGAAACACAGACACAGTAGGTTTGGATAAAACACAATTTTATTAAACAATAAAGAACACAATAACCCTCACGGGTCCTGTAATATATACACAATATAGTACAGCCACAAGACAGGTTATACAGAGGTAAGACCACACAGGTCCAGTATATGTAGAAAGTCCATAGAACAATATACTGACACAGGTCGGGCAGGTCTAGTGTGAGTCCCAGGTTATCAGTACTGAATGGGTGAATATTGGGCAGAGAAAGTTGACAGACCTTATTAGTGCAAGGCCCTTTAAGAAGCTCAAACAGAGGTGAGAGATTCCACTCAAGTAACACCCAAGATAATGGATACCAAACAATTGCGGGCTGCAGTAGCATAACGGAGACTGAGCAACTTGAGCACTGCCGTAGAAGTAACGGAGACTAAGCAACTTGAACACTTCCGTAGCAGTAACGGAGACTGAGCAACTTAGACATTGCCGTAGCAGTAACTGAGACCGAGCCTCTTGAGCACTACCGTAGCAGTAATGGAGACTGAGCATCTTGAGTACTGCCGTGGCAGTAATGGAGACTAAGCAACTGGACACTGCCGTAGCATTAACAGAGACTGAGCAATATGAGCACTGCCGTAGCAGTAACGGAGACTGAGCAATATGAGCACTGCCGTAGCAGTAACGGAGACTGAGCAATAAGAGCACTGCTGTGGCAGTAATGGAGACTAGGCAACTGGACACTGCAGTAGCAGTAACGGAGACTGAGCAGCTTGAGTACTGCCGTAGCAGTAACGGAGACTAAGCAGCTTGAGCACTGCCGTAGCAGTAACGGAATCTGGTCAACGTGAGCACTGACGTAGCAATAACGGAACTGAGAAACTCGCCCTGAGAGGCACCCATCCTGGGACTGCACGTAAAGCAGACAAATAGGAATGTCGCCTGGGCGACACAGAGGCAACCGAGACAAATCTGCAGAGCTGTCCGGAGACAGCGAGGGACTAGCACTGCCCTAACCAGGAACTGGTCAGAGCATGCAGAGGAGGCACGGCTCCACAGCAGCCCAACCGGGCAGGATCCACACAGAGTAGGAACGTAGGACAGTCCAAGTCGGTAGACGGAGCAGGAACGTCAGCCAATCCAAGTCGGCAAATGGAGCAGGAACGTCAGCCGGTCCGGGTCGGTACACGGAGCAGGAATGTCAGCCAATCCAAGTCGGTACACGGAGCAGGAATGTCAGCCAATCCAAGTCGGTACACGGAGCAGGAACGTCAGCTGGGCCAGGAAGGTACACAAAGCAGGAACGTCAGCCAAGCCGGGTCGATACACAGGAGACGAGAAGCAGAATGGTCAGGCAGTCCGGGTCGTTGCACAGGCAGGAAACCAGAAGCAGAGTAGTAAGGCAGGTCGGCTCGATACACTGAGAGCTCACACGGATCAGGAACAAGCGCTGGTACTGGAACACCACGAAAGGGCACCGGAGAAGTGCCAGAACCCAGCATTTAAGGGACAACAATTGAGCAGCCAATAGCGGAAGCAGTAGAGAATTATTGACAGAATGTCGCCAAATAGCACGGGTACCATGATACCTTCATAGAACCTCTGTGTTACAAAAAGAAGGTCTATGGGATTTTAGTATGGCGTTAACAAGACTAAACTGGGTCTTTTGCAGCTCACAATGCAGCCCCAATTTTATCAGCAGGTCTATTCACAGGGGAGCAGATCTGCTGATCCATTTGATTGAAAAACAGAATATATAAGATGACAGGTGTAGTATTTTCAGTGGCCTTAACATTTTATTTTGATACTGTTGTTTATGGAAAACTCTAGTCTGTGACCACATGCCATACATAGAAAGCCAGCACTAAAACTCTGCACTAACCCTCCAACAAAAGTGCAGTCTTGTGCATAATAGATATAAAATTATATACCTTCCATCAGTTGATTAGCCTTAATTTACTCAATAGGAAAAGCTTTTCAAAATAAATATGCTTTTTATAATATATCTAACTCTCCCTTTATAGAGCTATATATACACATACTAGTTGAACAGCCCGTTATACGGGCCACAGTGCCACTGCCACCCGGTCGCGGGGCAGTCACACGCAGTAGAGACTGCCCACGCCACGGCTGATACAGAGCTTGAGGCTCCTTCGGAGCGTCCAGCTCTGTATCAGCCGCGGCGCGGGCAGTCTCTACTGCGCATGACTGCAGCACGCGCAGCAGTGTCTACTGCGCATGTCACGGCGTTACACACCTTTTAGCGAATTATTATATATATATATATATATATATATATATATATATATATATATATATATATACATACATACATACATACATACACTAGGGTCTAATGAAAGTAAAGAATAACTTTTTGGTATATAAAAGATTAACGTTTCGACCTCCTTGGGGCCTTCCGCATATGCAATAATCTATATGATTTTTCAGGCTGCACCGGGCAAGTAGTTTTCATTGTATTTTGTGATATGGAGTGCCCACCTTTTTCATTTTTTATATATATATATATATATATATATATATATATATATATATTATATATATAGGTCAGGTACAATATTTGTTAGGAAAATATGCAAACAAGCCCGTAGCTGACTCAGATCAAAAATTATGAGGCTAAATAATCTGTTGATTTGCATGAAATCAATGACTTCCTGGAGTAATTCAACCTTCTTCATGACAACTTTTTACTGCCGCCTGTAAACAACCCATATGCTGCAAACATCACAGAAAAAAATACTTCAGAATTGAAATAACCTGCATATTTTACGTTCATGTAGAATTGAGGAATCTGTCCACTAGTAGAGAAAATATTTTGGTAAAGCAGTACTAGAGTTGACATAAATGCTTATCTCTTTTAGTGTACATTGATTTAAAAATATATATATATACATATATAATGCCAGGACATTTATCTTGATTAAAAATAAGTCTGTGCACAGACGCTAGTTCTAAGCTGCTAAATAATTATTTTTCCTACTGTGACAGGCTTTTTTTTTTTGTAACTGTAAAAATTGCAGAGATAAAATTTACCACCATCAGCAAATGTTGCTGTTGCTGTCCTTATTGCTAATCATTATATGAATGCAGATGCTTAAAATATTTTACAAGGCAAAAAGTGATATTCGGGCAAATTGTTAACATATTCTGCATTAGCATACATACAAAGAAGACCTCAGCCTGTCACATCTATAAAAATAGCGCTCTTGTATCAGGATGTTTCTATCACAACGAACACTCATTTGAAAGTCTTATTACTAAGGGCCCTATGCTTATAAGAAAAGTGGAGTTTTGGGCAAACCATTAACCCTCTGAGTGCCAGAGGGGTACGCAACGCATTGCTAAGCATTGTGCTGCATAACTCTTTATCATTCAAAGGGTTAACACTGTAAGGGAGAACTAAAAATTACCATTAATTTAAATAGGGATTTTAACTTATTGAATGATAGAAGTCTCTAACACATTGCTATCAATGTGTTGGAGACCTCTCTAGCATTCAATGGGTTAAAATCCTCATTTACATCAATGATAACTTTTAGTTATCCCCTATGGTGCAAATGGTTAGCCCCAAAACACCTCCACTTCTCCTTTGAGAATAGGTGAAAAGACACATGTAACGTTGTAGCTTCACACTCTGCTAATGTGCTGTGCATGACAGTGCAATATATTAGGGGCATTGCTAGGTATTTCTTTACTTGTCTTAGAGGAAAACTAACACCATCTACTAATAATAACGCACACTTGCCTTTCTATCACCAGAAAATGGCCCTACCAATTTAGCCTTAGGGCTTTTGTTCAAAAGAGAATATATTTTCTCAGTTCAGGATACAGGTTCCTCAGAGGTGGACATGAAGGATGATAGCAGGACCACAGGAAAACAAACTCTGCTGTCCAGGACCGGATTTTCCAATAGGAAGAGAAGGCAACTGCACAGAGCTCCAGATTCTGAGTGGTGCCTCAGCTGTACTGGCCACACCCACATTCTGAGTTGTGGATGTGACAAGAGCAATCACAGTGTTCCTATGCCAGTTTTATACCCCTTTACAAGCTATGCGTTGGGGATCTCAATAGCAACTGAGGGATTACAGCCTGTGGATGGGTCTGAGAAACAGGGGTGTGGCCATGGGTGTAGCTATGGAAGCCTAGAGTGCCTTGTCTAGGGGAGCCTAGAATGGAAATCCAGCCCTGCTGCTGACGGTAATTTTATGCATTTTCATACACTCTTCCTGCTTCTACTTGAAAAAATATGCCAGCAATTGTCATGTGAACCTCCATGAACATGATATTCAAAAATGGATGGCAGATGTTACCTATTGAACAAAGACAGAACTGTAAAATTGATAGGAGGTCATCAGGGCATTCTTCCATAGTAAGATATGTAGGGGGTTATTGTGAGGAATTGCTAGGTTTCCTTCAAGGAAAAGGTCATATGCATACCTGGGAACTCTCCAGATTTGCCCCGGAGACTCCGGTTTTGACACTGCTTTACCGGGTCCCCGGGGCAGAGGCTGAGTCCTCCGGATGTGGGGAGCTTCTATTGAAACTCTACCTACTTCCACTCTTTCTCCCCGTGTTGCTCCTTCCCCCAGCCTTCTTTTAAGCCCTGCACCCGGCACTCACGTTAAGTCCCACCCCTTTTTGACGCGATACGCATCATTCTTCACACCATCCATGGCAGCAGAGGACTCCCCTCCGGGGAGACAACAATAAAAAGTTCCCAGGTATGGTCACATGCTTAAAGACAAGAATTTTGTTGTCATCTTTGGATGTGTGATACTCCATTGTTTCCATCCTATTTCTTACATGGGAGCAAGGTTTCATTTTAAAGTGAGCCTGCCAAACAAAACCAAATGTGGACATAGAGGAAGCAAAATAGCCTGTGCTTTATATGGGCACAGGGGAAGGTGGTAATAGACAAGTGGTGCTATGAAGCAGAGGTAAACTGATCAGTTGATGTCCCTGTGCACCACTGAGCACAGCTCTAAAAACTGCTGACTAACTCTGTGCTCATTCAGGTCCTTTCACCCAAAAGAAAGGAGGAGGAATTCTGGGGCAAATAAAATGTCCCCAAAATCTCTTTGATTTAGTAGGGTATGTAACCCCTTGCAATGTGCTGAAAACCTCTTTAGCATTCAAGGGGTTACATGACCTACTGGAATTTTTAATTTGAACAGCTGGTTTGCAACAGAATTGCTCTTCTTGTGTGTGTAAAGCCCCAAAATGTTTGGATGCGATAGAAGTCTTCAACAAATTGTGAAGCTCTATATATTTGCTGTTTGCCCAGCACTTTGCCAGCTGTGCCAGGCTTGAAGTGGAGAAATGTTCAAAAAATTGTGCGCAATGCACTGCCCAACCCTCTGATCGTTAAAGAAGTCAAAGTTATTACTACATTGGACAGAAAATCTTGTGTCCAGCTGGTGTCCAACCCGGCAGTGGTGCATCAGCATCATTGACTGTGAATAGTGCCCACCAACTTAGTCCTGGCCAATCAATGGGAACTCTAGAAAAGGCAGGAATGTCTGCTCCTTCAGATCAAATGTAAGATTAGATTTTCAGCCTCAGAAATTAAATATTACAGACTGTAGCATGAAGTACAGGATATTTAAGTGTGTACAACCCTAGTTCATTTTAGGTGTTAAGGTTCTGTACATATCACATAGTTGCTAAGTTGTATGCATACCATGTAGATTAATGAACTAAAAATAAAAAGATAACCAACGTGTGCTTTATTTGGCTGGCATAACTCAGGAAACACAGAATTGTAAAAGAGGGGTTTAAAAAAAACCAAATGAGTACATAATTGCAATATCTAGATTTTTTCTGTAATTTCACTTAGAGAACCTACTGCAATTAAATGAGCATTGACAAGACGTGGGCAACTTATGGTTCTCCTTTACCTGATGCTGGACTACGACTCCCATCATCCTCATCTGGTCAAGGCCAGCTAAGGATGATGGAACTGTAGTGCAACATCAGCTGGAGGGCTGGTTTTTCGCCCTTTGCATAAGTACACTGCACCATACATATCAAGGGAAAACTTTCTCGCTCTCTGATGTGATGGGGCAATGGAGTGCATTGGAGAGGTTTCTGGGTAACTGGAAAAGTAATTATAAAACCTATACCAACCTGTTCCCAGTCATTTTCGGATGACAGACTCATATAAAGTTTGTTAACACAGGCAACATTAGTGCAACAATGAAATCTTTGAGATGCAGCCCATAAACAAAATAAAGTGGGAGGTGGACCTGGCTGTTCACACCAGTGAATTTTTCCTATGCCTGTTCAAGTTGTTGCAACTATCCTGCTTTAAAAAGTTATAGAAAAAGAGGTCTGTACTGGGACCTATGTGCTAGAGTGAAGATTGCTCATGCAGGCAATTTATGTATTGAAACATCCATTGACTGCCAGGCTAACATGAGCGTTATGTTTGGCTGACATTACTGTGAGCTGGCAATCTGACATAAATTCTGTGCAACTCCAATGGAAAACCGGAAAATGCAGGTAAGTGACAATGAGCGGCATAAACAGGTTTCCACATGTGAACAAAGCCTTACGTATTTTTATAATTCTTTCTTAAATGTTTTTAATAGACATGGGCACCGTGTGAAGAAAATTGAATTCAAGGGTTTTCTTGTGTAAATTAGCTATTCATGTTGGGTCTGGGTTGAGTCGGGACTGAATTACACACATGGCTGAGGTGAACATAAAAATGCATGAAAAGGTCTCCCACATGGGCCCATATGTCTAATGAAAATTGCAATGAATTCTGGAGAAAACCAGCTGCACACCCATGAACACCTATTTAAACCAATGTGATATGGAGGTGTTCTAATTGTTCTCTGAAGTACAGTTGGTTTCCCCAGAATTGCTCCAGATATAGGAAAAACCCACTTGTGTGAACAGCCAGGTCCACCTCCCATTTTATTTTGTTTATGGGCTGCATCTCACAGCTCTCACTGTTGCACTAATGTTGCCTATGTGAACATACTTTATATGAGTCTGTCATCCAAAAATGACTGGGGACAGGTCGATATAGGTTTTATAATTACTTTTATATTAAGAGCAAACCGACAGGGGATTTCTAGTTGCCCAGAATCCCCTCCAATTAGCTCTACTGCCCCCATCACGTCAGAGAGCGAGAATGTTATAGTATGCCAATAATGATATGTATGGTGCAGCTGTACTTGTGCACAGGGTGAGAAACCTGCAGCCCTCCAGCTGATGTTGGACTACAATTCCCATCATCCTCAGCTGGGATGATGGGGGTTGTAGTCCAGCAACAGTTGAAGGAGAACAAGTTGCCCATGTCTTGTCAATGCTCATTTAATTGCAATAGTTATCTTAGTGGAATTACAGAAAAAATCTAGATGTTGTAATTATGTGCTTATTTGTATACATACATTTAACTGCTAAATTTCCCTGACTTTGCCCAATCTTATCTACAAAGAAGTATTACAGCCAAAAGTCACATAGAGAAATGTTGTATTGTTCTAGCTGGTTAGCAGCAATGAACATATGTGCATCAACTTGATAAAAAGCCTTCTAGCCACTGGGTAGGATCCTCTCCTAATTTGCAGTGCATGTCTAATTATACATGATGGGTTCTCAGAGTATTAAAATGCTTTCATGAAAAATAAGCCTAGATCAGTGAGCATGGATAAAATCCAGTGTCCAATTAAGCAAAACTCGACATTAGTCAAAAAGAAAAGGTGTCTTTGTATTTGGTAAAACTGATTATCCCATACTTAAGGTAACATAACTCCACTCTACCCATGATAAACGGAAAATCCATTTAAACTAATCCAAAATAAAATCCAGTTACTTTTATATCTCCCAGTGATTACATTTCCCCATAAATGAAATGAATGTGCGCTTTAATATGGAAAAAATAGAAAACCATTTACATGAAATATCAAAATCGCTTTGTACCTTCATCAGCGCCTTTCTATTTAGATATCTGTTACCCCTCAGAGAGCCATTTGGGTAAAGTCCATAAAATGTGATGCCCTTCTTTAGCATTATATACGCTTTGGAGTCTATGTCTCCCTGGAAAGCTTTGGAGACAGCACTATCCAAATGAGTAACAGAAAAAAATGAGGAGAGAAAGCTCCTCCTTTGCTCCGCCCTCAAGGAACCCTCCCAATCAGTAACATAATAAGCCAGTGGAGTAGGAAACAGCAATAGAATGGGCAGTTCTAGACCAAACCAACTACAACACAGGAAAGAATTACAAATTCCACAAAATCCCATTAGTTGGAATGGGTCTTTAACCTCTTGTACGCTAGTGAGGTCTCCAACTAATTGCTTTACAAATAACAGAACTACATTTGTAGCTGCATTCAAAATGTAGTCTGCATGTCATAAACGTCCCCCTGTGTGTTCTGTCATCAATACACTGTCACTGTACACGGCTGTAATGCACATTACTGGTATTTAATCCAGTATATAGGTTAATTTACAGTACAATCTCAGGTATGATATGCACATGTGTATAAAATGCAAGTGTAAATTATATGCAAGGCTTTAGGTAAAAAACTAAGTACATTTATAGTATGCACCCCCTTTCTCTTCCTCTAGCCATAAAAAAAATGTGATCACCTCAATTTCTCTCTTCCTTCCCTCACTCACCCACCTCAGTGCAGTATCTGCATCCTCTTTCCCTCTCTTTACCTGCCACCATGAATATGAGCTCCTCCAGAAGAAGCCGAGAGATCCATGCAGCAGATGGCATGCTTACATTTGCCTTCTCCTTCTCTCTTCTTGCACCGCCTTTGAGGACCTCTGCACATTGATAATACATGAATTGCCCGTGCAGGGCCTAGTAGCTTGAATAAAAGAGACAGGAGTACCAAGGAGAGAGGAAAGGAAGGCTCCTCCAACAAAGGATAACTGAGCAAGTAGCTGGGGAGCGACGCTTGGGTACGGTGCTTGGGAGCGGGGGTTGCCAAGAGCGGGGTTTTGCTGTGGCTGAGCCACCTAAAGGTGCTGGCCACAAAGCCAGATGTTGTGGTTCCCAACAGAGAAGCTGAAAGGTAACCCAGGATAACCCCTACCCAGGCAAACTATACTAAGCTATCCCCAGGGAGAAAGACTAGTACTCCAACAAGGAAACAAGGTACAGAAATGGTACTCACTCAGGATCCTAGATGCCGGTGGAACCCCACAGAGCTGGAACAGAGATTATGCAGATGAAGATCAGGAGCAATCCGGGACGCTCATTGGCAGGATAACAGCTAGGCTGGCAGGAACAGGCAGAAGAGGAGTCAAGGAACAATCTGGATCATACACAGGCTGGAAGATCAGAGCAATAAAGGAGCAGGCAATAGAATAGTCAGGCAGCAGTCCGGGTCATACACAGGCTGGCAGTTCTGACCAATAAAGGAGCAGGCAGTAGAATAGTCAGCCAGCAATCCAGGTCATACACAGGTTGGCAGTTCTGAGCAAAATGAGCAGGCAGTAGAATAGTCAGGCAGCAATCCTTGTCATACACAGGCTGGCAGTTCTGGGCAATAAAGGAGCAGGCAGTAGAATAGTCAGGAACCAATCTGGGTCAAGGTTTAAGTAATAAGACTGGTACTGGACAGAATAATATGCAGGCACGAGACGCTATAACAACGCGTCTGCCTGTGGCGCACGCCAGCCTGAAATAGTCCAGGACCGGAAGCGGGAACCAAAACGAGGCGTGGATGCCAGCAATAAACTACAGAGTAGAAGAGGCCAGCAGAAGGCATGGGAGAACAGATGACGGGCCAGCAAGGAAGCGACTAGGCAGCAGAAGGGAGAGCATCGGAAGATGCTCCCAAACGGGGGGTAAGCATTGATCATGACAATATTCCCAACCCAATGGTGGCTGCTAGGACAGCTTGCCAGGAAACTGGGTATGGAAGCAGCGAAACAAGGCTGGAGAAAGGACATTCCGAACCAGAGGCCATAACCCTGCCAGTTGACCGGATACTGAAGGCGGCCACAAACCCGCCTACAGTCCAGAATACCACCAATGACATACTCCTCATGTCCCTGGATGGTGATAGGTGCAGGAGAGGGAGTAACAGGGTGAGGGAAGCGAGCCAGAACCCAAGCTTTAAGCAGGGAAACATGGAACACAGAATGGACCCATAGAGAACGGGGTAGGACCAAACGATATACCACAGTGGACAGACATTTTCCTAACCGGAAAGGACCCAGGTATCGTGGACCGAGTTTGCCTCATGGCTGGTGTAAACGGATGTTCTGAGCCGACAGCCAGACCTTTTTCCCTGGGACAAAGACCGGCTCCAAACACCGACAACAATTCACAGTCCAAGGCTGAAAAAAAGAGGAGGGAACAACCCAGAGAACTTTGTAGAAGGGAGCTATAGGATAGCTCCGCCAACGGTAGGAGCGCGACCCAGTCATCTTGCCTTTGATTGCAGTGGGTTACGAAGGTAAGCCTCCAGAGATTGGTTAAGGCTTTCTGTCTGGCCGTTCATTTGAAGATGGAACCAGAAGAGTATTGGAGCCGGATTCCAAGACGAGCACAGACTGCCCTCCAGAACTTGGAGACAAATTCGGAGCCTCTGTCAGAGTTGATATGTAACGGTACACCATGAGGCCGGATGATGTTCATAAGGACCAGGTCAACCATCTCAGCTGATGTAGGCAGTTTGGGAAGAGGGACAAAATGCCCTTGCTTAGAAAAGCGGTCGATTATCACCCAAATGCAAGTCATGCCCTGGGACTGAGGTAAGTCCACAGTACAATCCATGGCTATTTGAGTCCATGGCAATGCCGGAACAGGAAGGGGATAAAGAAGACCAAGAGGCCGAGTGTGTGGTATCTACATCCGAGCACAAACTTGACAAGAACCCACTAACGCTTCAACATCAGCGTGGGAACCAGGCCACCAGAAGTAATGGGAGAGAAGGTCATGAGCACTCTTGGTGCCAGGGTGACCAGCAAGAGGGGAGTGGACAGCCCAGAGAAGAACCTCAGTCCGAAAGCAGGGAGGAACAAGTAGGGCCAGGCTTTGAGCAAGAGACCCCACCCTGGAAGGAAGTGGCTGGGCGTCTTTGATAGCAAGTAAGGTGGAAGTAGACAAGGTAGCCAGGACACAGGAAGCTGCAAGAATAGTGTCCGGCATAGCAGTAGCGTTGAAGACGGGGTCATGCTGTCGGGACAAGGCATCGGCTTTGGTGTTCTTGCTGCCCGGAATGTAAAATATCTTGCAATTGAATCTGGCGAAAAACAGACACCAACAGGCCTGACGGGAATTAAGCTGTCTGGCCGATGCCAGATATGCCAGGTTCTGGTGGTCAGTGAGGATGGACTCCTCGTGAGGTGAACCTTCCAGAAGGTAGCGCCACTCTTTCAAAGCTAACTTGATGGCCAACAACTAGCGGTTACCCGTGTCGTAATTCCGTTCTGCAGCGGAAAAGCATTGGAAAAAGTAAGAACATGGATAAATCTTTCCTGTAAGAGGACAACTGTGAGAAAGGACGGCTCCTGCGGTGATCTCAGAAGCGTCCACCTTCACAATGAAAGAAAGAAGTGAATCTGGATAACAGAGGACCGGAGCTGAGGAGAAGGCCGTCTTTAAGGCAGAAAAGGCCTCCAAAGCTGCGGTAGGCCAACAAGCAGGATTAACCCCCTCCTAGTAAGGGCAGTGATGGGAGCTATGACATGGGAGAAGCCCTTGATGAACTTGCAGTAGTAATTGGAAAATCCGACGAACCTCTGTACTGCCTTGAGAGAACTGAGCAAGGGCCCGTCTGCCACAGCCTCGACTTTGGCTGGATCCATGAGAAGACCGGAAAAAATATTATAAAAATGTCACTTCCCCAGCAACACCCCCTAAAACACAAGTGTCCTTCTTTGGCCATTTGAAATTGTGTCATCAGGGCCTTTAGGTCTTGAGAGGGCACTAACATAGTTTCAATGCGAAGACAAGGTCCTGACATGGCACTAATGTATTTTCAATGAGCAGAGGTCCTCAAAGGCGGTACAGCAGCTTAGGAAAAAGGCAGAAAATGCAAGCATGCTGCTCTCTGCATGGATCTCCAGGCTGCCTACAGAGGGGCTAATAGTCATAGGGGTGTATAGAAGGGGAGATAGATACTGCATTGAGGTGGGGAGAGGGAGGGACAAAAGCAGGGGGGAGAGAGAGAGAGAGAGGGAAGAATTTTATTTCTTTTTTTTTCTTGTGGATAATACATACCCCAGCTTCACATAGGTGAAAAGGGCTAAAAACGTCCTCACTATACCGGAAATTTTATGGTAGATACATGGTGAGAGCCATGGGTAAAATGGTACATGTATCTTAGAATTAAAATTGTCTAGTTTCTAGATGATTGCAATTTTCAAGGTAGGGTTCCTGTTGTGTCCTAATCTTCACCCTCAGTGTTCGTTAACTAACATCAGCCACCAATTACTTTGAATAAGTTACAATATTAGTGTTGAAGTTGACCCAGTAGCCCAATACAAGGTTCAGTATCTATAGTGATAGAGGTGATAGGCATGATCAGTGATTAACATTGGGGCGATGGAGTTGCATCTACAGGAATCAAATGAAAACAATTATCATGAGCCATGTAGGCCCACACTTGTCCCAAAAAGAGATCAAAGTCTCACTGGCTCAGTAACTTATTGTAATACATCCTATATAATAATTTGCCAAGTTGTGTGTAACGCCCGACATGCGCAGTAGACACTGCTGTGCGTGCGAAGGAGCGTCCAGCTCTGTATCAGCCGAGGCGCGGGCAGTCTCCACTGTGTGTGACTGCCCCGCGACCGGCTGCCAGAGGCTCTGTATCAGCTGAGGCGCGGGCAGTCTCCATTGCGTGTGACTGCCCCGCCACCGGCTGCCAGAGGCTCTGTATCAGCCGAGGCGCGGGCAGTCTCCATTGCGTGTGACTGCCCCGCGACCGGCTGCCAGAGGCTCTGTATCAGCCGAGGCGCGGGCAGTCTCCACTGTGTGACTGCCCCGCGACCGGCTGCCAGAGGCACTGTGGCCCGTGTAACGGGCTGTTCAACTAGTTATATAATTGTGTTCCCTCCTGTGTATATATGGTAGATGGAAAGATATTTTATCTATCCCTCTGAGTGTTGTATTTTGCACTCTTTTACATTTTATCTGCATCGTACGCTTTGTCATCAGAGAAAAACCATCATAGCTTTCAGCTCCAGACCTATTAGGAATTTAACCCTTTTAGTGCCAGAGGGATACCTAATACATTGTGAAGCAATGTGTTGAACACTCCTCTGGCACTCAGGAGATTAATCTGGCCCTGGCTATCATGGACAACCAGGAGACGATGGGCTTTATTCACAAAAAAACAGTGACAATTATGAAACAAACAAATAAATAAATATACTCAAAATTCCCATTGATTTAAATGTATATTTAACCCTCTGAATGCAAAAGGTGCCACATGCATTGCATTGCAATGTGCTGCAGTACTCTCTAGCATTCATGAGGTTAAAAGCTTCAGTTAAATCAATGGGACGTTTTATATGTAAAATGTACTTGGTTTACTCCTGAAGTGTCTCTCAATTCTTTTTTGAATAAGGACCTACATATCACTGTTATATGTATATATATATTTGGATTCATATATCTCCACTCCCATAGTTTACAAGTTACATCTCCAGCACCACTAGGCAAGGTGCCTTTAATTGCCTTTAGCTAAACCCTTGGCCACAGTCCCACTCCTCACTTAAGTCTACCCCTACCCCCAACCACTGCTGCTGGCATAGGAAATACAGTTGGCCTGCAGCATACAACAGCATAAATACCTCAACCCTTTGGCTGCTAAAGAGATTTCCAACTTGTTGCTCCTCTGGCATTAAGAGAGAGAAATAATGACTAGTTGCCTAATCTGCCAAAGGGAAATCTTGCTCTGTCCACTCACTTTACTGTATATCAAGAGTTCCAGAACAAGAAATAAAAAAAGAGCAAACCAAAGAATCCAAAACAAATATTTAGGATGAAATTCATCAAGCACATTCAATACAAAAGGAAATTAGAGTATTTCCTTGTGCATTAGCCATTAGCCTATTCATCTGTCGCTGAATCGTATTTGGCCCTCACTCATTCATCAATGAGCAAGTGCTAGATAGATCTGTCAATTCTGTCCACCAGCTTCAGTCTGGTAGATCCCATAGAATCATATGGAGGCAGACACATCTGATGTATATATATGTGTGTGTGTGTGTTTCACTGGAATGGCTGCAGTTTTCAACCTATTTCTCTTCAAGCAAGGCATGAAAATACAGCTAATCACTGATGAATACCAAAATGTGTCCATCAGTGATCTTGGAGAAGAGCAGAATATCTTATACATGGATCTGCTCACCCCTCAGTGAACTTTGGCCTAAGAAGGAAGTCTCTCTTGACATGAGGTAAATATACAGTGAGATCTACTACATTTCTATTGCCCTTCAATGCCCCTTCTCATGGGACCAAACTCTTCTGAGTGACAGTAAAGGGAGTAGAAAGAAGAGACAGAGAAGAGGAGGGAGGGAAAGAAAAATGTAGTAATGACTGCAAATTTTTTTTTTTTTTCAAACATTTTTCGCTGCAGAGTTCCATACTTATCAACCATTGCTTATTTTCTGATGGTGTGCTTCTTCATGTACTGGTTTATTGTAGAGATGGAGTCTGATAATGGGAATACTGGGTCATATGTATGAAGAGAAAAGAGGAGCAATTCTGATGCAAGCCAACTGCACTATAGGACACAATGAAAATTCATGTTGCTTTAGAAGGGACTTTTACACTCTTTAATACTAGAGAGGTCACCAATGTTCTATCAGTAAAGGTGTTACAGGTGAATTATACCATAGCAATAAGTGGCTCTTCATTTATCCGGTGTTCTTCAAACAGCAGTTATTTTTAGTTACTGTTTGCATTTAAAGGGTTAGTAAACCCAAAAAAATACTGTTGGCGAATTGATAAGACTAATAAAAAACATGTAATGCCCTTATTCCCATCTCTCAAATCGTTATGGTTTGAGAGATGTAAGAAAATAAAGACCTCTGCTCCCTCCCCTTTCTGCTGACGAGTTGTAAAGCTGTCAGAGACCAACTGTAGGCGGCTCTTCAGGAGTGCTGACATCGGGATATCTAACTATAACTACTTCATCGGTATGGTCTACAATGTGTGCCTGGCTTGCAAGCACACATTGTAGACCATTCCGATTAAGTAATTATAGTTAGATATCTCAATGACAGAGCTCCTGAAGAGCCACCGTCTGGTCCCTGAAGCTCTACCGTCTGGTCCCTGAAGCTCCACCGTCTGGTCCCTGAAGCTGGATCTCATGACGTCCGCTATGCAGCGGACGCATGAGAAGGGGGTGGGAGCGGAGGTCTTTATCTTCTTACATCTCTCAAACCATAACGGTTTGAGAGATGGGAATAAGGGCATTACATGTTTTTTTATTAGTCCTATCAATTCGCCAACAGTTTTTTGGGGGGTTTACTATCCCTTTAATCTTTTTTCTTTTAGACTCCTGCTTGATGTTTCAATTTCACACTGTTTGAATATAATAACAACTAGGATCCCTTATGAGTCATTCAGGGCTTCTGAAGTTCATTGTTTGTAGTGAGGAGGTGTGACCTAGTGTCAGACTTCCACAGAAATCACTATGTACAGGAATCTGCAGACAGACTTGGTGGAAGGCCAGAAGTCCACTAGAGGCCACATAAGGTAGAGGGCTCTCTTTATTCCCCATAGCTGTGGAGGACAGGCCCTACCTTCATAATCTGTGGGAAGCTTGGGGGAGGAAGCTGGCCCTCTATGGATTCTCAGTTGAGGGAAAATAAGGGAGGGGCTTATTGTTTAAAACTGGACCCGCCTTTAAGTTTTATTATAACTGTTCTCCTGCTGTCGCAGTTGGTGTGTGGTAATTTTTGCAATGAGGATTGGTTACAGCTTAACCCTTTGAGTGCCAGTGCAGTATGTATGGCATAGCAAAGCAATGCACACCTCTGGAACTCAAAGGGATAAGTTTGGGCATATACACCTTAATATATTATGATAGACACCTGCCTAGGTAATTCAATGTGTTAAACAAATTAATACATACTTTATTCCTATAACAATTCTTATTAAAGAGTGGCTTTTAACCTATTGGATACCAGAGAGCTCTCCAGCGCATTGCACAGCAATGTGTTGTAGGTCTCTCTTGCATACAAGGGATTAACGGCCCCATTTAAATGAACGGGAATTTGGGGGATTTTCTTTCCTCCGTGTTACAGTTGTTATATTCTAGAATTGCACCTACTTAGTTTTCTGCGCAGCCCACAAAAATTTCTAAATGTCAAATCTTTACATTATCATGTCCTGTGACAACAAGAAAAAGATTAACTTTTGACATATGATAGCTAGTTTTCTTTTTGATTTCATAAAGAAAAAATAATTATCCTCAGTCCAAAAAATAAATGACCTGACTGGTCAAGATATATCATTTGTTTTCCCATCCTGCAAACAGAGCAGATTAAAAGGATTCAGCAAACAGAAGCTCGTTTAAAAGGCTACATTAAAAGGACATATTTCACAGCATTTGCAAATCTATTCCTAATGGGAATTATATGTTAATTTAGAACAGCTGGGTGCACATAAATATTTTGTACATGTAGTATAGTACTAAAATAAAAGTACTCTATGTAATCAATGCTTGTGTCTTAATACAGAGTGTTTAATAGGTTACTTACATTTTATCCAAAAGAGTGTGAAAGAGAAAAGGATAAACGATGAAAAAAAAAAAAAAAAAAACACATTTAGGAATTTATCATCAAGATGAAAATGTGCAGTTCTGAAGCAAACCAATTGCATCATAAGGAGGAGGGGTGAACATTCCTATTGATTTAACGTGGGTATTCAAACCCCTTTTAATACAAGATAGATCTCCATCACATGGCTTCACAATGTGTTGGCGAGATCTCTCGCACTCAAGTAGTTAACTCTTTGACATATCTCCCAACATTTCAAATGGCCAACTAGGGACACTTTTGTTTTAGAGGGTGTTACTGGGGGCGTGGATGGAGGGCAGGGCATTACCAAAGAAATGTATTTACACGGACTAATTTCTAAACACATAATGACGTTTGAACAATCCTTAATGTGAGTTTTATGGCTGTGCAGCAATGTGATACACTTATATACACACCACACAGTCTGATCTCCTAAACACAGGGACACCAGGGTGATACACTTATATACACGCCACACAGTCTGATCTACTAAACACAGGGACACCAGGGTGATATACTTCTATACACACCACACAGTCTGATCTCCTAAACACAGGGACACCACAGTGATACACTTATATACACACCACACATTCTGATCTCCTAAACACAGGGACACCAGGGTGATACACTTATATACACGCCGCACAGTCTGATCTCCTAAACACAGGGACACCAGGGTGATACACTTATACACACACCACACAGTCTGATCTCCTAAACACAGGGACACCAGGGTGATATACTTCTATACACGCCGCACAGTCTGATCTCCTAAACAGAGGGACACCAGGGTGATACACTTATATACACACCACACAGTCTGATCTCCTAAACACAGGGACACCAGGGTGATACACTTATATACACACCGCACAGTCTGATCTCCTAAACACAGGGACACCAGGGTGATATACTTCTATACACGCCGCACAGTCTGATCTCCTAAACACAGGGACACCAGGGTGATACACTTATATACACACCACACAGTCTGATCTCCTACACACAGGGACACCAGGGTGATCCATTTATATACACACCAAACAGTCTGATCTCCTAAACACACGGACACCAGGGTGATACACTTATATACACACCACACAGTCTGATCTCGTAAACAGAGGGACACCAGAGTGATACACTTATATACACACCACACAGTCTGATATCCTAAACACATGACACCAGGGTGATACACTTATATACACACCACACAGTCTGATCTCCTAAACAGAGGGACACCAGGGTGATACACTTACATACACACCACACAGTCTGATCTCCTAAACACAGGGACACCAGGGTGATACACTTATATACACACCACACAGTCTGATCTCCTAAACAGAGGGACACCAGGGTGATACACTTATATACACACCACACAGTCTGATCTCCTAAACACAGGGACACCAAGGTGATACACTTATATACACACCACACAGTCTGATCTCCTACACACAGGGACACCAGGGTGATCCATTTATATACACACCAAACAGTGTGAGATCCTAAACACAGGGACACCAGGGTGGGAAAGAGGGAGAGAGGGATCTGAGTCTCAAAGAGGGACTGTCCCTCCTAAAGATGGACACTTGGGAGGTATGCATTGCATGCCAGAGACATATCCAACACATTGCGCTTCAATGCATTGGAGACTTCTCCGCCACGCAAAGGATTAAAAGACATTTAAATGAATGGGAATTTTTAATTTGCCCCATGCAGCGGTTGGTTTGTTTCAGAACAGCCTTCTTTAGTATGATGACTAAAGTTCCTTACTGTCCAACAATCATGTCAGGTTTCTGCCATATGAGAAAAGAGGCCTAATGAAGAAAGCTACAGCAATTCTGGATCGTACCATTAGGGACACATAAAAATTCCCCAAAGATTCATTGCTTTAATTCATGCTTGAAATTCATTGAATGTCGGAGACCTCACTAGCATTCAAGGGGTTACAATCCCTGAATGGGAATTTTTATTTTTCCCCTAACGCAGGTCTGTCCAAGTTTAGTTCCCAAGGGCCACTAACAGAACAGGAGGTAAGGATTTCCCTGATTAAGCACAGGTGAGTTAGTCAGAATTAGTGATCCACTGATTAACTCAGCTGAATTAGTTAGGCTCATTTGCACTGCATCTCAAACCCTTGTATATATTTTTTTTAAAATATAATTCAGTAATCACTGATATACTTGCTTTTAAACTTCAGCTTGTTACATCACTTCAGGACAGGCTGCAGCTTCAGCTCTGTTGGAATTAGTTCATACCTCCCAACATTTCAAATGGCCAAAGAGGGACACTTTTGTATTAGGTGGTGTACATGAGGGCGTGACTGGTGGGTGGGGCATTACCGAAAATTTTTCGGCTAATTCATGACCTATTAACAACTCTGTGTGTAACCTAATATATAACATAACAAAACCAACGTGTTGTATTTACACAGACTAATGTATAAACACATATACTGAAGTTAAACAAACATTAATGTGAGTGTTATTGCTGTAGAGCAACATAATACACTTATAGATACAACACAAATTCTGGGTTCCTAAAAAGAGGGACATCAGGGTGGGAAAGAGGGACAGGGGGATTTGGGTCTAAAAGAGGGACTGTCACTACTAAAGAGGGACACTTGGGAGGTATGCGAGTTGCAAGGCACACTGCAGTTTTGGAGAACTCTAATCCTACCAGCTAATGTATAGAAGCCATAATGGTTATAAGCAAATAAAACGCTGAGCTTTCGCTAGGGATATTTTACACATATGTAAGTATATTACTAATAGTCATCATAGATAAGGTGGTTCTGTCTATCCCTAAATCATCCATCTGTAGTGGAAACAATTTCTCACAAAACCTCCCCTACTTGAAGCTATCTGCACCTAAACGTGATGATAATATTTCTGTGGGATAACAATTTATTTTTACCGCTCTATGTGTGTTTTTTTTTCATTTTAAATTTTAATTAATAAAAAGGCATATCATTTTAATACCCTGATGGTGCCATCATTACAGTTTCTTTTTTCTGAGGTCTCTTTCCTCAGATTTTGTAGTGTAAATCTTTTAAATCCTGGACTGTTGGTGGCCCTTGAGGATTGAACTTGGACACTCCTGCCCTATGATATAACTGGTTTACAGCAGAGAACTGAACCTCTTTAGCTTTTTGTGTAAGGTCATAGATCAAGTAATACTGTTGTGGTTGGGCAGTGAAAAACCCAATCAACCCCACATCAACCATCAATTTCTGACTTTAACTCCATGCCGACAACTGACTTACCAGGTACGTCCCGCAAAAACTGTCACTTAGTGACAAAGGACGAACCTGGTAAGTCCCGGAAGTCCAGGTCTCCGTTTGGGGACTCCGGAATCCGGAATGTTTTAAAAATTAAAAAAAAATGTTAGACGGGCATTAAGGTGACAGCCGCGTACGCACTTGGCTGTCACTAAGGGGTTAATGTAGTAAACTCTTGTTTATGAAAACCTATATGTTATATGGCTTTCCCTGCTGAGTTAAACAGGGGTACTCACATCACTGCCATTTTTTATTTGTATGTTATAATAGTTCAAATGATCAGAAAGTGAATTACAGCATAATTACTTCCTGAAAGTTCTGACAGCATGATTTAGCCATTTCTATTACATTATATGGGAAACTGTTTGCCTGTGACTCACTTCTCCCATTGGATGCAAAAAAATAACTAACTGAAATCTGATCATTGTTAATGCAAAAAAAAAGAAAAAAAAAACAATAGATTTAACTGTAATAAATCTTGAAAGATACATCTCTTAGGAGTGGGAGTACCATTGGAGATGACTTTCCAGTTATCACTTCTCCAGTTCCTGTTTTATTCTATAGAGCCCATGCACTAAGATCTCCAACGCTGGAGAAAGCTTAATGCATAGGCTCCATAGAATAACATAGGAATTTGGAAAGTGATAAACTGAAGAAGTTGTCTCCAGTTTATCACCCCTTAGGGAATCTCCCCCATTATGCTTAATTTTCATAAAAAATGTACTGCTTCTTTAAAGGAATTGAGTGGTTTTATTTTAACTTTTACTATTTTAGTAGTATATTTTATCTATATAACCTGTTGGCAGCCCTTGTATGCATTTCCACAAGCTTAATTATAATCAGCTATTCCATCCTTCTCCTCTACACAGCTGCCTACTTTGCCTAATGGTAAATCTGTCTCTGAGCACCCTGATGTTTAGTCCTTTCAACTATGCGAATGCCCTCACATCATATGGAAATGGCAATATACAAATCCTCCAGGATAGCTCCTTTTCTGCATTTGGATGTTGACTACCTACTTCTGTGGCTGCGCTCTTCAAAATGTATCAAAACATATTTATTGTGGTGCACATACATATTTATTGTGGTGCACATACTTAAGACCTATAAAGCAGAACATGGGTATGACCAGCACAGCAAAGATGCCCCTCAAACTTTGGGGCTCTAAACAGCTGCCTACTTTGCCTAATGGGAAATCTGTCTCTGAGTACCCTGATGTTTTAGTCCTTTCAACTATGTGAAATCATATGGAAGTGGCGATACAGCTGCTCCTTTAGTCCAAAGCATTTTTGAAATGGAGCAGTTCCTCTTTTGTTTTATGCACTGCTATTTAGTATTTACCAAATAAATATACAGTATTGTGCAAAAATCTTAGGCAAGTGTGGAAAAAATGCTGTAAAGTAAGAATAATTTCAAAAATGGACATGTTAATAGTTTATTTTTATCAATTAACAAAATGCATAGTGAGTAAACAGAAGAAAAATCTAAATTATTATATCAATATTTGGTGTAACCACCCTTTTCCTTCGAAACAGCATAAATTCTTCTAGGTACATTTGCACAAAGTCATATAGTTAGGTATATGATTAAACAATTATACCAAACAGGTGCTAATGATCATCAATGTAATATGTGGGTTGAAACACAATCAGAAACAGCTGTGAAGGAGGAATAAAACCGGGTGAGGAACAGCCAACTCAGCCAACAAGGTGTGGTTTAATGTCAAACGTCATAGGCCATGGCAAGACTGAGCATAGCAATAAGACACAAGGTAGTTATACTGCATCAGCAAGGTCTCTCCTAGGCAGAAATTTCAAGGTAAACAGGTGTGTTCAGATGTGCTGTCCAAACTCTTTTAGTAACATATTAAATTAGGTTGAATAAAGGCACAAGTCCATCAAGTTCAATCTTTGCCTCATACCCCAGTGACTGAGAATGTTACAGCTTTCATGCTACCAAATAAGTTAGTCATTATCTGACCTTCCTGATCTGCCTACTTATAAACATTATAACTCTGTATGTTCCCTTTTGAAAGAAATATATCTAATCCTCTCTTGAATGTATCCATTGTATCTCCATAACCACCTCCTTGGGCAAAGAATTTCACAATTTAACAGACCTTACTGTAAAAAAATCCTTCCTCTGATGGTCTAAACCTCCTTTCCTCTAATCTCAAGGGGTGTCCCCTGATCGGGCCTTGGAATAAATAGCTCACTGCAGAGATCTTTGTATTGTCCTCTCATTTACTTGTACAATGTGATAAGGTCTCCTCTTAGTCGTCTTTTCTACAGTAAATAAACCAAGTTTGTCTACTCGTTCCTCATATGTCAAGTCCTCCATTCCATTAATTAATTTTGTTGCTCTTCGCTGTACCCTCTCTAGTTCTAGTATTTCCTTTTTTAGAACTGGTGCCCAAAACTGCACTGCATACTCAAGGTGAGGTCTTACCAATGATTTGTACAATGGCAAAATAATGTTATCCACTCTTGCTTCAATACCTCTTTTTATGCAAGACAGGATTTTGTTTGCCTTTGCTACTGCTGTTTGACACTGGTCACTGTTTCCAAGTTTGTAGTTGACAAGGATACCCAGGTCTTTTTCTAGCAGAGTCCCCTAAAATTATTCCATTAAGTTTATAAGTAGCTTTGGTATTATTTCCTCCCAAATGCATGACTTTACACTTCCCCACATTCAACTTCATATTCCATTTGTTTGCCCAATCTGACATTGTATGTAAGTCCCTCTGTAGAGAACAATTATCCTGTTCTGAATTAATTACCCTGCATAATTTAGTGTCATCTGCAATATTAATATTTTGCTTTCTATATCTATTTCTAGGTCATTTATAAACATGTTAAAAAGCAGCGGACCTAATACTGAACCTCTACTCTCAACTTTAACTGTACTGGAGAATTGTCCATTTACAATCACACACTGTTCCCTATCCTTCAACCAGTTTTCTATCCATTTGCAAAGGTTATCTCCTAGCCCCGATTTCCTTATTTTATACCCCAGCCTTCTGTGTGGCATTGTATCCAATGACTTTGCAAAGTCTATATATACTACATCAACTGCCTTGCCATTATCAAGGTTGCTGCTTACTTCCTCATAGAAGCTGAAAAGGTTAGTTTGGCATGATCTATTCTTCATAAAACTATGTTGATTCCTGCTAATTATCTTATTTTTGTTGTTGTATTCCTGAATATAGCCCTTATTATCTCTTCTAGGAGTTTTCCCACTACAGAGGTCAAACTCACAGGTCTATAATTTCCAGGTTCTGTTTTAGTTTCCTTCTTAAAGGGATAGTAACCCCCCCCCCCCCGAAAACTTGAAGAAAAATGCTAGTAAGAAGCACAACATACCTAACTCCTTTATGACAATCTCTCAAACAGTTATGGTTTGAGAGATGTAAGAAAAGAAAGACCTCCACTCCCTCTCCTTCCTGCCTGACGAGCTGTAAAGCTGTCAGAGGCAGGATCTGGTCGATCGACTTAAGGCGGCTCTGCAGGAGTGCTATCATCTCGATATCTCGGTATAATTACTTCATCGGTATGGTCTACAACATGTACTTGCAAGCCAGGCACACGTATCTGGATAGTTAAAATCTCCCTTAATTATAGTATGCCCAATCTGGGCAGCTTTCCTCATTTGTAGCAGCAGTTGGGCCTCAACATTGTCACCAACATTTTAGTCTCAATTTCTACCCACAAAGACTCCACATCTTGGCCAGTTTCCTCACTAATATCACCCCTCAAAATTGGATTTAGCTCTGGTTTCAAATACAAGCACACACCTCTCCCTTTTCTATTAATCCTGTCTCTCCTAAACAGGGAATAGCCCTCTATATTTACAGCCCAGTCATGTGCATCATTCCACCATGTTTCTGCTATACCAATTATGTTCAATTGCTCATTTACCACTAGCAATTCTAGTTCTCCTATTTAATCTACCGTACTTCTAGCATTTGCTAGCATACAATTAGTTTTGAAGTCTTTACTAGTGATGAGCGAGCGTGCTCGGCCGATGCTCGGATCGGCTCGAGCATCGCTCTGCTCGGCACATGGCGGTACTCGTCGAGTACCGCCATGTGCTCGCCCGACATGTTCGGGTAGCGGGGATCTGTGCCGGAAGAGGCACAGATCCGAAGAAGCTCCGCTGGACCACCAGGGACTGGAGGTACGGGGGCATTGCGGAGATGAAGGGGGCATTGCGGAGATGAAGGGGGACATTGTGGAAGAGGGGCATAGACTCTATGCCCCTCTTCCACAATGTCCCCCTTCATCTCCGCTATGCCCGTCTTCCACAATGTGCCCCTTCATCTCCGCTATGCCCCTCTTCCACAATGTGCCCCTTCATCTCCGCTATGCCCCTCTTCCACAATGTCCCCCTTCATCTCCTCTATGGCATAGAGGAGATGAAGGGGGACATTGTGGAAGAGGGGCATAGCGGAGATGAAGGGGCACATTGTGGAAGAGGGGCATAGCGGAGCTGAAGGGGGACATTGCGGAGCTGAAGGGGGCATTCGGAGATGAAGGGGGCATAGCGGAGATGAAGGGGGCATTGACCAGGCACCCTCCCCTCATCAGAGCAGGGGGTGCCTGGTGTTGCCCCATTCATTCCAATGGGGCTCGGGTGCTCGGCCGAGCACTCGAGCCTCAGGGGGTGCTCGGTCAGAGCACCCGAGCATCGTGGTGCTCGCTCAACACTAGTCTTTACATATATTACTCCCTACAGGCATTTTTTCCACATCTTAATTTACTAGGAGTTCCTCCCTATTTACTACATTTATTCCCACCCTTTCTCCACCCCCCGATCATTTAGTTGGACCAGATTCCTATCTGCTCTATCTATCCAATTTTTACTATCTATACCCTCCCCCCTTTTCCTAGTTTAAAAGCTTTTGAAGAAGCACAAAGAAACCGGCAATGTTGAGGACCATAGATGCAGTGGTCAGCCAAGGAAACTTAGTGCAGCAGATAAAAGACACATCATGCTTACTTCTCTTCACAACTGGAATATGTCCAGCAGTGCCATCAGCTCAGAACTGGTAGAAAACTGTGGGATCCTGTACACCCATCTACTGTCCAGAGAAGTCTGGTCATAAGTGGGCTTCATGGAAGACTTCTGGCCAAAAAAACATACCTCTGATGTGGAAACAAGGCCACGCGACTCAACTATGCACAAAAACACAGGAAATGGGGTGCAGAAAAATGGCAGCAGATGCTCTGGACTGATGAGTTAACATTTTAAATATATGCCTAGCAGAAGGCAGTTAGGTTGTCGAAGGGCTGGAGAGTGGTACATGAATTAGTGTCTGTGTGCAACAGCAAAGCATGGTGGAGGTTCCTTGCAAGTTTGGAGCTGCATTTCTGCAAATAGAGTTGGGGATTTGGTCAGAATTAATGGTCTCCTCAATTCTGAGAAATACATACAGATATTTATCCATCGTGCAATACCATCAGGGAGGCATTTGATTGTCCCCAAATTTATTGTGCAGCATGACAATGATCCCAAACATACAGCTAAAGTCATTAAAGGGATAGTAATACTTCATTTTAACTTTATTTTATTTTGTAGGCATTAAAAAAACATGAAGAATGATATAAGTCTTATCTCTGAAACCTTTATGGTTTAAGAGATATTCACAAACAAAGTATCCCCCCCCTGTTCAACCAGATAAGAAGGGAGATGCCCAGGTAGACTGCAGAGAGGGACAATCTTCAATTAAGATAATGGAAAAAGCTGAAAAACTTGTCAAGGGGGGAAGGGCTTTCATTGTTTTCATACAAAGAAAATTGTCCCCTTCTGTTATCTGTACTGTCATACAACCTGATCCACATCTGAGAAGAGATTGCTTACACTAGGAAAAAGGGGCGGGGAGGGGAACTTTGCTTGTGAATATCTCATAAACCATAAAGGTTTGAGAGATAAGACTTATATCATTCTTCATGTTTTTTTAATGCCTACAAAATAAAATAAAGTTAAAACGAAGTGTTACTATCCCTTTAAGAACTATCTTCTGAGTAAAGAAAAACAAGGAGTCCTGGAAGTGATGGTATGACCACCACAGAGCCATGATCTCAACATCATCAAGTCTGTCTGGGATTACATGAAGAAAGAGAAGCAATTGAGGCTGCCTAAATCCACAGAGCAACCGTGGTTAGCTCTCCAAGATGTTTGGAACAACCTATCTGTCGAGTTCCTTAACTAACTGTGTGACAGTGTACCTAGAAGAACTGATGTTGTTTTGAAGGCAAAGGGTGGTCACACCAAATATTGTTTGATTTACAATTGTCTTCTGTTCACTCACTATGCATTATGTTATTTAATAAAAATAAACTATTGAAAACATTCTTACTTTACAGCATTTTTTCACACCTGCCTGACTTTTTCACAGTAGTGTATGTATACATTTGAAAAATTTGTTGCTCTGTAGAATTCTTTGTGCCATCATTTTTGTTGCAGATTTTAAGAGTTGTGATTAGTATCTATGGTTTTGTTACTTGCCGAATGGGAAATCTGGAGATTTTTATTTGTCCCCCCCCCTATAATGCAAATGGTTTGCCCCAATAATGACTCCAGTCATCTTTTGGGCACAAGACCCTATCAACTGTTTCTGATGTCATTAGCTAATGTAATGGGAACCAGGAGATGCATGTTGTCCTTGGCTGTCCTGCCAGGCTTCTCTCTCTGTGATGCAACTACAAAGGGGTAGTCATGCTGGTTCAAGTCCTGAAGATCTGAGGAATGGGAGCCAAAGTGGACTCTTTAGACAATTCCTAGAAGAAGACACACAACACAAGTTGTTGTAGCTCAAGAATACGGTGTATTTAATTGGAACTGGCCATGGTTTATAAAGCCACATTGCCAGAAAGAAGTGCAACATCAACCTGGAACCTCAGGTTTCTACTGATTTGTTTGTCTCCCTATATGTTTGTTAGGGTAATTTATAGCCAGGAATGATGTAACATGCAATAGGACAGGAAAAGTTTAATACAATTAACGCATAGCGCAATGGAAGCAGGCTATACACATAATCAAACATGGACCAGACAGTGAGACACATACTATTGGAGACAATAAGGTGACAGTACAAAAATACGACAATTTAACCCCTGCAGGCCAGTGCAAAATTGTAATCCAAATAATTGGTTACATGTATTAACATATGCTCTCATTGCGAACCATAGATCAACTACAGCTAATATATAATGCATTGAAGTGATGTCTAGCATCCAAGCAGATATTAAAACTTGGTAAGCCAACAAAGACGATGTTCGTCTTACAGCAAGAACTTTCTTGAAAGAAGGGTAACACAGGCTTCCCTTTAATCATACATTCCACATAAACACACACTTGTTGTGACCCAGCTTTCTGCCAACTTCAAGAAAGGTCAGCATAATTGAAGTAAACAGATTGCTTAATGGCTGCTAGAATTAATGGCTTGCCTTGAACCCAATGCAATTATAATACAAATTCTATCACATTAAGATAAAGTGTAGTGCTCCGGATCTAAATTTATAGCTTAATTTCCAGCAGTGGAAACAGATCCATAACATTTCTGGGAATATGCTGACTTAGACATGCTCAAATAATCAATACAAATGTTTTAATATCGGGGGGAGGAATACGCAGTAGTATGCATATAGCTGTCATATTAATGTGATAATAAGACTTGCAAACAGAAGTATTTATAAATGGACTTCACTGACTTTTAAAGGTAGGCTCTACACTTATTAAGTCTAACCTTTATTTTTAAAGGTAAGGTCTGTAGGAATGAGAAGAAGCAGGGAAAATTAATGGTGTAGCTTTGTTTTCTCCCTTGGGTCAATAAGGCACCTACTTGGAAGTGCTGATATTTCTGAAAACAGCATGAAACTGTATCATGCTGTGCACCGCTGGAATCCTCAGCAGACTTTAATAACTTCCATCTGCAGTAATTTTTTTGTGTAAATGCTTATTTGATGATATATAAAGCAATAAACGATGAGTGAGTGATTATTAGCTCAGAATACCTGATAAAGAAAAAAAAATATGTCCCAAGAGATCAAATGTTGCCGCTTCTGACCTCAAAGAATGACAAAAGCAATTTAAAGGTTCAACCTTCTTGACCAGAGATGCATCTATTTTATGACTTGATGAATGGAAGGCCTTACCTTTCAAACTAACCTAATGGCTTCTTCATGATTAAAAACCTTTGATACCAGAGCAACTTAAAGCTCATTAGGTTGATTGGGACAAGAAGAAAATATTCAGTGTAATCAAAAAGCAGGAACAAAAATCGTGTTTGTAACAAAAGAAAATGATTAGAGGAAAGTCTTTATAGAGAAAAACTATACCTACAAAATCATAAAATAATTATTTACATGCTAATATTGTGGATATTATTCGCAAATGATAGGTGAAGCAATTCTGTAGCAATCAGTTGTACCATAGGGTGGAATATAAGAATTCCCCAAATTCACACTGATTTAATGAATGTTAGAGAGGTCTCCAATGCATTGCAGAGCAATGTGTTGAATACCTGTAGCTTTCAAGGGGATAAAAACTCCATTTAAATTAGAAAGAGTTTGTATTTCTCCCCTATGGTATAGTTAGGTTGTCTAAAATTATTATTTTCCGGTGTGCATAAAACCTTACTTAACCTTCAAAACTGCCTCATGTGGTGAAATCTGCACTGAAGCAAATGCTGTACGATTTATAGTGTAAGCATTTTGAAGTGTTTGCTGCTATTGTTCATAAGGGGGAAATATACTCTGAGATCATTTACCCTTTGAGTGCCAGAGGGATATCCAACGATACCCCTCTGGCACTCAGAGGGTTAAAGGGTTATTCATTGGTCAGTGTTCTAAAGATTCAAGTTTGCTTGACAATGCAAGTGCAAGCATCGTGTAGGAGTTCCCCTGAAGGGTACCAGACTGATGTCACTGCCCAGGGGAAAACTACACAGGGTGTAGTTAGTGCATTTGTACCGGGGCCCAGTGTCCGACAGGTTCTAGTAATGAGTCTGTGAAAATATTTTTGGGTATTGAGGGTGAAAAAGAAAATGCAGCCACCACGGCACTCAGATTCACTGGCTATTTTATAGCAACCTCACAGAATGTTTCTACAATGATAAAATGGATGATTCCGGCAGTATAAATTTATTAACATCAACAGGGAGTTTTTATATTGATAGCCAGTCAGATCCATTATTTGGCTCCAAGAGCCTGATTCCTTAGATAAAGTGCTTTTTCATTTGTAATTGACATCACAGTCCAATGGATAGTATTTACAAAAAACATTTCCTGGTGTCCTAGTGTGTGCGTCTGTATCTCTCATCCATGACTGGAGCTGCTCTTTGTACAAGACTCATAGGACACAGACCAGCAGCCAGCTGGGTGGTTAAGCTGGGGAAGTGGGACTCTATCACCTGCAAATAAATCTGAGTAATAACCGACATTGGAAATCTGGCTGTAATTTAATAAAACAGTAAACTTTTTTTTATATAAAAAAAGTTATAGAGCTTTTCCTGCTAGGTAAAATTCAACATTATTATTATAGATCACACTTTATTTTTAAATTAAACAGGACTAGCGCCAACTGGTGTCCAAATGGCATTTTGTTTTTATATTGCATTCTATGAGACAGATTGAGTTATTGTCTGCAGCTTTGTATTGTAATTGATGGGAACAGAAACATATGGTGACCAAAATACAAAATTGCAGTTTAATAAGAGACAAAAAAAAGCTGTGAAAACATTTGAATGAAACATTTCACAGAAGCGAGAATGCTGTTCTCAACAAGAAAATCCCTATATTGTTTATCAACATTTACTGCATTTTCTCTAGATTAGAAGGAAATGGCAACCTGAGGCCCTATAGCTTTTGAGGATAACAATTCTCATTAATCTCAGCCAGTCAATGATGGGAGTTGTTAGTTGTTAAAAGCTGAATGGCCCAGGTTGCCCCCTCTGCTCTATGCCACCTATGCAGAAAGCCATTGCATATATGACTGGTTGATGGGAACCCTGTCACAGCATTGTTTGCTCTTAAGAAAGAAATATGGAACATTTCATAAAATGCATTTGTTAGGATATCAAAACTGGATCCCAAAAATGGTCCCAGGAAAAACAGAGGTATTTTAGTGTATAAGTGAATGTAGAAAAGAAAATCCAGGAATTTCAGGTTTGGGTGTATACAGCATATCTCACCGGTAGTGGAATTCCATCATCTTCACCGAGTCAGTCAATGGTACAAACATACATACATACATATGTGGCTACTGTTTTGACAATATACACTGTATTTCATTTAGATTTTATATGGACTGCAAAAGTTGTCACCAGGTTAAATCAATAATTTAATCAGTTCTTTCTTTGTGCATTCTTTGAACCTGTACCGAAGAGACTGATATCTTACTGTTATAATACTTTTTTGAAGTGGTTTATTTATAATTATTTATATAATCTTCATATAAACTGTAAACATCCTTAGGTATCTTAACCCCTTAGTAACTGGTGACATGTCAGGATCATCACTGGTTTCCTTGCCAAGGCACGTCACTCATTTTGTGCTCCCAGCAATCCTGCAGGAGCACTCTAAGCACTAGCGGGGTCTGAAAATGACTCCTCCAAGACTGGAGCAGTCACTATCATACCCCCATTTGGCGAGCCAGCACATGTGATCGATCATGTGTCCCAGCATGCCTACCGAGATCAAAGCAGTCCTTAAGGGAATCCACTCCCCAGACTGCTGGTCGATAAAAGGTTAAAGAAGCAATAATGTTTTAGTCTAACAATTAGTTTCCTTCCATAGAGTGTATTGTTTTGCACACCTATTAGTACTACTGCTAAATGCTCTTTCACAAGGGCCATAGAAACGGTTCACTTTTAAAATGTTGCACACAAAAGAGCGTGCGACCACATAACATATTAACCAAGTCGCCATGCTAAAAATGGTGACATGAGAATCTCACACTGCATGACAGAGCAAGATCCTCGTGTCACCTACTGTAAAGGTCGCATATAGGTAACAACTCCCTTTATTTAAGGATTGTGATGGGAGTTGTTACCAGTATGTGACCTTAACAGTAGGCGACATGAGGATCTTGCGCTGTCATGCATGCGAGATTCTCATGTCACCATTTTTAGCATGCAGACATGATTAATATGTTATGAGGTCGAACACTCTTTTGCGTGCAACCTTTTAAAAGGATACCCATAGAAACACTGCAGCCCCCTGCTACAGTGCTATTACTTATGTTATTTAATTCAACTACTCTTGTGTTTCACTGATGATCCAGACGTAGGAGGGTTGTGTCTGACAGCCTTTCCAATTGCAAACAGCCAAGTTTACTGGCTGGTGCCCATGTGGGTCATTCATTGGTGGTTGAGATTAGCATTGCAATCTCCATCAATGCTTATGTGACAGGTCTGCTGGTGGCCCCATAATCCAATATGCGGTCTTCAAAGCAATGTTTGAAATATCTCTATTGCATTAAATGGATTATATGTCCCATTGAATTTCAACAAGGAATATCATTATTCCCCTAAGGTACAGTTGCTTAGTTCCAGAACTGTACCTCCTTAGTTCCAGAACTCTACCTCCTTACTACACAACCTGTAGCCTTAGGTTACTGGGACCAACAAGCATTCAAACATATTTATCTATTATTATTATTGTCATTCATTTAAAAAGTGACAGCAAATTCTATACAATTAGAGAGCTGAATACATATTCATTACAAACAGTGGTTGTCTGCTTCGTAAACCTCACTTCGGATTCACTTTGCAAAATAATGTGATTTTTTTTTTATTTAATTCAATTCAGGTATCTGATTACTAGCATCAAGTAGAATGGGATTGCAAATTGGACCATAAAAAATATCTACGAATGCTACAAATAGCCAGTGTGTATACATTTTTGTTTGGAATGGGATCTAAGCAACTGTTAGGATTCTGCTTGGAATTCATCTTAAGTTGAAGAGTTCCACTACAGCAAAACAGCTGTGGACTACTGCACTAATTAAGAAGAGGTCATTATATTTTACCAGAATTCATTTTGTTTAACACCGGCTTGTGTAGCAATAAGTAAGCAAATGCAGATTTCGGAAAGAGATAGGAATTATCTTCTGAGAATGGATATTACAAGCAGTCGTATCGCAAAAGAGAGAGAGTAATGGATTAGTCACTTGAAATAATATTATAGTGCATAATCTCCTCCCATGACATGATTTAATAATCACTAGAAAGAATTAGCTTGGACTGCTCCCACCACAGTACTAATAGATTGCCTGTATAAGAGCACTTCCCAAATAAAAATGAGAAAAACTGCAATATCATAAGAAAAAATACTCAGATGATTTTATATTAATTAGAGGAAAGCAGAAGTGAGTTACTATGGGACATATGCATAGAGAGAAATTGTTCTGATATAGAGTGGTGTTGGATTTCTTCAAAAATGGGCTGGAAATTAATTCACTAAGAAAATCAAAGAAGGACAAGTAGGCCAAGTAGATGGGTAGGCAAGTAGATGGCTGCTAGAAGTATGTGGTTTGTATGACTGGCAAAAGGATTGGAAGTCTGAAAATCTGCAAAATAATTTACAGCTATGCTAAGGTGTGGACGTGCCTCTAGGTGTGGCAATTTTGAGATACCATTAAGCAGTAATTTAGTATGTGTGGATGACAGAATAGAAGGTAGCTCTGGGTGATGAAGATCAAGATAATGCTGTATACTATAAGGTATAATTTCATAGTGAAACAGGACAGTGTGAGAGGATCACAGCAATAGGATGAAATGCTAGAATTCCAGAAATGTACAAAGGTTGAACTGGCTTGGTATTGAAAAAGAACTTGGTATAAACAGTCAAGGCTTTCTTGGTATTGCATGGAGGATTATGATATTTACTTTTGACAATATGTTGGTTCATGGCAGTAGCAGTTCCTGGTATTGAAGACCCGATGGTTGGATGGTAAAAAATTCCTGAAATTAGAGGCAGGAGAGAACATCAGAAGCTGAGTTTAGAGATCCTGGCATAAATGATTAGGAACATAGAATCTGAAATACAGGGAGGAACAAGGCAATAGTCTCAAGAATATCATAACAGAGAGTTAGGATGATCTTGCTTTGAATATAAGTTGAGAGGTAGCTTGACTGTCAGTAAGAAATGTAACTGCTTGGCTTGACCAAGCAGGGCCCCATAATCCAGCAAATGTATCTAAGATGTAGATTTCAAATAGTGGAGACGTGATGGTGAAGTATAGAATGTTCAGTGCTTCTTTGGGTTTGGTGAACCAGTCACTGTGGCATACCACTGTGAAACCATAGGAAGAAGACACACCGGAGAACAAAGATAAAACAGGTAGAAATAAAGTGTTACCATTCCAGTACTTGAAAAAGTTGGCTCATAGTGAAAGATCAGACATGGCAGCTTGGTCATTGTGAATTATGCTAAATGAAAGGGTATCAAGCTGAAGTGAAAGAAGGGGCATCTGCTGTGTGGGGCAATCCTCACGGTGAGCTTAAAAATAGCCTAAATCAAGTTGCAGTTCTAGTTTGGTACAGGATTATTTGGTAGAGAATGCTTTTATTAAGGCTCGTTTATGAGGGGCTTTGTTGGTTGGGATGTTTGCTTCCATTTTGAAGATGTCAAGGGGGTGCCCAGTAACTCTATAGTGGAGGACGAGCCACAAGATTAGGCAGGGGCTAAGGGAATGTTGATGTCATGAAAGAGAATATTAAGTTTTTTGACACTGGAAAGGTTGGCATAGGGTGACTCATCAAAGAGGACATTTTCTAAATAATGAATAGCTGTGGGGTATATAGAGACATTAAGCAACAACCAACAGAAAGTTATCAGCAAATGTATCAAATAATTTTGGGCTACTTTAGGATCTGAAGAAAAGACAGAGATCAAAGTGGCATGATAGAGGCTGGTAGAGATAAAAGGAGACATGACATCTCTGTTTTCTTAGCTCTTTCTCATGAGCTTAGAGACTGTCTTGTCCATGGAAATGGATATTCGCTGGTAGTAAGAGCCAAAAGGTGGGATCATGGAAGAGGTTTCAGAATCAGGTGTGTGGAGATTGCTAGGATAAGACATTCTTCCCATACTGCTGGTAAATTTGGAAGAAGAAGATATTAAGTGAAAACTGTTAGACAATAACAAAACTGGGAGGGTAGTGAGCTAATCTTCTGGCCTTCTTGATGAGATAAGGAATGTATTCTGGTCCTTCAGCATCTCAGAAGAGATAAAAAGCAGGTGTGCTAGTCTTTAAGTCACTACAAAGAGGTAAAGAACGTATGTTAGTCCTTCAGTCAGTACGAGGAAATAAGGATCATATGATAAACTTTCAGCCTCTAGAGCATGTATGGAGCATGTGTGACTACTTCAGCCTGTATGAAGAAGTAAGGATCATGTGATAGTCCTTATGCCACTCCAAAAGATGAGAAACATGTATAATCCTTCAGCCTCTATGGCAAGGTAAAGATCATAGGGTAAGTCATTTGTCCTCCATTAATATGTAAGGAAATGTGCACTAGTTAGTCAGACTCAGTGAAGAGGCAGTCCTTGCACTAGACCTTGCACTTCTGAGGAGGTAAGGTGCATGTTCCAGTCTTATGACCTCTAATAAGAGGTAAGGGGAGATGTGTCTAGACAGAGTGATTCAGGACTATAACATTTGAAATAATGAAAATAATTGTCATTGTGTTGTACATTGTGTGGCATAATAGTGTGTGTGTCTCCTGTAAAGGGATTTGGCAGTGGTGAACCAAAGTGCAGATAAAATAAAGGTTTAGCCCAACACTCTGGCTTGCTTACAGCATACTCCATGTCTGTGTAACTTGCACTAAGGAATGGTTGGAATGTGGATTGATTCCTGCTGTGCTTTCTTGACCCATCAGGGGAAGTTATTTATGGTCCATTTAGAATGCCTCTTTTCTAAGCCCTAATTTGTATTCTTATCTTGATAAGACTGTCTGTAATTGTAGGCAATTCCCAGATTGGTGAAGCGTACCAACACTGTCGCAAACCCTACTTTCTATTCTAATCTAGATAAGTGTGTCTGGCAGTGTATTTCACCAGTAAAGCCTGTTCTGTTCTACCCTCCTTAATACAAGCCTTGGCTGTATTTCTGGAGGGGGCTTGGGCTGGGAATTCTCAATTCAGCCACTGTAAAAGCGAATTCACTTGCCTCCCCTGTCAACTGGCATAGGGCCCCTGGAAACAGCTGCCCTTAGAGACAGTCCCAGCCTGACTCCCGCCTCTGCGGCCAGTATCTCGACTGGTCTCACTCCAGAATGCACGTTGGCAAGTATGGGAGAAGACACTGGCACCAAAACTATATAGTACAATTTATTGATACCCATGTGAGTGGATTACAATATTGCCCCTTTTGGCAGGGATAAAGTGTGGGGACCAATCCACGAGGTGAGCCTGGTCCAAGCCGTTAGCACAGATAACCAAGTGCACCATATTCAGACAGTGCTGGTGAACGAGCAGCCAGCCAAGGGGTTGAGAGACACCAGGGCCACTATCACTATGGTACAACCCCACCGGGTTTCCAACAGCCAGAGACCTGGCCGGACAAAGGCAGAACAAGTTGCAAGTGGAGCTATGCACCAGATTCCCTTGACCCAGACCACATTGGATTGGGGTGCTGGTAAAAGAGACTGTGACGTGGAAGCGATGTCC
Source organism: Rhinophrynus dorsalis (assembly GCA_037306005.1). Taxonomy (NCBI): domain Eukaryota; kingdom Metazoa; phylum Chordata; class Amphibia; order Anura; family Rhinophrynidae; genus Rhinophrynus; species Rhinophrynus dorsalis. The sequence continues at coordinate 418,896,085 of CM074723.1, forward strand.
GGCATCTGAGCTCAGGTATTGTTGGGAAATGATTTCAGGTAACTCACCAGTGCCTTCACAAGCTCCATGGCTGTACAACCCCAAACAAGGCCACATTTCTGAATATGGTGACGGGAAAAAACAGACAGTTGCTACGCAGCTGGAGCATCTCCCTGCAACTTTACAATTTGGTACAGATCCGGAAGGGGCAACAAAAATGCTGATGGACTGTCCCAACAAGCAGATGTCTGAAAGTCTTTGTGGACAGTGTCGAGTTGGATCCGTTGGGATCACACCTGGTCTGTCCAAGAGAAGGGGGGAGTAGTGTGGCCAGACGGAGTGATTTAAGATTATAACATTTGAAATATTAATCATTGTGTGGCATAATGTAATATCGTTTGTGACCATTGTGTTGTACATTGTATGGCATAATCTAACAGTGTGTGTGTGTGGTGTTATACTATAAGTCCTGTAAAGGGATTTGGCAATGGGGAACCAGAGTGCAGAGAAAATAAGGGTTAAGCCCAGCACTCTGGCTTGCTTACAGTATACTCCATGTCAGTGTAACTTGTGCTAAGGAATGGTTGAAATGTGGATTAATTCCTGCTGTGCTTCTTTGACCAGTCAGGGGGAAGTTATTTATGATCCATTTAGAATGCCTCTTTTCCAAGCCCTAATTTATGTTCTTATCTTTATAAGAGTGTCTAAAAATGCAGGTCATTCCCTGATTGGTCTAGCATATCAAGACTGGCCCAAACCCTACTTTGCATTCTAATCTAGATAAGAGTATCTGGAACTGTATATAAGCAGTGTGTTTCACCAGTAAAGCCTGGTCTGTTCTACCCTCCTTAATATAAGCCTCGGCTGCATTTTTGGAGGGGGCTTGTGCTGGAAATTCTCAAGTCAGTGAAGTCACTTGCATTGCTGGTCTACTGGTGGCATCCCCTGGAAACCCCATCTGAGATTCTGCAGTTAAATTCACTAGCTCCACCAGTCTACCTGTGAGCAGCATCTAGGTGTTCCTGCCTGAGTATCCAGGACCTCCAGACAGTAGCAGGGCTCCAGCAGGTCGTGGAAGAGAGACAGCAGCAGCGACAGTTCAGGAACAGACAACCCACAAAGGATAAGGTAACTCCTGTTTCCATCACAGTATAAGTGACTGAATGGGTATTGAATAAAGGCAAGGTAGACAGAAAAGGAGAGGTAGAATTTGGAGGTAGAAAAATGAGAAAGTGTAACAGAAAAAGGCTAATCCAGATGAGTATAGCTGGGTTCATGAAATAATAAGGTGGGAAAAACGACCTTGTTAAGATTAAGGGTTGGTTTAGCTTAACCATATACTGTAAGAGGAAGGGGAAGGTAGTATTAAAATAGAATGGGAAATGGGGTATGTAGTAAAATAAAAAGGGAGATCAGAGGCAAATTAACTAGACAAAATGGGGGACAAAACTATCTTGTGACATGAAGGCTCAAGTAACTCCAGAGATATTGTACTATAAAATGAATAGGAGGTGGTAAAGGGAAAAAATAGGTAAACTGAAAGTATATAAACAATGTAGTATTATTATCATTATACGTATTTATTTTTCATTGAGGGGATGATCTGGGATAGTGGAAACTGAATAGAATGTTTTTGCTAATAAACTCTAAGCACTCTATACAGGCTGGCTCTAGTTATGGGACAATGAGGGGATTGGGAGGCCATGATAAGGCCCACTTGTAAGGCCTCAGATGCTGGGGAAGACAGAGACCGCTGGATCATATTGTGGCACCCCAGGATGAGAAAAGAAGACTCCACTGGGCTGTTGGAAAGACTGAAGTGAGAATAACGAGGCTCAACTGCGCATTCTTGTTCTTAACTGAACTACACAGTTAATTTTGACACACTTTGTTCTGGCTATGTCTCTCATTCATTTATTATGATTTTTCTGCCTCATGATGGCCAGCTTTCTACACATTGACACTTCTTTGCCCCTTATGTTGAGAGACAACAGAAACAGACTTCAAATGCAAATGCCAAAGCAAGACTCACCACTAGACCTTTTGTTAGCTCTCTTATGCATGAAGTAAAGATGCAATGACACACACAACGACACACACACACGACGACACACACACACTGGGCTAAGAAACATTTGAGCAGCAAACTGCCAGTTACTTTTTGTCCTCTAAAAGGGAGGGCCTATGTACAAAAAAGGCTGTAATTCCTACATGGTTCACAGTTTATGGATGTAAATACCCTCAATTAAAGCTGACAGTCTGCACTTTATCTTGTTAGTTATTGGTTCATTTCAAACCCGTTGTTTTGGAGTACAGAACCAAAACAACAAAAGTTGGGTTACTGTCCAAATATTATCTCCATTGCATATAATTTATTTTTAGGTTAGTTGTTTTAGAGATTTTTGATTTAGTAGTCAAGGAAACTATTCTCAGATGAGCTTTGTTCTCTGACTCATAAAAGGCATGGATTATCATTTACTCACATGTCCAGAAAATCTTCTTTTTCCACCAAAAGAGAGGAATAAATTGATAGGATATATAATCATACAGATCATTTCAGGATGGAAGCTCCTGCAGGGGGGAGTACTTGGAAAGGTGATCCGTCTCCTTTAATGATCTCTTTGATGTTTACATCTCTTCAGAGTAGGCTTCAATAGTCTTTAAAGGGATAGTAATACTTCGTTTTAACTTTATTTTATTTTGTAGGCATTAAAAAAACATGAAGAATGATATAAGTTATCTCTCAAACCTTTATGGTTTAGGAGATATTCACAAGCAAAGTTCCCCTCCCCGCCCCTTTTTCCTAGTGTAAGCCATCTCTTCTCAGATGTGAGTCTGGTTGTATGACAGTACAGATAACAGAAGGGGACAATTTTCTTTGTATGAAAACAATGAAAGCCCTTCCCCCCCTTGACAAGTTTTTCAGCTTTTTCCATTATCTTAATTGAAGATTGTCCCTCTCTGCAGTCTACCTGGACATCTCCCTTCTGATCTGGTTGAACAGGGGGGGATACTTTGTTTGTGAATATCTCTTAAACCATAAAGGTTTCAGAGATAAGACTTATATCATTCTTCATGTTTTTTTAATGCCTACAAAATAAAATAAAGTTAAAATGAAGTATTACTATCCCTTTAAGAGAGACCCTTAAGACAAAAGCAAGCAAGTACCCATCTAGAGACTACAACAGAGTTCCAGAGCAAACAACAGAATATAAGGAAATCTGATTGCGGTATAAAGGACACCAAACTAGGCAAAACCTTTAAATATATGAAAAGCCACATATTCCAGTAGATATAGCTCGCTTTAAACACACTGACCTACCTGTGTAGGTTTCCTTCATACAGCAGTCTGGTATATCTACTTATAAATTATATCTGCACGTTCCTGTATATACTGATACTTAGTTATCTGCCTTTACATTACACCTTATCACAGCAAACAATGGGCTTTCATACACCTAAACAGCTAACAGGAGACTAAAACGGAGATCAAATGAAATAAAAGCAGTGAGCAGACTGACTTCTATTTGAATGACACCTACCTTGGTAAGGCCCTCTGATAAACAAGTTAAGAGCCACTTATTCTTAGGGTATAGTTCCCCTTTAATAAAACCTGTGTTAAATCACCTATATTTATTTATATTTTATATATATTTAAGATTTTGTTCTTACTTTTTAATCATCGTAATTGAAGAGAACAAACTGTACAGAAGATTACAATATGAGAATTGCCAAAAGCAAAATCTTTTGAGTGTTCAGAAAAATAAATTGTCCAAAAAAAAAGTCATTTAATTAAAGCATTTGTATGGAGGAAAAATAATGCTCCTTGATAACAGAAAATTCTGAAAGCTTTACTCCGCTGAATATTGGCAAAACACACATAGCAAATGTATATCTGCAATATAATAAAAATGCTTATGATGACGACGAGCAGTCATCTCATATTACTAGTCATTAGATATTGAAATCTTAACCCACTTAAGACCAGAGGAGTATGCAACACATTGCTTTTGCAATGTGTTATGTACCACTTTGGTCCTCGAGGGGTTAAAGAACACTATTACCAACTAATAAGGTTATTACCTTATTACCATAATATGGCGAGAGACTTAATTTTTTTTGTCTTTTTATATTAAACGTTTGTATTGAGTCTGCCAGACCTTACAGGAACATTAACCCTTTGAGTGCCAGAGGGGTAAGCAAAGCAATGTGTTGCTTACCCCTCTGGCATTCAAAGGGTTAATAATGTCTAATAATCTCCCAATTACCATACTATGCTCAGAAAAGCCTAACAGCAACTATGAAATTTGCCACTGATTCCTGTATGAAGCGATAACAACTTCAGTCACTCTTCAGATTCACGTGCTCAAAAGTGACATCAGAGTAACTGTCAGGAGTCCTGGGCCCAGTTCTTTGGCCACAGAAAATGGTATTCTCTGCTGGCCCTTGCACTCTGTCTGCTTCAGTTTGGACATTACTCTTGCTGGCAGCAATCTTGAGGGAAAATGCACTGCGATATAATAGCATGTTTTTTGGCACTGTGATAAGATACGTTATGTTGGTGAATAAAACACACTTTGACATATACACTAAGAATTAGATATGCCAGGAGAGGGTTGTTAGCACATGATGTTGGAGTAAACTTTACCTATGAGTTGTAATGGTATGTCTGCCGTCAGCTTAAAGGGATAGTAATGTTTCACAATAAAAGCAGCTCCAATTAATGTTCATAGTATTTGGGCCTTGGAGAGTGATATTTCAGTACTGTCAGAGTTGTAGTTCAAGAGTAATTGAATGATAAAGTATCACCTTCCCGCCCCTTTTACTGCTCATCTCAGAACAGAAAGGTAGTGCCCAGGTGGATCGCAGAGAGGGACAATCTTCAATTAGCATAAGGGCAAAACCTGAAAAACCTGTCAAGGGGGGCAGGACTTTCACTGTTCTCGCAGTAAGATTGTCCCTTGCTGTGAGCTGTCTGGTCTCAAGACCAGATTCCACATCTGAGGGGGAAGACGTGACATACACTAGGTAAAAGGGGCGGGAGGGGGGATACTTTATCATTCAATTACTCTTGAACTACAACTCTGACAATATTGAAATAATATTCTCTATGGCTCAAATACTATGAAGATTAATTGGAGCTGCTGTTTTTGTGAAACATTGCTATGCCTTTAACAATCTGACTAATGTTAAACTATTAAATAGCAGTAAAATTTTAAACATCACTGTTTCAGACTTATGTCAGGTTTCCTGTTAGACAAATATGGAGATGTTTGAAATAATTTAAGAATAAATTTGATATAGATCTCTGTGGAGAACTCTAAAATATGGAGAACTATGAAATTTGACTAGCTTTGAACCATTCTGATAAAGTGTGAAGTTGTGTACTTAAAAAGGTGTTATCTGAGGACTGAATAGAAAGCTATGGCAAAATCTACAAAATGTGAGTCTCAGAAAAGCAAAATTTGTTTCTGTGAGCTTTGACGATATTCCCAGCCTGACCATTGTGCATATCATGAACAGTCACATTAACATAAAAACACTCCTTCATGAGTAGAAAATGACTCTTGAAGTTTAATTTCAGTATACAAATACGCCAACTGAGAAAGACATTGAACCACCATAAATGCAACCAAGACATGGTAACGTAAATGTATTTGAGGTATAATAATAGGCATAAGATGGTAAGAACAGGTCAGTGCATACCACAAGAAGAAGTCAGGTCAAATTTGTAGCAATATTACCAAACAGGACAAGAACTGAAACTTTCCCATGGCCTCCATTCACTGTCCTTTGGAATTGTCTTTAGTTTTATGAAATCTGACTTCAGTTAAAAAAAACCAAAAAATGATATTTTGGTTACCACTTGAAATAAGACAGAAAGGAAATGTTCACAGTGTTCACTAGGATTTCATGGCCATAACAAGGTAAGGGGGTTATTATTAAGATGTGTCAATGCTCATTTAAGATTTGACTGACTCAAAGCAATAATTTAGAAACCAAAGACAATTAAAAGAATTGAAATGACTTGAAGCATTTGTCAATGCATTATTCACAATTGAATTCCCCCTTTGATGGAGCAGGCAAACTCTTAAGGGGTGCCTAAGCGGTATTTGTGAAACCCACCATTCTGAGCTGTGTGTGTGTGCCAAGTGCAGTCCCAATGCTTATGAACCTGACACATTCCTCTAATCTATAGTTGCAGGTTTACATACACATTATATATATTCCTAAGCCATAGGTTACACAGAGAGGTATGAAGCGGCGAATTCTAAACATAACAAACAGAGGCTGAAAAACTTGTGCATGGATTCGTCAGCAAAAAAAGGTCTATAACATAATTGAAAAAGTGCCTGAAATGGAAATGGGCAGGCCACATAGAAAGAATACCTGACTGTAGATGCACCAAATGAATTTTGAAATGGATTCCACTCTATACTAAATGCCCAAGAAGGACAGACATAAGATGGGTAGATGAAATTGCCAATTACCAAATTTTCTGGTACACAGCAGCAACAAAAGGCACAGGACAGAAGTTATTGGAGGCTTGCTAGGAGGTGTTTGTCCTGCAGTGGATCGACAATGGCTGCTGCTGCTGCTTTCTATCAATATATCTGTTTCTGATTCGATGGCATCCCTTACACTGGGCCACAAAAGGTGCAGTGTGTCTGCACCCAGTGAATCTCTATAGAGCAATGGTTTTGCCAGGAATGGCACAAGGGGCTTGCTGCAGCAAGATTCATAGGGGCAGAGATTTTCACAGGCGTGGCCATGGGGGCAAAACCTCCCTTGCCACTGCTTTGAAAATCTCTGCAGCAGGACTCACCACCATTAATGTCTAGTGTCTAGCTGTGCAACATTGCTAGAGCATATGATAGACAGACAGACAGACAGACAGACAGACAGACAGACAGACAGATAGATAGATAGATAGATAGATAGATAGATAGACAGATAGATAGATAGATAGTGTATTGATGTTAGTAAAATACTCTATTGTGGCCAGTTTACATTAACATTTGTTGACCAGCATAGTTAACCCCTGGAATGCTACAAAACACTCTACCATCAAAAGGGTTGAGCTTTTTATAAAGGGCTGTATATTATAGACTGGATATTTTCTGTGTCAGACAGCATTAAATGTGGCTGAGGGAGATTTCAACTGATGAGGGTATGTATTACCAAACGTAGGGCTAAGTGATGTCTAGGTTGCCTGGCTCAGGGGAAACTTAGATATAAATGCAGGAAGTAGTAGAAGATGCAGACAAATCAAACTAACAGATTATTTAAGATAAAGTTATAGTAAAATAACTAAGATCTCCCTCCAGTTTTTTTCTTCAGCAGGGACAGTGTTACATTTTACCACTCTCTGCTTTTGCTGTCACCAACAGAGAGCTCTGTGGAAAGGTAGGTCCAGGGAACTCACCATCAGAGACAGAAAAGTGATAAAAATAGGATATGATTAAATAAAAAGCAGTACAAAGTATACATTGTTTAAATCATAACATATAAGATGCACTATGTCCAAAGGAAAAGCTGAGTAAGCTGCTAAGGGCATTAACCAAATATATTAGATAAAAAACAAATGGTCACACAAAAAAGTAGTCAGGAAGATAGTAATCAGTCGATACAGCATTAGCTGATGGAAACTTCGAGTAACTAGAGTCCCAAAGAAGATGTGAAACAACCAGAATCTACACTGACACCAAGGTCAAAAACAAGTGGAAAACACAAATTGAGCATGCCATTGAGACAGGAACCACAAAAAATGAAGCCATTAGGATATTGCACAATTTGCCCTTGCTTGCTTCTTTTTTTTTTTCTTTAATAGGCTCCAACGTAAAAAAAAGCTTTAAGTTGGTAATCTGCTAAAAGCATGGCCATCCAGTATTTCAACTAAATACAAAGAAAAAGGAATCTAACTAGCCTGAAGTGTAACCAATAAAGATTCCAAGGCACTATGCAGCCAACAATGAAAAATTGTCAGCGTATTCACAGGATTTCTCTGCAGGTCTATATATGCTTGCAGTTGAAATAAATATTAAAGTTCCCTGGAGTATAAATTGTCTGCTTTTTTGTATTCTTCATAGCCTTGTATATACACGGGTGCAGAATGAGAAAATCTCAGAGTCTGGAAATTGATTTTGCATGTATTTCAATATATTTGAATACATTGCATAAAATAACAAGGCAAGGACAAGGTGAGTTAATCACTTCTCTATGATTGGCTTCTATAGTGCCATCTTTTGCAACCCCAATTATACAAAAAAATAATAAGCCATGATTGGTGGCTTAATGAATCTGTCCTGTTACTGCCATATTGTATGCATATTTTAGTAGAGACCAAATAATTGAGAGCAGTCCTTGTCATCCGGTCTCAGAAGTTGGTAGCTAATTTAAAGGGAAACACTCATGAAAAAAAGTGTATGCATATTTTAGTAGAGGCCAAATAATTGAGAGCAGGCCTTGTCATCCAGGCTCAGATGCTTGCAGCTAATTTAAAAGTACACTACTATGAAAAAAATGGCCGTGCCTTTAAATGTTGCACAGTGAAGAGACGTGACCTTACAGGAACACTAATACCTCTTAAAATATTCCTTAAAGGAGAACCTCCTCACTTACCCTAACATGGCCAGGAAATTCAAATGGCTTCTATGAATTTCAATCTTGTGTCTTTGTTCAAAAGATAACATCTTTAATCAGTCTTGGATGTCATGTCCATGAAGGTTGGCGTGGCATTTTCCAACAGGTTCTATTGGCAACTGTCATGCTCACCTCCATTACATTCAGGACTGATTAAAGACATTGGGGAAGATACATTAAGGAGTGATAAAGAGGTGATAAAGTGAAGATGATTTCTCTAGTGATATCACATTTCCAGTTCCTATGTTATTCTATGGAGCCTATGTACTAAGATTTCTCCAACTTTGGAAAACTTATTTTATAGAGCCTGTGTATTAACATAGGAACTGGAGAAGTCATCTTCACTTCATCACGTTTAGTGCATCTACCCCATTATCCTTTGAACCAAGGTAAAAGGGAAAACTTCATAGGGGCAATTAGGATTTTCTGGTGATAGCAAGGTAAGTGGAATGTTAGCTCTCCTTTATTCTGGGCTAAAAGCCCACTATGAATTAATTCTTGGTCCCCAAAATTAACTTTTAATTATTACTTGGTATCAGTACATGGAGGCGAATTCTTTGACGCATGACTCAAACCTCCTCTCACTGAAGTGTCCTTAGTAATTCAGTGGGAGGAATCTGTGGTCTGTGCAGGTGGGCTTGATATCCAGTGATAATTACAGAATCATTTTGGAAACCCAAACCAAACAGGATTGATTTGTAAAGGCCATTAGGATTTTCTAAGGATTCTAGGATTTATTACAAGGTGTAGCTAAACTACGTGTGTGGGAAACAATTATTCCAGAATTCTAATTGATTTCAAGTTAAGGGTTTAACCCATTGAATGCTTGCGAGCTCTCCAACATATTGCAGTAGACCACTCTAGCATTCAAAGGGATAGAAGCACCAGTTAAATCAATGAGGGTTTTAATTTGATCACTATGGTGGAGTTGGTTTGCATATACATATCCTATATAATAATCCGCTAAAACGTGTGTAACGCCACGACATGTGCAGTAGACACATACACACACACACACACACACACACACACGTGCACACATATACATACATATATATATATCTGTATAATCTCACACACTCCAACCAACTGTGTCATGGGGATGAAATGAAAATCCTTGAATAGGGAGGTCTCTGACACATTCCTTTGCAACACCTCTCTAGCATTCAAGGGGTTAAAAACATCCTTTTAAAGGATGGAAACTTTTATTTCTTCCCTACGTGGCTGGTGGCTTCTGCCAGAATAGCAAGTCTCTTCATTTGTACATAAGGCTCACTATATGGAGCACGTTCCCCTGATGACTTCTGTCCGGAAAGGGTAACTTGGATTTAATCACAAGTCTCTTCCAGCACAATGGCACAAAACGATTCAGCATAACACAATTCAATCTAGAATTATTCTCCCTCAGAGTTATAAGTAAAACCCTCTGGTATTGTAGCAGTACCAGAGAATTACATTTCTAGACTTTCTGTAGTTTTATTAGAATACGGGCACAAGTGATGGAAGCAAATTGATGAAAAGAAAAAATGCAGTCTTTTGGTTACCAGTCACATACACAATGCACTATTACTTTCATACAATTTTAGTGCAGTGCTTGCTTAGTAATAGCTTTTGGACATCTGTATGTTATAGTGCAAGATGTAGTACATTATTGTTTGTGACACCCCTCAAATGCCAATTTACTTGTCTGAAGATTACACCCTGGGTCCAATAAATCTCTACAAAAACCCATCAAGAGCACTTGAACAGAAAACACATTGCTTTTTTCTGTTCTTATCACTGTGTGCATTTTCTGAATCTTGTTATTTGGTATTTATTTCAAGTAATCAAGGATATTGGGTCTGGAGACTTTAAATGCAAAGGAAATTCCTCAGAATGAATATATGCTTCCTTCCTAGATGAAATTATAATGGAGAAGCAATATGCAACTGCGGATTTCATTTAAAAGAGAATGAGAGGTCAAAAGTGAGCAAGGAAAAATACTTTACCCTCTGAAGATCAGAGGGCTGTTCAACATACTGACTTAGCAAACTGACTATGTAAAACCTCTAGCATATCGGGACCAAATGTTGGGGTGGAAACCCAGTGCTGGTTACTTTTATGGTTGTAGGAATAGCCCTAGGAACCTCAAAGTCTCATCAAGTTCACCCTGGACCAACTAGAGGGTTTAGTTTTCCTGCAGTAGAATCTGCTCTCTGGCTCATCAGCAGGGACTTGCAAACCGGGTAGTACAGCTCAGTTGTTATGGGACAACTATCAGGATGCTAGGTGCACTTTAAACGGAAACCTTCACTTACACAAAAAATGTATTCAAAATTTGAATGACCTCTTATTTCTAGGGGCTGGGGTGTTTTAAATGGGTAATAAAGAGTGCAATATGCCCTTTCAAAGAGCTGTTGAATGAGAAGCAATACATTGGAGATTGGTAGCCTTAGAAACAGTAGACCACTAATTACTCCTGAAAACTATACCCTTTTAATGCCTTAGTGCCTTACAAATCATACCTCCAGAGTTTCCTTTTCTGGTTCTTCCATACCTCTTTCTCTTTCATTTGGGGTAGCCAAGGATTAGTCTTAGGTCTTTTGGTGTTTTCTGCCTATATCTATTCCCTTGGGAAACGTTATAACCTACTATTCCCTCTAAATGAAAGTCAGATATACATCTCCTTTCCTAACCTCCCATCCAACCTACTGTTTTGTATCAACAATTGTTTATTTGCAATTTCCTCATGCATATTCCAATGCTAACAAAAACAAAGCTTATAATATTTCCCTTCATGCTTCTGTACCCATTCCAGATAACACCATTAACCCTTTGAGTGCCGGGGATGTAAACAATGCATTGCACAGCAATGCGTTGTGTACCTCTCTGGCACTCTAAGGGATAATGTGAACAACTCCAGTTTAATGCCTTACACTCAAACCCCCTATCTAGGGGCTCAATTTCAACTCTGCCTTCTAACTCACTCTTCAAATACTCTCTCCCACAAAATCGTGTCACCTTATTTCCAGAACTTGTCTATAATTAGACCTTTTCATACAGAATATACTACCGAAACCCTAGTCCATTGCCTCAAAATGTATGGTCTAGACTATTGTACCACCATCCTAGCTGGCCTTCCTCTTATAATTCTTTTGCCACTTTAGTCCATTAAGAAAGTGGCTGCTAGGTGAATTCATCTCACTTGTGCACTTCCTCTGCAAACCCACTCTGTCAGGCTCTTCACTGACTCCCTGTATCCACAAGGGTTACATTTAAGATCTTCTTATTTCTCGCCTACAAAGCCCTTAACATACACCCCAAACTATGTTTACACTCTGTAATGATCTTCAGTTTTATTCCCTTCTTGCCACCACCAGAGCTGCTTCCTATATCTGCAACTCACTGCCTTTGTCCATTACATTCTCTCCCAGCTTTCACTCATTAAAGTTATCCCTCAAAGCTCATCTATTATCTGGAGCTTACATCTGATACCTATAATTGTAACATCAACTGCACCATAGTAGAAAAATAAATGCCAATTAATTTAAATGGCATTTTAAACTATTAAATGCAATATTGGTCGCTAATACATTTCATTACTTTGGTTTGGGGAAATGCTATGAGACCAAGAAAGTAGAATTATTTCACTCCATAATTACTCCAGTTTCTTTTGAATATGTGCCCTATGCAGTCACACACACATCATGCTTCCTGAGAGTAAGCTCCATGAATTTCAGTCCTGAGAGCTTTCTGTTAAGGACTGTGACATCAGTGATTGTGATACAAGGTTGCATAAACCCTGTAGCAGAAAAGCCAGACTCCAGAGAACTCAGTGCTGCAGAGATAGTGTTAAATTCAGTAAGCTCACTGTCAGAAGCATAGAAGTGTGAAAAAAAATGAAGATGAAAGAGAACATAATTATATATAATTATAGGCAATTTAACGTTACATTTTACGCGATTGCAGAATATGGAAAGTCACACAGGAGGTTGACTGTCACTTTACGAATGCAAGTCAGAATCAAGGGAGAAACGTAGTGAAGGGTAGTGTTGCTGTTGATAAGCAGTTTTAACAGAGTTAAATGTATGCAAGTGTTAGCATAGATATCAATGTGATGATAGCAGAATTTATGAAAATAAGGGCTATGGCAGCATTTATGCAAATGAGGGCTAAGTACCTTATTACATATTCAGTGGTTACACATTAATCTGCAGGGTCAGTAAATGGTATTATAATAAGAGTGCCTAGGTATAAATTCAGGATTCACTGAGCACTCAGAGCTCCTTGTCTAATGTGGATATCTCAGGACATAAAGGGAACATGTTGCTAGGGCTGTAACGTTGATTCCATGTTTCTGTAAATCAGATTGTGTTGCAGGGATGGACAACCTCAGGCCTTTCAGCTGTTGAGGACTACACGTCCAATAATCCCTGGATAGTGGGAAGCATGGCTCTTAATATTTGCAGAGCCTCAGGTTGCCTTTGTGCTGTATTGAAAGCATGTTTGCAATAATATATACTTTTTCTCAATATATTTCTCTATTTCCAACTCCCAAATTTCCATTTGAAGTCATTCCATGTGGAAGAGATAAGGGCTTTTTTATTAATTTCCTGACCATAGAATGTAAGAAGGATAAAAGGTGAAAGATATTTTACTGGGGTGTATTTTCACTCATTTGTTTTCAAAGTTGGCCTTCCTTCCAAGGGGTAATGGAGTTCATGTCTAGGGGTGGGCAAAGGTTCTTGCTGTGTTCCCGCAAGAAACTACATTAAAACCACTTGGTTGTCTGCTTTTTCGCGGGAAAATCCACTTTAAAACCAGCAATTGAAATCTTTTTGTTTTTTGCCAATAGGCCAAAATCCTTCACCATTTTTTCAATGGCTAGGAAGTTTCCACCCATTGATTTACATGTTTTTTGCCTATTCGCTATAAAAATGTGATGTATTCACAAAAGTGAAACACAATATAAGTACCTACAGAGTAAGGTAAACATGCTGTGCTGTTCTGCTGTGATTTGTTTGGAAAATTGAGGCAGGAGAGGCTCATAGTGACTGCTATCAATATGAAAAAGTTTAAAAATAATAAAAGGAGAAGGACCCTTATGTGTCCACTGAGTCTGAGGTACAGGAGGAAATGAGCACTACAGAACTAATGCTGTCCAGTCCCCCTAAATCACCCCTTGGGATCTTGGGAAAATGAATGCCAAGGGAGGAAGAAAAGGGTAGTAGTGAGAGGACAGGTCAGCTGCCTGTACCTGCTGCCACCAGTACTGTGCCTGCTGCCAGACGTGCTACCCTGCCGCCACCAGTGCTGTGCCTGCTGCCAGTGCTTAACCTGCTGCCACCAGTACTGTGCCTGCTGTCAGACGTGTTGCCCCTGCTGCCACCAGTGCTGTGCCTGCTGCCCCTGCTGCCACCAGTGTTGAACCTGATGCTAGAGTGTCTTGTAATACTCAGGATGGGGAGGGGAGAAGATGCTGCCAAGTGTGACAGTAGGGGACCCCAAGTCACACTTGCCATCCCCAAGCAGTCCCGCCAGTGCTAGTACTACTACTAACAAGGTCCAGCAGCTTGTTAGTGTTAGGAATGAAGGAGGGGGTAAACAATGTCTTCAAATTACTAGTGTCTCTATGGAGAAAGACTCTGAGGCTGAACTTGATGTGGTTGGGGTTAGTAATAGTAAAAGTAATGGTGAAGCAGCCGGTGGAACTAGTGTTAGGGGAGTGGTAGGGGAGGCATTTGAGCGCATCCAGACTAGCGATCAAGGGAGCCCACAACATTCCTCTGGCCCTGGGATTCCCCTTCCCTTCACGACAGTGTCCAGGTGGAAAATGATCCCGAAGAAGCCAGAACTGGTGGTGGACAGCAGGCCCAGAAATAATACCACTACGACCAACAGGAGCAAAGATCAGTTGCATGTGCCTACTGCTACTGCTGCCAGTCACCAAGAAATGGCAAGTGTGACATTAGGGGACCCTCTGTAACATTGCTCTTCACCTCCTCTAACCAGCAGTGAGATGTCTGTAATAGAGCAGCAGCAGTAGCAACATGTAAGGACTAGTGGTGGTGGTGATAATGATGATGGTGGAGAAGATGAGGTAGAAGAGACACGGAAGCCCTTTTTAGCCCAAAATGAGAAGGAATGGGAGACAGTAATGAGGATGGGCATCCCCACCACCACCAGCAGTGAGGATTTGGAATTTACGGAATTTGCAACTGCTCTAATTCCTGCTGCTGAGTTGCAAAGGCAGCAGGATACTAAGGAGCAGGCTAGTGTGCCACAGACCACAGTGGACACAGTGGGAATGGGGTCAATAAGTGATGCGAGACTAGGACAGGTTCCACTTGCCAGCAGAAGCAATACTCCTGGTCCTAGTTGCAGTGCTGATTCTGAGGCAGTAGCCGCAAAATCATCCTCTGCCCCAGACAATGAAGGGGAATGTGGAGGTCTAGAAGAAAGAGGCCATTCTTCACCACCTGTTCCCTATCCCTATCCCCTGAAGTCAAGGGTGTGGGACTATTTTTCCCTTGCAGCAGGTACAGTGCAGTCATCACCATCGGCACTGTGCACAATTTGTGACAAGAAAGTGAGAAGAGGAAAGGAGGGAACACACCTTGGCATAACCACCCTGATAACACACATGAAACACAGACACCATGACATTTATGTCAAACATGTTAAAGTCAAACACCCACCATAGAAATCATGCACTGCTGTTTCTATACCCCCTGACTCTCCAGAATGGGAACAAGAGGTGAGGTGGAGATCAAGGAGGAGGAATAGATAAACCCAGGCAGAGACTAGAAGTACCATGACCAGCAAAACAACTAGCTGGCCATCACCTTCTTCATCTAGGGTAACTACATCCTCTGCCAATCCACTTAGTTCATCATTACCTTTCCCCGCCAAATGATAGCCACACTGTAGATGTTAGGATGTGGCTGTTCACGTCCACCCATTGCACACTGTGTGGTGCACTGACCACACATGGCAGTGTGGTGGAGGAGAATCGCAAGCAGTGCATCAAGCGGCATATTCTGAAGAATATGCAGACAGGGAAGGTTCATCATTACTATTAAACTGTCAGCAATTTGCCATGTGTCCTTAGCAGGGTATGGACAAGGGGTATAGTGACAGCAGCAGTACTTGGTTTCTGGTGTCATGGTGTTTGGATACAGTTTTGCCCCCAGGTGTTATTTACCACAAACACTGTGCTCATTGCAGTTCCTGCTCTCAAGGGAAAAATTTATATTCTAATAACAACACACCCATGATTTTGGAGTAGGGGCAGGTGGTGAATAGTGTTGAGCGAGCATGCTCGTCCGATGCTCGGTTCGGCTCGAGCATCGCTCTGCTCGGCACATGGCGGTACTCGTACGAGTACCGCATGTGCTCGCCCGCCATGTTCGGGTCTCCTCCCCGCACGTTTCGCGGCTGCTGCGCAGCCAATAAACGTGCAGGGAGGCTCTGACATCAGTGTAACACCAGCAGCCATGTTGGCTGCTGGCATTACACTGATTGGCTGGCCAGAACCCGTGATCGGGTGCTGTATAGCACCTGACCAGCGAGTTCGGCTCAGTCTTAGCCAGGGAGAGATGAGGATAGGAAGGGAAAGTCAGTGTAGGGAGAAGAAAAGCAAATTTGTAAAAAAAAAGACCCAAAAGTCCTTTTTAGGACTACTGTGTGTGGGGGCAGCAGTTTATTTTGTGTGTGGGGAAAAAAAACAAAAAAAAAAAAACTTCATATATTCTGTTTAGTGTGCAAAGTTGCAGATTAGAGCACATTCTGTTTAGTGTGCAAAGTTGCAGATTAGAGCACATTCTGTTCAGTGTGCAAAGTTGCAGATTAGCAGCACATTCTTTTTAGTGTGCAAAGTTGCAGATTAGAGCACATTCTGTTTAGTGTGCAAAGTTGCAGATTAGAGCACATTCTGTTTAGTGTGCAAAGTTGCAGATTAGAGCACATTCTGTTAAGTCTTCAAACTGTAAAATATCAAAGTCACATATTCCATTCAGTGTGCGTCGCCGCAGTTTAGCAGCACATTCTGTGTACTGTGCACAGTTTCAGAATAGGAAAAAATACTGTTAAGTCTTCAAACTGTAAAATATCAAAGTCACATATTCCATTCAGTGTGCGTCGCCGCAGTTTAGCAGCACATTCTGTGTACTGTGCACAGTTTCAGAATAGGAAAAAATACTGTTAAGTCTTCAAACTGTAAAATATCAAAGTCACATATTCCATTCAGTGTGCGTCGCCGCAGTTTAGCAGCACATTCTGTGTACTGTGCACAGTTTCAGAATAGGAAAAAATACTGTTAAGTCTTCAAACTGTAAAATATCAAAGTCACATATTCCATTCACTGTGCGTAGCCGCAGTTAAGAAGCAAATTCTGTGTACTGTGCAAAGTTGCAGATTTGCAGCACATATTCCGTGTAATATGAAGAAGGCGGGTAAAAAGGGACGGGGAAGTGGACGTGATCCTGATAGTTCAGGGCGCGGGTCAGGACGCGTAGAAACTGCGCCTGGTGCCAGAGCACAAGACAGAAAGACATCCACCATACCTAGCTTCATGTCTCATTTTACAGGGCGTCGCAGGACATCACTCTCGAGGTCCGACCACTGCGAACAGGTGGTCGGTTGGATGTCAGCTGATACTGATTCCAGTCGGTTAAGCACCACCCTGTCTTCCACCAAGTCCACTCTCAGTAGCCAAGAGTCTGGTCAACATAATCCTCACTCTGATCATCCTTCCTCCCACCATAGAGGGTCTGGTCAAAGAAGTGATCCCACACTGGGATATAGTGAGGAGCTCGTCTCATCACCAATCCTTCATTTGACCCTCTCTCCAAGCACGCTTGCAGAGGAACATGACATCTTGTGCCCTGATTCACAACCTCTAGAGGGTACCCAATCACAAGAAGATGACAGATGTGAACGGCATTTAAGGTCAAAGGAAGTAGTGGATGATGATGATGATGAGACACAGTTGCCATTAAATCAACCACTATTACTGTCTCAAGACCTTGATGAGGAGGATGATATACAGTTGTCAATGACAGAGTATGTGGTGGGATCAAGACATGAGGAGGATGATCAGAGTGAGGAAGTGGAGGAGGACTTGGTGGACGATGAGGTGACTGACCCCACCTGGGAAGGTGTAGAGCCGAGCGATGACAGCAGTCCTGAGGGTGAGCCATCTGCAGCACCGCAACAGGCTGGAAGAGGCAGTGGTGTGGCTACAGAAAGAAGGCGGACCGCACCAAACCGGCCCGCAAATGTTCCACGGAGCACCCCCTTGCGTAAATCTCCCTTGCCAAGGGGTAGGTGTTCCGCGGTATGGCGTTTTTTTAAGGAAAGTGCGGACGACAAAAGAATTGTAGTTTGCAACCTGTGCCACACCAGAATGAGCCGAGGCATGAACACTAGAAACCTCACCACCACCAGCATGATCCGACACATGGCATCCAAGCACCGTAATAAGTGGGAGGAACGCCTGGATCGCCCATCTGTGTCTGCAGGCCACACCACTGCCTCCTCTTCCCCTGTTTTCGGTGCCGGCCAATCGCCTGTCGAAGGCGCAGGCCCGCATACCTCCCGCCCTGCACCTGTACCATCTGAAGCACCATCAGCGACCACATCCACTTCCCTGTCCCAGCACAGCGTCCAAATGTCGTTACCCCAGGCATTTGAGCGCAAGCGAAAATACCCAGCCACCCACCCACAGGCTATAGCACTAACCTCACACCTTTCCAAATTACTGGCCATCGAAATTCTGCCATTTAGGCTTGTGGAGACTGAGTCCTTCCGCAGCCTGATGGCAGCAGCTGTCCCTCGGTACGCGGTCCCCAGCCGCCACTACTTTTCCCGGTGTGCTATCCCCGCATTACACCACCATGTGTCCCGTAACATCACCCGTGCCCTGACCAATGCAGTTACTGGGAAGGTCCACTTAACGACTGACACATGGACAAGTGCTTGTGGCCAGGGACGCTACATTTCACTGACGGCACACTGGGTGAATGTCGTGGAGGCTGGGAGCGACTCGGACCCTGGGATGGCACGGGTGCTACCCACGCCGAGGATTGCGGGCCCTACCTCCATCAGGGTTTCCGCCAGCACCTACGTTATTGGCTCCTCCTCCTCCGTTTCCACCTCCGAATTCTCTACACGCAGCGCCACTCCCCCATCAGCCAGTAGCTGGAAGCAGTGTAGCACTGCAGTGGGGAAGCGTCAACAGGCCGTGCTGAAGCTGATCTGCCTTGGGGACAAACAGCACACGGCCTCAGAGCTGTTGCAGGGGATTAGTCACCAGACCGAGCAGTGGCTCTCGCCACTCAACCTGCAACCAGGCATGGTTGTGTGTGATAATGGGCGTAACTTGGTGGCGGCTTTGGAGCTCGGCAAGCTCACACACGTACCATGCCTAGCGCATGTATTTAATTTAGTGGTTCAGCGATTTCTAAAAACCTACCCCAATTTGCATGATCTCTTGACCAAGGTGCGCCGCGTGTGTGCACATTTCCGTAAGTCATCTACAGCTTCGGCCGGCCTGTTGAAGCTGCAGCAGAGCTTACAATTGCCAGCTCACCGGCTGCTGTGTGACGTGAGCACGCGCTGGAACTCCACCTTCCACATGTTGGCCCGGCTTTGTGAGCAGCAGAGGGCAGTAGTGGAGTACCAGCTGTTACACGGTCGTCGCCTCTCCGTTCAACTTCCTGTAATCAGAAGTGAGGAGTGGGAATGGATGTCAGACCTCTGTGAGGTTTTACGCAATTTTGAGGAATCGACACAGATGGTGAGCGGCGATAACGCTATTATCAGTGTAACCATCCCACTTCTGTGTCTACTGAAACGCTCGCTGCTCACAATTAAAACCGACGCTTTGCATGTGGAAGAGGTGGAAATGCGGGAGGAAGAGCTTACACAAGGTGATAGCCAGAGCACCCTCACTTCGTCTTCTCAGCGACAATTGGAGGAGGCGGAGGAGGAGGAGGAGGAAGACACGGTTGCCTCCGCTACAGAGGGTAGCCATGGAACTTTAGTTCCATCTCTTCAGCGTGGGTGGCCAGAAGAGGAGGAAGAGGATGAGGAGATTGAGAGTCATCCTCCTGGTGAGGACAGCGAAATCTTGCCTGTTGGTACTCTGGCACACATGGCTGACTTTATGTTAGGCTGCCTTTCCCATGACCCACGCGTTATACGCATTTTAAACAACACGGATTACTGGGTGTTCACCCTTCTGGACCCCCGCTACAAAGAGAATTTCTCATCTCTCATTCCTCAGGTGGAGAGGACAAGCAAAATGGTGCAATACCAGAAGGTTCTTGTCGAAAAATTGCTCCAAAATTTTCCATCTGACAACGCTGGCGGCAGAGTAAGTGCTACCTTGGCCAACCAAGAAGGGGAGAAAAGGGGAGCACACAGCAGTTCCGACAAAGGCAGGGCAACACTCTCCAAGGCGTGGGACACCTTCATGACACCCCGCCAGCACCCTCACCCTGATGCGCAGCCTAGTGTCACAAGGAGGGAAACGTTTTGGAAGATGGTGAAGGAGTACGTAGCAGACCGTGTCAGCGTCCTCAATGATCCCTCTGTGCCTTACAACTACTGGATGTCCAAGCTGGACACGTGGTATGAACTGTCACTCTACGCCTTGGAGGTGCTGGCCTGCCCTGCCGCCAGCGTTCTGTCTGAGCGGGTATTTAGTGCTGCTGGTGACATCATAACAGATAAGCGTATCCGCCTTTCCACCGACAATGCTGATAGGTTGACACTTATAAAAATGAACAAGGCCTGGATTTCCCCTGACTTCTCCACTCCACTGGAGGAAAGCCCCGGGGGAACATAAACTCACTTTATATATGTTATTTACAATGATGGGAATACTCTGTATTCCCATTCACCCCTTCCACCCAAAAAACGGGTATATGGTTGACTCTCTTCCATAAACCCTGGGATATAATTTTTATATAGGGCCAGCTCACCAGCGGGCCCTGTGATATAATTTTTATATAGGGCCAGCTCACCAGCGGGCGCAGTTTGACAATTTTTGTATAGGTCAGCTCACCAGCGGGCCTTCTCATATAATGTTTTATTGGGTCAGCTCTCTAGCGGGCCCTCTCATATAATGTTTTATAGCGTCAGCTCACTAGCGGGCCTTCGCATATAATGTTTAGGATGGTCAGCTCCGCAGCAGACCCTCACCCATAATGTTTTAGATGGTCGGCTCAGCGCACGTTTCCCTCTTAATCATGGCCTCAGTTCAGAAAAATCAAGGAAATTTTTGGGAGAATTTGCCTCTGCGCACGTTTCCCTCTTAATCATGGCCTCAGTTCAGAAAAATCGAGGAAATTTTTGGGAGAATTTGCAGATGATATACAAGTAAATATACAGCAAATACTGTTTGGTAACAATTTTTCGCCTAAAGTCGTTTTTATCTGCCTTTTTGTGTGTTTTACGGTCAGTCTGTAAAAATGGCGTACTACGGGCGAAAGATCGTTCCCAGCAGCGATGTTGGAGTCCAAGATGCATCCAGACATCCTCCCTATGCTGTCCCTGAACCATTTCTGTGGTGTTTCCATCCTTTTCTGCCCTTTTCCTATGGACCAGGCACCCTCCCCTCATCAGAGCAGGGGGTGCCTGGTGTAATGCTCGAGTCCTCCCATTGACTTCAATGGGGCTCGGGTGCTCGGCCGAGCACTCGAGCCTCCGGGGGTGCTCGGTCAGAGCACCCGAACACCCGAGCATTGGGGTGCTCGCTCATCACTAGTGGTGAAGAATTATTGTCCAACTTATTCATTTCTCTACATACACAATAAACTTATTGTTCAGCTACTGCCTCAGGTGCATCACTGGTGCTAGTCATGGCATCATCCATCACCTATGTTACTGCTGTTGTTGATCCCATTCCCTTTGAGCTGCCTAATCATCCTGCTGCTTAAACAATTCAGCAGCAAGAACAGCAGTCGCAAATTCTGCATCTACATCAGGCATTTGACAATGGCCAGTTGGGCATTTTTTTCCTCTGGGCTTGTGCTTTAAAAAAAGAAATACAAAAAAAATAATAAAAAATCAAAACATAGTCCTACAAAAAAAAAGAAACAACGTGTTTCTAACAAGCCTACAAATCAATGTTTCCTTAGGGCTTGTACCAAACAAGTCTAAGTCCTACACATCAATGTCTCTTCAGGGCTTGTGCCTCTAATAAGTCTCAGTCCTACAAATTCAGTGTTTCCACTAACAAGAAATCTAACAAATCCTCTTTAAAATACTCTTTCAAGTCCAGTATCAGTCCACCCCACTGGTGAAAATTTTCGCCCATCTCTATTCATGACTGCTGGGTACATCTGTATTCAATAAATAATATTTCTGTTTTTAGGGTGGTGGATTGGGAGCCTCTATAATGGTAATAAATATTCCCTGTGGAGCTGCTAGCTCATTCAGCTTCATGCTTCTTTTCAAGCAGAATCACAGGGACGCTGTTTCCTACCTGTTGTTGTTTTTCTTCTTTTTGTCACTGAGGCTCTCTTCAGGTAACATATGGCAGAAATGGTCCTAGCCAATGGAAGATGTACTGTTAACCATCTTCATGTTTTGGGGAGTTAGTGCCTTGCCCTCTGGCTAACAGCTCAGGTAGGGCAGAGACTCTTTGGAAGTGGTGTGTGCATTATCATGCTTTCTGACCTGTGCCTGGAGGTGGGCATATTTTATGGGTTGGTGGGATTATTGTTATTTGTTTAATAAAAATTGCAGATGCATTTTTCTTAACCAAGCTGGTTGTCAGTGTTGTTTCTTGGGTGGGAACGGGGCCAGTATTTTGTCTGTATGGACTATGTGCCATTTAGCAGTCATGGTATTTGTCCCATGTTTTTCAAATTCATAAACCTGTACAAGAATTAGGATAGTTTAGTAGATTTGAGAAGGCCACAACTACAGGTCTCATAATTCTAAAAATGTACAACAAATATTGGCCCACCATGTGAGAACAATGATTAGTTTACATTTACATATAACAATGTAGTCTGCTGCAATAGGGAACAATCAATGAGACTGATAAACTAGTGGGGCTGGAGTAATTCTGCAGTAAACTAAGTGCACCAGAGTGGACAAAAGTATTTCCAAAGCAGTTCTTAATCTGTTTACAATCTGTGCTCTCCTACAGCCGTCCATTATATCTATTTATTGTTTTATGCATTTGAACACTGCTGTAGTCTGTAGCTGGACAGGACATTTTATAATCTTGAGGATATTTACATGATTCTAAAAAGCTATGGGTACGACTTTCTTTCTATGGCTAATCTCATTCAGACTGAAAAGGTCAGTAGTAGTTAATTGTTTGGAGTGTAAACTAAATACCTACCTAAAATGGAGATCAGCAAAATACAACCAAGTACAGATACTTATGCAAAATATATCAACAGATATTTCTGTTTGCATTGTAATGCACTGAAGACATCTCTAGCACACAAGAGGATAAAAAGCCCATTTAAGTCATGGGTAATTTTTATTTTTCTCCTATAATACAGTTGGTATTGCCAAGATTTGTCCACCTTTAGTATGACAGATATAGACCTAAGTATTCTTCCAATTAGACTGAACTTGTAGGGGGAAAGTTCCCCATTAAATATAATATAATCTGTCATAACATACCTGTCATATAGGAAGGCGGATACAAAGGGTCACTGGGACAGGAGAGAACTGTATCAACTGCATAGGCAATAGTGATTGATTGCTCGACGGCTGAGTACAATTGTTCGTGACAGCTCTGTAAGCTCATCTGTGTAGACGTATTTATATGCGTGTGTAAATGTTGTTAGGAAACCTTGTTTTCGCATTACCCTTATCTTTTGACTAACCTTAAATGACATTGACAGTGCTCTTTCAAGGATATTAGATTTGTAAATTTTTGTCTGACAAGATGAAGCTGTCAAAGTATATCCCCTTCTCAGTAATATAAACACTCTATGTCTCTGCCTTGCAAAGGAACTTTCTAAGACACAGCTTCTATGATCCTCTAAAATGTTCTACAATTTTGCTGCATGCCTTAAAAAAAAATTGAAGTGGAGTATAGATGTCTCATTAATCAATCACACAATCATCCTGGCTCTCTATTCACACATCAAAAGGGTCTCCTCTCCTCCCTACAGCAAGTTAGAGATCCTGTTGAAGCCTTTCGTTAAGACTAAACATGACAGGTAGGCAAGGACAGAAAAAAAAATCTCCCATTTCCAAGCAAGGCATAGCAGCACATTTGCAAAAAGCTCAGATAGCTACACGTTTGTCAATAAATGTACTCCTTAGGTTATCATAACAAGGCACACATAATAGCATAAATGTATGAACAGTTAAAAATATCAAATATCTGCAATGTTAGAGCCAGTAAAATATGCTCACTGTTTAATAATAATTTAAAGTGGATCTATCATCTTGAATTCAATGTTTTCATATTTGAAAACTTAATTCAAACTGCGTATGGGTTTGAACAGCAGATAGTTAAGAACAGTTGTTCTCAACCAGGGCGCCATGGATCTTTGATGTGCTGGAAACACTCACTTAGTCTTTATGGAAAAGAAGGGGCACCCTACAAGAAATATGAATATTCAAATGCAAATGTATATTTATAGAAATTGGTCTGCACTATATGTTTTTTTATTTTCATTCGGACAGTAAGACCTAAGAATAATGTTTTCTCCTTTTCTCACTATGACCTTGACAAACAACCTAAGATGTTAAGGGGTTCCTTCAAAATCCCAGAGTATGTGATGGGGGTGAGCAAAATAAAAGATTGTTTTAAAACGGAGCATGATCATGCAGGGGTAAAGTGCAAAGTCTTAGGGATACTGATTTGATTTTATATGGAAAATATTTTATTTGTTTAAATAACTATCATAATAAATTGAGGCCCAGTAAAGTTACCTTTTTTTCACATCTCTGGAGTTATCTATATTGTAACATGTACAAAGTGTTGGAGGGATTGGTAGAGGTTTAACATCCACTGATTAGGTGCTTATATACCATGAGCTGATGAAGCTTCCACGTCCAGTGAGCACCAACCCATAGGGGTTCTGGCAAGGGGCTTACAGTCAAGAGAGGTTGCTCTTAGATGAGTTTTTACTGTCTGTTTGTTTTTCATTACACAGCAGTGCAACTGTTTTTAATTGTGGACTACATTGAGGTCTATTTATCTATACATCAAATACCCACCCTATTTTATCTAATTGCTTTTTACTGAATTTTGTTTGTTGTATGTATGTTCTTTTGCTTTTTTGTTTACACTTTATTATAGTGAAAATTTGACACATTTGAGAGGAACACTCTTCTTTTTTCCTCTAAGACATAGATCTGTACTGAAGGCAGAGGTGGAGGAGTGCTTCTTTAACAACTGTTACTCAGACACCAACCTTGTGTTCTGGCCACCATGGCTTCCTCCCCTTGCTGGTCCCTGGATGCAGACTTTGGGAATCAGTAATCCAGATAGGAGATGTGAAATATGCATACCTTTATGCCCTCCTCTAATCGCCCCTCCTAAGTCACTAAATACGTGCTCAATAAGTGCCCCCACAAGTGTGCAGAAGGAACTCACGTTCTCCTGAAGAAATAAATAATTCAGCCTTACACTAACCTCTAGTAACTGAAGGTGATCGTCTCCTGTTGCTTTGCCCAGATTCAGGCTCATCTGACAGATGGGGTGACACTGCGATGACATCATAATGCTCAGGGATCTATTCTGTCAGATGAGTACATCGCTGGGCAAAGTGAAAGGGCAGAAGCACCAGAAGCAAGTGCAAGGTTAAATTATTTATTTCTTCAGGTGAACATATGAGTTTGTCCTCCACAGTTGTAAGGGCATATATTTACTGGGGCAGAGGCACACAGGTGGTCATATATTTACTGGGGCAGGAGAGGCAGACAAAGCACATATTTACTGGAACAGGACGGTACACAAGGAGAGGGAAATAGTTACTGGGTAGGAGCGGCATATAGATAAACACTCATTTACCAACCCATACCCAGTCTACTCTTTCTCACAGCCTGCAACCAGGTACCATGAGGAGGAGGAACAAGCCTAGGAAGCATTGGGGTAGCTGAAAGCAAGGTTTATATCCATGTAGGACTTGGTAAAGGAGAACCCCGTCCCACTATCTCTGCCTTACATGCCAAACTGTAATTCTTAGAAATACCCTCCCATAAGAGAGCTGGCAATGACAGAACACCCTGCACTCACATGCTCCTCAAAAAGGGGCTTGGAGGTGCTGTGCTTCTAGAATATTTATATATGTATATTAACCCTATGATTGACCTTGGATTATAGGGAGAGAACCCCAATCTTTTCCTGATATAAAAAGTGTTAAAAAAGGGGAAAGTGAAAGTACATAAATAAATAGTATAGGCAATTTGACTTGACATATTCTGCACTTCCAGAATATCTAGTCATGGGGAAGAAGTGATTGTTCCTTTAAGAAAGTACAGTGAATAAGCCTACTTAACCCATAAAGTACTAAGGAGGTAAGGACTTTTTTGTGATGCAATGCATGAAACACCACTCTGGTTCTTATAGGATTAAGATTGTCATGTGCAGATTGCACTGTTTGAGGCCCAGTGATCCTGCTTGCAATTGTCATGTCCGTCCCCACCAATATGACATCAAAGACTAAATGAAGAGAACAAGGGCAAAATTCATAAGCAACTTAAGGATTATCTGACCATAATAAAGTATGTTGGGGAGTATTATTATGAAATGTTAGTTCCACTTTAAAAGGGAGATGGGCTGTCGGATGTTAAAAGATGGACCAAATAAGCCAAAAAGACTATTCTTAATTGGCCACAGGAGTCCAAGAAAATGAAGCTTCCCAGCAAACAGCTGCTTCTGTGGCTGTGAGGTTAGGCAGGAAGCCTGGATAATCCAAAAATGAAATCACAAAGAAGTAAACAAATACAGATGCAAATAGGGAACTGGAGAAAACAGGACAACAGTGAAAAAGCTTAACAAACTAAGGTCTCTCACACACAAGTCATTGGAATGTTGCATTGATACTGCCAAATTCCAATCGCCCTTCTAATTTTCCTACAATGTTCCTGTGTTCCCTGACAATCACCTCATTGGGAATGAATGGCTGAAGACTGTGCCCATGCGTCAGTGCAGCATTCATGTTGTCTGTGTGAAAGTTGTCTAATAATACAGCTATCCATTTCAGAAAAAGAGCCCCCCTAAAAAAAGCAAAATAACTATCAGTGTCCATAAGACAAATATTGTTTTTCTGCAGATTATAATTGGCTGTCAAGTAATCTATTTTAATTATATGTTTTGTCCTGTAAAAGGTTTATGAATAAAACTCTGTATATAATCTGATTATAAGCACTGAGTTTATTTCTGTTGCTTGGAATGGATATG
Organism: Rhinophrynus dorsalis; assembly: GCA_037306005.1. Taxonomy (NCBI): domain Eukaryota; kingdom Metazoa; phylum Chordata; class Amphibia; order Anura; family Rhinophrynidae; genus Rhinophrynus; species Rhinophrynus dorsalis. Next base: position 418,923,080 of record CM074723.1, read on the forward strand.
CTATTATTAGCCAACGTAGACTAAGGTAAGAGCAATTAGAGATATTAGAGATACAGGGCTCAACCACAGTGTGATAATTTAACTGTATGAATGCTAAAGAAGTCTTCCATGCATTGACTTGCAATCTATTTGAGATGATTCTAGCCTCAGGTGGGTTAACCCTTTGAGTGGCACAGGGATGTCCAATGCATTGCATTTTAGCTCTCAAAGGGTTTTCTCTGTATACAGTGATGGAAAAAAAAATATTTGTAAATCTTAATTAGCATAAGTTAAAATAGTGAATGGTGTAAAAATTGTTTTTTCTCCCTCTCCTTTTTTCCTGCTTGCCTGGAATATTTTGTTGTAGATGGTTCTATGATATTTACTTCTTACAGTATCATTTTAACCCCTTAAGGACCAGTGGTCCAGGGAAGTTACCTTCCCTTAAGGACTGCTTTGATCCTTGCCGACGCGCCGGTACACGTGACCTGTTACGCGTACCGGCACGCCTCTTTGGGGCCTAAGAGAGATCACTCCAGTCTTGGAGTGATCAATTTTAGGACCTGTTTTTACTTACAGCTCTCCCGGTAGAGCGCTGTAAGTAAAAAGTGCATGACATGCAATGACCGTCACTGGTCCTTAAAGGTATAAGGACCGTGACGGTCATAGCACGTCACGTAGTCCTTAAGGGGTTAAGGTCTAGAAGAATATGACCTGAAGTGTTTCACCCCCCCCTCCCCCAAGTCTTTGAAGGGTTTCCCAAAACCACCAACACCCTGAAAAAAAAAAAAAACCAAAACAATGTTTTATGGCAGGGCTTTCACCACACAGCCCAATGATCCTTCACGGTTTACCAGTGGTTCGCAAACTGTGTTCTGTGGAGCCCCAGGGTTCCCTGAAATAGTAACATGGTTATCTGGAACAAACTTTAGTAATGGTGGACATGGCTGGGGTGGCAGATAGTGAATGTGTGGGTCTGTGAATGCCAATGGACAGAGGAACAAGGTTGGTGTTTCAGACATTGCATGTGTTTCTGTGAATGCCAGTAAACAGCGGAACAAGGCTGGAGTGTCAGACAATGTATGTGTGGTTTCATGACTACAAATGGACAAAGGAACACAGCTGGAGTTTCAGACATTACATGTGTGTTTCTGACTGCCAGTAAACAGTGGAACAAGGCTGGAGTGTCAGACATTGTATGTGTGGTTCTGTGACTACCAAAGGACATAGGAACACAGCTGGTGTTTCAGACATTGCATGTGTTTCTGTGAATGTCAGTAAAGAGTGGAACAAGGCTGGTGTGTCAGACAGTGTATGCATGGTTCTCTGACTATCAGTGGACAGAGTAACACGATTGGGGTTTCAGACAGTGAATGTTTTTGTTACTGCCGGTAAACAATGGAACAGGGCAGGAGGGTCAGACAGTAGTGGTTCTGAGAATACCAATGGACAGAGGAACAAGGCTGGGGTTTCAGAAAGTGACTGTGTGGTTCTATGACTACCAGTGGACAGAGGAACAAGGTTGGTGTTTCAGACATTGCATGTGTTTTTTTGACTGCCAGTAATCAGTGGAACAGGGCTGGAGTGTCAGACACTGTATGTGTGGTTTTGTGACTATCAATGGACAGAGGAACAAGGCTGGGGTTTCAGACAGTGACTGTGTGGTTCTATGACTACCAGTGGACAGAGGAATAAGGCTGGGGATACAGACAGCGTATAGTATGTGACTACCAGTAAGAGAGTAGAACAAGAACGGGTTTACATGCAGTGCATATGTGGGTCTGTGACTCAAAATGTATTAACCCTTTGAGTGTCAGAGAGGTAGCTCTCTGGCACTCAAAAGGTGAAAACAAGTCACGCTTTGTAATTTTGTTTTATGTTAGATTTTTCTAGCAATATGCTTTATAATGTTGAACCCTCTAAGGAAAAACAAATAATTACCTTGGTATTGTTACCTGATATATTTCATCTAATATTTTAATCAGGTTATTGGAACCATATAGCATTTCCCTACATTTAATTCTATGCTATCTTAACCCTTTGGATGCTAGAGAGGTCCCAAACACATCCTTATCCAAGGTGCAAAAGGAGTAAAGCTTTTGATTGTTGGGGTTCCACAGAGATAGATGTCAGTTCAAAGCAAACCAAAGGGTTTCACTGGAACAACACGTTAGAAAACCACTGCTGTACACAGAAAAACCCCATAGATTGTATTATTTACACAAACATAGTTAAAATAATAGACCTTGAGAGCTTTATGAAATGTGATAAAAATGGTGAACAAAGTTAAAGTAAGCTAGAATGCATAGATTTTTCTGCAGACAGTTATGAAACAGGAAACTCTATGCACTAAGCAGCTGTTCTCAATTTTTATTTTTTTTTTTGCTCGTCACCTTAACAAACAGTCTGGAATTTTCAGGGCACCCCTAAAATATTATAGATCATTTGACAAGGAATATTAAAAAGATACATATGTATAAATATATAGTTATTTTTTAGATATCACATTCAGAATAACAAAAACAACCATATAGTCCACATAATTTCCATAAAACCATAACGGAAACTCAGAATTCACATTTTTGTCAGAGTCTTTATAGAAAAGAAGGGGCACCCTATATGGATGTCCACAGCACACCAACGTGCAGTGGCACCCACATTGGTTTAAAGAAACATCAACATCCAATAATAACTCCCCATTTATCTTAATCTGAGCAGAAAATCCTATTGGCCACTATGAATCCATTCTCATGGTATTTTTTTTCTTCAAAATATATTTTTAATTAGTCCTGGATATAATTTTCATAGAGGCAGACATAATACTTTTTGCTGGCCTTTACTCCAAACTCTTCCCACTAAAACTTTCTTAGTGAGCCTTCAGTGGGATGAATTTGGGGTCCTCGAGTCCTGCAACACAGAATCATGTCTGCCTCCGTGACATAATATTTAGCAGTAATTTAATGATTATTTGGGGGACCCAATAAAGAGAGAATGGATTCATAGTGGCCATTAGGATTGTTTGCACAGATTAAGGTAATTGGGGAATTTTTATTAGGGGTATTCATGTTACTGTAAATTGTGTTTCAAGGTAAATATGCTCCTAATGGCCAAATTAACAAATTGGAGCAATTCTTGGGCAATCAATTACAACATAGGGGATAAACAAACAGTCCCATTCATTTACATAAGTCTATTAACCCATTAAATGCTAGAGGGGTTTGCAGCGTATTGTGAAGCAATGAGTTGGAGAACTCTCTAGCATTCAAGGGCCTAAAAACCCCATTTATATCAATGTAGACCTGGAGAATTTTTTTTACTGATTCCCTATGGCACAGTTGCCTTCCCTCAGAATGAATTCCCCTTCCTTTGTGTACAGATGACCTGAAAATATCATGAGAGAGTTTCCCCTTAACCCTTAGTGTGCCAGAGGGGTATGCAACACATTGCAAAGCAATGTGTTGCATACCCCTCTGGTACTCAAAGGGTTCATTTTATATAAGAGAAAGTAAAGTGCACGTTCACATCATTTAAGTGATTTTAAAGTTTGTGAATGTCAAATCTTTATTCAAAAAAGTAAAAGTATATATTTTGTATTTTAGTTTAATTTCTCTTACATATACAGCTATACTTCTAATCCAGCAAATCCTTCCTTCTCCCATAATAGCAGCAGGTATTTGGGCTATTGAGGCAGAAGAAGAATAGGTCCATTGGGAAGTGATCCTTCACACCCCAAGCTGCTGTAACAGCAATTATCTCCTCTAGAAAGAATGCCTATAGAAACCAAAGTAGGTTTGGTGTCATTGAACTAAGGCTTCCCAAAAAAATCACCTTCATAGAGAAATAAAATGATAAATTACACATACAGTAACAGAGCCAGTTCTAGGACACATACAGCATTAAATTTTCCACCATATCCTGTTAACCCCTTGAGTGCAAGGGGTGTCCACTCATTGCTCTCTGGTACTCAAAGAGAACATTAAGAATTACTGCCATCAGGGTGTTACAAGCAGAACATGAGGCCCAGCCAAGCAGGGAGGCCCTCCTTCCCAATCAGAGACTGAGGCCTCTGTAGGCCCTATGGTGTAGGCAGTGGTGGGGATGTGTCAAAAGAGGCTCTCAGGCGAACAGACTATGTATAGACTGCATAGAAGAGAATTGGAGAGCATTTCTGCCTTAATTTCCTCCTTTTCCTATCATGTAACATAGTGGAGCAGCTCCACAGGCTCCGTCTTTACATATACTTGAGGTTACAGTGCAAATGCATGGAATGTGTGGGCCCTGGCTTTATGTTTGTACTGGCAACAAGGCTTCTGATGGCAACCCTGTAGATGAACATTAATGGGTTATTAGGAAAAAAACATATATTGTAGGGATTTTCCTGCTGAGTGAAAGAAGAATACCCCCAAAAATCAAAATGAAGTACCGTTGTTATTATTACATTCCGTGGAATGCTGTATCTGAGGTTCAGTTCTCCCTCTGAGAGCACCAGAAATCTGGACCACAGGTTGTACTATTGGTAACAGTTTAAAGGGATAGTAATACTTCGTTTTAACTTTATTTTATTTTGTAGGCATTAAAAAAACATGAAGAATGATATAAGTCTTATCTCTCAAACTTTATGGTTTATGAGATATTCACAAGCAAAGTTTCCCCCTCCCGCCCCTTTTACCTAGTGTAAGCCATCTCTTCTCAGATGTGGAATGCAGTCCATAGACTGGACAGATAACAGAAGGGGACACTCTTATTCCTATGAAAACAATGAAATCCCTGCCCCCCTTGACAAGCTTTTCAGGTTTTTCCCTTATCTTAATTGAAGATTGTCCCTCTCTGCAGTCTACCTGGGCACCTCCCTTCTGCCCTGGCTGAAAAGTGTTACATCAGTAAAAGGGGCGGGAGGGGGACACTTTGCTTGTGAATATCTCTTAAACCATAAAGGTTTGAGAGATAAGACTTATATCATTCTTCATGTTTTTTTAATGCCTACAAAATAAAATAAAGTTAAAATGAAGTATTACTATCCCTTTAAGTAAAAAAACAAAACAAAAAATAGTTTGAGCTGTATTGCTGTATTGACTTACGAAGGATGCAACTTGTAGCAATGAATTACGCATGTACTCAACAGGAAAAGTACATGTACATTTTCACAACAAAAATTTACAGCTCCTTGAAGAACCTGAAGAACACTGAATGGCCAACTTATGTCCCTCCTGCCATTGTTATTGGACTATTGCCGATGATGGCAGGTGTAGTCTAACAATAGCTGGAGAGCAAAATGTTGCCTACCCCTGTTCTAGGGCAGTACTGGTAAATAAAAGCCTTGCAGTAGACATTATTCTTACAGTGGAATTGTCCCTTACCCTACTAGAATGATTTCTTGCTATGCACCTCTAAACAACTGCAATGTGCTACATGTTGACGTGATGATAAAATAAAGAAATGGTTGACCTCCTTGGCAGTCACAAGTTGTATTCAGAGGAAGCCTCTATACTGCTATTTCATCTCTTTTGGCTGCCTCATCTGCCCACATTCTGAGTCCATGTCTTATGTTCCAGCTCTTGTTTCTTCTTTCACCCTCACATCTGCATACATGCCACCTCCATTAATGGTGGGCACTCTCACTGTTAGCCGATAAAAAATGTCATTACATGGTTTGAATATATATAAATTAACTCTTACATCTACACTGTATAATGAAATCCGTAATACTCTTAACCCTTTGAGTGCCAGAGTGGTACACAACACATTGCAAAGCAATGCGATGTGTACCCCTCTGGCACTCAAAGGGTTAAAGATGTAAATATATGAATAGGTTACCTCTCCCGACTATTAGCAATAGTGTGTTTGGGGCTTGACTTCCCTCATCTCTTTTCCTCCAGTGTGCCCTGATGGGTGTTTAGGGAAACAACTGCTGATTGCAAGAGGAAACAATCTACTGATGAATGGGGATTCCATCGTATGCTGGATCCTAGCTACTAGTCAGCTTCACTTCACCGACTGTGGGCAGAAGTTGTATCGCACTCACCACTCAGCACCAAATGAACTGCTGGTGGGCAGAGGTCCTTTAAACTACCTGATGGTCGTAAATGAGCTGTTTGATCAAATGCGCTGTAGTACTAATCCTTCATAAAACAATTAGCCAGATGATTGTTCTTAAATACCTCTGGACAAAAAAAGTAATAAGTGATAATAAAGTATATAATAGCAATCTCTCCAACATGTTTCGTATCTACTGATGCTTCACTAGGGTTCCCTGATGAAGTATCAGTCAATACAAAATGCATTGGAGAGATTACTATTCCCTGATGAAGTATCAGTAGGTACGAAATGCATTGGAGAGACTGCTACTATTTGACACCTTATCCTATATAATATACCTATATATATATCTATATAAATATATATCATATCGTGTCTCTGTGAGGTAGTGGATTTAGTCCTAAATTGCTCCATTTCTACTTGGTACACCTGAATCACTGTAAAATATTGGTAAGAGGACAGGTGTCCTTCCCCGGGTGCAATCTCTTTTAGATTACAAGTGATATACAAAGAGAAGAAATATCTTGAAGCGTATCATATTGGTCATCCCTAAATGGCGTCCAGACAAAAGGTGTCAGGCAACTCCTCTTAACAAGAGAAGCAGCCAACATCAGATGTACGTTTTGGCATTTTTGGTCATCATCAGTGAGATCCATCTAATCTCTATAGGTACTCATCAGCACCATTGTGTGTTCTGTCACTGATCAGATTTGGCAACAGACGTGTGCAATAAATATATTTTACACAATGATATCTCTAAGAAAGGTTTCCATCTACGTACATATAGAATACATTTGCGTAGAAAGCAGAGATAACAAATACAGCAGAAATATAAAAATAAAGGGAAAAGGATAAGACTTAATTAAATCGAGAGCAGAATGGAATCATTTAGCCCTCTGAATGAGAAGTAATGAGTTGGCTACCCATCTGACACTCACAGAGTTAAAGCAAATTTGAACTACATGTGATAATTTGTTTATGTCAGGGACAGAAAGTGTCTACATGAGGAGTCCACGGGCTTCTCCCCCTTTGATCTCTTGTTCGGGAGGAAGGTCCGGGGACCCCTGAGTATCCTCTGAGAATATTGGGAGGGCAAATGCGACTCTGCGGAAACCTGGCAGTCATGTAAGTTGTGAGGTCAGGGAGAAATTGGCCACCCTCATGGGGCTAGCCCACAAACATCTACATCAAGCCCAAACCAGACAGAAGGCCTACTATGACAAGTTGGCCCAGCACCGAGAGTTTCACATGGGTCAGCAAGTCATGGCTCTGCGCCCAGTGAAACAGAATAAACTTCAGACAGCATGGGTAGGCCCCTACAAGGGGATTGATAGGCAGGGAGAGACCACCTATGTGATAGCTCGAGGGGCCCAAACAGCAGGACCAATGGACCTGTCATGTGAATATCCTGAAAGCATATCAGCACCGAGAGGCGGCCGCCTTGGCCATCTGCACCCCCGCGGCCAACGACCCTGAGGAGCAGGACATCCCTGACCTCTTGGCATCCACCCAGTTCCCAGACACCCAAAAGTCCTTTAAACTAGGGTCCCATTTAGATACCACCCAGCAGCAGGTTAGGGACATTGCTCAGCCTCAGCTGTTTTCTCCCCTTCCCGGTTGCACCACCCTAACCCAGCATCAGTTTATCACCACAGGGCAAGAGGCCCTGCACCAACCCGCCTACAGAGACCCAGAGGCAGTAAAGAAAGGGATGTTACAGGAACTGCAGGAGATGCTAGAGATAGGGGTGATTGAGCCATCCACCAGTCCTTGGGCCACCCCAGTAGTCCTGGTGCCCAAGAAAGATGGAACCACCCGGTTCTGTGTAGATTACCGGAGGCTCAACAACCGTACAGTCACCGACACCTACCCCATGGCCCGAGTAGACGAGCTCCTGGACAGGCTTACTGGAACTGGCATTGTCTCCACCCTCGATCTTAGCCGAGGGTACTGGCAGATACCCCTTGACCCTGAGGCGGTAGCTAAGTCAGCCTTCATCACCTCTTTTGGTCTGTACCAGTTTAAGGTAATGCCATTTGGGATGAAGAATGCCCCGGCTACTTTCCAGCGGTTAATGGATCATCTGTTAGCAGGGGCACAGGAATTTGCTTGCGCCTACCTGGATGACATAGCCATTTTCAGCAATACCTGGGACGAGCACCTGCTCCACCTGGAAGCCATCTTAAGAAGGATCGCCAGGGCAGGACTAACCCTTAGGCCCGACAAGTGCCAGATAGGGATGGGGGAGGTACAATACCTGGGACACTGGGTGGGGAGTGGATCCCAGCAACCCGAACCTGCCAAAATAGCAGCCATTCTGGACTGGCCCACGCTCAGAACTACAAAGCAGGTACTAGCTTTCCTAGGGACCACCGGATACTACCAGAAGTTTGTTCCCCAATGTAGCACCCTGGCCAAATCCCTCACCGACTCACCGACTTAACTAAGAAGGCCCTACCCCGCAATGTGAACAGGTATTTCAGGCCCTCAAGGAGGACTTGGGGAAGGGACCTGTATTGGCCGCACCGGATTTTAACAAAATTTTTCTGGTCCACACAGACACCTCTGATTGCGGATTAGAAGCAGTGCTGAGCCAGGTCAACCAAGCAGGAGAGGAACACCCAGTTATCTACTTAAGCCGGAAGCTACTACCCCGGGAGGTTGCAAACGCAGCAGTGAAAAAGGAGTGCTTGGCGCTAGTCTGGGCTCTTAAAGAGCTACAGACCTATCTGTTTGGACGTGAATTCACAGTTTTCACAGACCACAACCCTCTGGTATGGCTTAACAGGGTTTCAGGGGATAATGGACGATTGCTGCGGTGGAGCCTGGCCTTGCAGGCTTTTAATTTCTCCATCAGGATGAGAGAACTGGAATGCCAACAGCCTGTCCCAGAAGGAGGATATTTAAAAGAGCCCAACACCCCACCTTGGAATATGGGCTAAAAAGGGGGAGTGATGTAATGGGCTGTAAGCCGTTACTGATGAGCATTTTGGGCTTATGGACTGTCGGCCTTATGCGTGGCCCTGGTGAGCTAATGTTTAAGACTTTATATGTTGAAACTACCAACAGAATGGCGGCGACCCCGTGTCAGACTATGGGACTAACCAGTTTCGCCGGATGGTTTCAAGAGAGAACTGGAATCATCGACATCAGGTCTTATGATTCGTATGCAGGACTATAGGAGATCGCAGGGATTGGTCAACTAGCAGCTCAAACGTACGACCCGATTGCCGGGGTTGAAGCTGGAGATGCAAAGTAGGTAATCCATTGCTTCCACCCCCGGCCATTGTACGGAGGTGTGTATTCCAGCCTCTCCACTCCTTTGTGTTATTGTGTGCTCCCCTCCTAACACTTTTTGTTAACTAAATTCAATCATGTCTGAGCCTTTTGTATAATGTTTACACTGTACATCACCGCCCATTGAGTATCATGTCTTGTGTTACATTTGAATAGGACTTGAGGTATATAAAAACCCAAGGTTTTGGGCAAATAAAGTGTGTTCATTTGGAGTAAGCAGTCTCCCATGTCGTGCTTGCCTGAATGGTCTAAAGAGTCCACTTTGACTCCCATCCCAGAAATGCATACCAAGCTATTCACTATCCCTCACTAGGAACTACGACTATGACTTGGCGGACATCGGGACCTCCCTGACTGCTGGTATCCGACGCTGCACCAAAAGACTCAGCGACGACCGACTGAGCTGCTTCCGTCGACCGGGAGTCGAATACCCACCTTAGCTCGAGTCATCGAATCTACAACCGTTTGATGATCCCGGCTTTTCTTCGACCGATTCATCCGACAGGGACTAGCCGGCTACAGGAGAGAAGATTCCACTACGATGGCCCAGGACTCCCCGGCATCTTGGGTTTCCGATACAATATTCATCAAGTAACCCTTACCAGTGTGTGCTTATTATATTACCCGCAGTGATTGATTGGTCCAGTTTTATAAAAAGATACTGCATATATTGATATGCCTTTACTTATGACCTTGGAGTTTTACCTAGGTGTAGTAGAGAGTGATATACTTGTGATATTGGGTTTGGATAATTTACTGAGATTTGCATACCATATACGACTGTTGGTTTATACAATTACCTATTGGTATTTTGTAGCATTCTTGATTATTTTTCTATATAGTCATTATTTTATGGTATTTTTTTATGATAAAAATGTATTTCTTCTAGGAGTGCAATTACATCTGTGTGTGTACACCCCTCTGGTACTCAAAGGGTTAAAGAAGTATTTTCAAATCATGATGAATCTTATAAGCACTTCATACATTTAAAAAACTGAGATCACACATAACGGATGGAGACAGCTGGAAGACGGTAGACGAGATGGCAAACAAAATTTAGCTTGTCAAAAATGTGATGTGTGAACCATATGAAAACCAGGCTTAAAAAAAAAGAAATCCAACGTGTAAAAAGTATTTTAAAGGGATAGTAATACTTCATTTTTACTTTATTTTATTTTGTAGGCATTAAAAAAACATGAAGAATGATATAAGTCTTATCTCTGAAACCTTTATGGTTTAAGAGATATTCACAAACAAAGTATCCCCCCCCTGTTCAACCAGATAAGAAGGGAGATGCCCAGGTAGACTGCAGAGAGGGACAATCTTCTATTAAGATAATGGAAAAAGCTGAAAAACTTTTCAAGGGGGGAAGGGCTTTCATTGTTTTCATACAAAGAAAATTGTCCCCTTCTGTTATCTGTACTGTCATACAACCTGATCCACATCTGAGAAGAGATGGCTTACACTAGGAAAAAGGGGCGGGGAGGGGAACTTTGCTTGTGAATATCTCATAAACCATAAAGGTTTGAGAGATAAGACTTATATCATTCTTCATGTTTTTTTAATGCCTACAAAATAAAATAAAGTTAAAACGAAGTGTTACTATCCCTTTAAACTCTTATTATCAATGTGCAAAAACAAATTTTTCTATCCCACTTGGCCTTTAAAGGGATAGCAATACTTGCAAATTACTAATCCCCATATTGTAGCTTTATTAAAAAGAAACTTATTGAGAGATGATAGTGCTCAAAGTTCCCCCCTCCCTCCCCCTTCCCTGACTGAATGCTGACTGCAGGGGAAGCTGTCGTACGACAATCTTTTGTGCATCAGGCAGCTCAGCCGCTGAGCCGAGATCGCGTTTATAAAAAAGAATTCTTTGCAAGGACACGTAGAAGACCATTTTAGTGAAAGATTTTTTTTTTATAAGCGTGATCTCGGCTCTGCAGCAGAGCCGCCTGATGCAAGTAATACCGGATATCCCTGCAATCAGCGTTCAGTCAGGGAAGGGTGAGGGAGGGGGGAACTTTGAGTGCTATCATCTTTCAAACCATAAGGGTTTTAGAAATTACACTGGGGGCAATAAGTTTCTTTTTAAAGGGATACTAATACTTAAAATGTAAAAAAATATATGTTGTAGGGTTTATCTCCCTTAGGAATAAAAGGGTACTCCCACTGCTGAAAGGTGTTTTATTCAAAAGTTATTAAAGATCAAAGTTGCATTTTTTAGGTGCATTATCACAGTGGCCTGAAATTGTACAGTGGCACTGTTGCTACACCATCCTATGGACAGCTCTGGTCCCTTACTTTGATAGCAAGGGAGACAGAGGTAGAGGAGACACTCAGAGTCAGCATGCTGCCTCTGTTTCTCAGAATGCCGGTACATGTGATCACTGCTATGGCAATCACATGAACCGGCACGAGCAGGAAGGGCTGAGACTGAACACCCCAGTCTCGGAGCGCTTAGTCTCAGCCTGGAATTAATGATAGCAGCTTGCACGGAGGCACGCTGCTGTCATTTAAGCCATGACGGTCCTGGACCGTCATGGGTCCTTAAGGGGATAGCAACCCATGACGGTCCAGGACCGTCATGGGTCCTTAAGGGGTTAATGCAGGCCCACATGGGCCCTGCACCAGGTAAACCTTTCATCTACACCCTTTTTATTTTATTGTATGTCTGTTGGTTTTAATTGCACTACACTGGGACCCACAAATAATAATAAAAACATCAAAATATCATTTAAAGGGTCCCCTCCGACACGTTTCAAAATAACATCTTTCTTCAGGGATTTTTAATTTAGATGGTATTTGTAGGTGTATTAAAGTAGGACTTACCATAAAATGAGATACCTTGGAGTGGTTGGTAAGCTTACACATGGATTGGCCAATTTGTGGAACGAAATTCTCACTTATTTCACTTAGGTTTACTAAGGATTATTATGTATGCCCATTACAGGGCACACATTATTCACAGCATATAGAGGAGTGCAGATATGTTTGTTTGTATGTGTTTTCACTCTTGGGTCTAGGCTTAATGTCAGGGGGACTGGAGAACCCTCTCATTTCTTGCTGCTATCTATATCTTTCATCTTTATACTAATATTTAATTTATATTTATTATATTAATATTTTATGATGAGTTAGCGCTGCAAGCTTTTTATTTTTTTTCTGTTTTTGTAAAGACTAATTTAAATTCATGCTGCCAGTGTAGCAGTTTACTATATGGGCAAGATCACTGATTCTCAGCTACAGTACAGCAATGGATCAGGTTTTCTGGATATCCCTAATTACGCAAATTCAGCTCACTCATAATGATTGAGCCACTAATTACTCATATGTGACTAAGCAGGGATATCTTAAAAAGCTTACCTGTTTGTGTGCCCTAAGGTCTAACTTTGGAAAACACTGGTCAAGACTACTTTCAGTTATCCATCTGCTTGACTCCTTAAATGTTACAGTAAGGTCACCTGAACTCACCTTTGACCAATGACACATGAAAAATGCATACTGCAGGGCTGCTTTGATTTCGGTGCACTCCTGAAATATGCCTATTTCCTATGTGTCCCCGGTTAAAGGGATAGTAATGTTTCACAAAAACAGCAGCTTCACTTAATCTTCATAGTATTTGGGCCATGGAGTGTGTTATTTCAGTACTGTCAGAGTTGTAGTTCAAGAGTAATTGAATGATAAAGTATCCCCCTCCCTCCCCTTTTACCTAGTGTAAGACACCTTCCCTCAGATGTGGAATCTAGTCCTGGGACCAGACCGCTCGCAGCAAGGGACAATCTTCTTATTGTGAAAAGGAAAATTCTGCCCCCTTGACACGTTTTTCAGGTTTTTCCTTTTGCTCACTGAAGACTGTTCCTTTCTGCAATCCATCCGGACCAGTCTTGATGCAATAAGCTGATCAGTGTTACATCAGTAAAAGGGGAGGGTGGGGGATGCTTTATCATTCAATTACTCTTGAAAATAGGGTGACCAAACCTCACCTTTAACCGGAGACATATGAAAAATGCATACTGCAGGGCTGCTTTGATTTCAGTGCAGTCCTGAAAAATGCCTATTTTCTATGTGTCCCCGGTTAACCCCTTAAGGACCATTGACGTGGCAGGACCGTCACGCTGGTCCGGCACTTAAGGACCAGTGACGGTCCTGGCACGTAACGTACTTTTACTCACTGTGCTCCTGTAGGAGCGCAGTAGTAATACCGGGGACTGAAGTTGATCGCTCCAAGACCGGAGAGATCTCTTTCAGTCACCCGTTCGGTGTGCCGCCCCACGTGATCAGACACGTGGGACGGCACGTCAAAGTTTCCTATGTGGTCCTTAAGGGACAGCACACCCCGGGACCGCTGGTCCTTAAGGGGTTAAAGGTGAGGTCTGGTCAGCCTACTTGAACTACAACTCTGATATTATTGAAATAACACTCTGCATGGCCCAAATACTATGGAGTTGCTTTTATGGTGAAACATTACTATCCCTTTAAAGGGGAGATCAGCTTATGTTAGAGAGGTCTTCAACGTGTCTAGCATCCAGTTATACAGCTTAACCCTATAAGGAACAGAGGGGTGAGCAACATTACTTCCCAATGCACTGCACATACCTTTGGTACTTAAAGGGTTAAGACTCAATATAGTCATGGAACTGATTGACATTGATTGAGGCAGAACAAGTTTTACACTCTTGATTGTGCTGCATATAAATATATAAATCAACTAGATATTAAATACAAATACATTTCCCCATTTTTAAACATTTCTTGAAACATATTAAATGTCTTTTTAATGTCACGTTGATGACTGATTTTAGATTCCTAGTAATGAGGAGGAGGAAATTAATTAACCCTTTGAGTGCCAGAGTAGTACGCAATGCATTGCAATGCAATACGTACCACTATGGCACTCAAAGGGTTAATATCATATAAAGAACTACTTAAATTTATGGCATTTTCTTCACTAGTGCACTAGAGTTTACTTTAACCCTTTGAGTGCCAGAGGGTTACGGCATGCATTGCTTTGCGATGCATTCTGAACCCCTCTGGCACTCAAAGGGTTAATGGTATATACCACAGGGGTGCACAATGCACAGAGAAGCAATATGTTGCACACCCATTTGTAAGGCAAAGGAGTTCTATTTTTTTTTCTCAAGTGAAAAGAACAACAAAAAGAGGATCAGTCAAAAAGTGTAGCACAAAAACACTACTACTATATTTAATTCGAGAATATATACAAAACAAACAAGTATGTGAATTTGATGAAAAGGATAATGATAGATACTCAGTGGCGTTAGTATCCGTCTTCATCTGATGACCCAAACAATATTGATAGAAAGACGTTCTACCAAAAATAGTTGGATATTGCTTTTGAAATCAGTCACTTAAGGCAGTATAATGAAAGAAACAGTCAGAAAAGGAAATCAGTTTTCAATGGCAACAATGAAGATAATGGAGAGTATATGATTCAAGGAGAACCAACATAGTTCTCCAGTACTGTTCAGTGGTAAAAACTTTTAACTCAATGAAGAAGAATGGTGATGATAGAAAGATCAAACTGAAGTCAAGATGGAGAAGTTGAGTCAAACAGTCACAGGATGGCCTCAGGATCATTTTTGCTGTAGTTCAGCTATGAGATGTAACTTTGTTCACCATCAGTAAAGACATATGAAAATAAAGTTCAGCAAGGAACAGAAAAAGAGATGACAAGTCCTGGGTCTCAAGTCATATTTTTATATCTATGTACAGTTTAGTTAATACCCATTTCTAACCTATTACCATGCTTGGGAACTTTTTGTATATGCTGCGGAGACACCGGTTTTCAGAGTGAATTACTGGGTCTCCTGAGACAGAGGCTGATTGTCTGGCAGTGGTGACTTCTCCTTCCCACCAACTTCCCTCCTACTTCTCCTCCTTCCCATACTGTTCCTCCAACTTCCATCACACTCCTTTTCCTTCCCACACTGTTCCTCCCACTTCTGTTGCACTTCTCCTCCTTCCCACCCTGTTCCACCCACTTTTCTCCAACTTTATGACCCTAGACAAATAAGCCCTGTCCACCAATTTAAGCCCCACCTCCTTTATGATGAGAATCAAGTAATTACCATCCCCCTCATCGGCAGCACATGAGCCCTCTCTGAGGCTCAAAGGGGAAAAGGTTCCCAGGTATATCTATTACTGTAGGAATATTTTGAAATTCATATAAGGCACCTCTATGTGGCAGGTGTCATGAACGCCCCTAATCCAAGCATGCACGTGACTTGGTGGGAGGTGAAAGGGTTAAAAAATTCACTCTCTGCCCTAGACCGGAAATAATGATATAAAATCCCCTTTAACACCACCCACACTTAATTATAATGATATAGCTAATATTATAACGCTGCCACCACCAGGCAATCTATAAATGCATAAAAAGGACGGGGGTGTCTGGGTTCCCCACACAATTTAGACTAAAAACCCCACAAAATATGTTCTAACACAATATCTATGTGATTTCAAATTACCAATAAATTAGTCTATTCAGGTGACGTGATTCTTTACCAGACAAAGGCCAAACTTAATAAAGGAATATTTATTATGAATTAACAATAATCACATAAACAAAGAAACAGATTACAAATTATTTACACCAAACAGATAAAAATAAAAAGAATAAAATAACATAAATCCTAACTTACTCATTTGATGGTAAAGTAATAGTATTTTCTGTCTGAAGGGTCTCCGGCAAGGAAAGATGACCACTTACTCAAAATTAGATCTTGTCCCCTAGTAAGCACACTAGACATTTTTTATCCAGAGATTTATACAATTTCAGTTCATCTCAGGTTTCCAAGCCGGCCCAGAGGTAATTATGGGCGGAGACAGAGGAGAGTACAATAAGTCACCTCCCTTGTGTATTGGGGAAACGAGAATTCAGATATCAAATTCGGACGGTAATTTTTCTCACGTAACTGACACCAAGATAATTCTTGTATCTATTAATTTGTCACAATTTATGGAGTCCGTACATAGGTCACACTTACTACTTATCACTCAGCCTTATAGACTTCATAATTTCCCGCCCACCCCTGTATTGGCGCTAGTCATGTTGGTATTCTTATTGCAGGATGTGCTTTCCCCGTTCCAAATATGTACACCAGGAGGCTGGATTATCAATCTGTGAGATATTATTAAGGTATATTTTTGATATGACCCAGTGTCTCTTGACTGCTAAAGTCAATTAGCATATCCAAAGAATTAGTTATCTGTGTAGGGATGCTGCCAAATGGTACCTTAGCCAGTAAGACTGAAAGGCACTTCAGCAGTGACATTTCACACCTTGCAGAGGGATCCCAGCTTCAAAAGGAATGTAAAACCTTCCAATATCACCTTCCTATACAATCAAATTAACCCCTCTCATGCTGAAGTTGGCTATACCACCTACTCAGAAGCTGATGAATGTATGCACTACACATTGTTGTGACAGCAGGAAAGGGAAGAGTCAACAGAGATCATTAATGTCAAAGTGGGCTCATGTGAGTGTACTACTTTGGGTGGCTTTTATGTTTGTTTGTCTAACTACTTCTTTGGCTATTTGGCTATTTAGAAGATTGGTCATATTTTTTGTGTTCTTTCTGCAGAACTCTTCTACCAGAACTGCCGATCAGATATATCTATATGATACAATGGCATTAAAGGCAAGCTCACATGCAGACACAAAAGGAGAGATTATGCATACTCCTGTATGTAAACAATTGCTAGGGTAGCATACTAACTTGCATTTTACTACATGCATTCTCATACTCTGCATTAAATGCCTATCTCATTGCTAAAGATCAGGTAAGGACTTTCATTTCACAGCAGGCCACATCCTATATAATAAATGGCCAGAAAGTTTGTCACGATGCAGTCATGCGCAGTAGAGACTGCCCGCGTTCAGCCAGCCTCTACTGAGCATGATTGAATTGCGTGAGTGAGGCGGCGCAATCGCGCAGAGCAGGTCCAGAAAATATTAACCCCTTTGAGTGCCAGAGGGGTACGCAACGCATTGCAAAGCAATTTGCAATGCATTGCATACCCCTCTGGCACTCAAAGGGTTAAAAGGCCGGTCCTGCACTGCGTACTGCCGTTACCTCACTGCTCCATGGAACTGCTTTTATTGTGAAACATTACTATCCCTTTAAATGGATACTAATAGTTAACATAGAAAAATATATTTATACTATATATATATATATATATATATATATATATATATATATATATAGTAGGGTTTAGGGTTTATCCTGCTGTGTAAAAAACACTGCTTATATACATTTTATTCAAAAGTGATTGCAGCTCAAACTGGCATTTTTGGGGTACAGTACTTTCATGGATGGTCTGAAATTGTATGGTGGCACTGTTGCTACAGCAGTCTGGGCACAGCTCTGGTCAGTTGAATATAAACCTCTGTAGGATGTTGCAGAAACAGCATTATGTAAAATTTCAGGCCATGGAGATACTAAACCCAAAAATGTAACTTTGAGCTGTAATAATTTTTGAATAAAAACATATATCAGAAGTGGCAGGACCTGTTTTACTCAGCAGGATAATCCTGCAATGCATATGTTTCAGTATTAAGTGTTACTATCCCTTTAATCTTTGGACCTCCAGCTGTTGAAGACTACAATTCCAATCATCCTTAACCAGCAATCAAAGGGTTGGAGATTCAAATTAACCTCCTGAGGACTAGAAGGGTGTACAGCACATTGCTTTGTAATGTTTTGTCCACTGCTCTGGTTCTTAAGGGGTTAAATCAATGGGTATTGTATTGTCCCTTTATCACACAGTTGGTTTGCCCCCAGATTATTCCAGAATTCTTTTGAACATATGGACCTTGTGTTTGCACTAAAGTACATTTCTTTATTTTTTTTCTAGTAATGTTCTTTTCCAATTATGAAATACGTATTTTTGTACAGTCAAAGTTCGTTACTCAGTTTATGTGGTTTTGCAATACTCCATTGTGCTGCCTTTCATCCACTTCTTATAGAAGGAGTTTTTCTCCTCTCTACAGATGTGCTCACTGTATTAGGCAAAGGCACAAATAATGAGAAAGGAAATCTTCAGGTTTAATATTAATGCAATTTTAAATGGTCTGCAGTATCTCAAGTAGGGATTCATTCTATCTTTATATTAACTAAGGAATGGAATCTGCTGTAATATCTACTTTTCACAACTGTGATTGACTGGCAGGAGAAACAGAAACACATTTTAGTCCCTTGGGTGCTCAAGAGGTTACCTGTGAACTCTGATTTTTAGAATTACTTAACAGGTCTCCGAGGTCAGTAGATGATTCTCTGGCTTTGGTGAGATTCCAGTGTAACTGTTCCCCCTTCTCATCATTCCTCCAACTTCTTACCCTGTTCTGATCACTTTCCATGCCATCTAGTATGAAAACCACCAATTCCCTCTCAATCCCACCCACTCTATGCCACAATCCATATCATTTATACACATTTATATGTTCCAAAGAAGAAAGTTTACAGGTGTCTATAGAGGTCTCCACCACATTGAGAAGAAATAGCTGATAGGAATCATTTTAGTACTGTGTAGTCCCTGGCTTGTTACCAAGATGGTATCCCTAAAGGCTCAGTGGTTAGCACTGTTGCCTTGCAGCGCTGGGGTCCTGGGTTCAAATCCCACCAAGGACAACATCTGCAATGAGTTTGTATGTTCTCACTGTGCTTGCGTGGGTTTCCTCCGGGTACTCCGGTTTCCTCCCACACTCCAAAAAACATACTGATAGGTGAATTTAGATTGTGAGCCCCAATGGGGACAGGAACCAATATGAGTGTAAAGCGCTGCGTAATCTGTGTGCGCTATATAAATAAAGGATTATTATTATTATTATTATTATTATTATTATGGAAAAAATACTTTAAAAAATATTATGTATACATATATATATTTTTTTTTATTTTTCCTTATTATTAACATTTTCATACATTTTATTTTTCTTATCTCTAAAGAATCAAAATAACAGGGCAATACAAGTGACCTACTACAGATGTACAAACAATCCCCTACTAAAGTACAAACAAAGAGATGATTATTAAGGAAAGGAAGTGTAGGGAGAGGAGAAATAGTAATCAATATTCCAATGTAATGTGGGTTGTGCAGTGTAAAACAAGAGCTATCTAAAGTGTTTATTATGCAATTAGAGGTTATAAACATTTGGGGGAAAATAAATCATATGTCAGTAGATCTACATGACCTTGAAAAAGAATTACAGATTTTCTAAACAAAGTATCCATTGTGACTAGACTCTTTGTCCAACACCCAGCTTATCATTTTCTCCATAGTTTCACTGAAACTAATTAAGTTCCTAATTTCTGAATAACGTGGTAGGGTAAATTTCTTCCAGTTTCTAGCTATGACATGTAACAATGTGAAGCCCCTCTTCCACAATGGGCAGGTTCTGGGACATGACCACCAGATGTGGAGAAACTAACCAAGTGCTTTTTTCATATCTCCAGCCTAAGTCAGAACAAGTGGGATACATGAAGTGCAACTTTGCAGGAACCATATACTATCTAAACACAACCTTACAGGAGGACCTCAGATAATACAAATAGTGGCTTTGTGCATCAGGGTAAGCTTCTTATTCCAGTCCTCATTTGCAACAGTTTTGCCCAGGACAATCTCCCAAGCAATCATATATATTATTTTGGTAACTGGCTCATGATTGTTGAGACTCTGATAAAAAAAAGCTGAGCTACGTTTACATCTATTAACGGCAAGTAGAAAGCTCTTAAATAATGTTTTATGCCTAAGTTTGTATTCTTGTCCCATAACACTCTTTCTAAACTGGGAAAGCTATGAGAAAGTAAAAAGGTCTGATTGAGGGATATCAGGGATTAAAACAGAACATAAACAGGATTATGAGCAGGGTGTGCTACAATAATGGACACAGAAGAAAAGGAAACATCGGTATGCAAATTTCAAGCTTTCTTCTGTGGCCACAGACAATTTAATCAGCTCAGAAACAAATTCTTCTTGGCCATCTCAGGACTACTAGATTTACAACTGCTTTGTCCCTTTTCATTGTCCTGAACACTTCTCATACCATGAAGATGGGAGGAAAGATGTAAGCCAGACTGAAATGTTAACTAAACTATACAGCATTCTGACCTAATGCCTCTGGGTGCTTCCATCGGGAGGAAAACTTCAGCTATTTCTTGTTGGAACGTGATGCTTTTAGATCTGTTGATGGGGTTTCCCATCTCTGAATGAGCTAGCTGAACAGATCCCCACTTAAGGATCTTTCCACCTGATACAGACAGATTCTGCAAGGAAAGTCTGCTTGGATATTTCAGATGTGGGATACTGTTATTGCTCTTAATGTGGACTCTGCCCCTTTTAATACTGTTTCTGCTTCCTTGTTCAGCTTCTCCCTCCTTTTTCCTCCCTGGTTCTTTTGGTGCATCCCTGTAACCATGTTGTCCGAACGAACAAGGACAGGCTTGCCTTTTATATATGACTTGAGTCTATTTAAACAATATGTCACCGCTCGAAGCTCTAGAATATTTATGTGCTTTCCTTATTGGACCATATCCCTTTGACCAGAAGGTCATTCCAGCATGCTCCCAGCCTGGCATCTGTTGTAAAGAATCCCTTTTCATAGATTATTCTCATTTGTTCACCAAAGCAATACTTTTCTGACTCCTGCGGAGAGGGGAGTCGTCCGAGAGGTGCTGTGGGCATTTCTTATCCAGTGCTTTAGAAAGTATGTCTGAATAGGTCACATTTGGAGCTTCCCCCAAGAAACCTCTTGAATTTAAGAAGTCAAGACTCCTAAGAGCTGCATTAAATCCAGGGCTGCGTGGGCCATTAGATTCTGAATGCATGTTTCCGGTTGCTAATTACCTTTGTTCTTCGACTAGACACATAGGCCATGCCCTTTCTTATGTCCAGAGTCATCTGTAGCTTATTATCCATCCTAATTATTTGAGATGACTGGCCACTTGAGACATATGGAGGATTACCTGAGTCCTGAAACCTAATATTATCAAGAGATCATAAAGGTACAGGATTACAATAATCCCTTATTTTATGAGTGCTTCCAGGCATACTGCCAAGGTTTTGGTGAAGATCCTTGGGTAAAGGATAGCCCAAATAGAAGCAATCTGAACTGCAGGTGTTGGTGTTTGAAGGTGAAACTGAGGAATCTCTTATGGGTCTTACTAGGATGTGATGATAAGCATCCTGGAGATCTATGGTTGACAGAAAGGCCTTTTGGATAGTTCGAAGCACAGGTGTTAGACTTCATTCTGAGTAGGCAATGTTTGATGAATGGTTTGAGAAACTTGAGGGTCTAGGATAGTTCTGTATCCCCCTGACACTTTAGTTACTATTAATATCACAGAATAAATGCTTGTTTTTCTCTGGTTCAGGGGAATGGGTTCCACAACTCTGTCCTTCATAAGGTGCTGAATTGACATTCTTAAATATGTTGTCTTGTGGCAACTGGATGGAGTCTTTGAGATCCTGAACATATTCTTTCTAGGGATGAGGTTGAATTCTAGCAGATGTGTGGGTTGGTCTTTTCCCTCCAGACGTGAATAAATTGTTACAACTGATCCCCCCCCACAACCACTAGAAATGGAGGCAGGGACTGCTATTCTTCATAAAAATTTGTTATTAAACTGAGTCTTGCATGAGAAGTCCTTCCTAAACCCCCTCTTGAAGTCTGGGAGGAAGCTTGTCTCCTCTGTTCATACGCTCTGCTGGACTAGTACTGTTTATTTTCTTGAAAGGACTGCCTCAGTTTTCTAAAAGAAGAAGAAGAAGAAGGTTATGAGAGAGAAGATCTTAATCTTCACTCCTGGGGCAAAAAAGAGCTTTTTCCACCTGCCATCTTATTAATAATATCCTCTATTTGTTCACCACATAGCACTGATCCTCAAAGGGGCAGTGAAACTAGTTTACTTTTTGACAAAGCATCTGTCCCCTAGGAATTCTACCATAATGCCCTTCTTGCAGAAACAGACAAAGATGAAAATCTTGTTATTAGTTTTATTATATCTAATGAAGTGTCACAGGAGAATCCTCCTACTTCTTTGATAGTAGCAACCTCTCTCATAAGTCTGGACCTGGAAACAGAGGATTCAATCTTCCTCCAGTTCAACCAGATATATAACATTCTGGATACATACAGCATAGCCATGGAAGCTTTCAAATTCTTTCCAAGAAAAGAGAATTGCTTCATTAATGCACTTTCAATCCTCCTTTCCATTGCATCTTTCAGAAATTATCCATCCTCCATCGAAATTGTCGTTCTTCCAATCTACAGTTTCATCTTCCCTAAAGGGGTACATTTTGTGGAACCTTTTGGTGACAGTTGCTCTCTTTCCCCTTTACGCCACTCTCACTTGATCAGGTCTGTAACTGAATGGTGTATATGGGAAACTGGGGAAGTCACTTTATTTCCTAAGAAGGCTGTGTCAACTATGCCAAGTTGATCCTGAACTTACTTTAGACCAAGGGTTTTGCTCTGGTTTGAGAGATGATAGCGCTCAAAGTTCCCCCCCTCCCTCTCCCTTCCCTGACTGAACGATGACTGCAGGGATATCCGGTATTACTTGCATCAGGAGGCTCTGCAGCATTGCCGAGATCGCGTTTATAAAAAAAGAAATCTGTCAGTAAAACGGTCTTCACTTTCAGTGAAAGAATTCTTTTTTATAAACGAGATCTCGGCTCAGCTGCAGAGCCGCCTGATGCACAAAAGACTGTCGTACGACAGCTTCTCCTGCAGTCAGCGTTCAGTGAGGGAAGGGGGAGGGAGGGGGGAACTTTGAGCGCTATTATCTCTCAAACCATAAGGGTTTGAGAGATGACACTGGGGGCAATAAGTTTCTTTTTAACAAAGCTACAATATGGGGATTAGTAATTTGCAAGTATTACTATCCCTTTAAACCAAATAAAAAAAAAAAAAAAAAACAGCCTTTATCCAAGTAAATATGTTTCAGTGGGAAAAAACAGGATGAGCAAGATTGTTGTTGTTAAATAATCCTTCCTTGTGCTTTACAAATATTATTCCATATACACAAGCTTGCTCTCAGATCTCTTTGATCATAATGAAAAGGAACAAATAAAACTTCACAGAGCAGAACAATGAAAACATTTTCGCATATAAACATAGCATAAATAAATATCTTGCTGTATCGGCTATTTTTTTTTTTTTTTTTAAGTGGTTTATTCATTCTCCCCTTGCAGCACATTTCTCATTTAGGAAGCAGAGAACACAAAGCCCTTACTCTCTGTGACAGGTAAACCGCAGGGGATAAGACAGATCAAGATATGCATAGAGCAGCTGTCTACCTTTTTGGCTTTTCTTAGATATGTCCTGGCAGAGTCCTTGAAAGCTTCATCCTCATCTGGCGCATTGGCTTGGAGATAACAGACCCATCCCAGCAGATACCATACCTACAAGACAAGGCCATACTTTAGGTCACAAAGTCTGTAATTACAGGATAGGAGCTGTGTGTGTGTATGTGTGTGTAAGAGAGAGAGAGAGAGAGAGAGAAATGTAGCAGTTGTAAATTACTTCTAATGACTAAACCCTTAGCTTCCTGGATGCTACTGTCTGCAGTGCATTGCAAAGCAATGCATTGGCAGACCTAGCATCCAAAAAGGAACGATTCCATAAAATAACCCCACTTGCCTTAATATGGCCAGAAAATCCTACTGGCCCCTAGGAATTTTGCCATACATCCCAAGCGTCCCTCTTTAGGAGGGACAGTCCCTCTTTGAGGGCCAAATCCCTCTGTCCCTCTTTCCCACCCTGTTGTCCCTCTTCTTAGGAGGTCAAACTGTGTGGTGTGTATTACTTTGCTCTACAGCAATAAAGCTCATATAAATATTTTTTTAAACTTCAGTTTATGTGTTTATACATTAGTCTGTGCAAATAAAATACTTTGGTCTTGCACTAAATCATTTATTCAGTTACATAAATAGCCAGTAATATGTCATGAAATAACCTAAAAATTCTTACTAATGCCCTGTCCACCAGCCATGCCCCCAACAATATCACCTAAAACTAAAGTGTCCCTCTTTGGCCATGTGAAATCTTGGGAGGTATGCTTTGCCCTTATGCTTTTGTTCAAGGGGTAACATCTGGAATCAGTCCTGGACAGTTGCTAGGTGTTTTTTTATAAAATGAAGCAAGCAGAGTGTATGGATTAACCTAACCGTATTTAGGACCAAATGGGTAAGTAATGCATTTCAATCAATATGTCACACAGCCATCATCCCTTTTTTATTTTTCTCCTGTAGAGCATCTGGTTTGACCCAGAAATGTTCTTCCTCTCAGTACAACACCCTCAGTGTCTACAATATTCTATTACATAAACA
Source organism: Rhinophrynus dorsalis (assembly GCA_037306005.1). Classification (NCBI taxonomy): domain Eukaryota; kingdom Metazoa; phylum Chordata; class Amphibia; order Anura; family Rhinophrynidae; genus Rhinophrynus; species Rhinophrynus dorsalis. Next base: position 418,947,749 of record CM074723.1, read on the forward strand.
ACATAAATGCCTGTAAAGCAGAGAAAATACAAAATAATATCTGAACAGTCTGGTTGATCAACTTTTTTTTTAAGCTGATAAATTAAAAACAAAATCTAAATATAACAGAGGCCAACTCTAGATTATTTTAAACTGTATAATTATATTTTTGAAATGTGCTGCAGAAAAACATTGGGTCATATGTGCTACTAATCACCAAACATAATTACACATGCACAGGCTTAAACCTCTCTGCCATTTGATTTAACAACAAATATGACAGTTTTGCATGGTATATCATGCAATTTAATTATACAAGTACAGCTTCATTTAGTGCTGTCCAACTTCTTTGGAAATGTGGCCAATTATTATTTAGAATTGCTTTCAAAGCCTGAACCCCATATGATTGATAGTGGGTTGTACTCTGCCAGATGGACAGCAGCGCATTAACTTGATAATGTAGCTAAAAGTAATGGCCTGGCAGGTTTATCTTTGTGTAGCCTTTTAAAGGAGACATAAGCTTTTTTTAATGCAAATATATATGTTATAGGGCTTTTGCTGTTTGAGTAAATCAAGGGTACTCCCACCACTGTCAGTTGTTTTCTTGAAAGGTTGTAACCATTCACACTTTCACAAAGTGATAAAGCTGTTGCTATCACATTCTATGGTGAACTGCTGCAGTTCAATAACTTCATCCATAGAATGCAATAGGATAACTGTCACAACACCAGAGGTGAGATGCACTAAGAGAAGACAAGGGCCCAGGGCGGCGATTTGGTAACGAAGTGGTACTGTAAAGTGCTGCGGAATTTGTTGGCGCTATATAAATAAAGATTATCAATAATAATAATAATATCAATGGCGTATTGACAGCAGGCACTAAGTTGTCTTTGCCATCATATTCCTGTGAATGCTCCACAATCCTCCGACATCCTCATGAATCCTTCATACCTTCAACAGGTTTACATTTTTGTTAGACAATGCCTCCTTTGCATACGGAAATGCAAGATAATGAGACATTGTCATATTCACGTGAGTGTGTTTATAAGTTAATGTGGCACTTTGCCACATGCACTAAGCTCCAATAGCAGCAGGCTGGGATCTCTCTATAGCTCTCAAAGGAGCCAGATGACAGTTTGCTGTTTGCTGTCTCTACTTTTTATTAAGTGTGCTCCAACTGGAATACCAATTAGAAGTCTCTCTCTAAGTCGCAAACTCCAGGGGTTCATGCACAGTCCCCATAGAGTACAAGACTATGTGAAAGTGTGTGTGTGAGAGTGTGCGTTTGTGTGTATGACTGTAAAAGAGAGTGTGAAAGTGTGTGTGTGTGTGTGTGTACGTGTATGTGTGAGAGTTTGAGTGTGCGTGTGTGTGTGCGTGCAAGTGTACATGTGTATGTGTTGCACAATACTTTTCCACAAACAAGTTGTTTTTTAATAATAATGTTTCTTTAATCCAGAACTTTCAAAATATAATATGTCTGCAAAGCAAAGTCACATTCTGTTGAGATATGAATACAGTTAAATCAAGGTCATCGCAGGTCAATCACATTAATGTATAATCAGATATGACTGCATCAGCAAGTTTCCAGTCCATTTATACAAGATTCAGCCATGTTTCTGCAAAATATTACTTGCTGTATGTTTGAGGTGCTATATCAACTAAATAAATGTTTATGGTTCACTGTACTGTACTTGGTTCCGTGATCATTGCTTCTGATAAATGTCCTGACTAAGCACTATAAGAAAATTATTTTCACTAGCGCATAAGTGACAAACTACATACTGATGAGAAATGGGTTCTTCATAAAGGAGCTCATGGCGCACCCCGGGACTTCTGTAGTAATAGTCATGAAAAGCATATTTTAAAAACAACTGGGACACAAATGTAACCCTATGAGTGCCAGAGAGGTAAGCAACACAATTCTCTGCAATGTGCTGCTGTTCTCTCTGGCCCCCAAAGGATTAATGCTATTCTGAGAAAAACTTGTAATGTTACTAACAATTTACAATGCATTGTATCATTGTTAAACACCTTTGCTAATTCTGTTAAGACTTTTTAAAACCACATTTTAGCTACCGGTATTTATTTATACAAAGAAGGGAAAATCATCCTGCATCTCTGCTGGACACATCCAAGGGTGACAGTAAGGTTGAGCTAAAATAAACACATTCTGGGATTTGAAATCTTGATTTCCTAGATTTTTTCCTGAAGTAAAAAAGCTATACATCCCAGTTACAACTGTTCAGTAACTTGGCTCTACTCCCAGACTATATATACACTGAACTAGTCAAAGATGTCCCGGACACTTAGTGAAACACGTGCAGTTGTAATTACACAGACTAAAACAGATTTTGCAACATGTGGCTCTCCATTTACTGTATTTCTGTCCCATCATCTTCCAAAAATGATAGACAGAAAAAAGATAAAAATGCAGAAAGAAGCAGACACACAGAAACAGAGCAGAGAGTACATATGCAAGGGAGAGAGAGTACACAAGAGAGTGTGTGCAGTAAAACAGACATTAGAAGTGAGACCATATGCAAGAGAGAATAACACAGTGCAAGAGAGCACATGCAAGAGAGAAAAACAGAGAATGCAAGTGAGAAAGGAGGCAAATATAGTTCTTGATACCTTTATTGGCTAACTAAACAGATTTAGAATGCAAGCTTTCAAGACCTTAGTTCTCTTCCTCAGGCACGTTAACATGCCTGAGGAAGAGACCTAAGGTCTTGAAAACTTGTATTCTAAATATGCTTAGTTAGCCAACAAAGGTATCAACAATTATATTTTCCTCCTGTATTTCTACGGCTAACACGGTACCAACTCATCTGTTATCAAGAGAGAAATACAGAGAATGTAGTAGAGAGGGTGAGTGCACAAGAGAGTGTGTACACACAGAGAATACAAGTGAGACCATATTCAAGAGCCCTCAAGAGAGAAAGACAAAGAATGCAAGAGAGTAATACAGAGAATGTAAGAGAGGGTGAGTGCACACAAGAGCATGCACGCAAGACAGAAAGCATGCAAGATAGAACATTCAGGAGAGAGAGCAGGCAAGAAAGAGTGCATATACAAGAGAAGGAATTAGAGACAGATGAGATAGTGGCTACAAGATATCAATAGCAAGATGGAGTGAGAAATTTAGGGAATAAAGTAGGAGAGAGACAGCAAGAGAGTGAAAGAGAGAGTGCCAGGAAAACTAAACTTGTTAATCCAAGACAGGACTGAACTCTGGGAAGTATAATACACCCTGGGCAATACCAATTATGCTAGTAAATAATATACAGGGAAAATCTATTATGGAGGCCGAGAGCAAACAAACTACTGACCCATCATGCTACAGCTTAGAGCTGGGGAAGGGTAACCTGCAGGAAAGAGATGAACTAAGGTTACCTACAGGTGAGCTAAAATTTCTATTGAGTCAAACTTCCAGTTCCTATGTTATTCCATTAAGCCTAGGCACTAGGCCCTAGAACATAGGGAACACTGGCAATTAGTGGGTCATAAAGCAGGGAGGGGAGTGCAAGACCCAGGTGACCAACACTCTTTTCACTACATACAGAGTACTGAGTAAAGACACTGGTGTTGCTAGGAATCAACTGAGGAGACTAAAACCTCAGGATTCTTGTGTAAAACCCTTTGAGTGCCAGAGAGATCTGCAACTCATTACAAAGCAATACATTGCAAAACCCCAGGTATCGTTGCCAGCTTGGGACTTGTAATGGTGCTATTCTCCCTACTAGTAATGCTTCAACTGGGCTGCATTTTGCCAAGATTTTTGGCAACTTAGGCAGTCCACTGCTTGGTAAATTTCTTGAACCCAAGTTATTTATTTGGGGGTAAAGTGGAAGACTGCAGTCTGGGGAGAGAAATGGGGAAATTACAGTATTTACTCAAATATAAGAAAGACCCCTACATTTGCCATTAGGTTACTGAAAATAAAATAAAAATGCTGAATATAAGGTCACCCTGTGTGTGTTTGTCCATCACTTGATTTCTCTCATCCTGAATAAATGATAACAATAACAATAGTGACATGATCCACAAGTCCCATATGCATATAACTTGCTATATGAAAAATTCCCCTGTGTTACCAACCATGGAGATGCTGGCTACACGATATACAATACAAAGCCTGCCACACAGAATCTCCAGGGATATCACGCAGGGAGACAATCTACTGCTCACGGGACCTATACACATAGTAATGGTCACCCTCCAACCACAACTCCACTCTCCACTCATCCCACCAGCAGCATTCTTAAAAAGACTGCCTTCTACAAATTTTTGGTATGTGCGTTATTGGCTGGATGGCAACTGCACTCCTCAATTATGACAAAATGAGGATTTTAGGGCAACCTCGCCTATATTTTCTGAAAAAAACACCCTTGCCTTATATTCGAGGAAATACAGTAATATGTCACTACTTTCCTATCAACCTAGAGAGCCTCACGTACAGCAATTCTTGGGAACATCAACGGCACCTTAGGGGTTCAATAGAATGTTCTATTGATTTCAATGGAGCTTTTAACCCTTTCAATACTAGAGAGGTCTCCAAAGAATTGCTTAGCAGCCTCTCTAGCGTTCAAGGGAGTAAAAATCTGTATTTATATCAGTAGGACTTTTGGGAATATTTACTAGGTTCCATTGATTTGCCCCCCATCTCTCCTTTTTGGTTATATATGTAAGGCCCAGGGCTGGGTACCTTTTTTCAATCCTTGAATTATTCTATTTCAGCGCAGCTCATTTTGTGTAACTTTTACCAGTTTTTATTTATATAGGTGTTTCTGCTAAATTTTACTTGAAGGAATTGTATTTATAGCTATTTAATTAGATTTTCAACTCACAAAAAGGTTATTGTTATTCATGTTCTTTCACTTTATTAGCAATATTTTTACTACTGTTCAAGTCACTGCTGTGAACTACTCTTTATTATCACGTCTGTAATTTAAGGACTGAAGATGTTTCCACTTCTATTAGATAGCATTTTAGTGCTCATTCTTATCAAGGGCATTGAAAAACTGGAGGAAAAAAGACTGAAATAAACCAGATATGCATTTCATTCACATTTAACAGCGACAACAAGAGAAACAGAAAAGCAATGGAAATGGGGCAAAGACAATGGTGCTTGCAGATCTCATTAAGGCTGAGAACACACAGGTGACAATATGATTGCATTAAGAAGAAATGCTGGATACTGTTACAAGGAACTCTATGGCGCTGTTCACAGAAATGATTGTGATTATACCCACTCAGGACATAATGGAAGCTTTGGTGAGTTCAGAACAGAACACACTCAAGATGCAGCATGTCCAATGGGCCATTATGAAGGTTATTCACACGGGCGATATTAAAGGTTGAGATGCCCTTCACAACCTCCAATAGCCGGCTTAACTATGTGGGTGTTGGCTGATGCTCATATGGGTCAGAACTTTGACACACCTAAGCCAAGGCCCCAATGTGGAGGATTGTGGGAGATCAGAGATGAGTACATGGGTGGCATACAAAGTGCTGAATTGTAGCACTGTTTAACCCGTTAACGACCTGAGGTCCTGGGGTTTGATCGCCCTTAAGGACCGCATAAACTTCATTTGGTGAGCTGGCATACATGACTGATGACATGTACTGGTTCACTGAACGAGAGTCTGAAACTAACCTCTCCAGAGTTTCAGACTCCCGTAGTGCTCACAGTGCTACCGCATTAGCACTGTGAACACAAAAATACATGACATGCCAAGACCATCACTGGTCTTTAAGGCACGGATACTGGTGTCAGGACTAGGGATGGGCAAAAATTTTGCCTGAAATTGAAATCGGTAAATAATGGCACTTCCCATTTTGCGAATAACTTCCCATGAAAAGTTCCGATTTTCCACTTTTTCCACCTAGCTCATTCAATTAAAATCAATAGGAACATTGAATTTACACGCAATACATAGCAAATATTATTTTATTTCAAGAAGGCATAGTATAAAAGGGGCATGAGGGTGCCTGTGTTGGGGGGGTTTGAGGAAAGAATCAGTTGAACAGGGAATGTTTTTTGGAGGGGGTTGTTTCCTGGGATTAAGGGGCAGTTAATAAAAAATAAATCCTAAATACAATTAAAAAACCCCATAAGACAGGGTATAAAAGGGGTCTGAGGAGGCTGCTTGTGTTGGTGGGTGGAGTCTGGAATAAATCAGTTGAACAGGGAATTTATTGGGGGGGTTCTTGACTGGTACTGGGGGGACAGTTAATAAAAAAAAAAAAAAAGAAGAAATGTGTATGTAAAGGTATAGAGACAGGAACCCCCTGACATAAGATGACACTGGGGTGGACTGATACTTGACTTGATAGAGTATTTTGTAGAGGATGATTTGTTAGATATGTTGTTAAAGGAGGAAACATTGTTTTGTAGGACTTAGGCTTATTAGAGGCACAAGCCTTGAAGAAACATTGATTTGTAGGACTTAAGCTTGTTTGGCACAAGCCCTAAGGAAACACTGATTTGTAGGACTTAGGCTTGTTAGAAACAAACCCCCCAAAAATTGTTTATTTTTTTGTAGGACTACATTTTTTTGTGTGATTGTTTGTTTGTTTTTTCCAAAGCACAAGCCCCGAGAAAAAAAATAGCCTACTGGCCTAGTGCCAGCAGGTCATGTTGGCCAGTGGCCAGTGGCCATTGTCAAATGTCCTCCTGAGTCCATCATTGCAGAATTTGCAACTGCTGTTCTTGCTGCTGCTGCTGAGTTGTTTAAGCAACAGGATGATTAGGCAACTGAAAAAGGGAATGGGTCAACAATTGCAGTAACATGGATGATGGATGATGAAGGTTCAACTTGCCACGACTAGTTCCAGTGATGCGCCTGAGGCAGCAGCAGCACAATAAGTAGCCCCCATATATGTGGAGAAAAGAAGAAGTTGGCCAATAATTCTTCTTCACCTGCCCCTCCTCCAAAATCATGGTTGTGTTGTTATTAGAATACAAATTTTTCTCTTGAGAGCAGGAACTGTGCCTCTCATCAGCACCTGCAATGTACACATGGTGTGTGGTATATAACACCTGGGGGCACAACTGTATCCAAATACCATGACACTAAAACCCAAATACTGCTGCTGTCACTATAACCCTTGTCCAGAACCCACTAAGGACACATGACTTGCTGACAGTTTAATAGTAATGATGAACCATCCCTGCCTCCATCTTAGCATATTCTGTGGGATGGAATCTCCTCAGATGCCTCTTGATGCCCTGGTTGCGATTTTCCTCAACCACACTGGCATGTGTGGTCAGTGCACCACAGTGTGAAATGGGTGGAGACGAACTGCCACATCCTAAAATCAAGCTATCATTTGGTGGGCGAGGTAACAATGAATGAGGTGGATTGGCAGAAGATGTAGTTACCCTAGAGGAAGAAGGTGATGGCGAGCTAGTTATTTCAGTTATCAAGGAACTTCCAGTCTCTCCCTGGGTTTCTCTACTCTTCCTCCTCTTTGATCTTTGCATCGCTTTGCCTTTCTGGAGAGTTAGGGAGTATAGCAACAGTAGTACTTGATTTCTGTGGTGGGTGTTTGGTTTTAACATGTTTGACATAAATGTCATGGTGTCTGTGTTTCATGTGTACTGTCAGGGCACTTGTGCCAAGGTGTGTTCCCACCATTCCTCTTCTCACTGACTTGTCGCAAACTGTGCACAGTGCAGTTGGTGATGACTGCACTGTGCCTGCCCCAAGATAAAAAATAGTCCCCCACCCATGACTTCAGGGGGGAGGGAACAGGTGGAGAGAAATGTCCTATTTCTTCTTGTACTCCATATTCCCCTTCACTGTCTCATAGTGATAGCAGTCACTATGAGCCTCTCCTGCCTCAATTTTCCAAGCAAATCACAGCAGAACAGCACAGCATGTCTACCTTGCTCTGCAGCTTCTTGTATTGTGTTTAACTTCTGCAAATATGTCACGTTTTTATAGCGAAAAGGCAAAAACCACGTATATCAATGGGCAGAAAGCCAATTAAAAATTGGCGAAGGATTTTGGTCAATAGGTGAAAACTAAGAAGATTTTAATTGCTGTTTTAAAAGTGATTTTCCCACAAAAAAGCAGACAATAACGTGGTTTTCACATGTCAAATGCATTCCTTTTGCAATGCACTGAAGACCTCTCTAGCATTCGAGGGGTCACAACTTAGTTCCATTTAAATCAATGGGAAATGTTTGAGATGTTTTTGTCTGTACGGCACAGTTGCTTTTCATTACTATTGCTCCATGTTTCACTTTGTGCACCTGGCCTCGCTTTGGTTTTATGTTTGAATACATGTAATGTTTTGTGTACAGTTCTTCCCTTTACACACTTAATAAAGGTGCAGTACATGGATCCCTAACTGTTTTAATGCCCTGCTAGGTGTTTAATGCATTGCTTCATAATCTGTTGCACACACACCTCCGGTCTTTAAAGGGTTATATTGAGGTTTCAGAATTTTTTCTTGCTTTTATGAAATGTCTAATAATAATAATGCGTGATTTAAAAAACACCTGTTGCAGCCACCTGTTCCTTAAGATTCAGAAACTGTAGTCTCTTCTGAAAACCCTGTTGTAGATTGGAAAGAAATTAGGAAGGGTTTCTCAGAATAGCACAAACACCTAGTCATTTGTTTCCAGATGTTCATGTTGATACTTATAGCGGAAATGTAACCCTTTGGGTACTAGAAAGGTCTCTGACATTTAAAAGTGTTCAAATGTATAAAAACAGGCATGTAAAAATACCCTTTAGACATTGAAATAGCAAATTGTATCTAAATGATAGGAGATGAGGTGAAGATCTTATATAAACTATTGACGCCTTCATGGGACTTTAATAGATGAGAGTTGGTACTGTGGTAGCCATAGAAATACAGGAGGCTACTATAGTCAAGTTGATACCTTTATTGGCTAACTGAGCAGATTTAGGATGCAAGCTTTCAAGACTTAGGTCTCTTCCTCAGGTATGTTATACAGATAAATATGAAAATATCTCTTATTGTCACAGTAACCAATGTAAATGAGAACACAACACAGGTAGAGTAAGATCAACACCATTTTATTTAAGGAATAATACAGGTAAAAAGCACTTTCCCAACCTTCCCCAGAGACAGGCGTGAGGACAGCGCTACAGTCCACTACCCAGGAGCTGTGCACTGAGTCGAAGCCTGCACTACCCACGACTCCACACAGAAGCAGTTCAGGAGATAGAACCTAGCCTACAGTTCTACCTAACCAGAATGCCACAACCTACCCAAGATGGAGAGAGGGTAGCTGGTAGGAGGATCACACAGAACCCTAGAACGCTAGGGCCCAAGGCACATTCAAGCGGTGGTAGGCCAGAAAAACAGGCAATACCTAGGAGGTAATAGACTAGCCCAGACAAAACAGAAGGTCATACAAGGAGTGGGTAGTCAGCCAGAGCCACAGGTCAGGACCAATACGGATAGTCAGACAAGGCCAAGGGTCATACACGGAGTGGGTAGTCAGCCAAAGCCCAGGTCAGACCAACGTGGGTAGTCAGACAATGCCTAGGGTCATACATGGAGCGGGTAGTCAGCCAGAGCCACAGGTCAGAACAGATACGGGTAGTCAGACAAGGCCAAGGAACGTACACAGAGGAGGATTGGAAGCCAAGCAAGGGTCACAACGCAAAGTAGACACAATAAGCTAAAGCACTGGTACACCATGAAAGCTCAGTATACGCACGCATGCATCCGAGAGACAGCAGGAATGCGGAAGTGACCGGCACAACTCTGCCAGCTGCCCGCCAGGAAGGCCAGGATGAGGACAGGAAATGGATTAAGATACCAGCAGTCAAAGTGGCAACCGTGATACTTATATACAATTACACATTGTATTTTTTAGAATGGAAATCAGATAAGAAAACACAGTCCAGATTCAGGTTCTTTGATCAGTTAATGGTAGAGAAGAGTGTTGTAAATTGTAGTCTTCCTCTGAGGGGTCCAAAGTATTTACGATCCCAGTGGGACTGTTGTAAAGGTTAATCCACAATGTGATAATGTGACAGGAATTATCTGTCTCTATTCAAACCATAATTCAAAGCTTTAAACTGGATTATTAATTTAACCTCCCATATTTTTCTCTCTCTCTGAGTCCCATCAGTACAGTTAATTTAATGTCCCTGACGCTGTGTACATTTTGGCGAAATGTTCATCCCAGACACCCAGTTACACCATAAGATCAATGGTACCTTCATCTGCAAATCACCCAATGTAATATACCTGTCACGGTTTGTTAATACTCTCAGACGCAAAGTTAGGTAAAAACACGTTCATACATATATATTGCAATGACAGGAAACAAGCAATAATAATAGTGATACAGGCTCTACACGTTCATACATATATATTGCAATGACAGGAAACAAGCAATAATAATAGTGATACAAGCTCTACCGGCCCTGCCAATATACCGGGCAAGGCAGCCAGGAAGTTGGTACAAGGAATAGATAGGCTCTACCGGCCTTGCCAATATACCGGGCAAGGCAGCCTGGAGACTAGTACACAGAGAATTAGTAGGCTCTACCGGCCTTGCCAATATACCGGGCAAGGCAGCCTGGAGACTGGTACTCGGAGGATAGTAGGCTCTACCGGCCCTGCTAATATACCGGGCAAGGCAGCCTGGGGACTGGTACTCAGAGGATTAGTAGGCTCTACCGGCCCTGCCAATATACTGGACAAGGCAGCCTATAGGCAGACAGCAAGTATAAAGGCTCTACCGGCCTTGCCAATTCCGGGTAAGGCAACCCAAGATGGCACAGAGAGGAATAGGTTCTACCGGTCTTACCAATATACTGGGCAAGGCAGCCTAATACAGAGTGGGTGGCAACCACTAAAGCCTCAGTGACTGGCTAGGTGGCAACAACAGTCACAAGGATGACATGCAGAGGCTAAAGGAGTAAAAGTGGCAAGCCAAAGAAATTACAGGAGACCACCAGTACCCGCATACTGGAGAACCAATGGAGCTGCCTAGGACTTGACAGCAGTAGATAGCATAGAGAGAACCAGTACCCGCGTACTGGGACACAATATCTCTAAACTGGTACAATAGTACTCAGATGTGGTGGAGCAAACCAGTACACGCATACTGGGGAAACCGTCTCTCTTACGGTGCACAGCAACCGGTGAATAGGAGAGAGCTAGTACCCACGTACTAAACTCATAAACTGTACCAGTGCAACGGCAGCCGGTAGTTGGTGGAGCAAACCAGTACACGCGTACTGGGGAAACCGACTCTCTTCCGGTGCATGGCAACTGGTTGACTGTAAGCAGACCAGTACCCGCGTACTGGGAGTACAAATCACATTGGTAAAATAGCAGCTGGGTGGCTGTGGAGCTAACCAGTACCCGTGTATTGGAACACAAATCTCTATTGATGCAACAGCAGCCGGGTGGCTATGGAGCGAACCAGTACCCGCGTACTGGGGACACAAATCACATTGGTGCAATAGCAGCCGCTTGGCTGTGGAGCTAACCAGTACCCGCGTACTGGAACACAAATCTCTATCGATGCAATAGCAGCCAGGTGGCTGTGGAGCGACCCAGTACCCGCGTACTGGGAACACAAAACACATCCGAGGAACAGCAGCCGGGTGGCTGTGGAGCAAACCAGTACCCGCGTACTAAGAACACAAATCACTATCGGTGCAACAGCAGCCAGGTGGCTGTGGAGCGAACCAGTACCCGCGTACTGGAGAAACCAGCAAGGAGTAGAAATGTCACCAAAGCGACTATGGAGGACCAGCCGACTACAGGCGATACTGGATAGGAGCACAGCAGGTGAAAACAGGAACCAGCACTCCAGACGGTCAAACGGATCAGGAACGGCAGCGGGGACTGGCAGCAGGAAGCAATTTTCCGCTCAGCATAAAGTGCCATTTTTCTCATGTTATGCTCTTGAGGTGAAATGTTTTGCCCATCCCTAGATATAATAGAATTTTGCTGACAAATCCATGCAAATGTTTTTCAGTCTCTTTTTGCTATGTTCAGAATTCAACGTTCCATACTTCTCTGTGTAACCTTAAGTTTTTGTATGGATTTTGCATTCAGTGTCCATGTTTCACAGTCGTGCGTAAGAACTGGCAGGATATACTGATCAAAAACATAGACTATACAGGGTTACAAGTGCTTGGCAAAGGGTCCTGGCTTGAAAGCTTACAATCTAACCTGAATTAGGTGGGCATATAGAGTACATAAATGCAGTGCTAGAGTTTTGGTCATGATAGAGAAAAGTAACTAAAGTATAAAGGCATTGCATGGAAAAGGTCAGTGCCTTTAAGCTTGTAGTTTTATTGAGGAGGGGTGATTTTAAGAGACATGAAAAGAACAAGTTAAGTGCAGTGGTGCATTGTGGGAGACAGAGCATTCCACAGATAAGGAGCAACAAGAGAAAAGGGTCAGAAACAAGAGAGAGTTGTAGATACAAAAGGAGCTGAGACAAGTATGTTGCCAGCTGATCTTAAGGGACAGGAAGGGGTATAGAGGGAGATCAGAGTGTACATGTAGGAAAAGGTAGATGAGAGGAGAGAAACTCCTTGAATGAGACCAGAAGTATTTTGTATGTTATCCAGAGTTTGACAGGCATTCACATGAGAGACTGGAGGAGGAAGTGGGGGGCAGGGGAAAACCTAGGTGAGTGTAACTGGGTTAATGACCAGTTTATATGTTCCTGTATAATTCAGTTTATTCTACTTATAATACTTTCATTGTATGTTGAAGACTAAGGACATTTTCTCTGCCAGGAGTGCCCGAGATGTAAATATGCCCTGCTTCCCTTGCTTACACCTTGTAACCCTGTAATCTTTTGAGTGCCAGTGGGGTATCCAATGCATGCATTGGCAATTAGAGGGTTAAGGACCAGAGGGTGGAGGAAGAGGGTGCAATGAGTTGCAAAGCAATGCACAGCAATGTGTGCCTTACAGGGTTACATTTATACATTTTGGGGAATGTTCTACATTTGATCTTTTTCGCACTGTCTATTACTCCTTTAGGTTTTTGTATGAAGACCAGAATTAAGTGGCAGCAACAGAAATGGAGTACATAAACACATAATAGAAACCTAAGGATTGGAAATCTCATTATCTAAGAGTGTTATTATATAAAAACAAGCAAATGAAGACGTTACCTGGACAACTTCATCATCTTCTTCGAGAAGAGCTTCTAAGATCTCAGCAGAAAGCTAGAAAATAAAGACATTAGTTATTATATAGATGGAAGTTGTACATTAAAAGCTTGGGGCCTTTTTTACAAAAGCAAACTAGAGGTTTATGCACTAAGGCGTGATAAAGAAGTGATAAAAATGAGATCACTTCTCTAGTTCCTATGTTATTCTATGGAGCCTATGCACTAAGGTCTCCCCCACCTGAATAATCTTAGTGAATAGGCTCCATAGAATAACATAGGAACTGGAGGAGCGATCTCTGCTTTATCCCCTCTTTATCACATGTTAGTGCATCTTCCCCCGGAGTTATTCTGGAGTAAACCAACTACACCATTGGGCATAAATAGAAATTCCTAAATTCCCATGCACTTGAATATAGCTTTTTAACCCCTTGAATGCTAGGGAGGTCTCCAAACACTGGAGACCTCTCTATCACTCAAAGGCTAAAAGCCCAATTGAATTTCACATGGATTTTTATTTGTACCCTATAGGCTTTGGTTGCTAGAGAGTTCACCAACTCATAGGTTCACTATTTCACCCTTATATAAATCTTATCCTTTGTGTGCAATGTATAGCTCTACAATAGTAATGCATTTGAGACCTCTTACATACAAGGGGTTAAAAATTATAATTTAAGCCAATTGATATATGAACTTACGGAAGTAAAGCAGAGACAGCACAAAAGCACCTCTAAGAGCAATCTCTTTGGGAACCAGTTCCAATATTCACATAATCTCCATAGCCCCTTCAGTGTGGGTACTTACTGGAACTTGAGGCATAACCAGCCTCTGAGTTTAACAGCCCGTAAAACACAACCTCTTTCTCCCTATCATAGTCTACCTTTGAGGCCTAGTTAGCCTGTGCTTCCTTCCTCTGTGGTGTGTCTGCCGGCATCCTTGTGGCCACCTCTGCATTCCTATGCCTGTTACAGGCACTGGCTCGGTCGCCTGTTTATGGGCCTATTCTGGGTGGCCTAATTGGGTCCCGCCTCCTTCTGCTCCTTTATAATCCTCCTTGGGGCTAGGAGTCATTGCCCTTACGTTGGTGTTTCTGCTATTGTGTCTTGTGCTCCGTTGTGACCCATGTCTTATCTGAGAATCCGCTCCGTGTATGACCCCAGCTTGTTAGACTACCCACATCGGTTCTGACCTGTGGCTCTGGCTGACTACTCGCTCTGCGTATGACCCGGCTTGTCTGACTACCCACATCGGTTCTGACCTGTGGCTCTGGCTGACTACTCGCTCTGTGTATGACCCCAGCTTGCCTGACCAGTGGCCCTGGCTACTACCCACTCAGTGTAATCTCCAGTTTCCTTCCCTGAGGGCCTGGTTACTTTCACTCCTTGTAGTCCTCGGTTTGCCTGACCAGTGGCCCTGGCTCCTACCCGCTCAGTATAGTCTCCAGTTGCCTGACCAGTGGCCTGGTTACTCTCACTCCGTGTAGTCCCCGGCTTGTCTGACCCATGACTCTGGCTGCCTACTTGCTCCTTACACTACCTGCTTGCCTGACTTTTAGTCTCGGTGCCTCCTGGCTCTAGTCTGCTCTCGCTCTCTGTTGCCTCTGTTTGCAGACGAAGTGATGACTTACACATATTCTACCATTCTTCTGTTGTCCCACTTGAGCCGCTTCCCTAGTCTTGAGATCTTGAGTAGTGCAGTGCACATAACAGTGTGCAGCTCCTGAGGGACCTTGGGTCCTATTTACATATGTATGGGGTTCTGTTTGGGCTCTTTCTAAAAATATTTCTTTGCTATAATTATTTGTGCCTTGGACATTCAAGAGCGCTAAGTAGCGCACTCCAATATAGGGTCTGTTGTGTCATCTATACACTTACAGCACCTATAAAGTATTTCATACTAGTGTAAAAGTTTGTGTACACGGGCCATGGTCCGGGAAATGTTAACCCTTTGAGTGCCAGAGGGGTACACACCGCACTGCTTTGCAATGCATTGCATACCCCTCGAACTCAAAGGGATAAGTGGCCGCTATCTCATTGCTCCAAGCGTCGCCTCATTCATGCAATGCAATCATGCTCAGTAGAGACTGCCAGAACGCGGGCAGTCTCTACTGCTCATGACTGCATCGTGATAAACATCCTAGCGAATTATTATATAGGATATGAACTTGTTTCCTGTAGCACAGCAAGTCTACCCCAGGATTACTTCACACATTTCTTTGCACATATGGCCCTAGGGACAAAAAACCCCAAAAAACTTTTGAATGCTCGATAGATTTCTCAGACATTGCTCTGCAATGCCTTGGAGACCTCTCTAAAAACTAATGGGTTAAAAGGCCAGTTTATTCAATGAGAATTTGCATCATGTTTATCACCCCCTTTGGAGCAATTGGGTTGCTCCAGAAACGTACCCATTATCCTCATGAATAAGGCTGTAAGGGGGAGATGTTTAACCCTTTGGGTGCCAGGAAGATATACTGGCACTCAAAGTGTTAAAATCCTTTATAGTGTATGTTAAAGAACTGTTGCAAAAATTTGCAACAATGTGTCATCTTTACAAGGAAGAAAAGTAAAGTGTATAAATAGGCCTATCTTACAATATTCTGAGAAGATTTGCTGATTTTTTTGCATACATAGCTGTCTCCATATACTTCCATTAAAAAAGTGTTATACCTGCCGTTAAGAGTTAAAAAATAAAACCGCCTTTATTTTTGTTGCAATTAACACATTTCTTTATAAATACATTGAGACACAATTCTTATTTGGACAATACCAGTTCAATTCAACTTTTCAAAAACGTTGCATGACTTGAATTAGCACTTAGCGCAAATGTCGCTACACTCTAACCCTCTGAGCGCCAGATGGGTACGAAACGCATTCAGAGCAATGTGTTCCGTACCCTTCTGGCACTCAAAGGGTTAAAGAGCAAACTAGCACATCTTAAACTTCAATAACTCCCCACCTGGCAACTAGCAGCTTAATAGCGCTAGTCGCCAGAATTATTACCTTATTCAGAAGAAATATGCGTTCTTACCGGGATAACAGCAGCACGCAGCACAGACATCTCCCCATAGTGACGTCTCCGCGCCTGCGCTGTCAGTCCCTTTTGGAGCCGGGCGGCTCCTAGCAACGCCTCCTAGACCCGGCTTGGACTGACAGCGCAGGCGCGGAGACGTCACTATGGGAAGATGTCTGGCTCTGTGCTGCTGTCAGCCCGGTAAGAACGCATATTTCTTTTGAATAAGGTAATAATTCTGGCGACTAGCGCTACTAAGCTTCTAGTCGCAAGATGGGGAGTTATTGAAGTTAAAGTGTTTAAGAGGTGGTAGTTCCGCTTTAATACATAGCCTTATGTCACTTTTCACACACTTTCTCTATTAATATGGTTTTATAAATATCCCCCAGTGTCCATAGCATCACTGCATTTTAACACACATTGTATCACACTTTAGTGAACAGGATAATGTGACATTCTGATAACTGATAAATTCACCAAAATGAATATCTTACTTGTACATATTACATCAAGTAGTCTGCTGATTAACAGTTTTCTCACTACCATTCCTCCCAAGATATCAGTTTCTGTACTAGTATTTATTAGAACTGCTGATCACCAGGGTTAGGTGTATTCTGGTGACTACAAAAAATACAATATCATTCCAAGATGATGTTGCCTGTTTGTTTTTTGCAGATGACTTACATTTTTTTCCTGAAACACAAATTTTACCCATCTAATGATAAAGGTGTGTATATACTAGAATGATTCCAAGCTGAATCAATGTTTTGGTTCAGAGGTTGCCTGCCACCTATGAACTAAATATTTATTCTTCCCAGTTATCTTGCTTGCACCAAGGGGACAGTAGTGAACAATGCACAGGCATATTGAGGTGTCCCACTCCTCTGTAAATTGTATAACAGTATATGTGAACAAGGTGCAGAGATAATGGGTGTAACATTACTACATATTCTTATGAATGCTAAATGGAAGGAATTCAGGGCTTGTTCACATTAAATACTTAATGATGGCAGTATGTGTGTGGGCTGGTATGCGCTAGAGTAGGGCTACCATATCTGAACTTCCAAAATACAGGACACTTAGGCGTATCAACTGTAGTTAACCTTTGGACACTAGAGGGGTGAGCAACGCAAAGTAAAATAACCCTCTCTAAATTAGGTGGCAATTTAACACACTAATTTCTTCTACATGTTTTTTGTTGATAGATCTCATAAAATCATTAGCATGGATTGGGGGCCAGCAGCAGTATGGAGAGTATTAACGTCTCTAGCAGTGAGTACCATACTAGTTCAATGATAATAATTGGGTGTGGCAAAGTCAGGTAACTCTCTGATGTATGTATGTATGTATCTTTATTTATATGGCGCCACACAGTGTACGCAGCGCCTTACAACAGACATATGTTACAATAAATAAGAGGGGATGAAATAAGTGCGACATTCATAGAAACAATGGGAGATAGGTCCCTGCCCCAAGGAGCTTACAGTCTAAATGGGTAAAGGGAGAGGAATATCATTAGCAATAGCCAACATGGCTTTGTGAGAGATAGGTCTTGTCAAACGAACTTGATCGCATTTTATGAAAAAGTAAGTAATAATATAGATGAGGGAGCGGCGGTTGACGTGATCTATTTAGACTTTGCCAAGGCATTTGATACAGTTCTGCACAAGAGGTTACTGTACAAATTGAATGAAATAGGACTAGGGGAAAATGTTTGTGTGTGGATTGGAAATTGGGTGAAAGATAGAATGCAAAGAGTGGTAGTAAATGGCAAGTTCTCCAGTTGGATAAACGTGATAAGTGGAGTGCCTCAGGGATCTGTCCTGGGTCCTCTTCTTTTTAATTTGTTTATTGATGACCTCCCAGAGGGCATAGGAAGCCATGTATCAGTGTTTGCCGATGACACAAAATGAAGTAAGGTAATAAAGTCTGAACTGGATGTGTCTTCATTACAAGAGGATTTGGACAAATTGAGTAACTGGGCAGGCAAATGGCAAATGAGATTCAATATAGACAAGTGTAAAGTTATGCATTTTGGGTATAATAATAAAAATGCAACATACAGTTTAAATGGTGTTTCTCTGGGGAAATCTACTAATGAAAACGATTTAAGAGTAATGGTAGACAATAGACTTGGCAGTAGCATGCAGTGCCAGCTGGCAGCTGCAAAGGCCAATAAGATATTGGCATGTATTAAAAGGGGTATTGACTCAAGGGAGGAAGATATAATTATGCCTCTTTACAGGTCCATGGTAAGACCCCACCTAGAATATGCTGTTCAATTCTGGGCGCCCTTTCTGAAGAAGGACATTATGGAACTAGAGAGAGTGCAGAGGAGGGCTACAAAACTAGTAAGGGGAATGGAAATTTTTAGTTATGAAGAGAGGCTAGAAAAGTTAAACTTGTACACACTAGAGAAACGGCGTCTTAGAGGGGATATGATAACACTATATAAATATGTTCAAGGCCCATATAAAGGGCTTTCAAAAGACCTGTTCATTAACAGAACAGTACACAGGACAAGGGGCCATCCGCTTAGACTTGAGGAAAGGAGATTTAATCTACAACAGCGGAAGGGTTTCTTTACAGTAAGGACAATAAAAGTATGGAATGCACTTCCGGAGGAGGTGGTGCTATCAAATACATTAGATGCCTTTAAAAGGGGCCTGGATACTTATTTAAAAGAGCATAATATAGAGGGCTATGCACGTTAGTATTGGGATTAATATTTAGTTAGGGCTTGTTGATCCAGGGAGAAATCTGATTGCCATTTGGAGTCAGATGCCTTCTTTTGGGTCAGCGATGGTAAACAGGAATAGGAAAAGGGTAGAACTAGATGGACGCAAGTCTTTTTTCAACCTAAATTACTATGTAACTATGTAACTATGTAATAGGGTAAGAGGGTGTTAAGTGCTGAGATTACAAGTGCTGAGTTTGGCCAAAGGCAGTGCATGGTCCTAGAGCTCCAGAAGATAAGACTTCAGGGTAGACTTAAAGACAGAGGGGGATTGTTCTAGACGTAAGGAGAGGGGTATGGAGTTCCAGAGGTATGGAGCAGAAAGCAAGAAAGGTTTGAAACGGGAGAGGGCAGAGTGTGTGGATGGTGCAACAAGAAGTGCGTTGTGTGCTGAGCGAAGGATCCAAAGTGCTCACTGTGTAAGGGTGTGCCTGATAAGTTACCCATAAACAGTCACAGTCACAGGACTCAATGCTCCAGCAGCAGTAGAAACATAGTTGCAAATTGTGGTGAGAATAGGTAAGCTTCTCACACTTTCCAAAGAGCATGTAATAGAGAGGAAGGTGGTACAAAGATTATCTGCTCTCTCCAACAAGGAAATCCAGGACATTTACAGAATTCCTTAAAATTTCAGGAGGATAGACTGTTAAGTAGCCAAGAAAGAGGACATGTCCTCTCAAATAGGGCATTAACCCTTTGAATGCCAGGTAGTTATCCAATGAATAATGCGTTGGATACCTCTCAGGCACTCAAAGGGTTATCCCCTTGAGTGCCAAAGGGGTATGCAACACATTGCTCTGCAATGTGTTGCATATCCCTCTGGCAATCAAAGGGTTAATAGCCTCAGAGTAAATCAACTCCACCCTGAGGGACAAATAAAAAAAATCTGATTTAAATGTAACATTTAACCCTTTGAGTGCCAGAGAGGTATTAGGTGTTAGATAACTTTCCAGCACTTAAAGGGTTAATCTCGAGCTCTAGAGAAGTCTCCAGTGAATTGCTACACACTTCATTGAAGACACCAAGAATTCAAGGAGTTAAAGCAGAACTACCACTTTAAGTAAAGCTGCCCTGCAATACTTAGGCAGATGGCAACTAGTTTAATAATAGTTATTTTACTTCTCAAAAGTACCCCCTTGTAAAGTAATCATTAATCTTCTGAGACTGCCCTGACAGCCAGGTTAGTGCAGTCTGCGCGCCCGCGCCGTCAGTCCCTTCCAGAGCCGTTTGGGCCAGTGCAATGCTTCTGAAGGGAGACCGGGACTGACACTGCAGGAGTGCAAACATGTCTGGCTTCCAGTCTCGGAAGATTAAGGATTACTTTACAAGGGGGTACTTTTGAGAGGTAAAATAACTATTATTAAGCTAGTTGCCACCTGCCTAATTATTGCAAAAAAGACTTTACCTATCGTGATAGTTCCGCTTTAACAGCCCCACTTTAACAGACTTTACGTTTTATTTGCCCCCTACGGTGAAAATGGCCTGCCCCAGAATTTCTCTTTTATACATAAACTAATGTAAAAGCCCGTGTACATGGGCCAAGGTCCGGGTAATGTTAACCTTTTGAGTGCCAGAGGGCACTCAAAGGGATAAGCAGTCGCTACCTCACTGCTCCACACGATGCAGTCTTGTGCAGTAGAGACTTCCCGAACGCATGCAGTCTCTACTGAGCATGATGGCTTCTGACAAACATCCTAGCGAATTATTATAGAGGATTCCAAGACTTTTCACCATGTGTTTTTATCCATGTTTACTAACTTCACATACATCAATTTTATGAAAGCTGTAATGATTTGTTATAAAGACCTTACATACAAACAAGTTGTAAATGCTGCCAGGAGGTAAAAACGAATAAACTATGATGAATTCTATCCATATTCCTTTTTAATACCAATATATAAATTAACAATGACAGTATGCAAACATTAATTGCTTCTTTTGAAGACAATTCCCCGAGCCATCATTAATTTATGTGAACTATGAACAGCTAATCTTTTAGTGTATAAAGCCATTTCA